>CM073571.1:202425717-203625717 GCA_037074715.1 Magnolia kwangsiensis
ATTTGGCCACTTGCCTGTGCTCGACTCAATGTCTGCCTCACTTGTTTCAGTCATACGGCATACACTCGACTACTCACTCAAGCTCTTTCTCTCTAATTAGTACCAACGGCAAGGTACCTATATGCCTTTATCTTTCATATATATATATATATATATATATATATATATATGTGGGAGTTGGGTTGGGTCAGTTGATAAGTTAAATTGGGTACAGGTTGTGCCAATTTGAAAATAGGCTCACCTTAACTTGATTCATCAGCTCACCTCGAGCTTGAGCTATGATTAAAAAGTTTAACAAGTAAGTCAAACTTTAATGGTAAGCTCGAAGTTGAGCTCAAGCTCCTAGAGAACATGGATGAGTCAAGCCAAGCTTGACCCACCTTGACTCGACTTGATATACAACCCTAGGTGGGACCATTTGATGGACTTCTTGGATATCATACTTATATTCTACTTTAACAAGTGTTATGGGATTCTCTTTTTCTATCGCATGCGCGTCAGTACACGTAGTATTCTTAATGACTATGGAAATGGGAAAAAACGTCGGTGTAGAAGTACTTGGAATACACGCACGTCAGTCTTTACCGTCCAAATAGTGGGCCTCTTCCTTGATAGAAGATAGCCCAAAATCACACCGATCAAAAGACGATCCTCACCACTCACCGAGTGCCTGTCAAATGAATGAATTGTATGGAACGCAATGAAATTTGATTCTATTTCCAGCCAATCATGGCCAAGACACCAATGATAGTTCATCACCATGTTAAAAATCATCGCAGGGCATTTACGGCGCACGTGGACTCACATACGGCTATCTGGACCATTCCAAATCATGGAAAAGACTGGTGATTCATATATCTAAAACCACATTGATAATGTAATCCTAACCACCCAATTTATGGTCGTCACGTATATGGTGGAATAGTGACCAGTCCGGATTCAAAGGGCAGAATCAATGGTTAAAATCATCTAATCTATTTGGAATTTGGGTTATGGTCCATCCACCACTGGTTTAGAGATGTTGACGGTCTGTATTCCCGGTAAAGCTATACTGGATGCTGTTGAAAACAAATGTGGATATACCGAAAAAATGAAAATAAAATGAAATAAAGTTTAATTGCTTCATTTCACTAAGCTGAATCTCATAAGTTTATTAGTTGTATGATGTGGCTTTCGAGGTAGTTAGCCGTTTTGAAAAACGGTAAACTATTTCGGATTAAAGATCTAATCGTTCTCAATTACTTATAAAGCCCTGTCTCATTTCATATTCATCACACCTAGGTTTTTATTAGACCGCTTGCATCATCGTGTGGCAGAGCGACCAACTACTCTGTGACACAATGCGTATATGTGTGAAATGAAAAGTGCGTCAACTAGCACCACTACAACTATACTTTTCACGCCCTCACACACGCAGCGTTGAAATATACAACCTAAGTATCTCAATCTCCAAGGCTCCAAATAAGAATACTACACACATATAAACTCCAAATCTTCCTGTATTATTTCCAATGTAGAAAAAAAGTATACATTGCACTTTTCTATTTGAAATTTTCAAAAAATATTTTGGCAGCAAAATTTTAAAATTTTGAATTATTTTTTCAAAAAACCACAAATTTCAAAGGATGCGGGTCGAAGAGTCGCCACCGATTTTCAAATGGACCCGGCTTATAAAATGCATGTGTTTTGGACAGCCGGAAAAAAAAAATTCCTAATTCTGCGGCACCATGTTGTATATGTAAAATCCACAACGTCCATCAGGTGAGAAATATTATTTGTACCGTACATAATGATAAGCTTAATTAAAATTTAATTAAGGCCTCACGAACAGGAACAATGCAAAGGTGCTCCCAAAACCTTTATAACTTCACATTGTGTGGCCCACCTGAGCAATCTATTAAGCCGATTTTTGTATCTTTCGTGCATCCTGGCGGTTAGACCTGTTAACTGGTTTGATGAAAGATGCAAACCTTGGTGGTCCTGCATGCAAAACCTACGGCTGGCATTCATCCCCCATGTTTCATGTGGTTTGGTCCATCTGACTTTGTGATGTAGCTGATTTTTGGTCATGGGGTAGAAACCTTACAGACCGAGTCTGATTCACATGTACAACATGGTGGGCCCCACAGACTTGGTTGTTTTAGGTAAGGTGTATGAAGCAGATGATTCTACTTGAGCAGGAACTGTGGCACGTGTAAACAAAGTTCCTGCAGTCGGAAGTTATGTGGGGCCCACAGGATGCCTGCGAGAAATCCACTCTGTCAGTCTGTTTATCCGCTAACTTAGTAGAAAAAGACTAAAAAATAAGGCAAATCCAAAACAGAAGTGGACCATGCCACACAAACAGCTGGGATTGAACACCCACCATTGAAAGATGTTTGGGCGCTACAAAAAAAAATAAAAAATATTTGTGGCTATAATTATCTAGTGGTAGTAATCTGATGAACAGTCCATATGACATATAAACATCATGGTTTGCTTTAGAAAGGTTTCAATGGTGGACGTTTTTGCTCTCATAAATCCCTATCATGTGACCCATATAAACTTTGTCGTGTGGCCCACCTAAAATTTAGTGGATTTTTTGGGGCTGTTTGGATGTCTGTAAATAAAATACACTACAAATAAATGATTTACGGACCGTTTTTAAAAGTTGTGATTTCATTCACCAGCATTTCATTTATAAGCTATAATTTTAAACTTTTAAAGAGCATTTGGTTTTCATTTATTAGTGCAATTCATGGAAAATGAGCAAATGATCATTTACCTATGTATTTACAGCAACAGAGATAGGCAATAAAGAACTTGTTTGTCAAGCTATCGGCTTCATAAATTACATTCGTACAATTTCCACATGTAAGCTATTAGAGTTGAGCATAGAGTAGAGTTAGATTGAGTTAGGGCTGAATCAACTCGATCCAGTTTTGAAATAAGCTTGACCCGAACTCAATCTGACTCGATACCGAGTCTAGCATGCTTGACTTGATCCGAGTCCGGTCTAGCCTGGACTGATCCGGACCAAGTCCAATCCGATCAAAAGTATCGAGTCAGGTCGAGTTGGCACCAAGTTGGATTGAGAGATGAGGGAGGTAAAGATCAAGAGAGTGGAGAGGAGAGAGGAGGAGGGTGATGGTGGTGGGCGGTTGCTGGGCTTGGAAGATGAGGAGGATGAAGGAGGGAGGAAGAGAGAGGTCGGGCTTGAAAGATGAGGAGGATGAAGGAGGGAGACAGAGATTTTGGGATCAGGTCGGTGTAGGGTGCCAAGGGTAGGGTTAGAGAGTCGGGTTTCAGATCGAGTCGGGTCTAACCGGAACGAGTTTCGGGTTGAGTCAGATCGAGTTACTAGGTAACTCGAACTCGACTTGGTTTGAGTTCAGATTAGGCGAAGCCTACTCGGTTCGAACTGACTCACCCATTTAGTTTAGGTCGAGTCGAACGAGTCAAATTAGCCGAATCAAGTTGTCTGGTGCCCACCTCTAATAACTATTATGTATGTATTTTATCCACGTTGTTATCCATACAGCACACTAGCTCATTTTAGGGCATTAGCTTAAAAATGAGATACATCTGAAGCTCAAGTGGACCACACCATAGGAATTAGTGGGAATTAAGCACCTAATGTTAAAAACCTCTTGGAAGCCACATAAGTTTTAAATCAAGTTGATATTTGTGTAAATCTTTCATATACCTTAGCATGATCTTATGAACCGATTTCAATTTAAAACAGTGAACTTCATCAACCTATTTCGTATGATGTGGTCAACTTGAGCTTCCAATCTACTTCATTTCTTGGATCATGCACCAAAATGAGTTGGTAAAAACGGATGGATGGTGTGTATTACACACATATATCACTATGGGACCCAAAAATTTTAACAGTATAAAATCCCGTTTTGATTTCATGTAACAATGGCACCCAAGTTTTGATTTCATGTAACAATGGCACCCAAGTTAACGTGGACGTGGAGTTGTCTATAAAGCTTACGACTCTAAAAAATACATTTATACAATTTCCACATGTAAAATTTGTGGGGCGTACTGTGATGTTTGTATCTTATCTACATTGTCTATTTGTTATAAAATCCCGTTTTGATTTCATGTAACAATGGCACCCAAGTTAACGTGGACGTGGGGTTGTCTATAAAGCTTACGACTCTAAAAAATGCATTTATGCAATTTTCACATGTAAAATTTGTGGGGCGTACTGTGATGTTTGTATCTTATCTACATTGTCTATTTGTTATGCCAGCTTGTTTTAAGGCATTAGTCTAAATATGAGGTAGATTTAAAGCTTAGGTGGACTGCATCATAAATAGTGGGAATAAATTGCCTAACGTTGAAAGCTTTTTGGAGGGTAAAAAAGTTTTGGATCAGGCTCATATACGTGTATACCCCCTCATACACGCCAATGCGATCTTATGAATTGCATGATAGATATATACTACATCCCTGTGGGCTATATAAAGGTTTCAATTTGGTACAGTGGATGTCATTGAGGGCATGTTTGGTTGATTCTATTTAGATGTATTTCCATATAATTTTTTCTAAATTCAGCATTAAAATGCATACGGTTAAAAATTACACCATAACAGGTCATTTTCAGCAAAAACTTGGTGGGCCTCACCATAATATATATGTCATATTCATATTGTCTATTCAATAGTTTATATCATTTTAGCATATGGCCTAAAAATGAGGCAGATTTAACACTCAAGTGAATCACAATGCAGGATCCTTACTCTTGCTTGGGTGGTAGGCTCTCAGTAGTTTCAGCACCCGGTCTGATGGGTTTTTTGACCTGTCTTTGACCAGTTGAGAGCCCTGCTCAACTGGTCATGGGTCGGTGTTTGACCAGTCGTGGGTTGCACAACTCAAAGTCCAGCGAGTGCGGACTGTTTTTTCAGGAGGCGTTCGACCAGTCGAAGAAGGTGCTCGACCAGTTGTAGGAGGTCCACGACCGGTCGAACCTACGCAGATTCGTTCCGCGATTTTGTGCGGATTTCATGTCGCAAGTCCTTTCGCAACCAGGATACGAAAGGGAGTTTCCAAAAACTATAAATTGAAATTTTCTAGGGTTTTTCATGTACAGAAAAATCACAAAAGGGTTTCCTAAAGGCTTTGCAAGGGTTTTGCTAAAGGGTTTAGGGTGAGAGAGTGAGAGAAAAGAGAGAGAGGAAGCTTGTGGAAGGGAGTTGTCGTCTCAGCGTTTCTACGTCCTCGCGATCAGTGAGATCTCTCAATTTTTTTTATTCTCTTATTATTTATCCACTCATGCGTGAGTGATGAAGGTTGTAGACGTTCTACTTCATAGTGGATTGTTGATCTGGACGAGGTCTCGTAGTTTTTACCTCTTTGAGAGTTTTTCACGTAAAAATCTGTAAGACCCGTATCTTAATTCGTACTGTTCCGTCAACTCCCGTTATCCTTCCTGTCGAATTTCGGCAACCTGTGACCGATAATCGATGTTTGCGCGTAAACCTAAGCCGTATTCTATAGAATTGAGTCGGCTTGATCCGACACTTGTACCATTGCGACCGCATAGTCGCCGCGGTTCCAACGCCACGACTCATGTACCGATCCAATACCCTAACTAAGAGATGTGAGCTGGAGTTTAGTTCGAGAAAAAACACCACACGTTTGCAATCTCAAGAGAATCTCTACAATATGTCCCATCAATCCTATCAATCAATCTCATTAATCACTTCTCATGTCAAGTACAAAGCACCCATGCTTTCTTTCTCCACAAGTCAAGCAAACCCAAAAGTCAACCAATCCATCACCTCACCCATCACTCACATCCATCAACCATCACCCCATCACTCACCTCACATCTCTCCTTACAACTCTCTCTCTTTCTCATTTCTCACCCTAAAATTTCAAGCAACCAAAGGTGCATACGTCCAAGGTTTTCCCAAGAGAGAAGTGACCTTGTGTGGCCCACTTTTCCATCCCAAAACCTCCATCCTAGCCATCCATTTCTCATCTCCACCATCAAAGTGAAGTATAAGGAGAGTGGTTTTCCAACGGACCGAGAAGATCAAGTGGTGGGTGCTTCCATAGCCTAATTTTTCATGTTTTTAAGATGGACCAAGTTAGGCCTACCGATCAATGGTGAGGATCTCACTTTGGACCTTAAGATGTGGCCGATGGCCCATCTTGATCATCAGTATCATTCCATGATGGGGCCATTCTCTATGGACCCCATCATAATGTTTACCTTCCTAGCTTGTATATAGGTCATCTAGACCGTCTATTTTCGTGGAGAAGGAATCTCCACCGTTAGATTTTAAATTTTTTTTTGGGCCCACATGATTGGGACTCACTTGATTTATAATGTAGATCATGGAACGGAAGGCTCATAGTGTCGGGGTCCCTCCATCACACGCGTGTCCCACTTTATCTCTCTCTCTATCTCTATTTTTTTTATGAGTGATCATGACATGGTTGTGTGGCCCACTTGAATGGACCCCACCATGGAGTGAGTATTTTATCCAAGCCGTCCATGAGTGGGGCCCATCTTCTATGTATTATACTTACACCATCCATCTTGTGGTGGCCCACCTAAATAGGGCCCACCTTGAATATGTTGTTAAGACCAACGATGTCCAGCGTCTGGATGTTGCTGGAAAGGAAATACAATATGAGCCTTTTTCCAAGTATTGGAGAAGGGCCACTCATATAGGCCCCACCTGGATGTATGTATTCAATCGATGCCATCCATCCTATATACTAACTCATTTTAAGCGTTGAGCTAAAAAATGAGGTTGATCAGAGTGTCTAGTGGGCCATAGTGTTGAAAATAGTATTTTTACCATAAAAATCTATCCGGATTTTTCCTACACGCTGAAAAAGGCCCGATATTGGTCTTGATGGACTTGTTATGGGATGCCAAATCCATTGGGTGGGGCAGATCCTGATGATGTGGGCTTCAGGTACGAAAAACCGTAGAAAAATGATTTTATTTATTTTTTTAAAAGAAGGGAGGTGCAGCGCCTGCTATGCAGCAGGACATTACCAGCGTCAGCGTGAAACGGGCAGCAACCCACGGCTCCATCCGTGGGCCCCACCTTGATGTTTATTTGTCATCTAACCCGTTCATGAGGTGGGCCACCCCCTGAGGTGGGTCCCCTCCAAATTTTAGCCACATCCAACGCTCAGATGGCCCACATCAGAGGAAACAGTGTGAATTGAGTGTCGATCAAGCTGAAAATTGTATTTCCCCTCATCCAGGTCTGTACGACCTTACCAACGAATTGGATGGCTTATAAACATTATGGTGGGCCCCACATGGGACCCACAGTGATGTATATGTTTCATTTGCACCGTCCACTGACGGTGGACGGTGGAACCCCTCCCTGATTTATGTGTTCTATCCACACCGTCCACACTAGACGGTGGGACCCACCCCCACGTGTGGAACGGTGTCTATGTGTGTGCATGCAGTGTGTGTGTGTGTGTGTGTGTATAATATTATATATAATATTGTATATATTATATATATTATATGTAGTTTATATATTATGTTATATATAATATATACTTGATGATGAGCCTTCATGTGGACCCCCACCATGATGCATATGTTGCATCCAAGCCGTCTATCCATTTTTAAAGATCATTTTATGGCAGATCTAAAGTTCAAGTGGACCCTACTATTATAAGTAGTGGTCAATGATGCCTACCTTTCAGAAATCTCTAAGTGTCATGGTAACTTCCCATTAAGTTGATAATTATTTCTCACTTCATCTATCACTATATTAATTTAAGATTAGGTTGGATGAGAAACATATTTATGGAGGGCCTTAGGAAATTTAAATGGTGGAAATCATTATCACCCCTTTTATTTGGTTGTGGCCCATTTGATGTACATATGGGCCCAATTGGTGTGACCCATCTGGTGTACATAAGGCCCATATGATTAGGCCCATTTGGTATGCATAAGGCCCATGAGATTAGGCCCATTTTAATGCATTCAAAGGCCCATGAAATTAGACCCATTTTGATTTATTCTAAGGCCAATGGGTTAAGGCCCATTGTTATGTATTTATGGCCCATGAGTTGAGACCCATTGTGATGTATTAAGGCCCGTGGGTTGAGGCCCACTGTGATGTGTATAGGGCCTATGGGTTGAGGCTCATCTCGATGTATTTATGGCCCGTTATTGAGGACCACCTTGGTATATGCATGAGGCCCATTGTTAAGGCTCACCTTGATGTGTATGAGGCCGTGTTGAGGCCCACTTTGATGTGAATGTAAGGCCCATGTTATGAGGCCCATTTGATGTATTTGTGGCCCGTGGTTGGGGCACACTTTGATGTATTTAAGGACCATGGGTCGAGGCCCAACGGGTTGCCCTTAGAGTCTATTGCAATGTGCGATTTCTCCATGTGTTGTATAATGATATTTATGGCGGGCCGAGCCTTGGGAGCAATGTTGGTTTGATGTCCACATTGTAAGTATAATGTTAGTTAAATGTACGCATTACAACTCTCCCTAGGGCCCATTGATAGGCTCATACTTGTTGATAGTTCATTACTTTATAACATGCTTAGTATAACTCCATGATTCATGCTCATACGCATCATATGCATGCTTGATATGAAGATTGTATGATCATAGCATAAGCCGTTGGGCTGAGTCATTTACGGGACTCCTTATGAGATGGAGTGCCCCACATTATCGCGTTGTATGCGCATGATTACTGCATTACTGTACGGTGTGACTCATGCATTTCGCATACGTGTGACTTGATCACTGCACGCCCTGACGACATCAGGGTCGTGACTCCACAGGCACATCGTGGATGGCCATATCGGATACTGAAAATACTTGGTTCTAGCACTGTGGGCACTTAGGATGTCTTTGGGTGAAAGTCCCAGAATCTTTTTGGTACCAGGAGATGCTCCAACGTCTAGACCAAGTGGATACATGAGCGCCCGAGTGCCGAATACCAGTAAGCCGCATCTCCTACTGTGTCGTATTCGGTTGGAAGGGGGTGTGGCCTTATCCGCCTGAGTGAGGGGGCTATAAGCTAGACTAAGTTTGACCAGCTCGCAAATGAGTCCGCTATCGACGAGCCGGGTAGGTATTGGCAGACTACTGTTCAGGCGGATAGTAAGGTCTATTCTGCTTGCTTGACTATGCAGCTGGGGAGGAGGCAGTCAGTGTGAAGTGTATTAGACCCCGGTGATATCCAGAGAGGAACTGTATTGATATGTGTACTTGTTGAGTACCGACTTGCTTGGATTGCATTTCGCATATGACATTCGGCTAAGTAAGCCTCGCATTGCATCGATGTGGCCGATGACATTCATGTCTCGCATCGCATAGCCTTGGTATGGCCAATAACATTCATGCCTTGCATCACATAGCCTTGGTACGGTTGATTTTATTCATGGACTTACCGCATACTTCCGCACTACTCTGATATTGTACACTTGGTGTTTACTTACGCACATACTTACATCACCCTCTAAGCTTTTGTAAGCTTATGCACAACCGTTGCGAGCAGGTAGCGTTGGACAGCAGCAGCGCTAAGGCAGGAGTATGCATTTGGCTATTTTGAAGTTTTTGATCACCTTGTATTTCCCTTTCCGCATTGTACTTAAAGTTTTTGATATAGTAGATATATGGTGATGTTATTTTGTGACTTGGTTATGCTTGTGGTTATACTCCATTACAAAAAAAAATTCATTCTGAAAATCCTCCTTACAGGATTCCAAGATTGGAATCTAGCATATATTTGCCAGGAGCTAAGAATGGGGTACTACGGAGGCTTTCGGCACCGAATTCAACGATCGGGATTCCTGTGAATTCGATTTTCGAGTTTGGGACATGACAAAATCTCTTGTGTGGTATGTAATTATTGTTTTGATTTATTTCATTGCTATTATTATCCCATAATTCTGGTTTGTTCGGGAGGCTAGATCCTAAGGTTTTGTGGAAAGCCCCCAATAAAGTGGTATCAGAGCGCTAAGTTCATTGAACAGGTATGATTAGTTTGGAATTATGGAAGGTGGCTCATCAAGGATTATCAGCCTCAATGGTTCTAACTGGACCATATGAAAGGCTAAGATGGATGATTTATTTTATTGCAAGGATCTATATTCTCCAATTTTAGACATATCAACAAAATCTAAGGATATGTCTGGTGATGATTGAAAGAAGTTGGACCGGAAGGCGGTGGGGTTTATTAGACAATGGTTGGATGATTCTGTATTTTACCATGTGTCTACGGAAACCTCAGCCGCTAGCCTATGGCTGAAACTACAAGGGCTATATGAGAGGAAGACAGCCGGTAATAAGATTTTTCTGATAAGGTGACTTGTGAATCTCAAGTTTAAGGATGGTGGTTTTGTGACCGAGCACATGAATGAGGTCAGCAATATAGTGAACCAACTCTCCTCTATGAAGATGGTCCTGGATGATGTCACGCCCCAAACCCGAAATTCGGATTCACAGGAATCTCGATCACAGAATCCGGTGCCGACAGCCTCCATAGTACCCCATTCTCGGCTCCTAGCATTCATATGCCAGATTTCTGATCTTAGGATCCTACAAGGAGGGTTTTTTTTTGTATATTTTACTAGTAATAAGCATAACCACAAGTTTATCCAAATCATAAAGGCAACATCATCATCACATATCCACTAATATAATCATTTGAATACAATGCTGAAAGGAAAATATATATGTCAAAATCAAAGCTCCAGAAAATAGCTGCACGCTCCAAGCTCAATACTGCTGCAACCTAACATCACCTGCACGCATCTATCATACATAAGCTTATAAAAAGCTTAGAGGGTGGTGTAAGTGTGTGCACGAGATAAGTGTCAAGTATTCAATACAATATCATAATCATACAATACCGGAAAGCTATTAATCCATAAACCATACAATGACTGAATAAGCAGAAACACTGATAAGAGCAGGAATTATCAGCGTAAATAGAAATACTGACAAGATTATAATCATGCGACAACAGAATAAGCAGAAGTATGAACAAGTCCATAAGTTAATCAATATCAGAATACGCAATATAGGACAACTATGCAAATAATGAGTCATAGATAATCAAATGTCGAATGACAAGGATATAATGTAATACACAATTCGAAAGAGCTAACAAATATTATCACTCGCATCTAAGTCACAGGAATACAGAAACATAACAACCCACAATGCCACACACCGAAGATGTAATAAAATATGCAGTATATAATGCTAATGGAATGACCATGCTGGAGTGTGATGTCGGGATGATAGTATGTAGTATCGCAGGCTACGGGGTCCACCACAAGGAACCACTATACAAACCAGTCCCATACCTAAATTTTGGATAGTCTGACTCAACGTGGTAAACTCCTGATCTCAGGTTAGTCACGTGCCCAACCAAAATCCATACCGTAACGAAGATACACAACAATTAATTGCGCACCACCAGCCCGAGTGGATAGTTAATGGATGAATGAATAAGTATGTAACTCCTACTCAATAGTCTGTCAGCACAGTAGTCTGCCAACCACTGGTAGCTCGCCTAGTGTGGTAGCTCGCCCATGCCTCAGCCCTGCCCACATCACACCTGCCCACATGGGCCCATCCACATGCACAACAGTGACGGGGTGTCATAATATCATGTCAGTCCTCATATCAGTACGGTTCCTCTCTGAAAAAATCACCGGGGTCTATTACACTTCACACCACCTGTCACCCCAATCAAGCGCACAACTGGGTAATTGAAAAAGACCTCACTATCCGCATGTCAGTAGTCTGTCAATACCTACCCGGCTCACCGATAGCGGACCCATTCATCGAGCTGGTCAAACTCAGCCTAGCCATGCCTACTCCCTCGGGCAGGTAAGGCCGCACCCCCTTCTAACCGACCACGAAACAGTGGAGAGCGCAGTCATCTGGTAATCGACACTCAACGCTCATCTACCCACTCGGTCTAGACGTTGGAGCATCCTCTGGAACTAAAAGAGTGTTTAGAGATTTTCACCCAGGGCCATCTATGACGGCCCGATGCTCGAACAGATTTTCGGTGTCCCATCTAGCCATCCACGATATGCCTGTAGAGGCTACGGCCCTGATGTCACTAGGGCGTACAGTAATAACAACATAATGCAAAATGCATGAGTCATACAATCCAATCATGCATTAATCATACGCATGTCATGCGCTCATGTGAGATAATCTCCACCTATCAGGGAGTCTCACATCATCCTGCCCAATGACATATACAATGGTCAATCACATCTCATAACAAACATGCAAATGATGCGAATGGGCATGTATGATGATGTTATGATGTCACACACTCATAAACGGTAGTGGACTTTTAACCAACATTGCCCCCAAGGAATGACCCACATAGAATCAAATATATAATGGGCACATGGCCTCACACAAGGGCCAAATATACGAAACAGGTAGGCCCTGGTCATGGGCCTAACACGTATCACAATGGGCCTTGCCCATAGGCCTTAAATACATCTGGATGGATGGGTCGCATCCATGGGCCTCAGATATATCACAATGGGCCTCAAATATACTTCGCAGGTGAGTCACATACCTGGGTCTAATACACGCAGTATGAGCTACATCACATAGGCTTAATATACATCACTATGGCCACAACCCATGGGCTTTAAATACACAATAGGTGGGCCCTACACATGGGCCTCAAATATATACCACGGGTGAGCCTCAATGGACGAGTCACCAATACAACAGGATGGGCCTAATGATATAGACCCCATAAATATATCGAATAGGCCGCACCAATTGGGCCTTACATACATTGCAATAGGCCATGACCCATGGGCCTTGTATACATCACAATGGGCCTTGCAACATGGGCCTCATATATATTTAACGTGGGCCTCAACAATGGGCCTCATACACATCAATGTGGGCCTCAACAACGGGCCTCATACACATCAAGGTGGGCCTCAACAACAAGCCTCATACACATCAAGGTGGGCCTCAACAACTGGCCTTATACACATCAAGGTGGGCCTCAACAACGGGCCTCAAACACATCAAGGTGGGCCTCAACAACGGACCTCATACACATCAAGGTGGGCCCCAACAACGGGCCTCATACACATCAAGGTGGGCCTCAATAACGGGCCTCATATATGGCCTTAGCAACAAGCCACAAATATATCAAGATGGGCCTAATCAATCATATGGGCTAAATCAATCAAATGGCCGATACGAGCAGGCCGATCAAATAGACCGATACAAATGGGTTGTGCGTCATGGAGTTATACTAAGCATGTTATAAAGTAATGCCATATCCTTACAACACAACTGGCCTAGACGGCTTGCATACAACAAGTACGGGCCTACCAATGGGCCTTAGGGAGAGTCGCAATGCGGACATTTAACCAACATTATACTCGCAATGTGGACGTCAAACCAACATTGCTCCCAAGGTGTAGCCCGTAGTGAATAACATTACGTAAAGCAGGTTGGGATCACACATTGCAAGGGACCTTAGGTACACCCCATTGGGCCTTAAATACATCAAATGGGCTATGTCATATGGGCCTTTTACTCATCAAATGGGCCACATCAATGGGCCGCACCAATGGACCTTGTGTGCATTGCAATGGGTCATAACCCGTGGGCCTTAGATTGCATCAAATGGTTCTCGACCCATGGGCCTTATACATATCAAATGGGCCTAATCCCATGAGCTTTAAAATACATCAAATGGGTCCAATCCCATGGACCTTGGAACACATCAAATGGGTCTACTCTATGGGCCTTAAATTACATCAAATGGGCCTAATCCCATGGGCCTTGGAACATATCAAATGGGTCCACTCTATGGGCCTTAAATAGTTCAACAACTAGCTACATTCAGGACCCAATTAAATTCAACTGTGGTGGGCCTCGAAAGTGCATTCATTAAGCCTAACATTTAAGGAACTAAAGGTATAAATCATTTCCTTTAAGATCTTTATAATATGGTGGGCCCCACTCCTCAAAATTTCAGCCCAAGGGCAGCATAATTATAACATGTTGCTGTCCTAAATTTGGATACTCCATTGGAGTGGGTCCAAGGCCTCTAAAACTCTGAAAATTGAGGGCTAAGGTCCCTCATCATGCATACAATGAGAGAAAACCCAAAAAAGTGGCCCACCATCAGAAGAAATATTTTTGAATTATGATTTTTTTATCAAGGCATATTGCTGGACTGCATAGCAGAAAAAATCTGGGAGTCCAACCATCTTGGCCCATTCTTTTAGATACCCAAACGGGGTCACTTGAGGCTAAAATTTCACAGAGTGATACTTTCATAGGTGGGCCACATCTCCACAAAATTTCATAATTTTTAGATATCTCTAAGTATTTTAATTAATTTAAACAAAACAGACTATCCAGAAAAATCGGACAGACCTGCACGTCCCAACGTGGTGGGCCAGTCCGGCCCTCACCACGGTGTGTACAGGGGTCCATTGGCCCTAAAATTTGGTCGGTGGGTTCTAACATAAGTGGACCACACTTCTAAAAAATTTTAAAATTTTTGGACATCTATAAATATTTTAATTTATTTACATAAATCAATCTGTCCTGAAAATCGAACTAATCTGGACAGCATATTATAATGGGTCGGTCCCACCATCACCATGGTGTGTACAGGCGTCCATTGGCCCCAAAATTTTGTAGATGGGTCCTAGCATAAGTAGGCCACCCCCCTGAAAATTTTTATAATTTTTAAACACCCATAGATATTTTAATAAATTTTAAAAATCCAACCGTCCATGGTGGAATGTTGCTAGAACAGTGCATAAAATCTAGACTGTCCACCTCACTTGGACCACACCTTTGGGACCCCAATGAAGGTCAGTTGGGGCTGAAATTTAGGAGACATCAAGATGAGATCATCAACTGTCAGAAAAGTATATTTAATAGGTATGAATAGTCCCCCAAACAGTCTCAAAATCTGGTCCAAAAGTAATCAGAAACTGTCCAGAAAATTCTAGACAGCAACATGTACTTAGATAAAATTTATTATATAAGTTAAATAAAAAGGGAAATACATTAATAGGCCACACATATCAGGAAATAAAATGGGGAAAAAGAGAGATAGAAGGACAATTCGGGCATAGGGAAAGGGGCTCCGCCACTATTGAGCCCTCTCAAGATCAATCACACCCGCACATCATACTTAGATTTACATTTACAACATGGATCTTGCACATGCATGGCCTATAATTAAAATGCATGGTGAGGACCATCCTCACCATTGTTATAAGGTTTAGATGATCCAAACATAATATGATATGAAATAAAACTACCATGATGTGGCCCATAGAGAAAGGCCCCATGCATGGATCATACATGCATAAGGTAGGCCATTAGGCCACAACCATGGGATTGTGTGGATCTCCAGCATTGATTGGTGGGTCCTACACTTTTCTCATGAAAGAAAGAAAATATCTAGGCTATAGAAATCAGATTTTTTTTGCATCTAGAGGAGCACCCACCGTTCGATCTTCTTGCTCCTATGAGTTCCTTAGCACCTTAGCTTTGATTCCAGTGGAGGAGATGGGGAATGGATGGTTAGGATGGGAGATCATGGGATAGGAAAGTGGGCCATACTTAAAGTTTTGAAAGAGAGGGAGAGGCTTCGAGAAATTCTCATACGTATGGGAGGGTTCTTGCTTGGATTTTTTAAAAATGAGAAGGAGAGAATGAGTTGTAAAGGGAGAGAGAGAGAGTGATGGATGGATAGAGTGATAGATGTATGTAAGAACTTTTTGACTTTTGTGGCCCTTTGTGTAAGAAAGGCATGGGTTTGTAAAAGACTTTTTGACTTTTGAGGCTTGCTTGGGAAGGGTGAAAAAGTGATGTGTACTTGACATGTACTTAACATGTGATGGATTGATTGATTGATGGGATTGATAGGATTGATGTGACACATCGTAGAGATTCTCTTGGGTTTCGCAACGCGCGGCGTTTTCTTCGCACCGAACGTTGGCCCACATCTCTTGACCAGGGTATCGCCTCGGCGCGCAAGTCGTGACATCGGAACCGCAGCGATGGCGCGGTCATTATGGTAATGGTTTTGGGTTGAGTCGGCTCGGGTTGACGGCATACGAATCAGGGTCGCATGCAAATATTGGTTAAGGGTCGAAGGTTACCGAAATTCGACCGGTAAGACCGCGGAAGTCTATGGAACGGTACGATCTAGGATATGGGGCTTACAGATGATGAATTGCAGGCTTTACTACTGCTTAGTTCATTGTCTGACAGTTGGGAGACATTGGTGGTGTCTTTAAGTAACTCCGCACCAGACGGAAAGATATCCATGGAACAGGTTACTAGCTGTTTCTTCAATGAAGAGACAAGGAGGAAGTCTCAGGGGTCTACTCAACAAGAGGGACTTGTGACACAGGAACGGGGGAGAGGAACGAACAGGAAGGGCGGGAAGGCACGAGATAAATCAAGAGGCAAGTCGAGTAACAGAAAAGATGTTAAATGCTAGAATTGTGGCAAGAAGGGCCACTATAAGCATGAATGTCGTAAGGCTAAAAATGACAAGAAAGGAAAAAGAAAGGAGAAGGAAGATGAATCTGATTCCACTGTGATCGCTTCAGATGGTGACGTTGTTATTATTCTTTCCACAGATCATGATGTTTGTCTCACGGCTACGAGTCAGGACACCGACTGGGTGATTGACTCAGGAGCTTCTTTTCATACGACTCCACATAGGGACTTCTTCATAAGCTACAAGTCAGGTGACTATGGGACCGTGAAGATGAAAAATTCTGACGTATCAAAGATCGTAGAGGTCAGTGATATTTGTGTGAAGACCGATGTGGGCTACACATTGGTTCTCAGGGATGTAAGGCATATCTCAGACCTTCGCCTCAACTTGATATCGATGGGAAGGTTGGATGATGATGGCTATGAAAGCAGGTTTGCCGGTGGGCGCCGGAAGCTCATCAAGGGTTCATTGATCGCTGCCAGAGAAAAGAAGTATTGCACCCTATACAAGGCAAGTGTCAGTGTATGCAAGGGTGGGTTGAACGCAGGGAAAGATTCAGCTATAGACATGTGGTACAGGCGTCTAGGCCACATAAGTGAAAAAGGGCTTCAGCTGCTATCATGGAAGCGGCTCCTTCCAGACGTGACAGGTACACCTCTCAAAACCTGTCTTGATTGTTTATCAGGAAAACAGCATAGAGTTTCATTTGTTAAAACTGTTTCTCATGTTAATAAAGTGCATGCATTAGATTTGGTTTATTCTGATCTGTGTGGTCCTATGAGGACAAAAACCTTGGGTGGGGCATTATATTTTGTTACTTTTATAGATGATGTATATAGGAGGGTTTGGGCTTATGCTTTGAAATCTAAGGACAAGGTCTTTGGTGTGTTTAAGTTGTTTCATGCTATGGTCGAGAGAAAGACAGGTAGATCATTAAAGTGCATCCGCACTGACAATGGTGGTGAATACATCGGCGACTTTCATGAGTATTGCAAGTCCCTGGTTATACGGCATGAACAGACGGTTCCCAAGACCCCCCAGCATAATGGTGTAGTTGAGCGTAATCGCACCATTGTTGAGAGAATTAGATGCATGATATCCCATGCGAAGTTGCCCAAGACGTTCTGGGGAGAAGCAATGCATACGGCGGTGTATCTGATAAATAGGTCTCCATCAGCCCCATTGAATGGAGAAGTACCTGAGAATGTGTGGACTGGACAGGATCCATCGTACAGTCATCTCAGAGTGTTTGGATGCAGGGCATCCGTTCACGTACCGAAGGATGAGAGGTCCAAGCTCGACATGAAGATCAGGCAGTGTGTTTTCTTACGATACGGTAATGAAATGTTCGGTTACAGGTTGTGGGTTCCGACCAAGAAGAAGCTCGTCAGGAGCAGAGATGTGGTTTTCTTTGAAGATCAGTGTATAGAAGACATTGGTAAGCCAAAAAAGAATCAGCCTAGTTCAGGTGAGCTAGAGGACATGGATCCGGTTATTCCTCCCGTGGTGCTTGATGACGGGGGAGTACAGCGAGGTGCAGAGTACGAGGAGGTTCCTACAGAAGATGGACCGGGGGAGCAGCCCCCACTTGATTCACCTGTTGAGCCACAAGTAAGGAGGTTATATAGGGACAGGTAGTCATCCAAGAGGTACTCGCCGCATGAGTATATTATATTGACTAATGGAGGAGAGCTAGAAGATTATTCTGAGGTCCTAGCGGATAAGCATAAGGAGAAGTGATTGAAAGCTATGCAAGAGGAGATGAAATCCTTACATAAAAACTACACCTATGACATGGTGAAACTGCCTAAAGGAAATAAAGCTTTGAGCAACAAGTGGGTGTTCAGAAAGAAAGTTGAGCAAAAGAATTCACAGATGAGGTTCAAGGCCAGACTTGTGGTAAAAGGGTTCGGTCAGAGAAAATGCATAGACTTCGAGGAGATATTCTCACCAGTGGTAAAGATGAGATCCATACGGGTGTTACTTAGGTTGGAGACTAGCATGGATCTGGAGATAGAGCAGTTGAACGTTAAAACTGCTTTTCTCCATGGTGACCTAGAAGAAGAGATCTACATACACCAACCAGAGGAGTTCGAAGTTAAGAGCAAGGAGCATATGGTGTGTAGGCTGAGGAAGAGCTTGTATGGGCTGAAACAAGTTCCATGACAATGGTACAAGAAGTTTGATTCGTTCATGTTACAGCATGGGTATGACAGAACGGAGTTGGACCACTGTGTGTTCACGCGCAAGTTCTCAGATGGTGATTTCATAGTTCTGCTGTTATATGTTGATGACATGCTCATCATGGGAAAAGACATTAAGAAGATCGACAGGCTGAAACAGGAGTTGGACAAGTCTTTTGCGATGAAAGACTTGGGCCCAGCTAAACAGATCCTAGGAATGGAGATAACCCGTGACAGAAGCAGCAGAAAGCTTTGGCTGTCACAAGAGCAGTATATTGAGAAAGTCCTAGAACGGTTTAATATGAATGCAGCGAAGCCGGTTAGTACTCCACTGGATGGTCACTTCAGATTGAGCGACAGACAATGTCCCAAGATGAAGGCAGAGGTGGAAGAGATGCAGAAGATACCCTACATGTCAGCTGTAGGAAGTTTGATGTATGCTATGGTGTGTACATGCCCATACAGCATATGCAGTTGGTGTTGTTAGCCGATATCTTGTCAATCCTGACAAAGAACATTGGGCATCGGTGAAGTAGATACTGCGGTATCTAAGAGGCTCATCTAGGTTGAGCCTATGCTATGGTGATGGTAAACTTATGCTAGAGGGCTACACAGATGCAGATATGGCAGGCGACATAGACTTCAGGAAGTCTACATCGGGCTCATATTTATGTTTGCAGGGAAAGCGATTTCTTGGCAGAGTAAGCTACAGAAGGTCGTAGCATTGTCGACGATAGAGGTCGAGTACATTGCAGTCACAGAGACATGTAAAGAGATGCTTTGGATGAAGAGGTTCCTGCAGGAACTTAGCCTGAATCAGGAGGAGCACGTGGTCTATTGCAATAGTTAGAGTGCTATACACTTGAGCAAGAATCCAAATCAGCATTTCAAGTCGAAGCACATAGAGATTCGGTATCACTGGATTAGGGATACTTTGGAACAGAAGGTGTTACAGCTTGAGAAAGTCCACACGGATAATAATGGGTCAGACATGATGACTAAGGCTTTGCTCAAGGGTAAGTTTGAGGTTTGCAGAAACCAGGCTGGCTTGAAGGAGGTGGATCCCTCCTGGGTCAAAAAGGGAGAGATTTGATGGGTTTTTTAACCCGTCTTCGACCAGTCGAGAGCCCTGCTCGATCGGTCATGGGTTGGTGTTCGACCAGTAGTCCAGCGAGTGCGGACTGTTTTTTCAGGGGGTGTTCGATCGGTCGTAGGTGGCCCTCGATTGGTCGAAGCAGGTGCTCGACCGGTCGTAGAAGGTCCACGACCGGTCGTAGAAGGTCCACGACCGGTCGAACCTACGCAGATTCGTTCTGCGATTTTGCGCGGATTTCATGCCGCAAGTCCTTTCGCAACCGGGATGCAGAAGAGAGTTTCCAAAAACTATAAATTGGGATTTTCTAGGGTTTTTCATGTACAAAAAAATCACATGAGGGTTTCCTAAAGGCTTTGCAAGGGTTTTGCTAAAGGGTTTAGGGTGAGAGAGTGAGAGAAAAGAGAGAGAGGAAGCTTGTGGAAGGGAGCCGTCGTCTCAGCGCTTTTACATCCTCGTGATCGGTGAGATCTCTCAATTTTCTTTATTCTCTTATTGTTTATCCGCTCCTGCGTGAGTGACGAAGGTTGTAGACGTTCTACTTCATAGTGGATTGTTGATCTGGATGAGGTCCCTTGGTTTTTACCTCTTTGAGTGTTTTCCACGTAAAAATCTCTTGTGTGGTATGTGATTGTTGCTTTGATTTATTTCATTGTCATTATTATCCCATAATTCTGGTTTGTTCGGGAGGCTAGATCCTAAGGTTTTGTGCAAGGCCCCCAACACGGTCAAGGGTTCGAGTATTCATAGGTGGTGAAATTCCACTAGCGTGAGTATGTGCGCATGTGTAAAAAACAAAAAAAATGAAGAAAAGTGAATCACAATGCAAAAAACAATGGAGATTGAATAGGACCATTTAAATGTTCTTCCCATGGTGCCCATTACAGCTTTGGATTTGTTGTACTTTTTCGATTATGTCCAGGATGATGTGAAAAAAAAAAGAGAATGGATGGCATGGATAAAACACAAACATTATGGCACGACTCACATAGTTTGTCTCAATTTTTAAACCTAAAAGGCTTGTCAAAGTGAGATAGCCTCTTCCACCCAAAATCCCTTAAGCAAATTGGGTCCAACCTTGATTGGACCTTAAAGCGGCTAGAATTACATGGGTCCCCACCATGGTGTAACTTTTTCGTCCATCCCTTTTTTCATACCAGGTTAAGGTATGGGCCCAAAACTACTGTAGATCCTTTTTTCATACCAGGTTAACGTATGAGCCCAAAACTAAGGTAGATCCAACCTTATAGTGAACCATACAAGAGGTAACTCTTGCATTTAATGTAACCCAAGCTTACTATTTAGTGTGGTCCACTAGAGCTTTGATTTACCTTCTTTTCGAGGATTTGAGAAAAGGGATGAATGGTGTGGATAAATAGATACATCACCGTGGGCTCCCATGCAAATTTGATCGGATGTTTAAAGGTCTAACTAGAGTCAAACACAATCCATTTCCCAAAATCCATATGTAAGTAATTAATGTTAAAAAGGAATAAATACATTGTAATTCTTTGGGCTCTTACTCTTGCCTAGTGCTACATGAACTGAGTTAGCTCGGTTAACTCGCTCAACTCAACTTAATTCGAAATTAGGTTCAAGCTAGGTTTAATTGATTCATTGAGCTCAAAAAAATTTGAGTGGTGCTCGAGTTAGACTGAACTTAATTTAACTCGATTTGGAATTTGACTTATGCTTGACTCAATTTGAATCCATTTAGCTCAGATCGAATTCACTTAATATAAATATTTTGTAAATATTTATATATTTAAATAAATTATAAATTTTATTTTTTATATATATAAAATCTAAAACTTAAAACTCAAGCTCAGCTAGTAGGCTTGAACTTAGGCTTGAATTCGGCTTGAGCAGTCCCAAGCTACTAACCGTGCGAGCTTAGTCGAACTGTCCAATTAACTTGATGACCGATTTAAACTGAGTTTGAGTTAAGATAGACCGTTGGCTGAGCTGAGTGGAGCTATGCTAAGATAGACCTGGTTTGGCTGGTGTACAGCTCTACTTTTGTCCAAATGTGTGTGTGCGTGTGAAAAAGAAAAATTGTAATCTGTTAATTACATTAAATCAAATAAGCCCTGATCCCTTGTTCAGTTGTGGTACACCTGACTTCCAATCTGCCCGAGCTGTGGACTCATCCTTTATACTCAGATGCTAAAACAAATGAAAAGCGTAGATCACACACGTGCATCACCGATTAGACTCACGGACTTAGCATTGAAACGCATTTCATGCATGTGAACAATCTTTTCAAAGCCTAAATTGCAGGGGTATTTTCTTCTCTGACAACCACTCTTCCTAACGGACGCGGGTTTCTCGCTAAAGGCGTTACTGCACTTTGGAAACCTAAGCAGGCCCACAGGTGTTTGTGAAAAATTTACTTCATTCACATGTTTTTTTGAGTTCGTTTTAAAAAATGGGGTAAAAATAATCCAGGTCAAAGGCTCAAGTGGGCTGCACTAAAGTAAAATGAGAATAGGAAAATTCTTATCATTGAAACCTCCGTAGGATGATGTCATTTCTATAGAGGGTGAACTGAAAACACAAATATTAGCTTGATTCAAAATTTCCTTGTGCCCTTTGAATATTTCAACTGTAAAAGTTCAATCATCACATTTAGGGCCCACTTTAGTCTTAGATTCTGCTCATATTTTACAAATTAACTTAAAAAAGGGATGTACAAGGTGAATTTCTCACAAGCATAACGTCGACCGCTTAAGTTTCCACTGCAAGAACCTGGTGTGAAAGGCTTTCCTAGGGAATCCGCATCCCTTACTAACTCATCAGTAGCCAAACACCTCTAATGCACAGAAAATGAGGCAAGGTATAATCATTCAGCGCGTTTACAAACACCCGAACGATTCCTCACGGAAATCAATGTCGCCCACGTCGGAATCCGCGAATTTTAAATTCAAATTCTACTCGCGCTATTAATCAGTACCAGCATCCATGTCTGCTCTCCCAGATGCGAGATCCAAACGTTCATCGGATGGGTCTGACATTCCACAGAGAGTACCAGAAACCTTGCTAGTTATACGGGCATGCTGAATGCGAACGGTCCGTATATCTTTGAAGAAGCACTTAAAACTGCGGTCCACCAGATGAATGGTACGGATCTTTCTAGTGTCTGTTGCACGGGAGGGGATTAGGTGCGGCCCCGGTCGCACCCATAATGGTGCGGCCCTTACTGTCGGCCCCACCTTGATATATGTATTTTATATCTGTGCCGTCCATTCGTTTTTTCAAATCACTTTAGTACAGGAATCCAAAAATGAAGTGGATCCATTTCTCAGGTGGACCATACCATAGGAAACAGGTGATTGACATCAATGAGCCACGAAAATTTTAGATCAAGCTGATATTTGTTCTTTCCCTTCATCCAGGTTTATGTGACCTTATCAAAAGGTTGGATGGAAAATAAACACTAAAGAAACCTTATGGTGGGCCCTAGTAATTGTTTAATGGTAGATCATTTAATCAGCACTGTTTCCTATAGTATGGTCCACCTGAGATTCAGATCTTCTTAATTTGTGGACTTATATCATAAAATAATATGTTAAAACAGATGGACGGTGTGGATATATAATAAATACATCAAGGTGGGCCTCACCGTAAGGACCGCACGTAATCTGCGTTACATCAGCTCACGTACGAGAGTAGGATTTTAGATTCAAACAGCTACTCGCGAGTAGCCATCGCCCGTCTCCTTATCTCTACTGCGAAAACCAGCCCACGAAAATAGAGGAGGAAAATGGCGGAGAAAATGGGATTGATGCTGATAGCGTCGGTTCTGTTGCTGATGTCAGCATCCGCAGCGGCCGAGTACGTGCGCCCTCCTCCTCGGGAGACCCTCTCCTTTCCATGGAAACCCAAGCATCCCTCCGTCCCACAACAGGCAAGCTTCTCTCCGGCCACGGATCCCGATGCATTTCTGGAATCTGATTCCATATTTTCCCATTCCGTGCTTTTGGATTCTATGTTTCTGATTATTGGGAAATTCGGAGAAATTGCGATTTTGATTATTTGTAGATGTGAAATCTAATCCTTATCTGGGGAAATCGGACACGCGGCATGGTTTTCCATGATCCGGATCGTTCACTGGATAGGTCCGTCCCCGAATGGACCACCATCCTTGATTGGACTGAATTGGCGATCTCCTTTATGAGATCTTCGTACCGTGTCCGATCTACGTCCAGACCAGCGAAATGAACGGTCCGGATTATGGGCAGCTAGGGCACGAGGTTAGGAAATCCTGCGTTCAGTTAGGTTTTCCATATGTTGTTTGTTACTGTCTTGGGGAAATTCAACCTGTATGCACAGACACATCGAAATTTCGAGTATTTGGATGTATCATACAATGCTCGGGTTGTAAGTGCTTGTACATGAAAGGCACATGAACATCATTATGTATGGGCCATGCAACAAAAGTCACCCAGATTACAATATCTTAGCCGTTGAATATTTGCCCAACTGGGCCTACGGGCCAAGCTGGTCCAAGTTCGGTCTAGATCAGCCGGGCTTCCCGTCTGTTGCTAATGCTACTTTAGGTTGTGTTTTTAAAGTTTTATTGTGAGTGGGAGTGTGCCTTAAGTAGTGATGTTTACATCCAACGTGTGGTATTGAGTAGGTTGTCAAAAGGCACTTGAATCTGTGGATATCCAAAGTATCCAACTCAATTTTATTCGATATGGTTCTAGAATTTGGGCTCGTTTTCAGGTTAGATTTGGGTCCTGCATATTTGGATCCGATTAGGATCGGGTTACATTGGGTTGGCTACCCAAATTTATGACTTTTTAGTTTCATTTGTTATGTAGTTATATTTAAGCCATATAAGATGCATGCTTCTAGTATGGAACTGAATCTGGATTTGGACTCAAACCTGAGTCTAGTTTCATATCTGGACCTGATTACAGATTCAAACTCCATTCGGAGCAGCAAGTTTTGCTCGAGATAAGAAATGACAGGAGTCAATTTGATACCCAAATATGATTGGATTTGGATATGATGTCTCATATATGGTACTTGTATTCAAAACAAGACCCAAATGGGATTCCCTTAGTGAAGTCTGAATATGGGCACACTAGTATTCATAAGTTATGAAGTATTGGCCGAAACCGGTACTTATTGCTTGATATATACCGGTTTTGGTCACGAATGATCTGCTCCATCCACCTTTACATAGAAGTAGGGGCTGACTTGGGCAGACTCGCTGCCGAAGTTGTCCCTAACTCATTTGTATCAAGTCAAGTTGGGTGAGTTGGGGCTATTTGAACCGAGTCACCCCATGCAACCCATCTTTGAACTACATGGGAATATGTTTCTCGAAGGTTGCAGCCTTTGTGAAGTGATTAGGGATTTTTACATGGTCAAGAACAATCTATCAAGGAGAATTTGGAAAGGAGGAAAATTCAACCACCATTGATGATCTTGGAAGGACACTGTTTCAAGAAGTTTGAGCGGACAGAAATTTAATCGCCCCTCAAGTTTGGAACAAATAGGAGAAACTTCTGTAAAAAAAAAGTATCTATCTTATTAGTTAGGCGATTTTGAATTTAATGAATTCCAAGAAGTTGAGGTTATGAAATTCATAGATGAAGTTGATAACATTAATTTTGGAAGAGTTTGTAAGAGAAATGTCCTGTAACACTTCAAGTGTTATTGGAATGGAGGAAGCTGTGGATACATGCATTGCTGAAGTGTTCAAAGCTTCAACAATTTCTCAGGATGTTGGGCCCAACAATCATCCTCTTTTGCTAGTGAAGGGAGTTCAGTTAAGTATAAAGACTCAACAGAGAGTAGAAACTAGAGAGCTTGAAGGGAAGAGATGATAATGAAGGGGAATTTTCACACCGGGCTTGAGTGGGGTTACCTGTGGGATGTAGGGGTACACTTGGGGTGGGCGGTACCCATGTGATTTGGGGCCCACAAGGGGGGTTCGACCGAGGCCCTAACCCATGAGATGTGGGGCCTGGGTTATGACATTAAGGGATTGATTCGTCATGGTCCTGCATTAGATGAGGAGAAGAGAAGGAAGAAGGAAATAAAAAGGGAGAGAGTCCTAGGGCAACAAGTTGTTTTAGCCCCAACGACAAACATACACATATATATTTACTTGAGAGAAGGATATAATGCTCCACAGGGATACATGGATAAGTCACATAATTACATTTATTTTCCTACAAGAAGTTGATGGAAGAAAGTTTGGTAGACGGTGTCTGGTAGTATCTTTCCTCTTAAACATTTAATTGCTCAAACACCACAATTGTCATTTATGTCCGTTCTTAAAACTTGTATAAAGAACGACCACTCTATTCGGTTGATGAAATTTTGGAATGACGTATACTGAGATAGTGTTACGGAACTTGCTAAGTGCTTTGATGATGTCTAGGAATTATTTGGGTAATCATTTGATTGCAAGTTCTCACCCTGTAAGATGTCCACTTACTGACATCATCAGGCAAAATTTGGTTTTACGTTAGAAGATTCACAATTGACCTTGTCATCCTCAACTACAGAGTGAATGATTATTATTATTATTAATTTTTAATTTTTTTGTAGGGTACGTTTCATATGGTGCCATTATGAAAATTGTTAGAACACCAGTACCAAACTAGGAATCGTGGACATGTTAGTCTAGAAACAAAGTTAAGTTCCAAATGGCATCAGTTAAAGAAAGAGAATTTTCATCATGGTTTATTATTTTTCTAGAAGAAATTTCAAAGAAAAGAAATGGTATACGTGATCCACAAATAGTAGGATTTCTTGTTGCCATTGCAAGCATCTATATAAATCACAACAACTAGAAAATTTTACTCATTACCATCTTCATCATCTGTATTTTCAAAATCTAATCTCTAAAAAGAAGAACAAGAAGAAGCTCAATATCTTGATGCGCATGTTCCTATCAGAAGTTTGGCCTATATGTTGGCATCTAAGAAATTTTCACATAGCTTCTGTCTGGAAGAATTTGTTGGCTAATGGCTTTCCTAATTGGACTTTTCTGAATGGGGAACTAATTCGTAAAAGAATCTTATTGTGGTTCACGAGTTGGTCAATTAAAAAGCCCATGATAATGGACATAGCTTGTTTCTTAGGTATCTACAATGTAAGGCCTAGCAAATGCGCTCAAACATTTCATACAATATGCTAACTGCTAAGTAAAGAATATTTCCAAAAAATAAAAAATACAATAAAAAAGAAAAGAAAAGAAAAGAAAAATGAAGGAGAAGTAGAATGGATGTCCATATCTATCAGATTCCTCGTATTTCCCATGAATGTGGAAGATTAGAGCTCTTGACAAGAACAAGAAGAATGGGTTACTATTCAAGCGTAAGATTTGTCCACCACTGCCAACCAATATATCAAACTTCTGTTTTGGGAGGGAATCTGGTTCGGAAGATTAGATGTTTCATTTCATGAGCTTTATAAAAGTACAATACATCACATGGAGGAAAGTTTGGGCCTCTCTCTCATTGACATCCTATTCCTTTAGGGTACCTTTTTTTTTTTTTTTTAATGTCCCTCTCATTGTAGGGTGGGAATAATTGCTTTTCCACTAAAAAATGAAATGCAATGTGTATCAGGTTAGACATGGAATGCATGGAATACTGATCTGGGTCAGGAAAGGTGGAAAAAATGGAAGTTTCCCTAATGCGTTCGATTTTCTGTGGTATCTCTAAGGATCAGCAGAACCGATTCCCATCTGTTCCACCAGCAAATCCAGTCTAAATGAGATTCAAGGGTATATCCAAATGGGACATTAACCTAAGGTTGTGGTTGGATGTGCAAGTTAATTGAGTAGCGAAAACAAGAGCAACGGACCAAATTGTATTGTGTTACCTAGCATTAATGATGAGAAAATCCCTAAAATTGCTGTTGCATCCCTTTCAATACTACTTAAAATTAACATAATTGCAATTTGAAGTCCCATTTCTCAATATAGATACTATGGAAGGTAATTAAAACCTTTTCATTTTGCAATTTCAATTACCCTTAAAAAGTTGCAATTCAATTCGATAGTGCATCCAAATGCACCCTAGATGTATCTTTACTACACCATTTTGCATTTGGATTAATTTCACCTGCAACTAGATCATTGGCTTTTACAGGTCCACATTTCGTTGGCGGGGGACAAGCACATGCGAGTTACATGGATCACTGATGACAAATCTTCTCCTTCAGTTGTTGAATACGGAACGTCATCAGGAAAGTACACAGCATCATCTCAAGGGGAAAGCACATCCTACAGCTACCTATTTTATAGTTCAGGAAAGATACATCATGTGGTCATCGGACCTCTCAAAGATGACACGGTTTATTTCTATCGATGTGGAGGACAAGGTGCAGAGTTCAATCTTAAGACCCCTCCATCTCAATTCCCAATTACTTTTGCAGTTGTGGGCGATCTTGGTCAGACAGGATGGACGTCATCGACTCTAGACCACATAGACAAGTGCAAATATGATGTGCATTTGCTCCCTGGAGACCTTTCATATGCCGACTATCAACAACACCTATGGGACTCCTTTGGGAAGCTGGTGCAGCCACTTGCAAGTGCTAGGCCATGGATGGTGACAGAGGGGAACCATGAGAAGGAGAGTATACCGCTCTTGAAAGCTGGATTTGCAGCCTATAATGCAAGATGGAAGATGCCTTACGAAGAGAGTGGATCGACTTCGAATCTGTACTACTCTTTTGAAGTTGCAGGGGTGCATGCGATCATGCTTGGTTCTTACACAGATTATGATGAGTACTCGGATCAATATAGTTGGCTGAAGGTTAGTCCATTTTGTGCAAAGGATAATTCGATTTCCCAAAAATGACAAGAACAGAATTGAGATTTTCTAAGTGGGTAAAAGGAACCATATTTTGTGTGAGTTGAAAGCAAACATCAATAGGTGGGCTAGAGTACAATGCCGGTTTGTCACAAGACTCACAACTCACCGATTTAGGAAATTCATCCACTGTACACACCATATATGTGTGGCACTGTCAATCAAGACCTCTCCAATTGTGGGTCCCATCGTCGATAGATCATAGCCTGAAAGACTGGTAGGACAAGCTTAACTATCTGATTTATTTTTTTTCCACTCAATGAATTCAGGCTGCTAACTATTTTTCATTTGTCTATGTGATGGCAAGTAATTGGACATTTAGCATCTCCGAACGTGTAGTTTTTGGCTGTCTGGATGAGCATGCAACCTCTGCCAAATGTACAGTGGATGAGATGCGACAACTTAGTGTTATGGCAGATGGACATCGTAATCTCATACTGACAAAATTGCCCATTTTAGAATATGTTTAAATTTGACATGTGTTTGGAAATAAAACACTGCTGTCTTTTTAGTAAAGGGGGCTTGGTAGCTGCAAAATAAAAGCCCATTCCTTCTGGAATTTCTTGATAGGCTGCATTACTCTCTCTCTCTCTCTCCCTCCCTCCCTCCCTCCCTTTCCTTTTGTCTTTTTCACCGTGGCCTTCCCTTTCCTTTCCTTTTGTCTTTTTCACCATGGCCTTCTTGCCAAAAGCAGCAGCAGTTATTACACTCAAGGAAGACGAATGTATTCTACATGATTATATTACATTTTTTGCACTTGCACATGATTTCCCATAGGAACACATGGGAAAGTGCACAACCATTCTTCTTGCCAGTTCCACCATATGTGGACCAATTGGGCCAATTAGATGATCCTAACAGCTCAACTGAGAAAAAGCATCTACCATTCAATTTTGGGATCCATTCCAATTGCGTGGCTGGTATTATTCAATTGGCCTATTTTTGGGACGCAGATCATATATGAATTGCACTGCCACATAAGCAGTCAGGATCATGTACATGCTCCTGTGAGAGATCGATGTGCAATTAGCATTCCTCTTGAAAGAATATTTTCATGATGTAAAATTAACAGCATTTTCTTCTTTTGGAGCAAGCTACCCTCGTTCGTATCATAGTGACAAGCATCTTTAATATTTTGAAAATGTAGTGATACTCTTTAGCACATCCCTCGCCCTGCTTGGTAGTGGTGCATCCATCAG
Organism: Magnolia kwangsiensis; assembly: GCA_037074715.1. Lineage (NCBI taxonomy): Eukaryota > Viridiplantae > Streptophyta > Magnoliopsida > Magnoliales > Magnoliaceae > Magnolia > Magnolia kwangsiensis. The sequence goes on from CM073571.1 coordinate 202,455,540, forward strand.
TCCCTAACCCTTGGAAAGTTTCTACGTGGGTTGATGTTAGGTAGGTAGCTGGTTGTTGAACTTTTGCCAATTAATCATTAGAAAAAATAAAGCCAATCCCAAATAGTTGGGACTGGGCTAGAATGATCATGATGATGATAGTGGTACTCTCTTGGTAAATTTGAGGAAATGATATTTTTTCCATAATATCCCATTATGATCTAAACATTGTTTGAAGCATCCCTAGTATTATCAAAATATCCCTGATATTACCCGTATCTCCAGCTTAGCAATACTGATAACATTGGAAGTGATACCGATAACACTGGCAGTATCAGAAATTCCAGGTATCGGCAATGTATCACTAAGTATCACCAATGTATCGCCAACTTTCGATTGTGTAATTTCCAGGCGTTGCTTGTATTATTACCAATGTATCACTAAAAAAAATTTCTGTGTAAATTCCATATGTTGCTTGTATCGTTAGTGTATAGGCGTTATTTCCGTAGTATTGGCAATGTATTGATATTGCCAAAAATCTGTTTATTAAAAAAATTTCCATTTCGAAATTTTTGTATTGGTTTTATGCAGTATTCAATTTGTCAACGATAATATTGATAAATATTATTGTTATTGCAACATTATCAATATTATCGTTATTGCAACATGGGCGATATTGAGACCATAATATGACAACACATTGTGTGTGTGAGCAATATTATTATTATTATTCCTAAATATGCAAATATGCGTATTTTAGCATCTCCTGAAGTTTCACTGACAAATTCCATCATTTTCCCCATGTTTCTCTAATAATTCCCCGCATTTCCGGTCATCGGCAATATCAATATTGCTTTTGTATCCCCGGCCAACGAAACTTGTAACCATACTGATATTTTAAACATTGGTTTTAAATATCCCCAATAATATCACAGTATTTTTCTGATAAATATTCTATTTTATTTCTTTTAAAAATCCGAAAGTTCTATTTTTCTCGGAACCCCATTTTTTTCCTAACCTTCCCTTCTCTCCCCCTCACGATCTCCGTCTCTTTATTATCATTGATTTATTTTCCTTTGTTCTTCCCATCATTTTCTTAATATTTTTTTCCACTAGATTTTCTGAATATATACTGATAAAATTCTCATATCTTGAAAATATCCTGAGAAGTTTCTTTGCAGAGAATCAGATTTGTGACTTGCTTCTTATGAAGATAACACCCTTTCCATGCTTGGGTTTTATAGGCCGATCTTTCGAAGGTAGACAGTCAAAAGACACCATGGCTTCTAGTGCTACTCCATGCACCATGGTATAATAGTAATCGGGCTCACCAAGGAGAAGGGGATGATATGATGGCTGCAATGGAGCCATTGCTTTATGCTGCAGGCGTAGACATTGTCTTTGCTGGTCATGTACATGCTTATGAACGCTCGGTAATCCAAATAGTGATTCCTGCGCATTTTATTTTAGAATGTAGTACTCACCTTATAATAATACTGATTTTATCTGTCAGAAACGTGTCAACAATGGGAAAGTGGATCCTTGTGGAGCTGTCCACATAACAATTGGTGATGGAGGTAACAGAGAGGGTTTAGCTCATTGGTAAGCATCTCCTTGCATGTCTTTATATTGCCATACTGCAGATGTGGCTTTTCTCTTTTTTTCTTTTCTTTTTTGACATGAAAAATCACCAGAATCTGGTTTTTAGATTTTGCTCAGATTCCGGAGTATAGCTTTTATTTATTTATTTTTCCTTCTAGCTAAAACTATATGCATTTGTCCTTTATGCTCTCCTTTAGGCAGTTACTCTCATATCAGTTGACACTAGAAGAAATGAAACTTCTAGGGCCTGTTTGATTTTTAAGCTCAACATGGGTAATAATTATTTACCTAGGTAATTACCACATCTTTCCCAATGCAAATGTGACAACTTTTTTAACACTTAAATCGAGAAATTTACAAAATCAATGTGGGGCCCATCGTGATGCATGTGACTTACCAACACCGCTCATTTGTTATGCCAGCTGAATTTAGGGCATGAGCAAAAAAATGAGGCAGATCCAGAGCTCAAGTGGACCACACCATAGGAAACAGTGGGAATTGAACGCCTACCATTAAAAACTTCTTGGGGCCTTTAAAAGTTTAGAATCAAGCTGATGTTTGTGTTTTCTCCTTATCCATGTCTATGTGACCCTATGAATGGGTTAGATGATGAAAAAACCTCAATGTGGACCCAGTGAAGGAAACAACTTTCAATGGTGGACGAATTAAGGCCACTGTTTCCTTTCGTGTGGGCCATTTGAGTGTTGGATCTGCCTCATTTTTCGGTTCAATTCCCAAAGTGTTCTAATAAAATAGATGGACGGTGCGGATGTATCATATACATTACAGTGGGGGTCCATGGATTTAAGTCAACACTTTTGTATCGATTTTCAAGGTGGAATTACTCTCACAATTTCAAACAAGGTGAAAAAGTAATAATTACTTATTTACCAGGATTTACCTGTATCATGGAAAATCAAACAGGCCCCTAATAAAAGGCTAGAATACCATATATGTTTGCCATGAAGTATCACTTCTTTGCAATCCATTGTAAATTTGGCATGAATGCATGTCAGTCCAGTTTGTGGGTCCTGCTCTAGATGGAGCATAGCTTGAAAATCACACTGACAAATAGGAGTAGAAATGGGCCAGGTCGTGTCAATGATAAATGGGTTCATATCAAATTTGGACCTGTTTGGGTGACTTGGGTTGAGTCTGGTTCCAAACACCATCCTGATTATCAAATGGCATGGATTTGGAACCTGTAAAAGGCTACCAGTCCTAATCCGCTTTGGACATGACTTCTAATGAATTGGGTTTGGACCACCCAGAAAGGGACTCGGTCCCATGCACATATGATTTAATTTTTTTCTTTTTATCTTTTATTACCGCTTATTGTTTTCATGAACTCACATTCTAAAAGTAGTTGATTTTGTTTATTAGTAGCTTTCTTTAATTAAGGCAGTTAACTAAGACGTTGATGGCCTAAGCAAGAAAATATGTGATATGGTGCTTGATAGGAACTCTACATTAGATAGGTTAGGCAAACCCAACTCAGATTGAGTCATAGATAAATGGATTGCATCTAAATCCTCCATCTTCCAACCTGACATAGACACAAACTCCCCAGTTAATCTGTTAGATCTAGGGCTGAAATCCAGATCCTTTTATTGAATCTATCAAGCTTGGAACCCCCCTTGACCCAACCCTTTTGCATCCCTACTGACCAAAACATCCTAATGATCTGTTTTGTAGCCATCGAACGCATAGATAAGAAGAAAGTAGTCACCAACCCAACTTCAATGGGCTAAATCAGATTATCAATGAAATTTGAGGGCTGATTTCTGTAGTTTCAGTTTCCTTTAATTAATTCCTACAGCAGCAAACTCCCTGGCCAATTGTTTGGCTTAAGTGTGTTTGAATCCTAGTAGTGTGTGAATTTCAGGCTTTGATCCAGCTAAAGTGACACTTGTGATTATGACAGTCAGTCCAGGTCAGTGTGCATTATGCCATGTGTACCATGGATGAGTTGTCACAAAGGCTTCTTGCCAAATGCACGTGGTAGTTTATTTAACCCTTGATAAATATAAATGTAAAAATAAATCTGCATGTATCTTGATTGGTGTTTGGAATACCATGGAGTTCTCTAGAAACAACTAGAAACAAAAGAGATTTCGGGTATGATATTTTGACAAAGCCCATCTACATCTTTCTACCATTTTGGCACTTTTTGAGATGGCGGATTTGTAAAACAACGAGGTGTAAATGGTTGTTGTCTCAGGCAGTATGAGATGATGAGGCGGTCGCCCCATATCTGGTCTCATGTTCTAGTTATGTATCTTTGTTGGAGCTTTTAATGAAATGGTTTTTTTTTTTTTTCTCAAAAAAGAGATGGGTGATTTTATTTTTTTCATTCCTTTCTTTCTTTCTTTCTTTTTTCGTTTGAGAAAAACTTTGATACTCTGTCAGAGTAAGATGGATAATACTCAGGCACTTCAAAATTACTTGGAAATTGCATACATGCCATACAAGAGATCTAAATTAAACTGTGCAAATCATGAGTCCTAATTTAGATGTTTAACGAACCAAAAACCAGACTCATTTGATTATCTATCTGATTGGACGTTACAAATGAAAAATATCCAATTGTGCTATTTCAACAAACAAGTGTCCACAAATCAGAGGTTAGGATAGTTCAACCAATCTGATTTTTAGGACTATGATTTAACAACAGTGGGTTCCACAATTTAAGCTTCATACTCTACCAGAGTATTAAAGAAATCCAGATTCCATAGAATACATAGGCATTCCACAAAAAATACCTCTTGCATGTCTTTTTCTCATCTACTGAAGTGAATGGATTAACAGGTACATCAAGCCCATACCAGAGTGGTCGGTCTTCCATGAAGCAAGTTTCGGCCATGGCGAGCTCAAGATTGTAAATTCAACTTACGCTTTGTGGAGCTGGCATAGGAATGATGACGACGAGTCTGTAAGATCTGATCAGGTGTGGATAAACTCATTAGTCAGTTCTGGATGTATCCCTGCTAAGAGGCATGAATTCAGGAAGATCCTTATGGCTCCCTAGAACAGAGAACTAAGCGGTATGCGTTTATTAAGCATAAAATCTTATAAGACGAGATCCTAGTGTGAATATGGAGTTGTAAATCTATGTATGAAGATAGTTCTATAGATGTCAGTTTGAGAGAGGGCTTAGCTCAGTTCGATCGAGCAATGGCGGTAAGTTGAGGGATCTCGTCATGCAGACTCGACAGTGTATTGTATGGTTTGTGCTTTTGCTCTAAGCTAATGATGATGTAGAGAAAAGGGTATTATATGATCATGATGCAGCAAAATAGGGACCGCTGCGATGCACCAGTTTGTATGTAGGGCCCATGGTTTGGTATCCTGACTGTTGATCTGAAGGAACCAATGGTGGATTGGTGATTGCCTAAACAGGCTCTCAGGTTCTATGATTTCAACCCTGGGATCAGTGGCCTACAAGTAAATGGTCAGGGAAAGGTACAGGACCGGTAACAATTGAAATGGGGGCCAGTGTATCAACAATCTGGATCACAGAACCAAGGGCCCCATCTGTACAAAATGGATGTATCAGGACGCTGAGAAAAATACGGTAACTGCATTAGTTCAATGAAAAATATTCCTGCGATCAAAGGGTTGGGATCTTCGGATCTGGTAGGTAGTGCCTATCAAATCGACGGGGGAGGTCAGGTGGACCAGAAATTTCTCATGTTGAGCAGTTAAATGATCACCGACCCTAGGATATTCGCGTCCTTGTGTCCAAGTGGGACGGTCACATCTGCTGACCCTGTGACGATTGGACTGGCTTGATTATCAGGCCACATTATATTTCAGTGGGCCCCACCAGAGTAACAGCCTGGATCATGCAAACGCATGCCCGGGGAGAACTCTCAGGGCGTGTTTGGGCAGTGGGATTAGAAGGGATTAGGTGGGATGGGATTCAAAAAACGAGTACCGTTACCTGGGCTCTAGGTCAGAGGAATGACTAAGCCATTAATCTGGGTAGCCGGTGGCTGATATGTAAACATTGAATATGGATGGTTGATCATTGTTTGGAACCATTGAATATGGCAGCTGGTGTTCTGTCAATTTTTCTCGTACAAGTGTAGTCCATGAGATGGTGGGCCGCTGATGCTTGTGATTAGCTGCATTGATTATTTGCTGATGTACTTCACTGGTTCATACGCTATCATTTGTCAATGGGATTACACTGATTTGAGAAATACAGCAATGCGCAACCATGTGTACAACATTGCCTACTCAGTAGCGAGTTGCTAATGGTCGGCACTATGGACCCCACCATGATGTATGTGTTTTATCCACGATTTTCCAAGTTGTTTCTGTGAGCTCAAAAAATGAAGCAGATACAAATCTCAGGTGGATTATACCACAGGAAGTAGTGGTGATTAAACACCCACCACCTAAAACTTCTTGGGGATCACAAGCTTTTGATGAAGCTGATATTTGTGTTTTCCCTTCATCCAGGCCTATGACGTAATAGACAAGTTGGTTGGCAAACAAACATTACAGTGGGCCCTAGGAAGTTTTTAATGGTGGGTGTTCAATCACCACTGTTTTCCTGTGGTGTGGTTCATCTGAGATTTGGATCTGCCTCAATTTTGGACTCATTCCCTAAAATGATGTGGAAAAACAGATGGACAGCATGGATAAAATGCATACAAGATGATGGGGCCCAAAGAACACCGACCAGCAGCCAGTCCACGGTACATCCCCCCCTTCCCAAATAATTTTTTTAAAAAAAGCTTCCGACCCACATTCATCTGGTAGAAATGGAAATGGCCCACCTGATTTTTGTTAACATCATCTTTGCAACAGGGGCCACTTGATGAATGCTTTGCATGGACACACTTCAGAGACAACATAGCGCATTAATAGGCTAGGCTGGTCCACTCATCAGTGGGTCACAGGTGGAACCGCAATCCACATTCAACAACACATTGATGCAATCCACCTGATGGTAACACACTAAGCACGCAAATGAACTTACAACAAAAACCAACCTCACAGAAAAAAAATAATTCTTAACCATCATAGACTTACAATTTCCATCTTCATGGTATACATTGGAACCTAAAAGAGAGTCAGACCGTTGAATCCAGATAAACATCCACATCAAAACAGCAATTTCTTTGAATTCTAAATTAAAATAGCGCCCAATTCATACAAATCAGGATTTGGGTGGGCATCCAAACACACCATATACCAGCATTTCCAGCCATAAGCCTTTAATATCAACATATCACCAATAAACCACAGACTACGACACAATAGAATTACAAGGTTTCATATTCTCTCTGACAAACATATTCTAAACAAGATTCTTCAGTGACTATGACACGGCTATGCACAACAATTCATTGTACACAATTCAAACCACGATCTAAAGATTTCAAATGAAAAGACCAAAGATTGGCAGCTGAAGCAAAAGGAAAAAAGACGGCATACTTTCCTATCCATTCATAACTAACTGCAAGAGTTCGACTGCCTCTCTTAATCTTCGTTCTGTGTTCTCTCTAGCAGCAGCAAGACGTGGATTCCTGCATGAAATGAAACCAGAAACATGTAAAGAGTGATGGAATGATGATTTAAAAAATAATAATAATAATTTTTAAATAATTTTTAATTTATTTTTTTTTGTGTGATTTCAAATTATTATTCAGTGCCCAAGCATGCATTTAAAGAGTTCTGCTATAGCCCAAGCTGTGCACCAGATCACCAAACAATGTAGATGACTCGGTCCAGAAATCAGACTGGTCCACTCATCAAGCCAAACAAGTACAGCAAAGTTGTGTTCAAAATTAAATTTTGCCAAACAGTCCAATCTCACTGTTGTGGACTGCCTGATCAGTAAACTTGCTGGATTTGAAACCAGGTAATCCATAAGATGGGTCCTACATGATGCACTGCTTGAAAGTCTCATCATGTGTAGATGCATGTGTGGGCCCAACAGAACTTTCCATTTGAAAGAACAAAAAAGAAAAGAATTATTCATAGTTCAACCTCTTCTCCAAGTTTGCCTTCCTTTCGAGATCCTCAGCAAGATTGCTAAGCCTTTTTAAAAAGGCAGGTAATTTACAAATGGCCTCAATGCCCTCCTGTCTCGTGCATAACTTCTTCAGAAGGTCAGCAGCAATGAAATATCCTTCCTCCTTGTTTCTGAAGCAGTTAACAAAGAGAGGAAAGGTCAATGAAAGAAAGAAATCCACAGGGGGTTAAAGTTAGCATTAAGAAAAAAGTGGAATTTTATTATCCTCAGACGTGCAAAGTATCAAAAGGCTATTGGTTTGAACAGTTCGGGCCCGTGGTTCAGAGATCTAAGTGGGTTTGAACAGTTCAGGCCCATGGTTCAGAGATCTGAGTGGTTGATATGATGGGCCCAAAAGCATCATAGACTGAAAGATCTTTTAGTTAAATGTGGACTACTGTTGTCTTTTCTTAACTGTCAATTCTGATGAGGTCAATTGAAGAGTTGGGACTATTTTGCAGCATGATTGATCCAGTGGAGCTCATCAGATCAATCTTTCATAAAACTTTATTTATGCATGTCTGTTTCAGTAACTTGTTTACATTTAGTACAATTAGGTAACGTGTCTGAGTGAAAATTGGATTTTTTTTCCCCCATGCTTGATCTTGACTGTCCATTTTTCATACTATTTGATCAGATGGGTGGGATCATCCAATAATTGTGATTTTCATATCATGGCTTGTCAATAGTGTTATGGGACTAATGAACAATTCAGACTGATGATTGGGTGTTCCACATTTCATGAAAAGCCCTGGGGAAATTGCTAATATCCTAATGGAGGTGTGTGCATGCACACACATGTTTGTGCACAAACTTCTTTTTTCTTTTATTGCGTCAAAATAATACAAACCTAATTTTTTTCACTCACTCGAGTAGACACTTCCCTTCTTTTTCTTTTTTCTTTTCTTTTTTTTTTAAAAAAATAAAATTTTGAAAAACTGAACTATACCTGATATATCTGCTCACTCTCAGTTGGCAATACTAGTTTTAAAAAAAAAAAAACTTGAATGTGTATTTGCACATCCAGAAAAAGGAAGTAGTTTGCCAGTCTGGGAGAGTGAAGTTGTAGAAAAGTAGATCTCTTTTGGTAGAGAAGACCCTGACATAGCTTCATCCTAAACTACCTAAATGACCTATCAATTGCTTAAAAAACATTTCAAATTCCTCTGATATTACATGGCTTGATTGTTTTGAATGACCAACTGTATGTAATTTTGCCTCTGGAGATTCTCATAATCTATAGTAGAGATTAGTACAAGTCCAACCAGCCCAAGGAGGGGAAGTTCAAAATATATGGTGCATGGTCTAATGGTATTGTCAGATGAACAAACCTTAGCAGCTCCAGGAATATTATTTCAACTGATCCATGAGTATTAATCAGCACTTCTGTGAGATGTGGGTAACGGCCAAGGTTCCTCAGAGTTGAGAGTGCATGCTTTCTAACCTCTTGACAAGGAGCACTACGATTGGCTGCCTGGATTTGGTTCAATAAAGCATTGATTGCCCCTGCAGCCACGAGGGTTTCACAACATTTCTCGGAATGTTCTGTAGCCATATCTGCACAAAAGTTGGACAGAAAAACCACTTAAGAGTGTATCTTCAACAATCAAAAGACCAAAAAATGAAAAAGTAAAAAGTTGTTTTTCTTCCTTTTTTTTTTTTTTTTTTGCTGATGATCAGCTAATTTTATTAAAGCACTACAAGAGCTTGTAGCTACACAAAAAAGCAATGGACAATCTAAGAACACCTAATGCACTAAAGAGTCTGCCTCAAAATTCCCTTCCCTATCTGTGGGAGAACCATGGGACAAATTCCACAAAGCTCCCAATCTCCATTTGTTCATGCGGTTATATTATGAGCTCAGATCTGTCTGCTGCTGTTGTTTGCTGGCTTTCTTTCATTTCCATTCTTATTGCTACCAATTCTTGCAAATCCATGCAGTTGAACTGATTTGATTACAAGTGAATTTTTATTTTTATTTTGGTTATTTATTTTCTCTTGAATCTTATTCTGCATAGTGCAAGGATCGAAAGTGGTAGAATCCTGATCTTTGGATTTTTAACTCAAGATGCATTTGGGGAGAAGTTAGGCATTGGAGTAGCATTTGGGGTCCCAATTGATTCCAGTTTGCAGCGCCAAGAGAAACACCACAAAACTGGAAGCACTTTTAACACCATTCCGTGAGCTGCTTCTGAGACGCACTGTGGCTCCAAATGCTACTTTTTATTATGTGCAAGAAAGTATGGCAGCGCCAAATAGCTGGAAAAGGTTGTGAAGGTGGTGGCAATGATGAATCTGAAATAATATATCTTAGCCTTTTATCTCAAGAATCTGTGATTTGCTTTAATGGTAGGCACAAAAGTTTTGTGTAACCAGGCTCTTGGAACCAGCCATGACACAGGCTCACATTGATGCCACGGCCACCCACATGCCAACTCTCTCATCCAGCATCGATCCCAATCCCAACTATTACATGCAGACCCAGAAGGGCAAGCAAGCAGAATCTTGGAAGGCCAATTTACAGGTGAAATGTTAAACACAGAATCAACACATGAATGGTCATGGTCAAGTAGTTGGCAACCCAAAATAACAGGGGATCCACTTCTACACAACTCACATGCCCACACGGTCAAGCCCCACACTGCACCTTGCCACAACCATTGAATGGTATCCACAAGGGGAATTTGCAAGAAGTTGGCATCTACAGCATGAAGTGCCAAATGACCCCGCCAAGCACAAAAATATGAAGTCAAATATCTTTGAAACAGTAAAAACAGGCTCCATAACTCTTTTGTCTAATTTTGTTTCAAATAGAGAAGAAACTCATCTAAAACCATGACAAAGTACTCGAATTTTTCTCATTAAAAATAGTGCTGTATGTGGGATGCACCATACTTGTGTTGGCATGGGCCATGATTTCAAACTGGTCCGGCTGGGCCAGTTAGGAGGAATCCAATTCAAATGAAGGACAAATGTGAACAACAGGGTACCAATAATAACCAAACAACCAATGTGGCATGCCCAATTAGACCATGCATCCATGATTCGATTTTAATTTTTAACTTAACCACCACTAACATGGAGGACAAATGTGAACTGTGGGGTATCAGTGCTCTCATTCTTATATCATGTGGAACCCTAAAGAAGAAAAGATGAGACAGATGTTCTGGAAGTGGGAAATTTATATGGGGAATCAGTGCTCATAATCTTATACCATGTTGAACCCTATTGAATAGGGATTTCAATGGGCTGGACCACGTTGGGCTTGGTCCGCTTCGGGCCAGACCCAGACGTAAAATTTAAGCCCGTTTACTAATAGGGATGGGCTCAGGCTCTAAGAGTCCATCAACCCAACCCAAACTGGGCCCATTTAGGGTTTCAAGGGCATTTTTTGTCAATATCATGCATGATTCAGCACGCATAATGGACAGCCTAGATCTTGCACAAAAGAGTGTGGCTGGGCACGGGCTCTGGTCAGATTTGGATCCAGTCCATGCATAATCATCACAGTCTGGGCTCAGGCCTGTTTGTTTTAGCCCATCATGGGCTGGACTCGGGCCAGAGTTCTACGATGCGGGCCAGGCTTGGATAGATTTCATGTTGGCCCGTTGACGGCCCTACTATTGAAGGAGAAAGGATGAGATGAAGAGTTGTTCTGGAAGGGGACAATTTTACTCCTTTTGGACCTTTATGTTGAGTTTATTACTCATATGGCACAACTAACATGAAATGGCATGTCACCCTTGCATTTTAACTACAAAAACCAACCACCCATATAGGCATATACTCTAGACATGACTCTTTACAACTCATTAGACACAAATAATTGGACTGAAAAAAAAAAAACAGACAGCATTATTTGAAACCATATCAAGCTCAAGACTTCTTTTAACAATGGAACGGACGTATATAAACACATAAATTGTATCCACATACATGCATAACAACACACAGAGATCTAATATTTTCAATACATTGTAAACTAATAAAAGAGACAATTATAACATGAGAAATGATCACATACGAGCATTGTTTCTGAACCATTGTTATTAAATCTTATGATTCTCAATTCCAATAAATTCTTGTGGGGAACTATTTGAATTGTGTGTTTGAACCCCATTCTCCAAAAATCCTAATTGAATCTAACTATTTCTGGTAAATCATATGATTGATGATTTGAACCTTACGATTTGACTAACTCTGTGTGCTGTGCAGTTGAATCAGAAAACAGGGATTATGGTTGTAGGCTCAATTGTGGCCTATGCAATTGTATTACTCTCCATGTATGCACACATGCGCGCGACTGTGTTTTTTTCTCTTTTCTTTCAAAGTAATTTCGGTCCCATAATCCCTAATAAAAGCTCATGGTTTTCTGAGTTTGGCGTCTTTCCTAAAATATAACACATATGGTTGACTTCAAGAAAGATGGTTATAATGGAGATAAAGATGCCAGCACAATTGACAATTCAACAAATCAGATTTGAATATTTCCATCTCACTTGTGTGGGGCCATTTGCTTCGGAAATTGGAACATGGAAGTCCAAAAGGATTTTATCATTTATTTCCAAGCAACAACGGACAATGTGTCACAGTTTTATGTTAATGTTCACACATCTTAATTTGGTAAGATAAAACACGGAAGATTTGATCATTTCCCAGTTTTTTTTAAAATATATTTGTAATACTATTTTAGATCTCTCTCTCTCTCTCTCTCTCTCTCTCTCTCTCTCTCTCTCTCTCTCTCTCTCTCTCTCTCTCTCTCTCTCTCTGTGTATATATATATATATATAAAATCATAGAAATCTCTGTCTTGTTATTTAAGGTCTACGATCTCAAGCTCTCAACCCCCTAAAAATTTCACGAATCCATACAACTTTCAGAACATTGATGTGAACTTTCACAATAGCTATCTTTCCTGCCAACGTGTCAACTGTGTAGGAGATCTGAGCTATGCAGAAGGTGAGCAACACCACGAAGCTTGACTTCAATGAAAATTAAACATCTCCACTCATTAGGTTTGTCCCACCCATATGTAAAATCAAACCATCAGTCTTTCACTGAGTTTCACAGTGTGGCCTGCCAGATGATTCAGTAAACCTGATTTTCGCCCTATACAATCTTTATGGGATGAATCACCTTCTGCACTGCTTGAGTGTCCTACAGAAGCAGTGTTGGTTTGATAGACAGGACTGTATGTGAGGACCACATAGAATGCTTGTATGTCATCATTTCCCTCCCATAATGTAGCTAATAAAAATTTCTCCCTACAATACTCAATTACCGAGAAAGAAAGCCCACCTAATGTTGCACAAGTATGCAGAATATTGCTAACTCTATCACTTAGCAGTTGTGAAAGTGCCGCGACAAGGCGGTTCATAAGCCGCATGCTATTGTCCACATTTGTTGCAGACCTCTGCACCCTTTGACGCAAATGCAGTAACTGCTCCCTTGATCCTTTCCGTGCAAGATACCCTTTCCAATATGACTGCCAAACAGAAACAAGTGAAAGAGCCAAAAATGGAACAAAAAAGAATTGTTGAAAGAATTCTGAAGATTCACAACAAAAGCAACAAACCACAAGAGGACGCATTCAATCAGAGATCTCTATGTACTCGTATTAGAGAATGCATCCACAATTCCACATACAAGTTAGAATGAATATTGCCTACAAAGAAAGCATCATTATGGATATTATATAAATACGAACAGCAAGGGCAACAAGTAACTGGACTCTTAGATTGTCTTCACAACTGTCAGCCTTCATTGGGGGAAAGGGATGCAATGGTGTGGAGTAGAGAAAAGTTGGGATGCTTCTCAGTTTGCTCCTTCTACAAGATATACTTAAAGGGGCTTCGACAGGAGAGACTAGTAACCAGAATTCCTTTACTTAGTTCTATGGTGCTCACCCAAGGTGGCGGAATTGTATGGTTGGCGGGTCGGAAAAAGGTGCATGTGGTGGATATTCTCCAAAGACGATCGATGGTGCTTCTCAACGTATGCTTGCTGTGCATGAAAAGGGCAGAGGCAATTAATCACCTCTTCATTCATTGCAAGTTTGCTCAAAATGTATGGGACAGCTTCCTCGAGGCGTTCAAAAACCCATGGGTAATGCTGGGGTCAATAGAAGATCGCCTTTGGGCCTGGCATGGAGATGGGGTTGGAAAGAAGGTAAGGGTAGTGTGGTGACTGGTGCTTATAGCAGTTTTATGGGCTATTTAGGGGGGAGAGGAACAATTATTGTTTCCGAAATTTAGGCAAGGTCATAGTAGAGGTGGTGAGAAGGGTTAAGTGGGATGCTGTGGATTGGCCATCCTGTTTGAAGTCCATCAATGTTTGTAATTTAATATCTTTTTGGGTTGTAGCTGTCATTACCCACCTAAGGTGTTCTCAAGCGGAGGTTTATATATATAGGGAAAAGGTACTATGCGCTCGAGCTTACGGCTCCGTCCCATGAGGTCGAGCTGTGTGGGCCCCACCGTGATGCCTTTCGAACATCTACCCCATCAGTCAGATGCACCATTCCATCATGGGCCTAGGTCTCAAAAATCAAGTCAATCCGTGACTTGTGTGGGCCACACCACATACAGAAGTTTAGAGGGGCCGTGCACCATTAAAACATTCATAATCATTTTTTGGGCCCATAAAAGATGTGGTTTGCAAATCCAGCCCATCCATTATTTTTTCCCACTATTATTAGGGGTCATACCAAGTTTCAGCAGCATTCAAAACTCACGTGGGCCCCACCAAGTGCTTTAATATGTTTTAATGATGTTTTCACATGATTTTAGATGGTATGGCCCACCTGAGTTCAAATCCAGCCCATCCATTATGTGTTTCCCACTATTATTAGGGGTCATACCAAGTTTCAGCAGCATTCAAAACTCAGGTGGGCCCCACCAAGTGCTTTTATATGTTTTAACAGTGTTTTCACATGATTTTAGATGGTATGGCCCACCTGAGTTCCGTATACGGCTGATTTTTGGGATATCCCATAATTTAAAGGGTACCCATCAAATGCACGGTGTTGATGGTCAACACGCATCACGGTGGGGCCCACACAGCTCGACCTCACGGGAGCTTATCGTGAGCTCAAGCGCATAGTACCTTTTCCAATATATATATATATATATATATATATATATATATATATATATATAGTTTCATTACCTTTCGAAAAAGGAACAACAAGGGTAACAAATAATGCTTAGTGGGGGTGTTTTTGGGGGGTAGCTGGATTGCTGTTTTTTCTCTATTTTCAGCTCAATCTTGAGTCTCTGTTTTTCTGTTTTCACCGGTAATTGTATCTTGTACACTATAAAGACGGTCATTCATAAAATAATAATAGTAATAGCAGTAGCAGCAGCAGCAGCAGTGTAGTAATGCCCAATGTTACTGATGTACAGGTTGGGTAAAGATTTAGGAGTCAGACATGCTTCACCCCAACCTCCACTATATATTATTTTAACGTATTTCTATCTGTTTATTAAGCATATTTGTAATTTTATTATTTTCAAATAAGTATTCAAGAACAAATGAACAAAGGCAACATGAATAGCTCACCCACACCAATGTTGCATCATGCACACACAGGTACACTCAAGGGTTTCAAGAATCAGAATAATATCAATTATGAAATTTGCAGAGTAGGAACACTTTTCCTAGAACTTCCGCAAGGGTATATGCTTCTAGGTTCTCATGATGCAAGGGATTTTGATGAGTGCTTGATAAAAAAATTTCTAGAACATAATTATAGTCTGCAGGAGCTTGTTTTGTTCTTTCATTGGATGCATATGATTGGATGCAATATGCAAGGTTCTGCACATGCATATTTGTATGGGAATGAACAGAATGTTAGACAAAATCAATTGTGAGAAGAAAATAAGTGGCTAAATCTACAGCAGCTTTTGTTCAACCTGCTTGACCAAACCAAGTCATTGTGGAAAGGGCATTCAACACGTAGGTGTTCGCTGTTGTTCTGACGTTCCTCTTCCTAGCACAGGTGATGAATATGCGGGCATGCCAGAATTGGGATTGTGGTTCCAATTCAAACCAAACAACAATGACCCCAAGCGCCAAAGTAGGCAGACACTGGGTATGACCGAAGTCTGAGGAGGTCGGTCACCTATTCGGCCACTCGCTCAAAGCGTAAATTGATCAAGCTCCTTGCCTTCCGTATGAAAGGACTTTCTCAATGCATGAATGACAGAATGCAGAGTGACGATTCAAAAATTCGACCGCTAAAGAGTATTCGTATTCTAGTTATCGACTACTATATTCTAGCTTGACAATTTTGAACGATGTCTCTATTCTAATAATTTGACGGTTACCATAACCGTTTTTGCCCATGCTCTGCTTCCAAATTCTTCTCACGATCTTGTCTTTCTTGAGTCTTTAACCCCTATTCAGCATTCGTGGTGACTTGACCGCTAGCTAACTTAATCATTTGGTCACTTGAATTCGTTCGCGCCTTAGTGATTACTTGTCATGTGCAAAACACATGATAACACTCTTCGGGAATTTGGTCACATATTGATGGGGCATCATGCGCACGCGCACGCCCCCCACCCTATGCACGTACTTAAGGAGAAAGAAGGCCCCACTATCAATCTGCATCGATGACGACATCTATGGAAGACCTCTTAGTTAGGGGGACGTGCTATGGAGCATTAAAGTGAACCTGATCATCATAGGGATTCCACCATGGAATCTCATGATCGTGGCCCACTATCCTAGATGATCTAGAATTTTGAGTTTTGATTATTATCGTTATTAGAAACATCATGAACAGTTTTGATTGCAATGATTAGTTGTTATTGTTGTTACTTCGTCTCTAAGTAATAGTATGTGTACAGGGCGCGGCTTTTGGGGTTTAGAGTTTTCTTATAAATAGGCAATCCCATGTAGGTTTTTTTTTCATTGAAGTTTATAAATAAAATTCTACATTTTTTCTTCGCAATTCCTCGGAGTTGAACAAGTTAATTGGGTGTGAAAACCTTCCTTCCTCGAAGGGCTAACTACCGTGGTGCAAAGCCACAAATATCTGAAATCGTCCTCACCTCCTACACTCCATATCCATCATCTCCCACAGCCATCCCATCTTCAAATCCTCCCCTTTTTGTACCCAAGTTCTTATCTACAACAGATTTTCAAATTCTGGCCCTGCAGGGAGGCTGAAACTTTAGCAGAGCACCATGCACACACCGGACCGCGGATCGACATGAAACTTTGCGCGAGGGTGGACCTTCCCTGGCCGTCCAACCCCTAGCTAGTCGTTTCCAGTTTTGTGGGCCCCACGCACGTGCAGACAGGAACCCACGCACGTGTGTCTGGGTTGGGCTGTTGTCCACACATGTGGACTGCCTCAGGTTATTCTCTCCCCTATTTCACTCCTCTCTTACCTTAAATCTCTAACCCTAACCCTAAATAATCTCAAATTCCAAATTGTCCAACTTTTGCAAACCGTAGACTTTCTCCGAATTGAAACATGGTGAATCTCTTGAATTGGGGAACAATCATTTGCAAGAGTGGATGAATTTTACACTCCTTTGGGCATTGTTTGATTTAAAATTTTATTTTCCAGCCGTAAACGTGTATAGGCTTGAACCCCTGTAGAGTCCCCTTGTTGAATGTTTAATTGTATGTGGACATTCAATTGTATGTGGGACGTGAAATTTTGTGATTGTTTAAAATTGGTATATGATCTAAAGCTTGAAATCTTGCATGTCATATTTAATTTCATGTCCTACATCACATATTCTTATTTTAATCTTTCGACCGTTAACCTCATGCACGTGTGACCCACACCAATTTGTCCGAAACGGGATCCGGTCGAATAGGGCACAAACAGTAGGCATGATGCAAAATGAGCCCATCATTATGTATCATAGGCAACAAAGAAAAGTGACTAGGTTTTGAATCACCACAAATAAGTTGCAGTCACTCTACAGGAGAGACATGTCTAACGAAGCTTTCTTAGTAGTTTGATAATATCTTTCCAATTGTTCACCTAAAGTTACATTAACCATAAAGCCCAAGCAAGACATCATGTAAGTTCTTGGCACATTATACTAAATTTGAAGCAACAAATCCGGAAAAGAGAAACAAAAAGCATAATGGTTTGCTATATGCATCCCAATCTATTATTTTACAATACCATCATAGATTTAGATATATTTAAATCCTCTATCTACCACTACCTAACAGCATTTGTTACCTTAAGTAATGTTTTTTTCATAATTTAACAGAAGAATAGCAGAACTAAACAAAAAAGTGCTGTTAGTTTAAAACTCATAAAAATAGAATAACTGGTAGAGCAAGGTGGAAATGTTAGATGAACATCTTACTTGGACCACAACAATCCTATGCCTTGCTCTACTCGCCTTACGACGAGCAATCCATCCACGAATGTGAGACTGAATAATGACTGCTGATTTTGTTCTAGACATTAGAACCAAAACTCTCTTCCACCACCTCTGGAGTTTCACAACTGAACACAGTAAAATTTTCATCTCCAAGCTTTGGATAGAGCTCCACCTAATCTGAATCAGGTGAGCTCTATGGATTCCTGAGCAAAGGGATGAAGCACCTGCATAAGTTTGAATCAAAATACTCATTCATAACTAAGCATTGACCACCCATGCCAATGCATGGACAAAGATGATCATAAACAACTTAAAACTTCTAACAAACAAAACAGATTAACCATGCAGATGGCAGACATACCTAATAGCCTACTCCGAGCAATGTGTCCCCGGATGAACCTTTGAATTTCAATTGCCGCAAGTCTATATCGTTGAAACGTCTTAAAGCATTTTAAAAATCGAAAACCACACTGAATCTTTATTATTGCTTCCCTTTGACATAAGAAATCTCTCCTTATCAGCCAACAACGCCAATGACTCTGAATTTTGATTGCAGCAAACGATTTCTGTATGAACAACTACCCCTTACTTTCAGAAATGACCTACTAGTGTAAATAAATAAAACAGGAGTCCAAAAATTCACCCAAAAAGGTAGATGTCACTGAAGCGTATAGGAAAATCGAGAGAGAGAATTTACTTGGATGACAACAATGTTATGCCTTTTACTATAAGCTTCTTGACGAGCAACCCATCCACGCATGTGAGACTGAATTACAATTGCAGAACTTGTTCTTGATTTGAGAAATAAAACTCTCTTCCACCACCTCTGCAGTTTCAAAACTGAATGCGATAATATTTCAAACTCAGGGTTATGAATGTAACTACTTGTGTGACCCAAGGAACCACTACATGACCTTCTTGAGCGAAGACAAGAACCTGCATTTATCAATTTCAAAACTATGAACCCCTAAAAGTAAAAATACAAATAATTGAACATAACTCAACCTCCAATAAATGGAACCATAACGTAGAAATAAAACAAGTATTCAATTAACTAAAGAGGAAAATGCAAAGTTCAGTAATTTTCTGAGCTCACTACAATGTATTTACACGTCAAACCTTTTAGTGACCCATTGAAATGCATATTGGCCCCATGGAAGATGGAAGAGCCTAAAAAATCTACCTTGCAGTATGATCCTTTCCATCCAGTTGGGCCAGGTTAAATCTCAACCGCCGACCACAAGTATCCCCTTTCATGATTTTGTCAGATGGCAAGCACAACTGGTTGGGGATGTGTAAGCCTGACATGGTCCATTTCAAGACATAGCCAAACAAAACCACTATTTCTTTCAATCGAGCATCATATAACAACTCTTAACTAGATTAGCAAACAAAGTAAAAGATGATAGCCAAACCGGCATACCTATTATCCTATTCCGAGCAATCTGTCCTCTAGCAAACTGCTGAATTTCAATGGCTGCAAGTCTATGCTGTGTAAATGCCTTTGAGCAATTTAGACATCGAAGAGCACTTTGAAGCTTTATAGCTGCTTCCCTTTTATACCAAAAGTCTCTTCTTACCAACCAACCACGCCAATTTCTCTGAATTTTGATTGCAGCAAGGCATTGATAGGAGAGAAATTTACGCTCAGTAAATTTTCTCCAAGCGAGTTGAATATCAACTGCTGCCTTTGAACATCGCTTAAAATTTTCCAGTTCTTTGCTACTGGCTTCACCTTTCTGTAATTCTGCAACCATCTGAACGTATTTAGACCTTTCAATAGTCCCACGAATATAAGACTGCACAATAGTAGCGGCAGCAGTCAGATCTGCAGAGGCTTTGGATTTTGAAAGAAGTGCACCATCCTCCTGTTGTCTTTGTTTGATCCAAGTCCTTGTTGCTTGTTGAATAAGTAGCACTGATTTTTGTACCCTGAGAAAGCTCTGCCTTTCAATCATGAATTTCAGATATCTTTGAAAGATTTCTGAGGATTTCTGGTTTTCTGTCATGTCAACAAAACATCAATGGGGAGTAAATTTCAATTAAACAGAAGTTCAAAAATATCAAGAAAGTGGAAGATTCACTATCCAGTCACTGACCAGAAAATATCTGTCGGACAAAGATTTTACCAAATCCATTGAAAGATTTTTTCCTGGTTACTGTTAGCCAAGCTCGAACAACAGACTGCAGAAAGGAAGTGGCAGTCTTAATCTTCCGATAATTGTGGCGTTCAGTTGATCCTCTGAAATGAGATTGTATAACTTTTGCTGCCCTTTCTGGACCAATGCATAAAAGTCACTTCCATGGAACAAGAATTGAGGTCAACACTCTTGTATTAAGACTGTTAAGTAAAGTGCAAAATGAAACTCAGTGCTATAGAAGTGTCAAGACTAATTCAATTCTTCTCAACATAAACGGATGAAATGCCATAGGAATTCTCTTTGCAGAACTTCATAAAAGAGAAATATCAGCCAATACATATCAACTGATACTTGTGAAGCTCCATTTATTTATTGGCTTTTGCTAACATCCCCTCCTTCATGGGGATGTTAGCAACGTCCCCAAACCTTTTAAATGTTACACGGGAACCTATTGTCAGTCCAAACCATTCATTCATTCATACAGCTAGAAGCAAGCCATGGTGCAAAAATCATACCAATCAAGTGATCCAAAGCTTCCGATCAATAGCATGAAAATGGACAGTCAAGATTGACCGGAGAAACAAAGTAGGTCCATTTGTCATATTGAAACATCTACTAGATAGATCCCACTTCGTATTTCTTATTATTCTAAAGCAACACTTTGATTTCTATGACTCTAACCATATGATTTATGGCTTGGAAATAATGAACAGTTGTAACAAATTGGCCCTATTCAAAGGGTTAGAACCACATTGGTGTGATTTTTACACAATGGCATGCTCCTAGTTGCATGAATGAATGAATGGTTGAGATTGACAATAGGTCACCCTATGTAACCTTTAAAAGGTTTAACGTCCCCATGAAGGTCGGGACATCAGCAAAACCCTTATTTATTTATTAATGTATTTATTTTGGGATGTAAGTTGGGTTCAAACCCAAGACCTCAATGTTGAAACACACCCCATCTACCATTAAGCTACGGGTTTGAACTCTGCTTCTTCTTCTTCTTCTTTTAATACATTTTCTGTCTCATTGCTAGCATTTTGATCCTAGAAAAGGGAATTCTTTTGCTATTCCCTGCTAGTAGGGCTATCAATAGTCACCCAGATCCAAGGGTAACGAAGATAACCAACCCGATTTAAACATCCAGATCCAATTTTTGTCATGTTTGATAATTGGGTGAGGTTAGGGTCCAATTGGTTTAGAGTTTTTACACCCAAATAAAAATCAGGTCAAATTAGATATTTAATGGGATATCATATATACATGTGCATAATATGTTTCTACGAGGTAAATTGATAAGTTAGGGCCTAGGGGTAGAAGAGTAAATGTGTACCACATAACATATGATTTATTCAACTCTTGTGTTCTCATGCCTCTTCGATCACATAACTCACCCGACTTAACCAAACACCCAACCTTGGACTGGAAACGGCACAATCATTTAGACCCAAATAAAAATCAGGTCAAGTCAGATATTTAATTGGATACTTGACATACAGGTGAATAATATATTTTAAGACGTAAATTAATAAGTTAGGGGCTAAATAGTAAATTGTATTATATAAAATATGATTTGTTCATCTCTCACGCCATCCCTCATCCATAGCATACTTCATCCAGTCTAACCAGCCACCCAACCATGGACCCTACCAGGCCAATGGCGATTGGCTTCCGGACCACTATCCTTACCCAAACCCTTATCGGATTTGGGTCCAGTTGGTGGGAATTTCAAAAGACATAAGTGTAAAACTTTGAAAACTAGTTTATAATATTAAGAAGATTGATTCCTCCATCTAGATATAATCAGATTTCATGGACATACTAGGCGGAACATTTTGGGCTTTATTTCCCATGTCCCTAGAAAATAGGATCTTATATAGGAAGGCCACAGGGTTTCATTAGACTTAAGAGAGCATGTTTTGGTACTCTTACAACATATGGACGCCAATATGCTCCACATCATGGGAAGTCCGTCTACCTGCCTAATTGATACACCCAAATAGACCGATGCCCTTTCATTAATTGTAGCATCCACACCTAGACTCTAAAACCTAATGCAAAGCTCTAGAATGGACATTAGAAGATCTAACCATTACATTCCTATCAAGCTTGATAAAAACAAACATATGGAAAAATGAAAGATCCGATGGTTGAAATTCATCATAAAACCTTTTGAAAACATCTAATGATGTTGGCCAACTAGTTCAAGCTTGATAGAGCAGCTAAAAGGTAAGATCTAGCCACTAATTGTAGTCCCGGGCGATAAGTGGATTCCGTTGAAGTGCATCAAGAATCAAATGAATCTTAGCATATGAACCCAATAACACCTCTATTTCCACCACTAATATAGCATAAATGGTGCATTAAGGCCATCATATCAAGATTCTTGAATTACCTCTACAATCCCAAGTCAAAAGACAAGTCTAAGCTTAGCTAGTGCATGATTAAGTAAATTCAATCCAAGCATGATGAGTACACTTGGTTAGAAACTTGATGCCATATATCTAATATAAATATCCAATCAAGCCTAGAAGTACATCCTGATAAGCAAACAAAAAATGTACTTCCATGGGTGAGGCATTGGCGACTAAATGCCCAATAGTGGAGATTAATTCATCCTAACTCATCATTGGTTCATATCACACGAGATGACCACAAACAAATCCCAGGTTTGCCTAGACCTGCTGGGGTGGTCATGGATTTTTCAAGTATTCAAGAATAATGGAACATCAACTCCCTAATAACCCATCGACACCGTTATGTCCACTTCACTCTTTCCCTAAGGACCTAAAGAGATTATATAAGGAATCCTTATAACCCATTAAGACCTCCAAGTTTCTAATCGCAATTGATAATGAAAGCACGTAGAAAATGGATCACTAATGACCCTGTTTTATTCATCCATGAAGGTCACTAATGACTAAGTTTGATCATCAAGGGATCACTTATGGTACTTGGCCTTCTGAGGCACATGCAAATCCAACATTGGTATCTGAAATACAGTAATTGGACATGGATCTAACCCCCTAAGGGAGGAAGAGTTTAATCCCAACTAGGATTGTCCAAGTCAAGTCCTTCCCCCATGCATTTGTCACATATTAGGCCTGACAACACCCAACCAAAAAAAAAAAAAAAATCTGGTCTTTGTTTTTTTACCATTAGAGACGCCTCACTTGTTCCTACAAACGCTTGGCTCCTCATCCCTATTATAATGCATGCCGAAATACTCAATTGCAGTACATATGTGCTACGTGCCAATGAGCCACAAGTGCAATCATTCATCTTTATGCACCAGAAATTGTTAGATTTAACCATCAAGCATCATTCATGTGATACATATGTCAAGTTGTCTACATGTGACAAATTTCACATGTACCACCATACATCAAGCTTACCACAAGTGTTGTTGTACACCATCAAGCACCTAGCATGGGCCAGATGTACTACCAACCATTTTTTAGCACCACACATGCCAAATTGGGCGTGTGCACATGCTCCACATGTTGTGGATAATCCTTATCCCAAATGTTTTCCACTAGTTCAGATTAGTCTATTTTAGTTCCCAAATGGCTTAATTGAGACAAAACTTTGCTTTCTTCCAAACAAGCAATTAGTTTGGTTTTAGATATGGGTGAAATGGTAGCAACTTGAACCCTACTTGTTGATAACTCTATCTACTAGTTTTGCAAAGAACGGTGTAAACTAAAGACCCACTTAGTGGATTGAAGCTATGTCCTCCAACCATGAACCTTTTGTGTTCTTTGCTGCTAGATATGGATTAAGTCACCAAAGATTATCGAGCCCATCCACACGCTTGCACATGTGTCAAAATGACATACGTGTGCAAGACGCGAGCTTTCCATGAGCTGGGTTGCATTGTTTAGGTCATCTAGCCTAAGAATAATAATGTCACTTCCAAGGTGGAGCAGCATACAAAAACAAATGGATGGCTAGAAAAAATTGTTTCAATCATCCATTTATCTAGTACGTTTTCACCTATGAGGAGTGAAACAACCTATTTTTTAGGCGAAAGATTCATTCAGTGTGTTCCGCGGCTCCCGTCTAATGGAAGCTCAAATCCATCGTGTGTCTTTGGATATGTATGTTATGTCTATAACATTGATCCTCTTAGAAGCAAATTGTCAAATTGAGTTGTTATATGCATTTTTGTGGGATTTTGTCTACATAAAAAGGGTATAAATATCTTGATCCTCTTACTAAAAACCATTAGTCTCTATGGATGTTAAATTTGCTAAAGAAGCTCCATGCTTTTCTGATAAAAGGGGGAGACACATTTTATAGTTCTTCGTATTTCTATTCTTGGGTCTGATCAGATAGTATATCTGCCTTCAACACCTAAGAATCCTAGAAATAAGATTGATATTGATTCCACTAAGTTAAACTTGAAAGTATAAGAACGAAGGAATGTTCGTAAACACATTACTTCTCAAGACACTATGAAACACGCTTCTTCGGCTACAGGTATAGATAGTGTTCCTACTCGACTGCTTATTTATGATGATCCTTATTCAAAACCTACCTTAGATCTACCTCTTATTGTCAAAGAAGCAAAAAGACAATGTACCTCTCATCCTATTCAAAGGCATGTTTTCTATCATTCCTTATCCTCTCAGCTTCAATCCTTTATTTCAATATTTTTCCTCACCATTCTTAAAAATCTTAAGGAAGCTCTTATTACTCCTTTGTGACATCAAACTACGAGAGAGGAGATGGTAGCTCTTGAAAGGAATCATATGTGAGAGATAACTGAGTTACTAGTTAAGAAGAATCTAGTAGGTTGTCGTTGCATGTATATTCTCAAGTACAATCCTGATAGAAGTATAACTGGCTATAAAGCTCACCTTGTAACTAAAGGTTTTACACAAACCTTTGGTGAGGATTATTCTGAAACCTATGATACTGTTGTTAAGATTAACTATGTACGAATGATTATTCCTCTCGTTGCCAATTTGAATTGGCCCTTGCATTAGTTGGATGTTAAGAATGCTTTTTTGAATGGTGATTTGACCGAGGAGATCTATATGCTTCCTCCTCCTAGATTAGTTTGAATGGAAAAGAAGAGCATAGTATGTTGTCTAAAGAAGGCAATATGTGGTTTGAAGCATGCTCCTCATGTCTGTTTTGAAAAGTTCAATATGGCCTTGATTCCTATTGGTTTTACTCACATCAATATTGATCATTTTGCATTTGTCAAGAAGGATGCGAAAGGGACTATTATTGTGAGCGTGTATGTAGATGATATTTGGCTAATAGTGAAGTGTCAACTGACAGTGTTGTGTACTAACAAGCTAACCAAAAAAAAAAAGTAATGATGTTAATGGCATATCAGAGCTTAAATTATATCTGAGCAAGGTATTTGATGTCAAAGATTTGGGACTGTTAAAATACTTTCTTGAAATTGAAGTCTCTTAGTCTAAGAAGAACAGTTTTATCTCAATAGAAATTTTCTCTTAATTTATTGAGTTGAACTTCTTGATGATCCTTGTATGTATCAACACTTTGATAGAAGATTGATATATTTAATGATTACTCGACCGGATTTGTCTTATGCAGTAAGTTTGGTAAGTTCATGCATGCTCCCCTCACCTTCACCACTAAGCTCCATTGGAGAAATTGCCATGCCTCCTCTAGCAATCCAGGGTTAACCCAAACCTCTAGTCCTCTTGAAGTCTCTTCTTTCCATACCCTCTTCTCCATGCCCACTAACTTCATCACTACCTGCTCCCCACCGAAAGCATCTCTACCCTCCATCGACTCCAACCTAGACATGCTAGCCGCCACCACATCCCTATATGACTTCCTACCCTCATTATTTATTACCGCTACTACCTTCTGCAGCTCCCAATTTCCTCCCCCCTCTGAAGCCCCCTTCTCTTCCTTCCTCACCTTAGCTTGATTGATTTCCTCTAGGCCATATCAAGCCTTTTGGATGAGTAGCTTCTTCCCTTTGTAGCCTCTTCCATTAAAAGAGGCCACAACACTAGACACATCCTCCCTCTCCATCCAGACGAAGGCAAAACATCAAATGATGGAAGATCACTAGATCAACATAATCACTATATACATCACCACCCAAAACCTTCTGAAGACCCTCCCAAAGTTGAATTTCTTCTAGTCCATCGGAAAAAAATTCCACAAACATGGTTGCTAGCTTCACAAGGTCTTCCAATGTGCGGCCACCCCTACCTCCCTTGCCTACAACCCAACCCCTCTTTCCTCCTCCAACCTTGGTGCAACCACCCTCATCTTCCTCCGAGCCCTTTTCTCTAACCGATGAAGCTCTCTTGTTGACAAGTCGCACCCTTGAATCTCTCTTACTGTCGTCCTACCCCTCTCACTAGACCTTCTCCTCCTTCGATGAACCCTCCCTTTCCACATAATCTTCCTCTCGCCTTCCACAATCTTTCTTCCCTAAAAATCTACCCCTCTTCAGTCCCAACCCTTTCCCCCTCACAACCACCCTCTCAATTTGCCTCCTGATCTCCCCCTCAACCGCCAACAAAGACCCCCTCGCACAACTCCTTTACCAAACCTCCTCAACACACCCCTTGAAATTCCCCTAGAGATTCTTTTTTGATACCCCTCTGGAGAAACCCCTCGGACTCCTAGTCAAGAATCTTAAAGATCTAATGGTGTCCCCAAACATCCTCCAACCTTTGAGCCCCTTCCGCTCCTCAAAACAAAGAGCCACTCACATTTGAAGAACTTTTTTTCCAAATCATCTTGCACAATTGTCTTTACAATGTATCGCCACCAGTGTTCGAAATATCGGTATCACACAATGTATCGCACCCTTGGGATACAGATACGTATCGGTTATCGCACGGGATATATCGTTTGTATCGCATAATTTATCGCACTTTTTGGGAAACATGGGGAAACATTGGGAAAATGGTTGAATTTTTTAATAAAACTTTGGGGATGGTTAAAAAGGCCCTTAATACACACTTTTAAATCATAACATCTTAAAAAAAAGATGCACATAATAAATTTCCTTTATATACGGTCCTAAGTTATGTGATGTTTAACTGAAATAATGCAACTATATTTAAATTGACTGCATGATATTTATTAACGGATTAGATGGAAAATAAACGTTATAGTGGGCCATGTAAGTTTGATCTCATCTAAACCGTTCAGAAAATGATATTAAACATGATGAGTGGAAAACAAAAAAATCAGGCCAGTTTAAATCTCATGTGGGCCACACCAAGTGATTTGAGAGGTTTTTGGCATGATTGTACATGGTGTGGCTCATCTGAGTATTGAAATAGCATGATTTTTTGAGATTCGGAGAGTAAATAAGGGTACACACACGATGGACAGATTGGATGTCATTCACACGCAACGGTAGGCTCCAAACAGCAGGTTGCAGAAAAAGCTTATTCTATAAAAAAAACTATAGAAGTTCACAGAGAGGTTTCGTAGGCCCACGTGCATGTGTAGCCCCGTACTCGATGCCTAGCACACCTGCCAATACAGCAGATTTGGACAAGATCTGAGCGGTCCATGGGTTATTAGAGGCTCTGATTAATTTGTAAATAAACTATATGGTGGTCCAAATTGCACGAAAAAAAAAATGAGCAGCCAATAATTCTTTTGGAGCCGTTCTTTATCTTTGTACCACCAAAGTATGGCTGGCAAGTGAAACGATCTCTAATATTTTAGACCATATATCTAGGCAGTGTGTCCCACCTGATGGACCGTCCGGATCCTGCACATGTTTGCAGTATTGGCTTGTTCACTGGGCGTAGACGGGTGGATCATACACTCATGTGAGAGTAGCAAACCAGATGGACAAAAACATTAATTAAAGTGAACTCTATCAAAGATTCAAACTAATTAGCCACTACACCATAATGTATTTGTTTCATCCATTCCGTTCATCCATTTCTAAGGATCATTTTAGGGATGTTTACAATAAATGATAGGGATGTAAATTGATTGGACCACACCAAAGGAAACCAATAATGATTGGATATCCACCATTAAAATCCTCCTAAGGCCCACTGTACTGTTTATTTGACATCCAATCTGTTGATTGGGTCCTAAAGACCCAGATGAAGGGAAAAAATAAGTATCAGGTTGTTCCAAAGCTTGTATGGCTCCCACGCCAGTTTTAATGGTCAACGTTCATTCAACACTGTTTCCTGTAATGTGGTCCACTTGAGTTGTGGATATGGTTCAACTTGGGGCTCGACGCCTAAAATGACTAGTAAAAACGGATGGACGGCATGGATAAACCACGTGTAATCACGGTGGGCCCAACAGAATTTACTCAGTAAGATAAGTGCGTACTGAGTACGCAACTCAAAGTGAATGCCCGCCAGTGACGGGGGCACGATGCCTCACCAAGTTACGTGGGTCCCACCATGATGTATTTTTTTCAATCTACACCGTCTATACATTTGAAGAGATCATTTTATAGCATGAGCCAAAAAATAGCTCAGATCCAGAGCTCGAGTGGACCCCACCATAGAAATCTCTGGAGAAAGGTTTCAACAATGGAAAGCATTTACCTAGTACGGTGGACAAGCGGATTGCGTACAGAGTAACTCAGTATACTAAGCGTACTGAGTAAACTCCGTGGGTCCACTGTGATTTATCTATTTTATCCACACCGTCCATCCATTTTAAAAGTTAATTTCAATACCATATACCAAAAAATATATATATATCCAAGGATTAAATAGACCACACCACAGGAAATAGTGTGAAATGAGTGTCTACCATTGAAAATTTCTAGGGGCCACCGAAGTTTTGGATCAAGCTGATATTTTTTATTTCACTTCATCTAAGTGTTTTTTATCTTATGAACATGGTGGGTGAGAAATAAATATCACTTTGGGCACTAGAAAAACTTCAACGGTCGAAATCACTATTCCCACTGTTTCCAGTGGTATGGTTCACTTGGGCTTTGTATATGCTTCAATTTTAGATTCAACGTATAAAATTATGTGAAAAAATGTATGGATGGATTGGATAAACCGCACACATTCAAGGTGGACCACAACTGAGTTTACTCAATACGATAAAAACGTACTGAGTAACTAGTACGTAATTCTATTTCCATCCGCCGAAGGGGATTGCGTACTGTGTACTGAGTAAACTCTGTGGGGCCCACTGTCATTAATTCATTTTATCAAATCCGTCCATCCATTTTATCATATAATTTCAAGGCTTTTGAAATAAAAATTAATCATATCCAAAACTCAAGTGGACCACACCACCTGAAACAGTTTGAATTGAATTCTACCGTTGAAAAGTTCTTGGGGGGCCATAGAAGTTTTAGATCAAGATGATATTTGTTTTTTCCATTCATCCATGTCTTTGTGATATTATGAACAGTTTGGATGACAAATAAACATCACTGGGGTCCGTATAAATATTTCAACGGTGGAAATCAATACTTCCACTGTTTTCTTTGGTATGGTCTACTTGAGATTTTGATATACATTATTTTTGGGCTCCACCCCTGAAATGATCTGAAAAAACGGATGGACGGCGTGGATGAACTAGCGGCTAACCAGTGGGCCCTACAGAGTTTACTCAGTACGATAAGAGCGTACGTAACTCAGTACGCAACCCGATTTCTCCATCCGCCCCTCTTTTCTTCTTCCCTCTTCGTTTTCACCTCCACGGCTCCATCCACGCAGTCCGACCCCCCTCAAATCTCGTTTCAGAAGGAACGATGAGTCGATCCGGCCTAATTCCTCGCCGGAATCTCCGAGAAAGAGGGAAGATGAAGAAAATGTCGAATGGCCCACCTCCGATCATCACTACAGCCAGGTACCCTCCGATTTCTCTCTTTTTTTTTCTAATTCAATTTTTTTTTTTGATTCTCCATTGATCGGATCCGATTTTTATGGTGTGCGTGGGTGGTTAGCTACAGTAGGACTCGTGAGTCCCCTGAAATCCATCTGTGACCATTCGTGCGTTGATGTTCGACAATAATGGAGAGGAAATGGCGCATCGTGCGATATCGCCGATAATATCGGCCGATATCTGGAGTTGAGATTTTTTGGTATCTTCCCGAGGTTATCACCGATATATCGTCTCGCAGTGGTGCGATACCGATAATATCGGCCGATAGTATTGATATTTGAAACACTGATCGCCACTAAGTATCATTGATCCACAATTGGCAATACACGTTAATTTGGCGCACATTCCATCTATGCTTCAATACGATACTTAAATCCTAATTTTAGTATGATTCAAGACAAGACTGATAATTTTTAACCACATGTAATCAATAGAAATTAATTAATGGAAAACCCTCAATATTATATTCAAGCAATCCATCACACTGCGCGGTTTCCTCATAATTTAAGAGAGACTTTTCCGGACTTGAATTACAATCAGGCATACCAGCATTTTCGATGCAGAGGAGTGGCTGGAAAATTTTTGGAGAATTTGCATACAGACTACAATGATTCCATCCCATAGGCTTATGAATATTTAGTTGATCCTGCAAAAACAACAAGAGTTTTGACCGTAGTTATCGAAGGACAACATTGGCAGGCTAAATCATCAATTGTCAAAATAGATCTAGGCTTACCATGTTAGGCTTCACATCCAGATTATGATCCTTCCATCCCATAAGTTTCTGAATATTAAGCTGATCCTACACAGATTACCAAGCATGCAGATAATAGTATCCAAGCACAACATTAACAATATTTAGTCCTCACTAAGAATAAAAAGTTCAGGATTACCATATTTCTTCTACCAATCAGCTGTGATGAGAGGAATATCATCAGAATTATCACACTTCGTTCATTACAGGAAGGATCATTTTCCAGTATGTCACTCATTTGCAACACCTGTAAAAACATGGTAGAATCATGCAATGCAGCAGTAAGCATTTGATCAGACATGAAAACAAGAAAGAAATTACCTCTGGAAAGTTCCCCAACATTGTTGTTACTCTTTGGACCAGAATAAAATTGTGAAGGACAACTGTGTTATCAGCTTTTGACAGAATTGACTCTTCATCACTTGTATCCTGAGCCTCCTGTCAACACACAGTACAATGGAAAATGGTACTAAATAACGAAGAATTATGTATAAAGAAAAAAAACAATCAGCATGGAATGAATGAAAAATATACCCTACGAGAAGAATAGCCATGAAGCTGGTTTCTGAAGTAATAGTCTAACATGTAGCACAGAGCTTTGCCATCAACCAATGAAGCAAAATTTTCAGCCTTCAAATCATAGTTTTTACAAATTGCCTGCAAAGGAAAAAGAAAAAGAAGCTGAACCATTCAAGAAATTTCTACAGCCACCTACAAGTAGAAAATTGCAATATCATGAGATCATTAGTTTTTATATATATATATATATATATATATATATATATATATATATATATATATATATATATATATATATATATATATATATATATATATATAAACAACATAATGCATAAAGAAATGTAGAAGTTTTCAAGAAAAGAAAGGAGCACGAGTGACTTCTGCACCAAAAAACCAAAAAATAAAAAAAGAGTAACTTCTGCGCTAAAAGTAGTATGGGAGTTCATCGAAAAGCAGTTCAAAAATTATTTTTGAGAAATACCTAAAACTGGAAGGATCAAGCAGTGGTAACTTATGGGCTGAGTTGTTCTGTGGGACCCACCTGTTTTGGGAACTTCTGGGAACCCATTTTGCAAATCGTTGTCATCCCAAATGGTCTCTTAAAGAGCTAAATGGGGTTTGTGTTGAAGAGATACAGACTTTGGTCTAAGTTAATAAAGAGATAAAGACTTTGGTCTAAGTTAATAAAGAGGTATGAAGAGGGATAGCTCTATTGTCCCGATTCCCATTCATATAAATGCAATGTTGTTGATTGTTAAAATTAGCTTTAACATGAACTTTTTTAAGTTTCAACATTTGACTTTTAACTAAGGCCACTGGAAAGCATTTTAACAGCAAAAGAAAAGGACAGAGAAGAAAAAGATGCCAGAAAAACCAAAATTGCAATTTCCCAAAAGGCTAGTATCCGGTGTGTGCTCCCCCACACCATATGAATCGGTGCTGATTCATCCACCACAGATGCTGATTCATTCAAAACAGGCCATCCTATTTCTTGGCTCCACTATGGATGAAGTATAGCCCAAAAATCACATTGATTGAACAGTTTAACCATCCAGATGGTGGCAAGAAATACCCAACTAAAGAAATGGTGAGCCGTCCGAATTCAACGGTCAAAGTCTGATTGGTTTATTTTTGGGCTATGCTACATCAACAGATAATGTCCACAATTGGGGCAATGTGGATTGATCTGGATGTATGACCGAAGCACATGCTTGAATCACCACCGTTTAACACTGCCATAGTAAACAAAACCAGAATCTAGCCCCGTTTTCTAATATATTGAAAAAACATTTCGGTTTAAATGGGAAGCGTGTATTTTAGGACAAAGGGACACCCACTTCCAATTCTTAGAACACTTTGTAACTACATTTCCCATTCTTTAAGAACGCGTTTCACTTTCCATTCCAAAAGCCGGTGCCATATACAGCAGTGTGATAACTACAGGTATAACTTTCCAACCAAATATTTATTAGATGCTACAGTAACAGTGAAAGAGTCCAAACAAATTAAGAAAAACATACTATACTAAGATCATATGTTTAGCCTTTTGTTCTCTAGCTACTTCATGTTTTGAATTCCATTCTCATCATTTTCCCTATATAGTTTTGGTTATTATTCATTTCAATGAAGAGCCAAGGATCCCAAATTTTTCGGGTCATGGTTTACTCATCCAAACAGATCAACATACCTACACCCTCACCTATGGAAAATTATTTGGAAGCAGACACATAGTTAACCTGTTCAAGCAAGCTTTTTCACACTATAATATTACAAGAAAACAACCTACAAAAACCTTTCCTGGATTCAAAAAGCTTCACAATTTCAAACATCATAGAAATAAGTCGCATTTAGGGTAAGAAGTTTCGTGGTACATAGATTGTCCCTCTAAAATCAATTTTTTTAGCACATATCCTTGCAAGAGAAATTTTCTCCTGAGAACCAATCAGAACCCATGAGAACAATTAGAGAACCCATCCCACGTGATGGGTTGACATCCAATCCGTCCATCAGATGCGTCACTTCATGAAATCTTTAGGGCCCAAAAATAAGCACGATCCAAAACTAAGGTGGCCCATAGAAAAGGAAGCAAAGTGGGAAGGGGCACCCACACTTGATTTTCATCTGCACTGACCTGAATTGCAAAGACTGATTTTTTATCCGATCCTTCATCCAAGCCAGATGAAGGGTCTGTATGGCCTAGATTGCGTAGACACATCACGTGGGAGTTTTCAGAGGGTTCTCATGAGAACTAGTTTACAGGAGAAAATGTCCCACAAATATTAACATCTATGGGCTGTTTGGATTTGGGCAAAGTTGTGTCCTAACTAGTAGCCATCGACAACTACACATGCCCATGGTTTGTCAACACATGCGCATGGGAACCAATGCACATTTAGACAAGTAGTCATGGATATGTGACCGTTAGACCATGGATTGGGTCTCTGGTGAAGAGGTAGGATACTTGTGAATAACGCTTTTTAGTTTCAGTGCACATGAGGATCATATTTATCAATACACATGCATGACATGTTTCCATGTGCCACGAGTGCAACCATCAAAATTCAAGCATCACACATGTGCATATGTGCCGCCATCAATCTTCAAGCAATAAAAATGTGGCACATGTGTCAACATTCACATGTGTAATATGCACAAATGGGCGTGCATAAGTGCACCACCAACCAAATTTTAATTTCCTCACATGTCATGATCCATGGTGTTTGACAAACAAGTGATGGAACAAGTAGTCAACAACGGCATGTTCATGACTAGCTAGCCTTGACAGCACGCCATGGATTGCTAGTTGCGAAACAACTTTGCACAAATCTAAACAGTCCCCTAGTCTTCGAAAATGCAAGATTGCTGCTTATTGTTCGGAAGGATAAGCATGGTCCTTCTACCAAATTGACTAATTCACGGAATGGAAAATTCACCCATTCGTTTTCTCAAAGAGGCTAAGATAAAAATGGCTCAATTAAAAAAATGCAGCTTTTAGTAACCAACAATATTCATGACAAAATGAAGTAGAGAAAATATCCAAGAAGCAAGCCAAGAGAACTCTTTAAACAACTACTTACACAGTTATAATACCTGGATCCATTCCAGAAGCATTTCTAAGTGGGCGCCAGCTTTAGACATTGAGAGGTCCTGTGAAGTAGAAAAAATTGCTCAATGCTAAAAGATAATCATGTTGTGAAGTTTGATTCAAAATTTGAAATTCCTGGAATGTGGGGGGAATAAAACGTTTTTACTTCACAACCAAAGTCATTTTATGTTTGAAATGGCATTTAAATTATGGGGTACACAATACATGTTTGAAATATTGAATGACTTGGGGAACTTCAAGCATAATAGCTTCTGATATTGGGTGAGACATGCACCATCAAATTTATAGTGAGATAAGAATGACTCAAGGATGTTCTTATCTGACTTGAGTTAAGAATGACTCAATGGATCCCATCACACATGGTTTACATTTTCCAAGATTCCCTAGGCACAAAAGGAAGTGGTTCTGCCTAAGGGTGTGTTTGGTAAACTGATTTTTTTTTAAGTCAGAAATTAATTTAAATATTGGATCCATTGTGTACTGAATGTTAAGTATGATAAGTGTCGGAATGCCTATTTGGTAAACTGTTTAAAAAATTTTCTAAACATTGAAATTTAGTAATGAATCTAAAATTTTCAATTTGGTAAAAATGTTTGAAATTCGGCAATTTCACCTAATGGACCCATGTAATTTTTTATGCAAAACTTTTGTGGCCCCATGAATGTTTCCACATTAGACGTAACAGTGGACGTTCAATCTCGCTATTTCCTATTCTTTGGCGAGTTTTGGATCTGCCTAATTTTTGGGCTCGTGTACTAAATGATTTTTAAAAATGTATGTACAAGTCGATTTCTGATAAACATCGCAGTGGGCCCCGCCTAGCCTCTGAGCACCAAAACTTCATGCGTCAGGGATGTGGATTTAGCCCCACCTGTCCTAAGCTTGGAATACGCTAGGGCTCTAAGGGGCCCACCGTGATGTATGGGTTTATCAACACCATCCATCCATTTTGACACATCATTTTAGGATACAACCCCAAAAATGAGACAGATCCAAGTCTCATGTGGACCACAGCAAAGGAAGTAGTGGTGATAATGATTCCTACCATTGAAACTTTCTCAGGGCCCACTATGATGTTTATTTGCCATCCAACCAATTCATGAGGTCACATAGAACCTGGATGAAGGCAAAACACAACTATCAACTATCAGCTTCATCCAAAACTTTCATGGCCCCCAAAAAGTTTTCAACTATAGAGGTTTAAACCCCATTGTGTGGTCCACTTGAGCCTTGTAACTACCTAATTTTTGGACTTATACCCCTAAAAGGATATGTCAAAATGGATGGATGGTGTTGATAAACCCATATATCACGGTGGGCCCCTCAGAGCCCCAGCCTGTTCCGAGCTAGTGATAGGTGAGGCTATTACCTAATCTGTGTTCGTGCAATAGGGTGTCACATGCAATTCGAGATGTTGATTTCCTGCAAAAGCCTTCCACAATAAGTTCCTGCGCTAGGAAAAGTCTGATGGGCCCCACCATGATGTATGTGTTATATCCACACCAGCCATCCATTTTGTCAGGTCATTTTAGGGCATGAACCCAAAAATGAGCCAAATACAATTTCCGGGTGAACCACACCATAGGAAACAATGGTGATTGAACGCCCACCATTAAAATGTTCATAGGGCCCTCTGTAATGTTTATTTGCCATCCATCTTGTTGATTAGGACACACAGACCCGGCTGAAGGGAAAACACAAATATCAACTTGATCTAAAACTTTTGTGGCCCTCAAGAAGTTTTTAATGTTGAGCGTTCAATCGCCACTATTTCCTATGGTGTGGTCCACCTGAGATTTGATCTTCTTCATTTTTTGGACTATGTCGTCCAATGATCAGAGAAAATTGATGGATGGCTTGGATATATAGCACATATACTGAGGTGGGCCCTACAGTAAGGGCACCACTCCCTAACATCTTACCTGGAAACAACTTGTCACCTCCATTTTACTCAAGTTGTGTGTCGGCACCAAGGAGATACTATCTTGACATGGCGAAGTTCCTTGCGCTACACGATGATGTATGTGTTATATCGACACCATCCATCCATTTTGTCAAGTTGTTCTAGGGCATGAACCAAAAAATGAGCCAGATCCAAAGCTCAAGTGGACCACACCACAAGAAACAATGGGGATCAAACACCTACTATTGAAAACTTCTTGGGGCCCACAGAAGTTTTGGATCAAGCCGATATTTGTGTTTTCCCTTCATCTAGGTCCATGTGACCATATGAACAAGTTGGATGGAAAATAAACATCACGATAGGCCCTAGGAAGGTTTCAACGGTGGATGTCATTGTCCCCACTGCTTTCTATGGTGTGATCCACTTGAGTTTTGGATCTACCTCATTTTTCAAGTCATGCCCTACGATGATCTGGAAAATTGGATGGACGGTGTGGATATAACAAATACATTATAGTAGGGACCATAGAGCTTTGCCACGTCAAAATAGAATCAGTACATACGGAAGAGGCAAAGTCATCATTTTTAAAAGAAAAAAAAATTAACCCAAAACCACTTACTGCATTCCGACTGCATCACTTACTGCTTTTGGCACATACACCACCCCTGAATTAATTATGTGATTATTTTTAAGTGTGTTAAACAAACACCAAAAATAACATAGTAAGTGGCTGAAATTTGATTTTAAAATTTCGGTGACATATTAAGTGGTAAACAAACAACCCCTAAAAGAACAAAACTAGTCTGGGAAGTAGATACAAACACGTGCAGAGTGAGATTGAAAAAAAAACACACTCACACTTTCCCATTGCTCATGGAGGAATTGTTATACAATCAAATGTAGCAAGCAATTGACCATGGTGTAGGGCCCACATCATGTGTGTGTATCATGGAACCCTTCTAAAGGGTGCACCCCACTTGCCCACCATGAAAATGGGACACCAAAAATCAGACATCCAATAATTGGGTGGGCCATACCATGAAAATCAGGGTTTTGGCAGTTGGATCGGCCCTGAAAATCATGGTGTGCCCCACCTGATTATTAGATTGGCCCTAGTTTTGGGTCTTCTATTTTCATGGCAAGGCACACCTTTTGCATGGCTTGGATGTCACACACACGACATGGGGCACACATTACACCTTGAGTGTGCATGGTGCAGTCCATTGCATATGATCATTCTCCTGTGCATGTAGCTTTATGTAAACAAAATTATAACTATACAAAAGTACCATATTAGATCTCTTGACTTTAGATATTTCCTCAGCTAACAAGGTCTTGTTGATCAGTAGTGGTAGCTGCAAAATAATAACAAGAATCAGTCAAGACATAGCACAACTATATTAAATGAATGTAGCAACATCAATACTGATGATTCTTGCACTAATCATCCATTGAATCCCATGATTTGCAAATTGCTCCACATATATGTGTTTATTCATCAGCTTCTCGAAAATAAAAATGACAAGAAAATTAAGACAATGAAAGATTATGCTTACCTTGCAACCATATGTAAATGTTCTATTGCATTCATATAAATTTCAGATCAATACATTCAACAATTATCATAGAATCCATCTAGAATAAGAATGCAATCCTACCAAAGATCAATGCGCTAAGGAAAGAAGTTGCATAAATCACAAAGATCTCCAAGAACTATGGAAACTTAAAGAAGTGGTAAAGAAAATTGGTAAATAACAAAAATTTAAAAAAAAAAGAAAAAGTGTTATACTTTTGCATCTTTTAAGAGAATATTCTAAATTATGGTACTTTGAAAATAAATTCAGAAATGGATTACTTTCTACACGATGCTTTGACATATTTTTAAACAAATAAAAATTTTAAAAAATATGTCTTGCCACTCTTACCACCTTGTATGGATATGGAATGCATGTCTTTGTTAGGCATCAGAAATATATGTATCTGAATATTTTTAACTTCAAACTATTGCAAGAGATTTTCAAACAACTGCTAAAAAATAAAACAATTCTATTTAATAAGTCCACATGGAAAAGCAATCCCAGACCCCCTTCATAAAAATAGTACTAAAAAAGGAACGGTAGCTTGTTATTTTGTCAACTAGTATATGAGACATGATAAAAGCACATAAACCATCCTCTCTTTCAACTTGGCTACGATAATAATTTAAAACATTGATCCTTTAGCATATTTTGTACATTTATTTTGAAATGCAAAATGTGTTTCCGAGAAGAAAACCAAGGCAGTAGTTGGCAAAGAAGGAAGCAAGCAAGATTTCAGAAAAACTTCCATATTTATCTTTTTTATTCATAACCAAGAAATTATGGTCAGTGATATTGTAGAAATCTTTCACGAAGTCATTTATTCTGGAAAGCATTAATTCCACAAGAACAAGAAAATCCCAACTAAGTATGTTAATAAGAAATTAGTGTGGATGATCACACATAGATGTGGAGAATTCCAAAAGAGTAAACCTGTAAGTAAACAAAGATGTTCCAAAGCAACGAAAGCGTCAGCTCCTTGTCTCCATTGGCAACATCTTCTGCTACAATCATGACTCCATCTTCATCAAATAAAGGCATTCCGGCTTGCTTGAGATATTGCATGGCGACACTGCAATTCAGCAAATTCTTCTTACGGGTGTCTGAAGGAACCACCACTTTCTGCTCATGTGATAAACTTTCAAATCATTAAACCAAGTTACACTGAAAGCAAAGAGATTGAGAGACATTCTTTAAAAGAAACCCACTGTGAGAATTGAGGCATCATGTTGCAAGAGTTGAACAGTTCTACAGAGCCGAACACCATCTTGAAAATCTTCAAATAAATCTGTGATGCCGAATTCGTATTCGACCAGCGGAAACTGCAGGAGGTAAGGATTTAGGAAGGTATATTACTATAATATTATGGTCAAAGGGAGAAAGCCATGTGCCTCAGCAATTAGGATTTGTTGACCACAACCAAAGAAAGAAGAAATTAAACAAGCAAAGCAAAAAACAAAGAAGCGTGGGCTGCCAACCTGTTGATAAGATACTTTGTACCCAACAATCACTAGATGTGCAAGAAGATCACCTTCTCCATGCATTACCGGTGATAAGAATTCTAAATTAGTTGATAGAAACAGACGATGTCAGGCCTACCACATTGAAGAATTAATTCTGAAATCTAAATGGAAAAAAAAAAAGGTACAGAAGTTAATATATCATCTTACCATGAATCATTTGTCTACTGGATTTAATATGTGATCGACGGCTGAAGAGTAGAGGGGAACCCCCATCTATTCCATCAACCCCGTATTTGACAGGAAGAGTGCTCTGACATTTGGCTTTATCAAGTACAAGAACAAGCAGTAAAAACCTCTTCAAGATAACATTCCCTAAAGCCTCAAAATAACCAGGCCTGTACAATCCCTCAACCATCTTGTTGTATGCATAAGATTTTGCAAGACCAGCGTGGGAAAAGAACTGTTTGTCAATAATCATCTTTAGGAACAGATCATCTTGGTCGGAATTTCCATCTTCAGTGGGCAGTAAGGAATCGCCACCAAAAACAATATGTAATCCAATCCGGAGCCATATTGTGTTATAACACATGAGGATTCTTGTGGCCTTCTCCTTCAGTCCTACATCTGTAACTAGCGGGCAATGTGCCTTCATTCTCAATCTCCCGTCATCTATATTCTAAAAAAAATAAAAATTGAAACAGTCATCAATAAAGCAGTAGTTGTAACAAAAAGAACAACAAATACAAGTCAAGGAAAACCTAAAAAGCTATAACTAAAGCGAACATGATGATATGACTCATGACGGCTAATGAGTGGTCACAGATTGTGGGAGTATTTTGTTAGTATTTAGAAACATACCCAACCACAGCAAGAATATCGTAATGATACAGCATGGTTACATTGAATGTCCAACACAACTAAGCTTCCAAGGATCACACCAATGCAACAATAATGCATATACCACTACCAATTTGAAGTATCTGAGCATAACTACTGCCAAATAAATTCTTGTTGGGCCACCTTAACCAATATTCTTGTCTAGAAGATGCTTTCATTCAAAAAGCCAGTTGTAGTTTGTTCCAAGATTAGAAAGCAACAGTTTGGCCTTGACCAAAACATGCAAATGGGATGGAGATATGATAAACCCCATTTTGGATGAAGAATGGCTCGAAAAATATCACACTAATGCAAGCCCGCGGCCCACTTAGGCCTATCCAGGCCCACTGTAGGGCCTAGCCCACTTAAGCCCATCTAGGTCCACTGCGAGGCCAGGCAAGACATAAAGACCATAGCCCACCATAGAGCCCAACATATGCTGATTTTTAGGCTAATTATTTACAGATTTGGGAATTATAATTTCCTATTTTTTAGAGATATGAGTAGTTGATTTAAAGATGTGATGAGGGTGTAATTGATATGATTGAAGATATGGGTAGTATTTAGAGATTTGATTGCTTTCCATGTTTGCTTTTCATTAGGCCATTTGAAGAAAAATTAGATTAGTTTGTAACAAGATTGTGATTGCTCTCTTAGTTGTAGAGATTTCAATGAAGGATTCCTTTTAGGATCTATAAAAGGGGAGGTAATGTTATAGGAGTTAATTATTAGAATAAGTTTCTAAGTGAGGATCTTCTTTAAGTTTTTGTAAGAGAAAATGTTGATATCAATAAAAGTTCTCTCCCTCTTTACTCCATTGTTCTTGTGAGTATTTTTAAAATTTCTTTGCAATTTAGGTATCAAGATCTCATTGACTCGGTAATTGGATTGTACCATTTTGGTATTAAAGCGGGTCATCTTTGGGACTTTTCGACTCTACATTATCCTCTAATGGCTTCGAAGGGAGTAACACAAGAGTTTGTGCAAGTAACCCAATTGATCCGCACACTCACAGAGCTAGTAGATCAACTCACGTATGCGATAGGCAACCTCACTAATCAAGTGGGGGAGCTCCAGCTCCGAGAGAATCTGGAGACCGAAGTTAGAGCAAATGGATGCATAGGGGGAGGTCTCCACCAAGGTCCTAACCAACTACAAGTAGCCCCGATTTATGAAGACACCAATGATTGAATCCTTCGATTATTAAAACGTGATAGAGAGCCCAGAACTAAGGTAGAAATTACAGAATTCAATGGTCGATTAAATGTTGACGACTTC
This sequence comes from Magnolia kwangsiensis, assembly GCA_037074715.1. Lineage (NCBI taxonomy): Eukaryota > Viridiplantae > Streptophyta > Magnoliopsida > Magnoliales > Magnoliaceae > Magnolia > Magnolia kwangsiensis. The sequence continues at coordinate 202,496,979 of CM073571.1, forward strand.
ATCAATTGGCTAAGCAATGTAGAGAAAGTGTTCAAGTACAAGGAAGTCATGGATAATCGGAAGGTAAAGCTAGTAACTGTGAAGTTTTCCAGTCACGTGTTAGCATGGTGGGATGATCTCTAAGTCGAAGAAATCCATCAAGGAGAAAATGAATTCTTGGGAAAAGATGAGAAAGACACTAAAAGGGAAGTTCTTACTTGCGACTTAAGCCCATGACCTCTATCAGCGATGTCACAATTTACATCAAGGGAGCAAGTCGGTAAATGAATACACAGAGGAGTTCTATACCTTGACAACACGAGCAAGGTTTCATAAATATAAAGACTAAAAGATTTCAAGATATCTTAATAATCTTAACCCAGATATATGAAATGAATTAGCTTTCAAAGATGTTTTTTAAATGTCCGATGCATATACACTTGAGTTGAAAGTCGAGGAGATAATTAATTGAGGACTCGGGAGATGATTTAGGGCCCCACGAGGCATCATCGACGACGGGATAGCATGCTAACTTTCCATGTAAGGCAACAACAGGGCTTCGCATAGGCCTAGGGACAATAGGCCAATGTCCAATAATAAACCCAAGCACCAACGCAGGGGAGGTGGTTATGGACAAGGGACTAATGCACCTAAGATGTGAAAAAGCAACAATCCTTTTACGTGCTTTAAGTATGGGTAACTGGGACATCGTTCCTTTCGTTATCCTCAACATCAATCCACAATTAAAATAAATTTGGTTGGAGAAGGAGAATATGTTTAAGACACTATGGACCGCACGCAAAACAAAATTGAAGTGAACACAGAATATGAAGACCATGAATATGAAGATGAGGTGCATGTTCGAAAAGATGCAGTAGATGTGTATGGTGATAGGACAGAGTCGTTGTTTAACCAACGAACTATGCTATCAACACCTCAAATAGTTAATGAGGTCTGATAGTTGCGACACAATATCTTCTGCACCACTTGTACCTAGAGGAAGATATGCACTATTTTGGCAGATGGAGAGAGCAGTGAGAACATTGTCTCACAAGAAATGGTGAACAAATTAAAACTCAAAGAACATAGGCATCTATGATCATATCAAATTCGTTGGTTCAAAAGGGGGAAGAAGTTTCTGTTAACTCCAGGTGCTTAGTTTCCATCTCTATTGGATCTAAATAATGATGTGTGGTGTGACATGGTCCACACAGATGCATGTCACATTTTGTTAGTGAGACTGTGGTTGTGGGATTGAGATATGATGCACATGACTCGGGCCAACACCTATTCCTTCATAAAGGATGGTGTTAATATCACATTGCACCCTATGAAACATCTTCCAATACCCAAATCTGGTAAAGAAGAGGGTAAAAAATCACTCAATGCGCAAAAAAATTGAAGAGGAAAGCAAGGAGACTAGCATCACCTATGTCTTGGTTGCTAAAGAAGATACAAAGTTGTCAGATGTTCTGCCTCCTATATAGGAGTTCTTCATGAATATAAAGACTTGGCACCCAAATAACTCCCGGTTGGACTTCCTCATACGAGGAACATTCAACACCACATTCATTTAGTGTCGGGTTCAAGTCTGCCGAATCTTGCACACCATCAAATGAGTCAAGTTGAACATGTCGAGCTCCACCAGCAGGTTACTGAGTTACTACAAAAGGGTTTGATTCTAGAAAGTATGTCACTGTGTATTGTTCCTGCATTATTAACCCCTAAGAAAGATGGATCTTGGAGGATGTGCATGCACAATCATGCAATCAACCAGATGACTATCAAATACTGATATCTTATTCCTCGCTTGGACGATATGCTAGACATATTACATATACCAAATGTCTTTTCAAAGATTGACTTGCAAAGCGGATATCATCACATACATAGTCGGCCTAGGGACGAGTGGAAGACTGTATTTAAGACTCGAGATGGATTGTATGAGTGGCTCGTCATGCCATTCAACCTTTCAAATGTATCAAGCACTTTCATGAGGCTAACGACAGAGGTACTCCACCTTATTATGGGAAAGTTTTTAGTTGTATATTTTGATGATATTCTTATTTTTAGTCCTGATGCATCTATTTATTTTGATTATTTACAACAAAAATTTGATATACCATAGAGAGAGTCACTATGTGTTAACTTAAAAAAGTGCTCATTCCCTGTCAATGGTGTTGTGTTTTTGGGATATACTGTTTCTGCAGAAGGGATCAAGGTTGATCGACAGAAAATCAAGGCCATTGCAAAGTGGCCCACCCCACAAACCCTTCCAGAGGTTCTTTTTTTCCACAATGTGCAAACATTTTACTGGAGATTTATCCAAAATTTCAGCACCATCATCGCACATGTCACCGATTGCATGCGAGGAGGTAAGTTTGAATGGACTCAAGCAACATATCAGAGCTTTGGTGTCACGCCCCAGACTCGGTGATCGGATTCACAAGGAACCCGATAGCCGGTTCTGGCCACAACAGCCTCCGTAGTACCCCATTCTTGGCTCTTGAGGCTGGATTCCGATCCTAAGATCATACAAGGAGGATTTCTATATAACAATTCCAAACCAAATCGAGCATACCCAAGATCATAACAAGTAAATCTCAGAAATAAGCTAAGGAACACACCGCAAAATCCACTATGAATTTAAACTTTACGGGTACAAGCCTCAAAAGGAAATACATAATATAGAAAGGAGGGAAAGGAAAGGTCTGTAATAGGTCCTTAGCTCGCGCCAACCAAATCCACGGCTCCTCCGCTATAACGCTGACTTAGGATCTCCTGCATGCATCAATCGTGCATAAGCTTATAGAAAGCTTAAAGGGCGGTGTAAGGTATGTGACAATGGTGCTCAGAAGAAGATAGGGGAGAATGCAGAAGGAAACATGAATGATACCAATGTCACTAGCCGTACCGAGGCTAAGCTATGAATGCAGTAAGTCATACCAAGGCTATGCAATGTAATACATGAGTACTGGACGCCATGCCAAGGTGGCGCAACATGAGCCTTATAGATCCAATGCCAATGCAATGCAAAGTAATGTCAGTCCTCATATCCAATCCACATCAAGTACAGTTCTATAGTAAGGAATCCACCGGGGTCAAGTACACTGTAGGATGATTGCCGCTTTACAGACCCGCACAGTCAAACGAGCGTAGGAGACCTCACTACCCTCCTGTAGACAGTCAATTACCAACGAGGCTTGACGGTAGTGGACCTATTCACAAGCTGGTCAGACTCAGCCTAACTATTGACCTCTCTCTCAAGCGGGTAAGGCCACACCCCATCCCAACCGACCACGTTACTATGAGAGTCATGGCCTAATGGTATAAGGCCCTCGTGGGCTCATGTTTTCCACTCGGTCTCGACACTGGGGCGTTCCCTGGTACCGTGGAAGTTTAGGGGCTTTCGCCTAGGGATATCTTATGCACCCCAATGCTCAAGTAACATTTCCGGTGTCCACACACGGTCATCCACGATATACTTGTGGAGGCATCAGCCCTGATGAAGCAAGGGCAATAATATCTATGAGATGCGATGTCAGATGCATGAATCACACACATCAATCATGCCCCAGCTCCAAGCACTCAACGTGCATAGGAGGGGAAACTCCATCCCTCTACCACATCTACCCAATGACCAGGCGCAATGTAAATCCAATCACACAATGATGCATATGGGTCACGAAGATGAACTAGGTGCACCATACGGTGATCATAGCATACACCTCCTTTTACAAGGAGGGACTAAGTCTAGGTACTTAGACAATCCTCTAAGGAGTCATTCTCTAGTGGGGGCCCAATAGTTTGGGGTAACCCACAAGGCTAAGGAGAACAATAACATGGGGCTGAAATTTGGGGGACATCTAGGTGGGATCCCCACCTTCCAGAAAAGCATATTTCATGGGTAGGAAAGGTACCCTGATCAGTCTCAAAAACAAACAGAAACTGTCCAGAAAATTTCCGGACAATAACATATACATGGAATGATCTAAGTATATGAGTCAAATAAAAAGGAGATTACCTTACAAACTTAGTGCTTGGACCCAACAAATATTCAGGCCGTATCCCCTCCCAAAAATACATTGCATTCATCACATATGGGGGAAATGAGGCACTAATGTCCCAAGTATGGACAACAAAGGACATCCACAATGTTTGGACGGGCTAGACATTACAAGACCTCTAAGTGGGCCACACACTCAGAGATCAGATAGTGAGGTAAGGGAAAATAAAGAAAAGGAAGATCCAGCTATAAGAGAGGGTCTCCGCCACCATTAAGGCCCTCCCTTCATCACAAACATTACACATTCCACTATGTTCATGTACAAGTTACATCATAGCCATGCATGCAATAAGATTTCAAATCTAAGGTGGGGATGTCATTCCCACCAAGGTGTAGGGTCTAGATGACCCCTCAAGATCATGGATCAAAGGAAAAAAAGTCATGATGGGGTCCATGGAAAATGGCCCCATCAATGGAACATGCATGCAAGATGGTTGACCATAGGCCTCATCCATGGACACTTGGGGACCTCCACCATCATTTGGTGGGCCCCACAAGCTCCTCAAGGTGCAATGAAAGATCTAAGAAGGTAAAAAAGAAATTTCTAACTAAAACACCCACCTCAATAGTTCTACACTAAACTTCTTCCAATAGGCTCTCTACGCTTCAAGCTCCAAGGATCAAGGGCTAAGATTGGAGACGAAGGGTTAGATGAGAGGGTTTTAGAGGGTGTAAGGGACTGGAGATGGGGAGAAGGGTGGGACATTCCAAGGGTAGAGAGGAGAGAGAGAGAGATGAGGAGAAGAGAAGAAAGGAGAGAAATGAAGTGAAAAGGCTAGCAAGGGAGGGTTTTAGCCAAAGTAATGATTGATTTTCTAGAAAAGGGGCTCTCTCTCTCTCTCTCTCTCTCTCTCTCTCTCTCTCTCTCTCTCTCTCTCTCTCTCTCTCTCTCTCTCTCTCTCTCTCTCTCTCTCCCCCCTTAGAGAAGAGAAATTCTGAAAATTTCAGATATAGGGAAGAGGGAAAACTGGCTTTTGTATGGGATAGTGAAAAAGGAGCTCCCTTGGGTAGAGAACTCATGATTGCTTACTAGTTAAGTAGGGCTAGGGACTGAGTCTACTCCACCTACCCTATGATGGCTAGAGAGATGAAACCTAGGCTAGGGACTTGCACCAAATCCTAGGTGGGCCCCACAATGACGATCAACGACTTATAATGTGCACAGCCCACATCTCATGATCTACAACTCAGATTGTCGCACGAGACGCGGCGTTGTAACTGCGGCGACGATGCGGTCACTATGACACTAAATTTGGGTCGGTCCGGGTCGGGTTTATATGACCGGACTTGAGGATGACCACAAACACTATCTGAAGGTCGCGGGTGGCCAGAATTTGACCGTCAAAACGGCGTGACCTAGATGAACCAAATGTACACACTCCGGTAGGGTCTTACAGCTCTCCCCAGCCAGATCAGGCCAAATTTTGTGCAGCTCAGCGGGGCCCTAAGTCATTAGGTGAGTTGTTGAGGGTATTCTCCATCTCCGTATGTAAATTTCGTGTTTTATTTCATTCTGGTGCATCGCACCCTTTTGTATCCAAAGACTTTTGTTGTTCGATCAGATTGCCATTAAAGTCTACCATGAGGGATTGTCAGTATGACATCCTTGGGAAAGACCGCTGTGTTCAGATAGTGTTTACGGTCATCCTCAAGTCCAGTCATGTAGACCTGACCCGAATTTAGTGTCATAGCGACCGCATCGTCGCCGCAATTCCAAGGCCGCATCTCGTGCGGCAATCCGAATTGTAGATCATAAGATGTGGGTCGTGCACATTATAGGCCGTTAATCATAATTGTGAGGCCCACCTAGGATTTGTTGCAAGTCCCTAGCCTAGGTTTCATCTCCCTAGCCATCATAGGATAGGTAAAGTAGATTAGGTCCCTAGCACTACCTAACTAGTAAGCAATCATGAGTTCTCTATCCAAGGGAGCTCCTTTATTACTCTTCCATGCAAAAGCCACTTTTCCCTCTTCCCTATATCTAAAATTTTTAGAATTTCTCCTCTAGGGAGAGAGAGAGCCCCTTTTATAGAAAATCAATCATTACTTTGGCTAAAACCCTCCCTTGCTAGCCTTTTCACTTCATTTCTCTCCTTTCTTCTCTTCTCCTCATCTCTTTCTCTCCTCCCTACCCTTGGAACGTCCCACCCTTCTCCCCATCTCCAGCCCCTTACACCCTCTAAAACCCTCTCATCGAACCCTCTATCTCCAATCTTAGCCCTTGATCCTTAGAGCTTGAAGCCTAGAGAGCCTATTAGAAGAAGTTTGGTGTAGAAGTATTGAGGTGGGTGTTTTAGTTAGGAATTTCTTTTCTACCTTTTTAAATCTTTCATTACACCTTGAGGAGCTTGTGAGGCCCACCAAATGATGGTGGAGGTCCCCAAGTGTCCATGGATGAGGCCTATGGCCAACTATCTTGCATGCATGTTCTATTGATGGGGTCATTCTCTATGGACCCCATCATGGCTTTTTTTCCCTTTAATCCATGATCTTGAGGGGTCATCTAGACCCTAGACCTTGGTGGGGATGGCATCCCCACCTTAGATCTAAAATCTTATTGCATGCATGGCTATGATGTAACTTGTACATGAACATAATGGAAGGTGTAATGTTTGTGATGAAGGGAGAGCCTCAATGGTGGCGGAGACCCTCTCTTGTGGCCGGATCTTCCTTTCTTTCTTCCTTTTCTTTATTTTCCCTTACCTCACTATCTAATCTTTGAGTGTGTGGCCCATTTAGAGGCCTAGCAATGTCCAGCCTGTCCAAACATTGTGGACGCCCTTTGTTGTCCATACTTGGGACATTGGTGCCCCATTTCCCCCATATGTGATGCATGCAATGTATTTTTAGGAGGGGATATGGCCTAGATATTTGTGGGGCCCACTAAGGTGGACAATAGCACCAAGTTTGAAGGTAATCTCCTTTTTATTTGACTCATATACTCGGATCATTCCATGTATATGTTGTTGTCCATAAATTTTCTAGACAGTTTCTAGTTGTTTTTGGGTCAGATTTTGAGACTGATCGGGGGACCTTTCCTACCCATCAAATATACTTTTCTAGAAGGTGGGGATCCCACTTAGATGCCCCCCAAATTTCAGCCCCATCTGACCTTGATTGAGGTCTCAAAGGTGCGGCCCAAGTGGGGTGAACAGTCCAGATTTTTTGGACTGTCTAGCAACATTATAGTCTGGAAAACTTAAAATATAAAAAAGTTTTTGAATAGGTGGGCCACTTTGGTGGACCCTACCTTGTACTATACATATGTGGGGATGTTAAAATCAATTTTCTCCAATTTTTGGAGACCTTGGGCCCACCCCATTAGGTGCTCAAAACAGGGTCAGCCATAATTCTACACTAGCCAGATTTTTGGACAGCCTGTTTTCTTTTAATTCATAAAAATACTTTCCTAGCTCAAAAAAAATCTAAAATTTTGCCAGAAGGTGGCCCACCCATGATAGAACCCACCTACAAATTTTCGGGCCCAACAGATCTCTGTGTGATTTATGGCGAGGGCTGGACCGGCCCACCAGGCTGGACGTCTAGCATGGGCTGGTCGTCCACCCCTTTTTGTGGCCCACCATGATGTGTGTTTTCTCCCCCCTGGCCTTCCATTGTGTGGTCCACTTGTGTATGGTTCATCTGAGTGTGGAGTACATGTGGTGGTGCCCGCCTTTTGCTAGCACATGGGCTGGGAGTCCAGCCCATTGGGACACCCCTTGTGGACTACCTGCTGGACTTTGGTCCAGCGGTGTGGCCCACCTAATTCCCGATATAATGTAATGTAATCATATGTGGTGGGGCCATCTGACTTGATGACTGGACTACTTGGATTAATGTCCTAACCAAATGGATCATCTTCTGGGCTCCAACAGGCCCATAAACCTGTTGGGTTAAAAATCCAGCAATATATTATTAAAATGCTTGGCCTTTGGTCTGATATTCTGAGGAATGGAGCCTACCACATTGTGGCTACTTAAAAGGAATAAATCATACTTTAAATCACCTAATTTTTGGGCTTAATTAATGCATTTCTCAGGCCCACCTTAGTTGGATGTTAATGGACCCATGTATGTAGCTAGTTGTTACATTCTTTAGGCCCATAAAGGGCTGGAACTTTCTAGATAGGCCCCTTGGACCCTTGGGCCATTTTTACCATATCATTGTGATGAGTTTATGGGCCAAATTACACAAATGGTTGGGCCCTTGGTTGCCCACCAAATTAACTCTATGCTTGGTCTGGGTTGTAGGCCTAACTCACTTGACTTATACATGGGAATTGCCCATGTGGTTGGAGTGATGGGCTGCCCACTAGGCCCACCACAATACGTGGATTAATGACCCTTATGATTGGGCCCAAACCTTGTTTATGGGCCCACGATATTACATATGGATTGGGCTATGTGTGTTGCCCACTAGGCCTATGCATTGGTATAGGCCTTGGGCCTTGATCTGCGATTGATTAGAGATGGGTTATCTCTTGGGGACCAGTTGTGGTTAGATTTCCACATTGGTGGTCCTAAGGTAGGCCCATGGGTTTCTATGGGTGGTTAAACGCCCACCATAGACCCTTGCTAGGACCGTTTATCTATTTAGGCCCATGTTATTGTTCTCCTTATCCTTGTGGGTTACCCCAAACTATTGGGCCCCCACTAGAGGATGACTCCTTAGAGGATTGTCTAAGTACCTAGATTTAGTCCCTCCTTGTAAAGAAGGTGTATGCTATGATCGTTGTATGGCGCACCTAGTTCATCCCCGTGACCCATATGCATATTGCCCTTGCTTCATCAAGGTCGATGCCTTCATAGGTATATCGTGGATGGCCGTGTGTGGACACCGGAAATGTTACTTGAGCATTAGGGTGCATAAGATATCCCTGAGCGAAAGCCCCTAAACTTCCACGGTATTAAGGGAACGCCTCAGTGCCGAGACCGAGTGGAAAACATGAGCGCACGAGGGCCTTATACCATTAGGTCACGACTCCCACTGTAACGTGGTCGGTTGGGATGGGGTGTGGCGTTACCCGCCTGAGAGAGAGAGGGCAATAGCTAGGTTGAGTCTAACCAGCTCGTGAATGAGTCCGCTACCATCAAGCCTCGTTGGTAATTGGTTGTCCACAGGAGAGTAGTGAGGTCTCCTACGCTCGTTTGACTGTGCGGGTCCGTAAAGCGGGAGTCATCCTGCAATGTACTTGACCCCGATGGATTCCTTACTATGAAACTGTACTTGATATGTGGATTGGATATGAGGACTGGCATGACTTCGCATTGCATTAGCATTGGCTCTATAAGGCTCATGTTGCACCGCCTTAGCATGGCGTCCAGCACTCATGTATTACATTGCATAGCCTTAGTACGGCTTACTGCATTCATAGCTTAGCCTTGGTACCAAGGTGTCCCGTATCGGTATCGGTTGGCGTAATAGTGGCCTCCGAAACCGATACGGATACGGGGGCGTAATGGCGATACGGGGGCGTAACGGCCCATAACAGCGCAAAATTATTTTTTTGCCAAAAAAATATGAAAAAATATGGATTAAATTTGGAATATTTTAAGCATTCCAAATATGCATTCATTAATAAATTGGAACATGTTTATGGTGGTATAACGGTCCACTCTTTGGTCAGAAGTTGTATCGGACTGTCTGATGAATTTATGAACCAGATAACCTGAATTTGACTACAAAATTCATATATTTAATTTTCTAACTATCTACTATCAATGATAGATATATTAGAATGAATGTAATATGAAAATATCTTACATTTAGGTGTTTGCAATTATTTTTGAGGGCCAAAATTCATGCGTAAATAGAAAAAAATATAAAAAAATAAAATAAAATGGCACCCCAAATATGTAAAATGCACGTTAACATGTTCTACTATGATTAACACATCACATGGCATTATTAAAACAGAAAAAGAATCATTAAAAAATGATTTTTCGAATTTTCAAAAAAAGGGCCAAAATAAATGCGTAAATAGAAAAAAATATATTAAAAAAATATAAAATGGCACCCCAAATCTGTAAAATGCACATTAACATGTTCTACTATGATTAACATATCATATGACATCATTAAAACAGCAAAAGAATCATTAAAAAATGATTTTTCGAATTTTCAAAAAAAGGGCCAAAATAAATGCGTAAAGAGAAAAAATATATAAAATGGCATCCCAATCTATAAAATGCACATTAACATGTTCTACTATGATTAACACATCATATTGCATGATTAAAACAACAAAACAACTATTAAAAATTGATTTTTCGAATTTTAAAAAAAGGGGCCAAAATTTATGCGTAAATAGAAAAAAATATAAAAAATATATAAAATGGCACTCCAAATCTGTAAAATGCACATTAACATGTTCTACTATGATTAACACATCATATGGCATCATTAAAACAGCAAAAGAATCATTAAAAAATGATTTTTCGAATTTTCAAAAAAAGGGCCAAAATAAATGCGTAAATAGAAAAAAATATTAAAAAAATACAAAATGGAACCCAAAATCTGTAAAATGCACATTAACATGTTCTACTATGATTAACACATCAAATGGCATAATTAAAACAGCAATACAACCATTAAAAATTGATTTTTCAAATTTTAAAAAAAGGGCCAAAATTCATGCATAAATATAATAAAATATTTAAAAAAATATTAATTGGCACCCCAAATCTATAAAATGCACATTAACATGTTTTATTATGATTAACACATCATATGGTATGATTAAAATAACAAAACATATTAAAAAAAGTAAAAATACTTATTTTTGAAGAATTTCTGAAAAATGTCCCACTGAGCTTTGATTCAAGAAAATCCATAATATAATGTGTTTTTATCTCAAATACCCAGTCAAGGTTGGTCGAAATTAGTAGTAGAAAGAGTGAGAAACAGTTTGGAAGCAAGAGATTTCAAAAAAACAGCAAAAACAAAGCTTAAAATGGAAAAATGCCTGTAACGGGCCTGTAACGGCCCGTAACGGCCGATACGCCCCTGTCGGCCGATACGGGTACAAAAAAATGTATCGGCCGATACGACCCCAAAACGTGTAACGGTCACCACCGTTTCCGGCCGATACGTAACCGATTTGGCATTCCTTGCTTGGTACGGCTAGTAGCATTGGTATCATTCATGTTTCCTTCTGCATTATCCCTTACTTTCTTCTGAGCACCATTGTCACACACCTTACACCGCCCTCTAAGCTTTCTATAAGCTTATGCACGATTGATACATGCAGAAGATCCTCAGTCAGCGCAGTAGCGAAGGAGTCGTGAATTTGGTTGGTGCGAGCCGTGGGTTTATTTCTGAGATTTACTTGTTATGATCTTAGGTAGGCTCGATTGAATCGAATTTATAATATAAAAATCCTCCTTATAGGATCCCGGAATCGGAACCTGTCTCAGGAGCCAAAAATGGGGTACTACGAAGGCTGTTGCGGCCGGAACCAGCTATCGAGTTCCTTGTGAATTCGATCACCGGGTCTAGGGCATGACATTTGGTGTCATAAAAAATAAGATGACAAAAGCTCCATTTCTTGCACTTCCGGACTCCAATAAAGTCTTTGAAGTAGAAAACAACGCTTTAAACGTTGGTATTTGCAGGGTGTTGACTCAAGAAGGAAAGTCCATCACTTTCTTTAGTGAAAAGCTTAATGACACACGGAAGAACCACTCCACATATGATCTCGAGTTCTATGTAGTGATCTAGGCACTACGACATTGAAGACATTACTTGATTCATCGGGAGTTCATTATATACTCGGACCATGAAGCGTTGAGACATCTCAACTCCCAAAAGAAGTTAAGTGCTCGTCGTGCAAAATGAACAGCTTTCCTAAAAGAATATACCTTCTTTTGCGTCATTAAGCTGGAAGACGGAACAAAGTAGCAGATGCTTTAAGTATGAGTGATTCTACCAGGAACTCTCGCCGTGGAGGTCGTCGAATTCGAGGCAATAAAAGATCAACATGAAGAAGACCTGATTTTTGCCAAATACTTGACAATGTGTGTGGGTGTCGAGGTCCAAAGTGTGAATTCATCTCACACAATGAATATCTATTTAAGGGTTCTCACCTATGCTTGCCCGAAGAATCGATGCGACAAAAGATCATATCTGAGCTACATGGACAAGGATTGGATGGACACATCAAAAGGGATAAAACATTGTCCATGGTGGAGGAAAATTATTATTGGTCTCATATGCGGCATGACATTCCAATCGTGCCTTGGGTGGATATTTCTATGGACTTCATTATGGATCTTCCTAAAACTCAAAAGGGAGTAGATTCGATTTTTTTTGTGGTGGACATTTTTCAAAGATGGCCCATTTCATTCCGCATAAAAGGACGATGGACGCTACACATATCGCGACATATTTTTCAAAGAAATTGTGCTACTTCACATTTACTGAAGACAATAACTTCATATTGTGATTCGAAGTTTGAGGGCCACTTCTGGCCTACTTTATTGAAGCAATTTGAGACTAAAGAGTCATTTGAAGCCTGTAAAGCCCTTAAGTTGTAAAGGGATTACATGTAATCTAATTACAAGGGTTGTTTGGATGTATGTATTTGCCTGTAAAGACTTTACAGGCTATAAACATATTACAACTTTTAGTTGTAATCTGAAACCTTATAAAAAGTCATGTTTCAGATTACAAGTAAAGTCTTTACAGCTAAGAAGGCATTATACATATTAGAACACAATGGTAAATATACACTCATGATACGTGGGGCCCACCGTAATATGTATGGTACATCCAATCTATCCATCATGTACTTCCCTTGATGCTCTCTTGTGGCTCTAAAAAAACAGCTCGTCCATTATTAAATGGACCACACGAGGGAAGGATGGGACGTCCACCATTAAAACCTTCTACATTGCATTTAAGGCCCACTGTGATGGGTGGAATACATCCAATTTGTTTAATGTGTGCATGATGCTCTTTTAGGACCCCAAAAAAAAAAAATTTAATGAAGTATTTCTTATGTGATTTGCAGATTTTGGACTATTCACCACCTAAGCTCTATGGTATGAATACCTACTTTATTCATTCTAAACACTTTATAGGCTAGCCAAACAAATAATATGTTTACTTGTAAACAGATTACCAGTTAAAAGCCAAATGGAATAGCATGTAAATGGATTACACCTAAAACTCTTTTCAGGTGTAATGTGTTTACAGTTAAAAAAATTACAGGCATCCAAACAACCCCTAAGCTTCAACTCTCTAATGCATATCATCCTCAAATAGATGGCCAAACCGAGGTACTTAACAGAAGCCTTGGTAACCTCTTGAGGAGTACCGTAGGCAACAACATATCCTAATGGAACTTGGCTTTATCTCAAGCTGAGTTTGCCTACAACAACTAAATGAATTGTAATATTGGAAAATCTCCATTTGAGATCGTAAATGGGAGAAGTCCACATCACATACTTGACTTACTACCATTACCAGTACAAGATCAAGTGAGTGAAGATGTTGATGCTTTCGTCAAGCATGTCCAAGACTTGCAAGTTCAAATAAAGAAGAAGATCGAAGATAGCAATACCAGGTACCAAGAAGTTGCAAATGAATATCGACGTGAGAAGATATATAACCAAGGTGACCTAGTTATGGTCTATCTCTGCAAAGAAAGGTTTCCACGAGGAACTTACAAGAAACTCAAGTCTAACAAAATTGATCAATGTCGAGTCAAGAGGAAGTTGGGTAACAATGCCTATAAAATAGAGTTGTCGAATGACTTAGATATCTCACCAGATAAATAACTCCCAAAGAAATAGAATGAAAAAGTTGAACAAGTGTTGCAATTGAAGACTACTAACACTCGACGTGGCCAATACTGAAATGGAATAACAAGCCATATTCTAAATGTATGTGGATCATGGGCAATGAATTGAAAGGGTTGGATCCAGACCTCTGCTACTTGCATGAAGTGACCAACTCGTCGAAGTCAAGTTTTTTCCAACTCGGGGGGGAATGATGCAGGCCCACTGTAGGGCCCAACCCACTTAAGCCCATCTAAGCCCACCATAGGGTCGGGCAAGACATGAGACCATAGCCCAACATGTGCTGCTATTTGGGCTAATTATTTACAGATTTGGGAATTATAATTTACTATTTTTGGAATATATGGGGGGGCTGATTTAAAAATATGATGAGGCTATAATTGATATGATTGAAGATATGGGTTGGATTTAGAGATTTGATTGCTTTCCATGTTTGCTTTTTGTTAGGCTTTTGCCATATGTAGAAAGATTAGATTAGTTTGTAATAAATTGTGGTTGATTTTCTTAGTTGTGGAGATTTCAATTAAGGATTCTTTTAGGATTTATAAAGGGGGGCAGTGGTGTAGGAGTTAATCATTCGAATCATTTTCTAAGTGTGATTCTCCTTTAAGTTTTTGTAAGAAAAAAGGTTGATATCAATAAAAGTTCTCTCCCTCTCTACTCCATCAATCTTGTGAGTTTTTTTTGTTTTTAATTTCTTTGCAATTTAGGTATCGAGATCTCATTGACTTGATAACCAGATTGCACTAGACAATCTCTACCAATTGATTTCACACAATGACTTTCGCACTGCTGAACATTTTCTGTTAATTGTTCATTTGTTGGCCACCAATTGGACAGTTAAGAATATACCCTATGTGTGATTTAGATGGCTCAGCTTGATTTAAACATTTGGATGAGTTGCCACAATTTAGTGGAGTTGCTAACACATAGTCTAGCCAAAAAAACAAATTCAAATACAATTTATTTAAGAGGAATGATCAGATATGTCCCAGCATGTCACCCACCCATGCATGCTCACACTTTCATGCATGCACGATTCAAATTAGTGGAGTTGTTAACACATACTTTGTCTAGCCAAAAAACAAATTCAAAAACAATTTATTTAGGAGGAATAAGCAGATGCACCCTGGCATGTCATGTGTGTATTACATCAGAGACAGCAAATGTTGGCCCCACCATGAACATCAGATAGCAAAAGATTCAGGGTGGACCACTCATCACATTGAACACACCGTACAAAAATTATGGATAGTTTCAATCAGCCCTTCTGTTGGCCCAATTCAATGTACAATGTGTGGCCCACTTGATGAGTGGACCAGCCAGGATTTTGCACCAAATGAATTTCATAGCCAATTTGCAAGGCTCAGATGTTGTATACAGGTGACATGAGGTGGGCGTTGACTAACCATCCACCATGGGGTGTATGTAATCACTCCTTATTTGTAATTTGAAACCCCAATCAGTACCCACCTGCTTTCTTTTTTTTCTTTTTTGGGAAAAATAGAAACAAAAACAATTTCATGAAAGTGATACTGAAAACTGACCTTTGCCACCTGATTCATCATAGAAAGCACCTCATTCCGGCACTTCACACTCAGACAAATCTCCATCCTCTCTTTCAAGTCCTCAAAGCTACAAACATCCTGCAATGAGACCTCCAACGACGGGAACCCTGCCGACGCTGCCCCCAACAATGACGAGGACTCCACATCACCAGCCGGCGCTGCAGCCCACCAAGAGCAGTTCCTCTGACGCTTCGGGCTCCGCCACGGGCTATCAATCCCAATCCCCCTTCCCTGCAAGCTGTCCCTCTTCCCATTAACCACCGACTCAGATCGAGCTTCTCCATCCCAAGCAGCAACATCACAGCCGCACGATCTAGGGTTCTCAAACAAGAAGTTGAGCCAAGCAGTAAGCGATTTGGATAACGTCCTGATCGTCTTCTCGCGACGGATCTGGGCTTTCCGAGAGGACTTCGATTGTTCGAGCTCGAAGGCTTTGAGCCGGCGAGTAGCTTTGGATTTGGAGGCGGAAGGGAGGACGGAAGGTCTGCGGCGGAAAGCGGAAGAGGTAGACGAGGAGGACGAGAAAGGGGTTTGCTTGGAGGCGGTCAAGAAGAGAGGAAGAGGAGAAGGAGGATTGTTAGGGTTATGGTTTTGGATGGAGGGTTTGGGGGTTTTGTAGTTGGAAATGTCTCTGAGGAAAGTCGAAGGAGTAGGAGGAGGTTGAGAGGGTGGTTGTGGTGGGGGTGGTTCTCTCATTTTTCTGGGGGTGGAATAGCAAAAATGAGGGTCTTCTTTTCTTTTCTTTTTTCTGTGAATTGAGAGAGTGTAGTGCGATGTAGAGATTTGAAATTTGAAGATGGACGAATGTAGGAGAAGAGAGAGACAAGCGCGGGAAATTAGAAGATGAAGAGGAAAACTTTGATACTCTGGCGGATTATGATAGTCCATACGCATGTACTAGAAAATTGTACACGTGCAATAGATGTAGATTGGATAAAAACCGTCCATATCATGAGATCAACTTTATATTATCTATAAACTGAATTTTTTTGTTTTTTTACACTACAAAAGACTCTGATTAATATGCATGTTGTGATTTATGTTTCTGCATATTTTTCATTTTAATCATATATTCGATATCCACATATGGTGTAACTTTAAGTTTATTAACCCATCTGAAGTGTGTCCCACAATATGGACTGTTTACTTTGAGTCTATGTGTTTTCTATGTATATAATTTTTAGTGAACGTGTATGAAGTATGGTACTTAGCTAGAGTACAGGTGTTTTTTGAAAATTTAAGGGGAAAGGAAAAGGTAAAGGCAAGATCATCATTTTGTAGGAATATAAATTCGGAGAACTGATCGCCTACATGGTACCCCAACTTGTGGTACATTTCATCATTCCCACCACCTTGAAACTTTTTTAGTGAATCAGTACCATGAAAACGATAGGCCCAGATACAAAGATAATATTTATAAAAAATCAGAATGATTCACTCGATAGGTGCGACACAAATGTATGTTGGGTCAGACCGTCCGTTTTCTATTGGTTACGATAGTGGGTCCCACATATTGAGTGGAAGATGTTTCTTTTCTGAAAGAGGCCTTCATGGTGGGGCCTACCATTATCATGGTACCGATGTCCTACACGAGTAATGTGTTGATGGTGAATAAGGTAAGGTGCAGCAAGTTGTGGGACATTGCCTCTAGGTAATCAGTTCTTGAAAAACAGACCGTTGGGGATTCGCGCCTCTAAAAGCGGGTGGCCCAGTTCGTTTTCATGGGATAAAAGTGGGCCCTCTAGATAGGTCTGGCGCGTGTACAAAACTCATTTTGGGAATGATTTGGGATGGCTTTAGATATGCGTAACGACCAAGCCTGGCCTGATGGCACTGGACAATCAAAGGTGGACCACACATTGGGATGGAACAGATCAATGGGTGGATCCAAATGGCCAAACCAAAATAACAGACAGGGTCTTATATAGTTAGGTGAGATATGCGTACTCGAGACAGCTTTTTTCCTCGCTAAGAATAAAAGATAGAAATATGCCCTCTCCCTACTTTTTCTTTGTTTTATAAATTTACCGAAGATGAATAGAATGAAATACCTCTTTCTATATGATACTATTTTTATTTGGACAGTACCCGCAAAAGATACTCGTACGGTAAAGTCCCAAAGAAATTGGGTTCCACGCACCATTCGTGTATAGGAGAGGAAGGGGAAAGAAGTCTCACATGAGGAGACCTTATTACAATATCCACACTCATGATGGTTTATTGTCCACCACCTCAACATTCTTCTACTTGAAGACTGGTTCATCAAGCAGTGCAAAAATATACTCATAATAACAGTTAGAGGTGTGCATCGAGTTAAATCGGACCGGATTGGGTCCAACTCGGCTCGATCCGATTTTTCAAAAAACCTAACTCGAATACGATTCAATTTAGGATCGAGTCCAACAAGGCTGACTCGATCCGATCTGAATCCTTGCTAGCCTGACCCGAACCGAGTCTAATTCGGTCAGGGAAACCGAACCGAGTCTGATTCGGTCAGGGATACCGAACCGAGTCGGATCGAGTTTAGCTCGTCTAGTTGGGCTGAATCAAAATCGGGAGAGAGAGGGAGAAAGGAGGAGTAAAAGAAGGAGAGAAACGAGGAGAAAAAGAATGAGGGGAGAGAAAGAGGGAGAGAAAGGAGGAGAAATGGGTGGGTGCAGCGCGAGAAAGAAAAGGGAGAGATTAGGGTTTCGTTCAGGTGAGACGGGTAGTAAAAAAATGAAAATAAAAAGTATTATTTATATAGTACCCAACCGAATTAAATAGATCCAAATTGACCATGATTCGAACTCGATCCAATGTACAATTATATCTGAGTGGTCTTACTCGAACCGCACCGATCCAGGTCTTCGGTTTGGTTCGGATTGGGTTAAATTCTACCCAGCTCTAATAACAGTTGCCCAAATGTTATTAATTGTCAGGCAACAATAAGTTAAAAACTTGTTATGCACTAAACAATTTTTTTCATTGTAATAGCTTTGTTGCCATAATTGTTACGTTGTTATCAATGTGAATTTTCTCCAATGTATTTTGTTCATCTTTCACCACGTCACAAACAAATTGATATTAAATATTAATGTATTCGGTACGAGCAAAAAATACCAAATTCCTTACCAAGCATAATGCATTTTGACTATCCCAATGAATAACCACTACTTTTTGTTTAAATTTTAATTTTTTTAACAACATCTTCAACCAAATGTATCCTTACATTACATGCTCGTATAGCTAATATGTATTATACATTTGTATTAGACAAGGTCACCACTTATTGCGATTTCGACATTCAAACTACCGTACTATTGGCCAAATAGAAAATATAACATGTGGCAGATCTTCTTTTATTATATTCTTTTACATAATCCGTATTTACAGACCCAACCAACTTTAAATTTTGGCCAATATAATAAAATCTCTCCAAAAGTATCCTTCAAGTAAAGAAAAATCCACTTTATAGCAGTTCAATGATATCTCCCTAGGTTTGCATGTATTTACTGACTGCTCACACTATTTGTGCAAGGTTTAACCTAGTGCACACATGGCGAATATAAGCCCCACACCCACTGATGAATGTGGCGCTTGATATATATTTGCCTTCACCAATACATTAATGTGAAGACAACTTATAGTCAACAAAAAGTGAAGTATTGACTAAGTTATAAATATGTAGTTGAAGCGATGCAAAACTCTTTTAATATAATCTTTTTGGTTTATCCAGACTTTCATGCTCTTCCTATCTCTAATTATGATGATCTCATAGATATAATTAACGCCACAAATCTTTCATATCAAATTATTGGTTAAATAAGCTTTTAATGCTACAACAGTATCTCTATCAATACTTGCAACCATCATGTCATCAATATACAATAATAAAATAATGAAGCCAATATTACTATAACTACGAATATAAGCATAGTGGTTTGCATTGCATCTCTAATATCTCAAGCTCACAATAAATGAATCAAATACTTGTACCAATATATTGGCGTTTGCTTTAAATTGTAAAGTGATCCATTTAGCCAACAAACAATATTCTTTTTATTTATTTTTTGATAAAGTCATTGAGTTTGGTCATATAAATTTATTCATCAACATTTTTAGGGCCTATTTGGCTAGGCGGATCAAGGGGGATTAGGAGGGATGGGATGGTAACATCCCGGGATATGCCAAACGAGCTAAACAAACCCGATGAACTTGTCCCAAGATATAGCAAACCCATGGATTTTAAACCAATCCACTGACATTATCATCATTACCTTAAAATTGATCTCATCCCTCCTAATCCCGTTCAATCGTGCTTGGGCCATGTTTGGTTGGACGAATTGGAAGGGATTAGAAGGTAAAATCCTGGGATATGCTGGGCCTGCCAAACAAACTCAGTGAACTTGTCCCAGGATATAGCAATCCCATGGATCTTAAACCAATCTACTGACACCACCATCATTACCTTAAAATCCATCCCATTCCTCCTAATCCCATGGGATCCGTCCGGCCAAACAGGCCCTTATATAGAAAAATAAAATTTACATTAATTGCTTAAGCTCTAAATCAAGAACCGTTGTTATACTTAACATAGTGCGAATAGTAATCAATTGGACAACTGGAGATAAATTTTAATTAAAGTCACTACTTGATTTATGGGCATCCCCTTTTATCATTAATTGGGCTTTGTATATTTCAACATTATCAATAATATCTTTCTTTAACTTGTAAAGCTATTTGCAACTAATAGCATTTTTGTCATTTGGTTGATTTTACAAATTTTCAAGCTTTGTTTTATGTAGAACTTTTATCTCCTCCTCTGTTGATATTCTCAACGGGCTAGCGTCAACAAATTCACCGCCTCTTGGTATGAACATAGTTCACGCTTTTCTATCTTACAAGTGTAAGTTGTAACATAATCTTTAAGTCAAATAAAAAATTCCGTATTTCTCTTCAGTAAACCTCAGATACTTTGAATTTTAGCACCCAATATTACATGTGCATATCCTTCATCAGCTTCATCTTTAACAATATCACCAAGTTATTAATCTTATGAATAAAAAAGCTGATTTTAAATATCATTTTATGGTTGCAGTTCAATTATTTATTGTGACTATGAGTTCCACAATTCTATATCTTTTAATAACGAATCATTATTAAAAATTATAGCTTAGCTAATCATTGACTTATTGGTATTAGAGTCCATAACCTGTACTAATTTGTTCAATCTACATAGTTAAGAAAAGTACACTTTAAAAAAATAGAATTACCTGACATCTAAATTAGTTTCATGCTCTTTGAAATCAACACATAAGTGTCACAACCAAAATTGTGAAGGAATGAATAATTAACTGAATTTTCAAACTATACCGCTTTAGGAATCTTACAATTTAATGCAATTGTAGGTGAACAGTTTATCAATTAACAAGCTGTGTTAACAACTTTCACAAAAAAAATACTGAATGAGCCCAATCGAACTTAACATACTCCTAACACGATCCATAAATATATATTTCATATATTTAATTTGTGACTCCGTTCTATCATAGAATATTAAGGATCATCTAATGTTTCTCAATGCCATGCTCATTGCAAAAATACTTGAATTCTTTTGATGAGCATTATCATTCATTTTCAATTATTAGACACAAATGATAACATGTAAACTCATCATTTGTTGAAGAAATTAATAATAAAAGAAATAAAGTACTTCAAATTTCTTAAGGATTTGATAGAGGCCTCTCAAGTATTGGAATGAATCTGTTTTTCAACGTCTTTATCTTTATCAATCAAAGGAAAAATGGAGTTTTTCAAGCAGACAACCTTTTTTTTTTTAAAAAAAAAACACTAAATTAATATATATACTTCAAACCACGAGGTAAATTTTGATCAACAGGTATTTTTAGTTGTTAATAGCTCATGTGGCTCAACCACAACCCACTTGTGCTAGATTGTAACAAAGTTTATCATAATATCAGTCACAATAACATTGTCAAGCATAATATCTTCAATCAAATGATATAAATAGTACATCAACTCTTCCCTTGCTAGTACTATTGTCTCATTTACAATATTCAATTAACCATTTCATCATAAATTTTTTAATTATCTCCATGGAATTTTCCTAATAACAAAAATACTATTTCACAGGTTCAACACATGTTGCACACACAAACTCTCTATGTGATACCATCAAACACAATAATTCTAACATTTTCAATCCCTACAAATTTTTACGTGCTATTATCACACTCATATAAACTGTGATCACATGACTAATATATGTAAAAATAATCTCCATATGAAGTAATATGAAATGAAACGTCCAAATCTAAAATCCATTGATGGGTCGGATTCTCTCATGGAATCACAGCCGATAACACATGGAAGCCATATATCTTTCTTAATCAGTAATTAGTGGGATGAAAGGTCATGCAAAAATAATTAATTGTTACCTGCCCAGTGCACTGAGAGCTGTAAGTTCTAGTGCTCTAGTTTCATCCATTCACTTGGACATGCCAATTGAACCATCTGAACGGTCCATAAAGTACAAAACACATTTTTATAGACTACCTTGAAAAAAGAACTGATCGGATGATGAAGTTCTTCCTTGATCTGGCCCCTTTTTTGTAGCGGTTCTTTTGCCAAGCCATCGATGGGATGTCCATTGAAATGTGCATTGGACCTAATGAACGGTCTAGATCAATAGAACGGACTGTCTACTTACCCAACCCCACTAGTTGCACGATAATTAAAGTGCTCTGAGAGCACCGGAGCAGCATTTCTCTTAATATTGAGATTGATTTTAATTTAGCTTATATCCCAAATTGCACATAATGTTCGAATATCATTATAAATTGAAACATTGGCACGTGTTTGTCATCCTGATTGTTCATTTAGAGGGACGCCCCATGGCTAAAATATCAGGCCCCCACCAGTCCTTACAGTAGGATTTTGATGGCAAATAGCTATACTAGGAGTCCTGGAACACCAATTGTACTTTCAGGGCTTTGTAGTGGCCACCATGCTATATGTGTAAGATCCACTCCGTCCATCAGGTGAAAATGTCATGTTTTATGTATGGATACAAAAGCCTCATAAAAAACTCAAGTGGGACACACCAAGGGAAACATCTAAAATCATGTCTAAAACCTATCATGCAGTGTGGCCATACTGAGTCTTGGGTTGGGCCGATTCTTGGAGCGTCCACTCATCCTGATAAGGCTAACCTGATTAACGGGTCGGATGAGATATACAAACCATAGTGGACCCCACACACAACCATGGATGGCGTCTCATCCCCATTATTACCAGTGCTGTGGCCCACCTGAGTTGTGAATTGGGCTGCTTTTTTGTTCCAGGTCATAACATGCAGAAGCACACCTAATGGACGGAGAAGATGTCACACACGCCATAGTGGGCCCCATAATAAAACTCGTGTCATCTGCCCACTGCTTCCAACAGGTGTTGTAGACGATTCTGGTCCGTCATGCTATGGAACAGCTACTGTGCAAAGGGAGATAACTGGATATAGCTGGAAGAAGAAAAATTACAGTAGAGCCATCTCTCCTCCATATGTGATAATGACATGTGAATCAGAATCCATCCATCAGCTTTTCATTTCTCACTTTCCTGAAAACCATGAATCCAAACAGGCCCTAATGAAAAAGAGGACTATCCATGGTGGGCCCTATATTCAAATGTGATCTTAGACCGTTGGACGTGGCCATATCGACAAACTATGATTTCACATTACCTGTAAATGAGAAAAACATCAATCAAAGATGAACAAAACACATTTCTTCTCAACATAGATCCAGCCCCAAGCTTGCCATCCAAAGTCTATTTTCACTCATCACGGCAATAATCCACCCACATATCTCTTGCAATCTTATCGCGCAAAACATCGGCGGGAGCCCTTCTTACAGCATAAGGTTCCTCCCAGGCCTCTGTTTCTGAGAGTTCGTCCTCCTCCTCTTTGTCCTCCTCTTCGGCGGGCGGATATTGGTTCTCATGGTCATATTCCACATAAAGCCAATCTTCTCCACCGGCCACAGTGTGGATGTAATTGTGCAAAGTGCACATGGCAAGGACTAATTTGACTTGGGAATCGATCGGATAGGAAGTCGCTGCGGTTAATATTTGGAATCGTTTCTTCAAGACACTGAATGCCCGCTCGATTGAATTCTGTAGAGATGAATGACGATAGTTAAAGATCTCCCTTTCATTCCGTGGACCTGGTCCATGCGCAAAGTCCTTTTGGTGGTAGCGTATGCCTGGATATGGAGAAATGAATCCTGGAGAATTGCCATAATCCGCATCAACCAAGTAGTATTTACCTAACAGCATTAGTAGATTAAAGTTAGCTACATACTTCAAAAGGTTGGAGTTTTGCTAATCCCAGTATGGCAGAACCCCTCCTCACCCACCACATGTGCTGATCTGGCATGAATGCGAACACCCGAGTCATCCATCAGGTAGGTCCCACTCCCATCAAATTGATTTTGACCCAAGAATTACATGGTGAGCCACAATATTTGAAAGAAATGGATGACCATACATTTGTTTTGATCATTGCGGTAGATTGACCTGATTATTGAGCCAGGGAGTGGACAGAGTGGGGCACCTGATGAGCGGCTTGAATGTTTGACACATGTTAGACTGGCACATGTGCATGCTTGTGAAGGGAGTGCGTTGTACACGTGCTTGTGCAATGGAAAACTATCGAGATTGTTTTTAACTACCTTCTGGGACTTGGAAATCTGTACTTAATGCTGCTTCCAAAACTGTCAAATCCTCGATGGAATCCTCCCAGCCAGCTAGGACGTACGTAAATCGTGAATCGAATGAGCAAGCAACCATCACATTTTGTGAAAGAATGCATGTGCCATCGATAGCTCCAATGCAGTCCTTCAATCATAGAAAAGCAAATGAGTCTCCTATCAAATATGAGAAGGGTATGTACGTCCTATGATAGCATTGTTTATTCATATTTTTCAACCTTGAAGTAAGGGAAGAAATCGGGTTGATCATGTATTTCAGGAGGGATATTCGGCGGAGGAAGACAGATATAACGAGCTGAGAGATGGGTCAATGCATTAAGTGTGTTGTTGAAATGACGACTGACAGTTTCTCCCGAGTGATGGAACCGCTTCTGGACTTGGCGATTGCTAGCATTGTGGCCAACGGTGAATAGAAACATTGCCAGTTGCTCTTCAACATTGACACCAGCGGTATTTTGTAGGAGACGTTTCCGTCGAAGAATGTCGCAAAGCTTTTTGAAGGCGGGCAGCTCCATGCGGCAAACCTCACGGAAACGTGATGGATGACCGTGAAGGATCTCCTCCACATAGGTAGCACCACTATGGGCTGGGGTCTGGCGGACCTTCTTTCCCATGTACGTCATATAATATGCACCACCAGCGAATGCGGCTGCCAAGTTCAGGGCAATTTGCTTCCTCCGTTTTAAATTGATATCGGGGTCTTGCATGATGCACCGTTACCTGAAATACCATTACTCAAACGATAGTCAATTATACATTTTTTTTTTTTTGAAGATGGTCAATTATACAATAGTTACAAGATGAAATATTGAAATTATAAAAGTTTGCCTATTTGAATAGTCCAAGCACTAGGTGAAAAATCATTGTATCACATATTGGTAACGACTACATCAGTAGAATGATTAGGGCCCATTTGGACAATAGCTGCACGAAGCATGAAGTGACGCAACAACAAATTCAGGTGCTAACACTGAGCTCTTGGTATCGATTCCCTAGTGGGGGTGACTAACAGTGATGTGTGAACTAACATTGGGGTGTACTAAGCTAACAAAGGAAAAAAAACAACAAATTCAGTTGCGGGAGCAGGAAAGCATTTGTTTCAAAATGTATGCAGGTATAAATAGGTAGGAAGTGGGAGTGGAAGTCTGAATCACAATTCGAAGCGGAAGCCGCACCTAAGTTGGAAGGATCTCGCAACTAATGTTTGGACGTGCCCTCCGAAGGGTGCCGTTTTGATCCAAACAGCAATAAATGTGGTGTGTTTAGAATAGATGCACTTTGCAAACCCCAGTCTCATCTCCCGCTTGACAATATAGGTGCTAAAACAACAACTCAGAAAAAAACCATTGCTTTCTGCTGGGTTGACGAGAAAAGAAGGCTTCCCGGAAATCATTGGCAAGCTGGGTCTCATTGCATATGGTCCATGCACTAAAATATCCCAAACTGGGAGATCCTATCCATTAAACTTCTTCCCCTTTTTCATTGAAGGTGGGCTGTTGCTGTATTTTCATTCTCAACTGTTTATTTGCTGGAAACATTGAAGGGTTTGGATTTTCCCTTCTGGGAGATTTTTGGTTCATGGACCATCCAAGTGGTCCAATCCTAATGGTTTGGACCACTGACCCACAAGGGCTCAGTTGCACTGGCTGAAAACCTGCACAGGCTATGAAAACTCTCGGCCCATGCCCATACAATATGATTGATACAGATGAAAACTACAGTGCATGTTGCAGGTAGACACTAGAAGCAAAAAGACATCGACTTACAAATGTCTTTTTATAAATTGTTGCTAAGAGACCAAGCAACAATGATACTCAGTTCTCTGCAACTAACACACAAAAGTCAGGCAGTCATAAAAACATCAATGTAAGTTAGCTTTGATCATAAGCTGTTGATCTTCAAGTAAAAACAAACCCAGATATGAGAAGATAAGCTCCTTTTTGGGAGAGTGGAAAGCATGATTTGTACCATATCTAAATCTTGCTAAGAAAAGCCTGTGTGGAATGTGGTCTGAGAGGTAAGATGATGGAAATGGAATATATTCTTGGAAACTAATAAAATCTTACTGCTTTACTGATGAAAATGTAAAAAATCAATTGAGATATAAATGTTGTCAGTATGGTGTATTTACTAAACAAGATGCTTCCCTATAATAGGGATGGAATTCTAGATGTGGTTATCATTTTCTTATTTATCTTCTACTAGGATGTAAATATTGATATTATATTTTAATTGCCAACAAGATGTTCCATTGTAGTAGATGTCTAAGATCTGTCAGACTCTAGTTCTGGTTCTTATTTCTTAATTTTCCTCTACTCTCATGCTATATTCACGTCCTATAAGTCTCATGTCAAGATCTTTCATGATACCCTACCAACTGTTCTGAGAAAAAAAGCTTAGTTGTTGTTGTTGTGCCTACTATGACAGGAAAAGGAAGGTGAACTAAAAATAACATGGATGCTGCCATTTATATCCATTCCTCCCATGTTCGGCAGCTCTTCAGGGGGCCCATATCTACAGTCTGAATTACCAGTTGATTGACCCACAGAAGTAAAAGAAGAAAAAAGAAGGAAAAAAGAAAAGAAAAGAAAAAAAGAAATAGGAATGCAAAATTGGATCTATCACCCACTGTTGTTGAATTCTTTAGGAGTCCAGCTATGGGCCTCAAAAGTAAGACTATTAAAAAGTGGCCCCTTGAAAGTAGGATTTCCTGAAAATGCCACTGTGGCATGTTTGCAAGATCTGATCTGGGTTGTTCATCAGGTGGACCTCACTGTGTATGTCCTGCAGCAAGAAAATTAGGCTGGTCCAGTCCTGAGGTGGCCCACACACACCTGTCAAATGTGGATTGATGGGCATTTCAACCATCCATTTTCTTGATATGTGTGCCCACATGATGACCGGACTGGCCTAATTTTCAGGCCACAGCACATGGCAGCCTGGACCTTGCACGTGTGGTTGCAGTAAGATTTTAAAGCTCGCACTCCTGAACAGCCATTGCATTTCTCAAGTTTGCACTCTCTCTCTCTTCTTCTTGTCCTTATCCTTGTTCTTAAAGCTAATCTCTTCTGCACTTTCTGCAAAAACTCGTCTATTGGTGGCTTTGATTCTTCTATTTTGGATACTTTGGGGAGGGCATCACAAAAAAAAGTAGGCATCTCTCTCTAGCAATCGTCATGAGCGGAACCACGTTGCAAAACATGGGCAACATTATGTGGGCCGATGCATTGAAGAAATTGAAAAGGGTTACTCTAGTAGACAACGAACATAAAAAGGTTTTCTCATGTCTGGAATTGGTTACAATTACCTGAAAGCTGACGAAATCAAGTCACGCTTCTTGATCTATTCTCTATTCCCCAAAGGCTCTGACAAATACAGAATCAGCGAGGAGTTCTTTGATAGCATTGACGCTTTGAAGGAAAAAAGGGAGAGAATGCATAGTACCATGACTGACACACATAATGCTTGTTGCTTGTTGTTGAATTGGGAGCATGCTAATCTTATTTTTAATTAACAAAATCCTCTTACACACATTTAACTTCTCCTTCTTTCGCCAATCTCAAATCTTCATGTTTGCTCTTACAAGAAAAGCATTCTCAACTATTGATGCGATTGATCTGGCCATGTCTTTGACAACATCATGCATTTTTACACACCCCTTTTTTAAATAGTTGTCCAACAACAAGCAACAACCCTTAAGTTTGTCAATCATGATATACATTCTCTTCCTTGCTTCCTTCATAGTGTACATGTCATCAAAGAACTCCTTGCCGATTCTTTATTCCATGAATGCTTCACTCAAATGTTGAAGCCTTTGGGGAACAAAAGAACATAATAAGAAGCATCACTTGATTTCATCAATTTTCAAGTAATTGTAATGCAATTTCAGACATGAGAAAACTTTTTTTTATGTTTGTTGTCTACCGGAGTAGCACTATTCAATTTTGCCAATGCATCTTCCCACATAATCTCACTTTTGTTTCTCAATGTGGTTCTAACCATGGCAATTGCTAGAGGGAATACGCTTGCATTCTTTTTTGATGTCCGCCCCCAAAGTATTAAAAATAGAAGAATCAACAGCACTACCTGTTGCCATTGTGGAGGTGTGGACTGTGACACGTGAAGATTGAAGAAAGCTACATTTTCTGCACCGACAACGTTATCCATGTCAGATAAACAGATAGCCCTGACCAGATCATTCTATAATCACATCATAATTTTTCTAAGGACTTGTCCAAACACTAGCTGAAGCTCTATGCAATTCTTCCACATTCTGGCCAGCCCTGTTCATTTGTTTAACATGTGGCAACGGGATGTACTTTTCAAACTACAGACAACTATAAGTAATATGTGTGGCAATATCCCTTTATTGCATGAACTACTAACAACTCCATTGAGTTAGGAAGAAAAAATTGATTCAACGTAGAATTCAAATCAATTAAGTCCATTTTGCTCAGTATGGAAATCTGATCCAGGGAAAAGCATTACCAAAAAAGTTCACAAAAACTGCAAGAGGACACCATGAAGAAATTTAAAACTTCAGGTGCGTTTGGATGCACCATAAAATCAATTTGCGATCATTAGTTTGACAAGGTGAAAAGATTAATAAGCATTCATAATGGGTCTGACCTCCAAATTACAATTATCTTACTTTCAAGTTGGACTTCAAGATAAACAATAATGGTAACTTGAGGGCAAATGACAATACACGTAAGAGGAGAAGTGATCAATCATTAAAGGGCTCCAATTTGGTACATAATGCATATTGTAGTTGGTCAAAATGAGAACCATACTCATAAAAGAAACAAAAATGAGAACCATATTCAACATGATGACAAACTATCATTACAGAAAGGTGGAGTCGTGATGCAGGACTGATGCGAGGAAGCTGCATAAGTAGATGAGGGGCTTTATAGGTTAAAGGATTAGAGTCGGAAGGGACAAAAAAAGGGAATCTCTCCAAATATGCATGATCTGAAAGAATTGCACTTGTAGCAACATCACACCCCATAGGAAAGCCCATTGCAGGTTAAAACAAATAGGAGACTGAAATTTCACTAAATAAAGAGTAGAGAGAGCTCTTTTCCAAAGCAAAAGAAACCCGAATATAATAATTCATTAAGCATAATCCTAACATCTATTTTACTAAGTTATTCAAATTTGACTAAAATATCCTTAAACACCATCACAACCATACAGCCCTTCTGTCAATTGAACATAACTCAAACAATATTGGAATTGAATCGAATGATCTTGGGCTAGTTTGAAAGTTAATACAATAGGCTTTCAAACATGACCAATTTCATGACATTTGGACATTGTTTGGAACCAAGAAAGTTATGAAAATACTAAAGGGGAACTTGCCTAACAAGACATTCACTAATTAACTGTTGCAATGGGAAATATGGACTTCAGGATCCTGTCAGACTAATCAGACCATTAAACTGTCCACACAGAGTAGCTAGATCATCATCAGAGGCTTAGAAAACCGTCCAGATAGGTCATGGGCCCATAGCTTTCTTTATTAAAAAAAAAAAAAAAAAAGGCCATAGCAATCAAGGGCAGACGGTAGGTTTCTAAAGGAGTGGTTCCGACTAACCACAAGACAGTAGTAATGATGGCGACACCACACAACTTGCTAAATGACCTAATTGAATTACAGATGCTAAAAATGATCAAGACCATTGCCAACTAGGACAACAAAGACCTAAGGTTGTTGTTCCATGAGAGCCTGCCATGTATGTGGATCCTTGAAATAAATTGTCAAATTGGGCTGTTAAATGTGTTTTCTTGGGATATTCCACTTCTCAAAAATGGTACAAGTGTTTTGATCCGATTAATAATATAAAAAAAAGTTACGTTTCCATGGATGTCAAGTTGCTTGAAAACATTCCATATTTTTCTAGAGACAATGTAGAACAATAATCTATGGTTCTTCCTATACTTGTTCTTGACCTTGATCTAGTTATTTCTATTTCATCTATATTCTAGGGGCATGCGCTCCATCTAATAATGGTACAAATAATGTGGTTTCTGATTCTCAGACGACTAAACCAGATTTGAAAGTTGTATAAAAGAAAGAATGTTTGAACATCTCTCTTCCCACAATCTACCACAAAGCAGGCTCCTTTGAACTCAGGTACCGATTATAGTCATACTTGTTTACTAATTTATTCTGACCCATATTTCGATCCATCCCTAGATCCACTTTTGCTATTGAGAAAGCTAAAAGACAATATACTACTCATCTTGATCAAAACTGTCTCCTATCATTCCTTGTCTCCTAAACACAGGTCATTTATTTCTAACCTTGGAGAAAAGGGTAAAAAATGAACAAAATAAAGGGAACTAATAAAAGGTAAAGAAAAGGCCCACAGCCCAAGTCAGGCCCAAGTCAAGGGAATGGCCCAATTACATTAACAAATATTAATACCCTTCATAACAACTTCCACCCCTGAAAGGGTTGGTATGGGCTAAAATCATGAAGCCCTTATTGTCATGAACCACTCTATCAACAATACCCATCCACCCTAGTTCAGCTAAAGAACTTTCATCAAAGTTAAGCCTCAAAAATCCCACCGGAGGAGTCCATTGCCTCTTCTTTGCCTCTCTCTCTCTCTCTCTGTATATATAAAATGATGGTTGGAGGTGGTAAGAAAAGAACTGATCACGAATAGTCTAACTAAAGGTTTGGCCCTTGATAGAGTGGAATGGAAGAACATGATTCATGTAGCCAACCCTAATTGGTATAAGGCTATATGATGATGATGATGTAGAATGATTTCCCTTTCTAAAAGAGAAAATAAGAGTAGATAAAGACTCTGCCAAAAAGGAGGCAAGGACGATGGACAACAAGTGACTCACTTGTCACTCCCTCTTTGTCAAGGGAACTTGTTGCTCATTTCATTTGACTCTTAATCTATGGTTGAACAAATTGAGCCCATATGAAATGGAATTTACTCCAATCTACAGCCCCCACCCCAAACGAAGTCCTGGCCCAATCAAATTCAAAATCTTCCTAAGAATTATTAGTCTGAAATACCGTTGATCACGAAAACATTTTTTTTAAAGGTAATCCATTTTATTCATCAAAGAAAACTAGAAATACAACAACAAACTGGCCACATGAAGAGGACTAACGTGGAAAAAGCTAACGAATAAAGTGGACTAGTACAACATTTTTTTGATAGGCAACAAAGATCATTTATCATAAAGGTAGTTTGATATCCAACAGGCAACAACAAAGTGGATAAAGATCACCCTATGGATCCGAGGACATCTATACAATCCAACCCTTGACAAAAGAGCAATTGCACAATATGATCTCACAGTAGAGAATCCAAAACCTCAACCCATGCACTTTGATAAATTCCTAAGCCGAGATGCCCAACTCCATGAGAGATGTTTTAAGAGTTTCCATTACTGTTTCAATTGGAGACATCTGCCAAAGACCATTCTATTCCTTCATTTCCACAAACATCACAGTATTGGTAGGGGAAGTAACACTTCCTGTAGCATTAAAAGGTCCCCATGTCCATGCCTTGATCAGACACCAACTTTGAAAGAGAAGAAGAAATTCCAAAGGTGGTCAAGAATGCCCATCAAGCCCTTTCACACAACTATGAATGAAGAGGTGGTTGAAAAACATTGCAACACATAAGAGGAATGTTTGGGAATGCAAGATTTATATTTCATTGATGATCCAAGGTGAGGATTTTGTTCATGATTGCCTCCAATATAAGACTCGCAACACCTTGGAGGTGCCAATGGTTGCTGCAATTTGGCACAAGGAAGGATTTCAACTTCCGCTAGTTCAGCCACTTTGAAGACAACTTGGTTGAGAATATACCTTTTGCATGTAGGATCCAAAATCAAATCCTTTTGGCATCTTCATCCGGATTGATGCAAGCCTCATCCAAAACCTACAAGAATTCCTTAAAAATAGGTATTCAAAAACACATATATTTCTTCTAAAAATGACAATAAACACCACTTGACCCCCCAAAAAATATGAACAACTCCTCGTTAGGACTTCCTTTCTTGGGATGATGCTATAAAGCAGCAGCCAGCCCCCCCTCCCCCCCTCCCTCTCTCTATCTCTCTGCACACCCACCCACTTTGTGAGATGATCACAACATCATGCTGACGGGGTTGTCTGGACGTTGAGGAATTTAAATGGGCCTAAAAAATTTATTTCTAGGAAACAAAATTCTTGAGAAAGGGATCTGTTTGTCATGTTTGGATATTAGGAATGTCATTCTGTGGATTCCAAAAACTACGTATGGGTATTGGGAAAGAATGCAGCTGTGCAGCTGCAATTTGAAAAGTATGACTGTTGGCAGGGAATTCATACCTTGCTATTTGCAAGCTAGCTCCTCCCTAGGAATTTCAAACATCTACTTCGGTGGGAAATGGATTTTGCCAGGAGACAATTCCAAGTATTTGTTGGAGCCCAAATTCAAGAATTTGTATGTGCACCATGGATTTGGGGGGATTTCAAATCTCATGTTTGTTTGGCACCATAAAGTTACTAGGGATTTCAAATCCCCTTAAATTGAAGGTTTGAAATGCAAGGTGGAAGCTAAGATTACATCTAAAATCCTCCCATGAGTTGCATGCGTAACATGTGCGTCACTAGGCTACAAATCTATTGGGCACGTGGGGCCCACTGATGATATCCCAAAACAATCAGATTATCTACTGCATCACTAAAATTACTTCAATAGGATGATCTGTGCAGTCCAAACATTAGTCGCTTGGTTGTGATCCTATGCTTGTGGCCCATCCGAGACTTGGAATTTCAGCATTTTCGGCCAATGTATATATTTCAATGGGCTTATTACAATCACGGTGTCAAACATTACATATGTACACTAGTTAGAAATATTAAAGTTGATTTAGTAATTAAATTCAAACCCCTATAAATATATTCTGCAAAGCTACTTTTGGATTACAGGGGATTCTGAATCCAAGGTGCCAAACGCAACTGGAGGATTTCAAATTTAGGGGATTTCTAATCCACGGTGCCAAACGTGGCCTAAATGGATTTCATTTCCATATAAGCTATTTGCTAGACACCCAAACGATCCCTAAACATACATTGTACTAGAAAAAACTTAACAACATCATCAAAGCAGTGAAAAAACACCAAAAAAATCCAACAAAGCCCACAGCCGACAAAGACATCACCCCCAATTATAATTCAACTTGTGGCCTTAAACCATACAGTGGGCCCCACCACTGATGGACATGGGCCACAATCCGAAAATCCCACCAACTGGGTACTCATACCATCTGTTACATAACCTGAATATGACAAATGTGCCACAATCAACGGTAAAAATTCACTGGTCAGACCACCGGGATTTTTGGGTCTGTGAGATTTTCGGATTGCAATGGATAAGAAGAAACGCCCATCAGATGGACGGTCAGGATCACCATACTGCTGTGCCGTGTGTCCATTTGAAAACCAGCGGCATTTTAGTTCCTGCGTCTGATTTTTTATTTCTTTGGGAGTGCTCGGATTCAAATAGAAAGAAGAAAAACACAAAAGCGAGAGATTATTACCGTTTTCTGGCCCGATTACAGCAGTCCCCCTAATCCCCCCTGAGTTTCTCCTTTTCGTTGTGAGGAGAGAGAGCTATGGCCGATATTTTGAAAATATTGCGCGAAGTATACTCAACAATATTATCGCGAGATGTGTTTTATCGTGATATTAACTCAAAAAAGTGTAATCGTGATGGGAACTGAAGCGGATTGCGTCTCTGTGGGGCCCACCATATTTTTTAGGTATTATCCACGCCGTCCATCCACTTTGACAGGTCATTTTAGGGTGTTATACTAAAAACGAGACAGATTCAAAACTCAAGTGGACCACACAGTTGAGATCGAATTCACACCATTAAAAACTTCTTGTGAAGGCAGAAGTCTTGGATCAAGCTCATATTTGTGTTTTGATTTCATACAGGTCTATATGACCTTACGGATAGGTTGGATGGCTAATAAACATCATGGTGGCCCCTAGGAAGGTTTCAACGGTGGTTGTCATCATCATTATTGTTTCCAGTAGTGTGGTCCACTTGACCTTTATATCTTCCTCATTTTTGCACCCATGCAATAAAATGATCTGAAAAAATGGATGGACGGCATGGATAAAATCATACATCACGGTGGGATAGGATCCACGGAAATGGATTATAGTCCGGTCGGGCAGGACGCAGTCTTCCTAACGGAACTGTTATGGAAGCCTATTTTTTAAAGAGAAATGCTCACACACAACTAGTTGTACAGTGAGATTTGGTCCGGGCATTTAGTGCTAATTAATGTTGAGATGGAGAGGCGTTTGCTTCAAGTTAGCCTCTTATGAAAATGATCTCTGACTTGGGTGGGCTCCACTATGCTATTAATGTAAAATCCACCCCCGACCATCACGTGTGTCATATTATTTTAAATTTATGGACTGAAAATAAACCCCTTTGCTAGCTCGGATTAAACACACGATTGAAAACAGTATGCTAAAAAAGCTCATCCTCCAAAATGATTGTTTGATGAAGCCCACTTGAATCACTTATAGATATGATTTTTAAGTCCCGCACCTAGTCTTTACTTTCGCATCTAATGGTTGGAGCTGATTTCACATGCTCATGATTGGGGTCCGGTAAAAATCAAACGTGGATGTCTTCCCTTCAAATATTCCATTGGTGTGGCTCACCTGAAATACGAATCTACCTTATATTTTCTCTTTAGACTTACAATGAGATTACACATCTAATGGTCGGAGTGGATCTTACCTACATGATAAAGTGGGCCACATAAAAAATCGATGTAAGCTTTCTCTTCTGCCGTTAAACTTCTTTGTATTACCTCCCACAAAAAAAAGTGAGAGTACATTGGGTGCAACCTGTACATATGCAGTTCTGTGCATCCCTCATCCTAGGCCTACCTTGATAAAGGTATTATATATCCATTCTCTACATCTATATTTTTAGCTAACGATAAGAAAGGATTCTAAAAACGAAATAGATACATGTTTCAGGTGGACCACACCACAAAAATAGTGGTGATTGGCCATTAAAAACTTTTTGTGAGCCAAAAGTTTTGAATTAAGCTGAAATTTATTTTTAATTTTATTTTCCTTCATCAAGGTCTTTGTGACATTATCAATAACTTGGGTGGCAAGTAAAAAATTACGGTGGGCCCTAGAAAATTTTAATGGTAAAAGTTCAATTTTCACCATTTTATATTTGGTGTGGACCACTCGAGATTTATTATTGGATTGTTTTTGGATAAATGTTCTAAAATGAGCGAGAAAACCAATGGACCGCATGGATATATAATACATACATGAAGGTGGGTTACTTGGTCAGGGACAAACTGTGTTGCATAAGCAATGGACTGCACTTAATCCACTCTTGATATTTTTCCTAACATGACTCTTTTTTTTTTTTTTTCTTATAAGGAAGCTGGAAGAAGCTCAACGTGGAAGAATTTTGTTAGGCACACGATGATGTCTTGATATGCATGTTAGATCTACTACGACCATCAAATGTGTGATCGTATTCTACATCTAGAGACAAAATATTAGGAAGAATTTTGATTTAGGTAGGACACACCAGTAGAAAAGGTAGAGGGAGAGACATCTACCTTTGATTTTTACGGTACTCATGATTATGAGTAAGTGAAATCCAATCCAATCATTAAATGTCACATCAAAAGCTAGGCATGGAACTCAAAAATCAGACCCATACTGGATTTAAGTGTGCCTCATGAAAGGAAATATTTTAAAAGGTGAGCTTTTTTTTAACATTATTTTCAATTGTGTGGTCCACTTGAACCATGGATGGAGTTGATTTTCTGTTCTTAGATCTAACATGGGGTGACACACGTTATGGTCAAGATGGATTTTACATTAACAGTACGGTGGGGGCCACGCCAGTCAGAGATCATTTTCAAAAGATCTCTTAAAATGCCAACGTGAAGCAAACGCCCTCTCTCTCGACATTAATTAGCATTAAATGCCCAGCTAGTTGGACCAAAACTCACGGTCTAACTACTTGTGTGTGAGCATCTCTCTAATTGAGATAGATATTTTTAAATATTTTTATTTACTGCGAGCCTTTTTTTAATGATACCTGGTCAAAACTTCAAAATGTAGAAATCTCTCCCGGAATTTGTGGGCCCAGAAATGGTCGAGAACTAAAATCCGTTATCATGTTGCGCTGTACAAGCCCTGCAATGATAATTTTGCTAGACTGTTAGTTTCACCCAAAAATTATATAATTTTATAACGTGAAAATATAATAATTATATTTTATTTACCTCGTGTGTTTGACTATTAATTGCCGGCTATAATCTTAATTTTAATGAACAAACTCCTAGAAATGATAATGGTGATTTATTTACTTTATGTTTGTAAGAAATCAGATAACTAAACTAGCCCAAAAGCAAAAATTAACTTCCTTTATAGTATTATTGGATAACATTTTTGCTCTCTCACAGACACACACACGTCCTTTGCTGCAAAGAGGAGAACAAGCCTGGGAGGATGGATGTGACTAACTCCCCCGCAAATGGAGGGCATCGTTTGAGGGGTAGGGGAGGGTCATGTAAGCAAGGGAATAGTAAGTACGCAATCGCTGTTATAGTTTCATCTTTTGAGCTACATTGATTTATGAATGATGACCAGTGGATTTCCAAGAAGCTAACAAAAATTCAAAAAATTCTTCTTATTTTATACATAGGTCATTGATTTAGCATTGGATAGAAAAAGGGCGAGACACCCATTTTTCCAGTAAATGGTTCAAATCATTGTATCGATGAGTGTTCTATTTTGGATAAATTGTCAACTCATCATCTGGTGGAGATGACCTATCATCTTATATAGATGCGAATTGGGCTGGTTGTCTAGATGACAAATGATCAACTATAGAGTTTTTTTTTTTCTTCTTTTTGGTAAACAACTATTTTGTTGGAACACAGGATCACGAGCAAACCAGCAATAGAAGGGTGGCATTCGCAAGTGGAGAGCTTGCAGAGGTAAAGAAGGGTACTCGAACACCGAGAGAGGGATTGAACCCCTAGGTGAGGCTCTTAATCCAACAATATCTTGGTTCCGTAATATGGATCATTTCAAACCTCAACCAATCATCAATCTTCAGCCCAAAGCTTTTCATCTTCTATTCCAAATAATATTTCATTTATTATGGATTTCTTCCAATCTGTATTGCGGTTTCGATTGTGGAGAGATAGAGCAACAATGGTCGGCCAAGGAATGGCGAAACCGATTCAATAAATATTTCTTAATCATCATCGAATGATTCTTGGCATTCCTAGTTCCAAATTGGATCAATTATTGATTTCTAGGTTTCATTGTAAACCTAATTGGTTACTTCCAATTATATGTAAATCAATAGTTCAAACTGCACTAAAAGGTACGGCATTTCCCATTGACATATGAACGTCTGTTCTAGAAACAATGATATCTCCAATTATAGCCCCTTTGGGGTGTAAAATATATCTTACATACATACACATACAGTTATAAAATAACACATGGTTGAACCTAGTCAATGTTGATGATAAGTGAATTTTAAATTTAATTGTTGACTATATTAAAATGATAATTAGGGCCTATTTATTTTCCCATTTACCATATAATAAATGAAGGTGTGAATAGGTAATAATTAATTGCCCAAGGAAATTTCTATAAGCAGGGGTTTTTACATTCACAGTTTCATAAATTTTGAAATAGAGAAGAATGACATAGGTAAATTTCATGAGGCCCACTGTAATGTATTGGTTTGATTCTAGCATTTTTATCCCCCTCATTTTAGGGCATGAGCCAAAAATTGAGACAAATCCAAAGGACAGGTAGATCACACCATCCACTATAGTAGAAATTAAACACCAATTATTGAAAGCTTCTTTGGAGCCATAGAAGTTTTCGATCAAGCTAATATTAGTTCCATTCATGTCTTTCTGACCCTATGAGTAAATTGGATGATAGATGTACATCGCTGCAGGCCTAACACAAATTTTTAATGGTGGATGTTATTATCTCCTTATTTCTTGCGATGTGATCAACTTGAGCTTACGGTCTACCTCATTTTTAAAGCTAGCTGATGAAATCGATGGACAACATGGATCAAATATATACATCATGGTGGGACCCACCAATGCAATCCCCGGTTCTCAAGGCATATATTAGCTTGTGAATTCTACCAACATTTGTCATGGATAATGGTTAAACCAACATGCCCTTATCTCTTTAACTTTGTAGAGACAGAAAATTTTTCATTTTGG
Organism: Magnolia kwangsiensis; assembly: GCA_037074715.1. Lineage (NCBI taxonomy): Eukaryota > Viridiplantae > Streptophyta > Magnoliopsida > Magnoliales > Magnoliaceae > Magnolia > Magnolia kwangsiensis. Next base: position 202,535,461 of record CM073571.1, read on the forward strand.
GTGAGATTCAAAGTGCTTGTTACTTAGGCCCTATCACATGACATATACCATTTAATGGTGGACCATTCATGGCATTTGATCTAAACCATTTAAATAGTGGGTCATAACCATTCAAACACTGTAGACTGTCTCTTACAAATATAAAGACAAAATGAAAATTTTTCCCATCTCTATACAATCAAGTTAAAATTTGACTTTCAAGAGGCACTTTTAATAGTATATACAATCCATTTTGAAAAATTATTTTAGGTATGAGCCAAAAAAAGGTAGATTGAAGGCTCAAGTGGACCACACCATGGGAAAAAGTGAGGATTGAATGCCGACAGCCCAAAAACCTTTTGGGGCCATAAGTTTTTTTTATAAACATGTTTTCCTTTCATCCAAGTTCATGTAACCTTATGAACGGGTTGGATGGCAACTGTTGAGGTCGAAATCTGGTCGGCCCTCCCCTCTCACCTCTCGAACTCTGGTACCCTTCGATGTCTTGAATCTGCACAATTAGAATGGGCAAAGGTGACCCTAGCTAAGCCGGGGGACCCTCCGATGCCTAAGTTTGGTCAAGGGAATCTGGATTTAAGTGAAGAGTAAAGGAGAGTGTAAGATGTTGCGTCCCTGTAGCAGTGGGGTCTCAATGTATTTATACCTGACTGTTGGACGGTCTGAGTCCGTTATTGTCGGCACAATTTACTCAATCAGCGGGATACCCAGATTGTGGAGATATTGTGCGTAATCTATGGATCGTGTAGCGTATCAGGCGGATATTATGTATTTGCGAGTGAAGTAACCGACCACGTTTGGTTATGGTAGTTTCTCAATTTGGCAGGAGTACCCGCCGTCATATCTCGACTCGGCTCAATTAGTGGTCATGAGGCCAACCGGCCTTGGTTAACTCGTCAAACAGGGACGCTTCCTCAGTCCGAGCCGAGCCTATGGCTTCCGATCGGAATGCGGGATTCGTTCGACCCGCAGCCCTGAAGCGAAAGAACTTTCTTACTGCACGACTTTTCCGGGGACGCTTACTTCAGGTCGGACAAGCATGAGCCTCAGATGCCCATATACTTAGTCAAATTAACTTGACGCTTACTCCCAGATCTCTTAGGGGCTCGGATCTTTTCATAACAGCAACTAAACATCATGGTGGGCCTTAGGAAGGTTTCAATAGTGGAGGTCACTGTCACCACTGCTACCGGTGGTGTGGTCCACTTAAGCCTTTGATCTAGCTCCTTTTTGAGCTCATGCCCTAAAATGATATTTCAAAATGGATGGACAATTTGGATAAAACATATATATCACAGTGGGCCCCACAGATCGCGTGACAGGACCATCCATGTCTAGCTAGGTCCTAGGTCCTGGTGGGGGGAGTACCCAACCCGCTCCCGGTTAAGAAATGGTTTGGGTCGAGTCCACCGTGCTTAGCCCGTTCAAAATGGAACGGGCAGGTCTAGTAATTTTATTTTATTTTATTATTTTTTTAAAAGCAGGTCTATTTAATTTATGATAATAATAATTAAATATATTAATCTTATATTATACCAGCAGAGTAAGGTTTTCTACACACACGTATGGAAAAGAGCACCTGTACACCATGTGTTCAAGTAGCACACGTGTGTTATCAAGTCCATCCATTTACGTGGGTCCAACCACTTGTATGCGTTCGACCCGGACCCAACTCAAAACCAATGTCCAAGGACCCAATGGGTACCCGAACCTGGTGGTCAGACTCGAGCCCGAGTCGGCCAGACCTGGACCCCGTCAGCCTAAGTCGGGAAACTCTAGAACCGGACCTGTTAACAAGACCATATCCTCAGTAAAATATAGGCTATTAAGTCTTTCTTTTGAACCTTTTCCCACCAGAGTCGTCATTCCACTCTATCAATGACTATATCCTCATTCCTCAATTAAAACATGGGCCATTAAGACTTTCTTTATTACGTCCCCTCATGAACTTTTTCCCCTAGTCGTTTGGATGCTTTTTAGTTTTATTAGTTGTAAAGGATTTATAGGTAGCTCACTTATAAATGGTATTTGCATAAAAAACATTCACCAGTGAGTTACAACTTGCAAGTCACTTTTACGGCTTTCAAGAGCATTTGAAATCTTGAAAGAAAGAAGTGATTTCATTTACCTATAAATAACTTTCAGGCGTAATTTGTTTACAACTTGAAAATTACAAGCATCCAAACAACCCCTTTGATAGAAATTAACCCCTTATTAGACTAACAATTGCAATTTAAACAAATAGTACATCCAAAGACACCACAAAGAAAGATTAAGATCATTAAAAAAAAAAGTGTAGTTATAACATGGGCACCATCTTAAATGCTGACAATCTTGGGCAGGTGCTGAGGTAGGACGGGTGATGTGCACTAAGGGTCAGTAGCCCACTCCACCATTGAACTCTTTAGGTTGTGTTTGGATGATCATTTGAAGTGAATTGCAAGAAAGTGGATAGTTGATCTAAAAGCCTCCGGGCCTTGGAGAATGAGTCTGTACAACTTAGAAGTTTCTTTCTTCTCGAGAGCCCAGCACCGACATCATCATTTGAATATTCTGTCCGAGGTGGGGATGAGAAGCAATTATCTTCCTTCAGTGATGTCTCCTAATCATTCCTTCTTTTCGGGATAAAAGAAAGGAGGTAGTAGCCTATATGATAGGAGTTTTCAAGTACTGACATCATTTCATGCACAATACCATGTAATTTCCAATGCCATCATTAGCAATGAGAGGGTGGCAAGAGCAAGACAAGAACCAATAAACAGAGTGGATTTAAGACTCGGCGACTCAGACTGACTAGCTGGGTGCTGAGTCTAGTCATGACTTGGCCGAGGCGCGGTCAATTCTGACTTGTGCTATTGAGCTGGGTTGGGTCTGAGTTGAAGTCGACTTGGATGAGTCGTGCGAGACTTGTTTGAGTCTTAAAACCTTGATAAATAGGCCTTGATAGAGGGTAAATGTGACACAGCAGATCAGAATGATGTGACTAGCTCCAAAATTTCAATTCCTATTAGTTTTTAAGTCCAATGTCAGATGGACGGAAATGAAAATTGGGTTTGGTTGTAATTGTCGGTCAAACAGTATGACGCCCATTTGGTCTTTTCCTCTACAGCGAATTGAATGAATTGCGAAACTCAAGTTCAATCGAGCATGAAAACTTGCCACGTGAGAACTGAATTGCGGATGGTCAGTTTAATTATCAGGAAATGGCAAACATGTAACAATGTTTCCATGTCTTTGTAATGAGGAAGTAGTCCTCAAATTGCGGTTTCATGCCCATCTTTGATATTTGGAGCCATAACCTCAGTGTGAATGCTAGGGAAAGTACAATCTTGTTATTTTCAATTTAAACTAACAAATGCAATTCAGTTCGGGGAGGAACACAACTGCACCCTTAGTACGACAGAAGCACCAGAAATTTTTTGCCCGTACATGTCAATGCCTATGATATGCATTAGTATCCATACTAGAAAGAGGCTGCTGTGATAATAGAGGTGGACAGTTTAATATCAAAATTGGTGGCTGAATAGATCTAATGTAAAATATATGGTGAAGCTGAAGCATTTGAGCACCCAATCATGCAGTAGTGGGAGAAAAGAACAGAGAACAAAGAGCAATGTCATCCCAAAACCAAATCAGAAACACCTGAAAGAACTCTGACCGGGTGTGTTTGGCTGCACAAAATTTCAGGGAATATAATGCAATTTTGCACAAAAGTAGATTGATTGATCATGAACCATCATGATATTTGGTGCAACCAAACACACCCAAAAGCAAGACATTCAATTATAGCATTTTGATTCAAGTATGATAAATTGCACAGACAACATTGTAAATGCAGAACAGGCGTCGTAACAATCAGAACAGACTAACGCTCTCTATAACAAATAGATATTGGCATTTAGATAAAAAAAGGATTTTGCCAATTATGAAATTATAGCCAAAATTGACAAGCTGGCAATCAAAATACCTGTATGGTGTTGAAACTAAGATAAGAACTGAAAGAAGAAAGAAAGAATCCATAGCTTGTCGTGCCTATTTATGGCAAAATACATATTTCCCCACAATTCATTAATAAGAAACCAATGATGATAAGTTCTACATGACAACAGAATCAGAAGGGAGCAGGACATATCTCACAAATTGCTTTCAAAATCACCAGTAAATACGAATCGAGTAGAAGGGGCATTCGAAGAAGATGTCTAGCCCACATATAACTTCTCATCACTATTGTGTTATCAAAAGATCCAATGGAGTTAGGATATATGTCAATCACATTAATCATTAATTTAGGTTTTGTTTGGATGCACCGTCGAATTGAATTGCAACAATTTTAGTTCAGGAAGTGGAAACAGCCAAATTGCAATTAACTTAGTCCTCACATTGAGAAACTGAACTCCAAGTTGGACTTGAAAGGAATATGACTGTAGTTTTGGGTTCCTTCCTCATTATGAATTCCAAGTTAATTACAATTGAGAAACAACCAGCTGTGGCTCATAAGCAAATGCAAAGATTCTCGACATGTGGTGCACATGCTTTGGTGATCCAAGCTGCTAATCTGATGGGTCCCTCCATGAATGGGAATCCGCTGGAAATCTCCTAAATGTATAAGATCCAGTGCTTCAATTAGCTCCCAACAATTAGATGGCGAAGGTCCACATTCAATGGAAAAGGATAGATCAAGGGGGGTTATGATAATCTGATCTTGGAGTTCCAGCACATCTCCCACCCACATAGGAACCCATCAGATTAACAGTTTGGATAACTGAACCAATGCCCCACATGTTGGAAGTCCTTTGCATCACCAAACAAGGACCTTGCAATTCCTCATTACAATCTGGCCATTTCCCCTCTGTTGAACCATTCAATGCAATTCAGTTAAATATGTTCATCCAAACACAGCCTAATGAATGGGTATAAGAGATCAGAAGAAGCTTACGCCGCCAAAGACTCTCTACTCAGCCTTTCATCTTTGCATCGCCTCTGATCCCCGACCATCGATTCAAACACGCTCAGAAGATCATCCAAACCCGTGCTATCCTCTCCCAATGCCTTCAAGGCACAAACAATGCTCTCAATGGTAGACAAGCACCCAGCATTTGGCTGATGCCTCACTTCGCTGTATAAGCTTGTCTCCCTTGAATCCAATTTCAAATGCGGCAAAAGCTTCAACCATGGATTCTCATGGTACATCCTCTTCGCCTTCGCCCATGTTCCATCCAAAACGATCAAATGCTTCACCTCGAAATCAACAGAGTCCAAACCAATCGATTTCTCACTTGGAAAAAGGAGGGCGGATCCTGGTGGAACTGCAATTTTGAATTCCTCAAACTCTCCGACTTTTGTGCTACTACCAATTGACAGCTTTGTCTGCACTCTTTTCACGATGAACCCATTTGAAATGGCATCTTTGCCAATTGAGGAAGATGAAAGGGAACCAAAATCGGGTTTTTTGGATCTGTTTTGAGAGGTCTGGAGGCAGGTGAGGGAGCAGGTGAAATTGCATTTAGCAATGGTGGCGGTAATGGTATCTTCTCTAGCTGTCATGCATTCTTCCATTTGATTGGGACTCAGGTTGATCACAGGTTTTTGGGTATTCAATGATGGTTCTTTGGCTGTGGTAGAATCTGAAGTCATATCAAACTCTGTTTTTTTCTGGTTGTTTTGATGGATCTTTGAAGTAACAGCAAAACTTCTTTCCTCGTTCCCAATTTCTGAGGCTGGATTTTGCTCAAAATCTACCTTTTCCGAGAAATTTTGACTGTTGTGATGATATGTAAAGCCGTTTACAAAACCATTTTCTGCATTGGCAGCAATTGTACTGGTTTTCAAATCTGACCCCAATAATGTTTCTATCTCCGCTGAGAAATCGGGAACTCGCTCAAAATCTGATTTTTCTAATTGTTTGTGATTGTTCAGCAAATGGGCATTTTCCCTCTCTGTTGGAGATGTTGGAATTTGTCTGGGATTGAGTTTCTCCTCATGGGATTGAGAAATCTGCAAGTGGGTATGACAATTACTTACGCCATTATCTAATTCCGTAGCAAAAATTGCAGCTTTAGAGCCCCATTTGCCAGCTGCTTTCTGGGTTTCTTCGGAATGACAATCTGTTTCTTCCTGCTGGTGTCGACAGCTCCCATTTTCCAATTTGGCAGCAGAAATTGCAGTTTTGGAGTCTGATTCTCTGACTGCTTCCTGGGTTTCTCCGGAATCCAAATTTTGATCAGAATTCAGTTTTTGTGGGCGGTCTCGACAGCTCCCATTGTCCGATTCAGCAGCAAAAACAGCCATTCCAGAGCCCAATTCTCTGACTTCTTTCTGGGTTTCTACAGAATCTGAAATCCAACCAAATCTGGGTTTCTCCAAACGGTCCCTACCGCATTCAAAACCATCATTCATACCTTCCAGGTCGGATTTCATCAGCTGGATGTCGAACCGGGCTTCGAAATGGACGTCGGAAACTGGAACTATAGCAAGATTTTTCAGCCCCAATGAGGCGATTCGGGTCGAATTGAGAGGGTGATTTTTCTCGTGACTGTGTTGGAGGATCGTCACAGCAATCGAATTTTCAATCGGCGGGTGTTTGATGCGAGAGCAGAGGCAGAGGCGGACGGGTTTGGAGCAGGAGGGGCAAATGGGTCTTTTGCCAGTGGCGTGGGCGGACATTTTCAGGGTCTGGATTTGAAAAAGATTGGGTCTTTGGTTGAAGACGGCAGGAAAACGGGTAACCGTCGGGAAAGAAACGGACGGCATTGATAGTTTCGGGCCATGAATAAGAGAAAGAGAAACGAAAAACCCTAATTAGAGGGTTTGGGAGTGGGATGGCGTTTGGAAGAAGAGAAAAACCCTAGGAGCGGCTCGGTTCCTATTCAGTAACTGACGAAAACAATCTGGGCCGTTCAAATTGTGGTCCCCGTCGTGAACGGAGCCTGTCCCAGACATGGAGATGATCAGACAATTTAACAGACGAGGATTGCTTACCGACACTGCCAGCAGCGCCCTACTGGACGTTGCTTTGTGGGCCCCACTATGATGTAGTGTTATATCCAAGCCGTCCAATCGTTTTTCGGCTCATTTCAGGGGTGGGCATTCAATCACCAATATTTTCCTGTGGTGTGGTCCACCTGAGATTTGGATCTACATCATTTTTCGGTTGATTCCCTAAAAAAATATCCAAAAATAGATGGACGGCTTGGATAAAGCACATACATAATCGTGGAGCTCACAGAGAGACGTGGCTATTGTCAGTGTCAGTACGCAACGTGGTAGTTTCCTGACTCGGATTGGGTGGTGACGGTGGTGGAAAAGCTATGTGAGTCCCTGATGTATGTGTTTTATCCACACCGTCCATCAATTTTGCCACCTCATTGCTCGATGATGGTGTGATCCTAACCGTTCTATCTATGACTTGGAAAATGAATGGTCCGTGTTGGTTATAACAGAGGTTCTATAATTGATCTGGACTATCCGTCTTGTGGGGCCCACTTTCTATAGCCAATCACTCTTCAAAGGCATTTTGATATTACGATCCAAACCAACCCATCATGCATAAGAAACGTATGGTCCGTATCTATTATAATAGAAATTGTCTGGTAAATAAATTGGACCGTCGATCATGTAGGTGTGACATTTGGTCCTCCGAGACACTTCTAAAAATCACTTTGGCTTAATAAGGCTAACCATCCGGTTAATCTTTTGAAAATGAATGGTCCATATTTATCATTCTAATGGTACGAGTATTCTGACCCGTGGGACCCAACTTTATTATCCATCCTTTTTAATGTAGCTTTGTTTTGATGATCCTGATCATTGGATCATGGATAAGAATACGATGGGCCATATTGATTACAGTAGAGAAGTTTCTACAGTGATCTGGACCATGGATCATGTAAGGCCCACCTTTGATTAAATACCCTACCCAAAAGTCACTTCAACTGTTGATCTTAACTAAACATTCAATGTTTATGAAAATAGACGGTCCATATTAATTATAACTAGAAGGTCAGATTATTAATCGGGATTATCAAATACGTTGTTGCACATTAGTTGCCAATCCCTCCCAGAAGTAAATTTGATGATGGCACAATAAATGTCTAGAAGAATGAATGGCCCATATTAATTAAATATATGAGTATGTATCTAATGATGATTTTGAACTTTCTTGACATGGGTCCTCCTTTGATTCCCGCCTTTGAGGTTCTTAAAATTTAGGCCAACAAATAAATGAGCCCAGCTTGGGTTGGATGCTGAATGGTCCAGGCTCATTCACATGTACTGATGAGCTATCCCGATCATGGTTTTAAGTAGAGCCAAGCATTGAGCGAGTCGAGTTGAATTGGGTTTGGGCTTACTGGCTTGATTCAGTTTTGAAATAGACTTGACTCAAACTTGACCTGGCTCTATACCGAGTTTAGCATGCCTCATCCGATCTGAGTCCAAGTTTAGCCTAGACTAATTCAGAATGAGTCTAACCCAGTCGCAAGTACTGAGTTTGGTCAAGTCAGCATATCCATAGGCTAAAGACAACTCAAAACCTAGGTGCACTTGCCAGAATTATGGCATCTCCATCAGTTACAGGGTATCTCAAATCTGAAACATCAAATCTTGGGTTACATATGTATGTACAAGTTAGGTTTCAAATCGAGTGGAGTTAGTGTCGAGTTGGATTTCAGGTCGAGTCGAGTCGAGTTATTGGGTGACCGAACTCGACTTGGTTTGAGTTCGGATCAACTCGTCACTCGGTTCGGATCAACTCGTCTACTCGGTTCAGTTCGAGTCAGGTCTGAATGAGTCGAGTCATCCCATGCCCAACTCTAGTTTTAAGACTTAGACAACTCAAACTTAGTTTAATCCACTCCGTTTTGATGCCACAAGTCCCCCAAACGAGTTAGGGCTGCAATATGGGTTCTAGTTGACCCAAACCTGATTGACCCAAAACCCAAGTTCAGGTCAGGTTCAGGTTCGAGAACACTGAACCGATTTGAAATCAGTATCAGTTTGTGCCGACCAAATTCAGGTCTAGTTGGAAATAATCATTGTGCATTTGGGTCACGTTGGGTCAGGTTGGTTGAGTAAAGAGGAATTCAGGTTGGGTTGACGTTGAGCACCACATGTTCAAATTAGAGTTGAATTAGGTTGTGGGTTGGGTTCTTTTAAAGTTAGGTCAGGCACCCTCAACCTGACCAACCCGCCCGAGTTCCTCCCATAACATGAATCACCCGACTCAGGGTGAGTTGCGACTCAATCTGAGTCCCTGAGTCTTTTAAAAAGGCCAAAGATTGGATGGCTTAGACCTTCCCAGTCTGGAAGATTTTTGGGTCGTCTTGGATGAGGTGACCATTCAAACTAGAAATTCTTTTGGGTCCATCATATCAACAGTCTAGATGTGTCATTGTAACAATGCATAAATGTTTTCCTAGCATTTGCAATCGCTTAATCACAGCCGTTGCTTACTGTCCCATTGAACACATGGAGCAAATCGCCATTTCTGACACCATGCTGCCGGAGGCTCTGATCGTCTTTCATGATCCGTTGTTTATGAATGAAGAAATAATCGTCAGGTGGAAGTAGGCCTCGGCCCAACAACACTTGCCTCACTTCACTAACACTGCTACTATCATTCATCTCCAGTGGAATGTTCATTGAATTGAATGAGCTCGTAGTCTGCACGACGAATCTCAACCGTCGGGGAGGTGGGACCGCCTTCAATCGTGGAATTGGCTTGATGATGGCGATGATTTCTGAATGTTCTACGATCCCATATTCCCTAAGACATCGTCTATCTTCCATTTTTGTGCCTGAATAGAAAAGTGTCAACCGTTCAATCGGTGTCCCATCCTCTATTTGAATTCTCTCCTTCAAGTAGGCCACAGTGTCCAAACCTTTCACCTCTAAAGAAATCCGCCTCGTCGATATCTTAATGCAGATTTGGAATTTGTATGTTCCTTCTGGTGCAACGTCTAGATTAATCTGCATCCCTTCATAAACATTGTAAAATTCTAGCTCGAACCCGTCTATCAACTCAATACCATAGATGGAGAGTGCCTGGCTAGCAGTTGGAACGCCTAAGATGAGTTCTAGCCGTTGCTTTACTTTGAGAACAGTTTCCATCGGGCCCACCTCCACAAGCAGCCTGCCCACTTCGGTAACGATGAAGATGTTCATTCTCTTTCGCTGCAGCAGTGCATGAGTAAACTTATAAAGAAAATCTTAGTTGTTTTAGCTTCTATATATTAGAATTCAAAGGAATGAAATAATAGTAATCTTCCTTAGAGAAAATAATCTAATAGTATCAATAAATAGAAAATTAGACTGTCCACTCTTTAGGATCATATTCTGATACTAACATCGAACTTCCAATTTGAACATGAGTTTGAATCATTGTTTTAAAACATGAACCGGACCTTTGATTTTTGTGGGTGGTTCGGTCTAACTTGTTACACCTGCTCTGGCCCATTTCAGCATGGAACTTCTTTCAAAATCATTAAAAAATAGATAATTACCAATTAATTTTCTTTTAGCCTAGCAGTTGTTGTCCTTGATTTTAAGTAGAAGTGGTGAACTTGAGCTTTCAGTGTAGTTGGATTCCACTCAAGTGATCGGGTTTTAAGGTGACCCTGCGCTTTTTTAGTGGCTCAATACAGGTTCGAACAAGAGGTTGCCTTTGTCAATGCAATGCTATTAATGGACCCGGGTGAATTCAATAGAGGCTCGAAGAGGGGCTTACTGACGCGAATGGTTACAGTTCACTGTGGCCAAGATGCCAGCTAAAGCTAGGCCAAGAGTCTTGTGTCTTCACAAGGATACTCAACTTCAACCATCCGTCGATTGATCACATTAACAGTCTACCAGTTCATTAATGTTCATTAGATTTTGAGTAAAGGTTGAAGGTCCGGTTCTTTTTTGAATGTGGAATCGTTTTAGACTGTACCCAGCTGAAAAACATATGCACACACCTTTGACATAACAAATCGTTGATTTCATCTTAGTTTTAAGAAACTGGTCTGAATGTTTAAATTTATATTTCAAATACTAGTCTAATGATCGAACCATTCGAATCCAAAGTAAAGTCATTTAGAACTATAACACATTAGGGGTGTTTGGATCAAACCTATGCATTTGTAAAGGAATGTAAAAGTGTAATTATTACATTAAAAAAATGTTAAAGACTCACTACAGTTATAAAGTGAATTTGTATTTACGGTCTGGTCATTTCATGGAAAACAGGCGAGATTTGATGCACCTTTTGCCAGATTTCCATCAAATACCAAGAGAAGTCGAAAGAGACTGTTCTTAGCTCACGTTCTCGCAAGTCATTAGGCACATGTAAGAATATGTTTAAGAGCGTACAAATAATTCTCGATGAGGTGCACCGAAACATTTTAGAGTCATACAGTCCGTCTTCAACCATAGCCAAACTATGAATAACTGTTGACAGACATGTACTCATCTAGAGAAATGTTTATATAAAAACGTCTATCTATAGTGAGAAAGGAATGTTAGATTGAATTCATTTTTAATGGGAGGAGTTCCACTAAAATACTGCCAATCCAAACACCCCCTTAGCTTGTTATAGTTAGGACATTATGGCATTCATTCATTGTTAAGCATGCATAAATGAAAACCCAGACCATATAAATCATGGGCTGTATTGTGGATGGGGCACAACCTGAAAATCACATTGATCAGATGATTCTAACCATCCTGGTAATGGCAATCAAATGGACACTTAGAAACATCGGGGCCCACTTTGATGTGTGTCTTGCACTTCATAAATCAAGAGCCGAAATTAGATGATGAATGTGTGTCTTGCACTTCATAAATCAAGGGCCGAAATTAGATGATGAAGATCATTCAAAAGATTTGAATCTTATTAACGTGTTAGTTTCACCTATACCAATGAGTTTTCCAAATCCATCGGCTCGAAATAAAGGGAAGAGGAGTTAATCCTAACCGATACGGATTGGAGACGGCCCATCCAAACAAGCCCTTAAAAAAAGGAAAATTCCAAACATTTGGGTTTTACCTCAATATGCCAAAGAGCTAGTAGCTGTATATTGATAAATACCTGTTTGGCTTCTTCAATCTCAAAAAAGCTATATCTTGTAATGAAGAATCAAAGCTCAAATGAGTAGAATTCGTTGTATTATGCTTTGGATTCATTCCAAAAGCATTCTAAAATGTGTGGCTTGAAAGGATATGCATGTGATGTCTTTCATGCGACTTTCATGGCTTTCCATACAGATGGAAAGAATTCTCTGTGTCACGAAAACAAACTTTCACACAATCAGTAGGTCCCACCATGACCATGGCGCACCAACAGTCACATTTAACAAGTAAAATTTCCAATTTTTGGTTCATTAGGAGAAATATGCAGCCACATGTACGGCCGAGATGACGCTTATGGACCATCCATGTCCCATAAGCAAAAGAAATTAAATGGAAGTCCTAGGCCATCTGCCTATTCTGCCAGTGGGGGCACCATAGACTATGAACTGACCCAGTCTCATCCTTGGACGGTCCTACTGCAGCTAATCAAAACCATTAATCTGGTGGGCCCTAATGTAGATGGGCTAATGAGAAGATTCCAACTGTTCAACCTGCATGGTTGTGGAAAACAGGTAACTTCTACTTTAACTATCCACTTGTACGTCACCATCTGAACAGTTAGGATCATCTGATTGGTGTGCTTTCCACACTGTGGTCATCCATAGTGGAGGACACTAGATGAACGGCCATGATTTCAAGCATTAGATTGATATATCGAATGTAAGAGATGCTTGTGGCTTAATAAAATGAATATCGACCTGAGCATGATGACAAGCACCAGCTGCTCTCCCATCCATCTTTTCCACAAAAAAACAAGACCAATAAACAGTTCCGAGCCGTAAGATCGATGGGGCCCACCTGAACCACATGTTACGCCTCAGCAAATGCAGGGCCCCACAATTCTTCAGTTTCCCCATTTTAATATTCATGAGCAGCAAAGATTACATAGCCAAATGTTTTGGCAGACTGGATGTTGGCTACCTCACCTCTCATTTCAATAGCAATTGAACCAGAACCGCAGTAGGCGGGCCACGGGTTTTCTGCCTCTTTGGTCCTAAAACAATCCATCACGTTTCAGCTGCGACCTGAAACATGACTAACGTCAAGTCGGGCGGAAAAGCAGCCCACTCACTATCCTTTATAGTGGCACCCAAACATACCCAAAACTGGGAAGCGTCCTAAAGAACCCAATCTCCTTTCCTGACAATCACATTATAAAACATCTTTTACAGGCTTCTTTGGTTACCACATAAAAACAAGTTCATCTCAACTTAGTTAACCATAATTCTGTATTAGAGACCATGATTTGTTAGTTATCAAGATTATTTTCAATCCATACATGCGCATTTGGTTGCACCATACATCATGATATTTAATGATTAATCAGTCTCATACGGGGTAAGATCTCATGATATTTCATGTAATTTGGTGCAACCAAACACACCCTACCAAAAGGAAATATGATCTCTAATACATACTTGTAATCTAACTAAATGAGATGAACTCATTTTAAAGTGGTAACCAAACAGGCACCAAGTAGACCTTAATAGAGATGAGCAGTCCTCATAACTTCTCTCATTTCCCATTCACCTAAATTGTCTGTCAGTTAAATTAAAGTTCACCAGATCACAGTTCTTTTGCTTTACTATATATTTTCTGAGAATAACAGATTTACAAGTGGCCCACCAAATCTGTACATTAGACGATTCATGCACAGTAATATAACTAACATCACAACTACTGTACATAACTGCCTCAGTCGCCATACGACAAGAATTCCAAGAAGATCGAAAAGCAGCTTAACAGTCTTTCGTTCTAGTGTATTTTGGGGGGAGAGATGGGCACCTCTCATTCATGTGTGCGTATGGCAATATGGTGTTGTATTCCGGCAATTCCATCCGATACTTCCCCTTTATTTGACAGAAAGGCAGCTTCACATCGTCGCCTTGGTTGCACCATACCGGCAGGCGGCTCATGTCGTCTTCAAAAAACTTGAGGGTATAAGCGTCTTTTATCTGCATGTTTTGGAAAAATTCACTGGTTAGTGAAGTTTGAGAAGAAGCAGAGATGTTGAATTTCAGTGATGAAACAGCCTAATACAAGGCGATACAGGGCAATATAACCCCATCTCAGCTGTGAATGAGAGAGGGAGGAAGAGAGGAAGAGAAGGGGGGGGGGGGGGGGGGGGGGGAATGGGGAGTGAGAGTGAGAATGAGGGAGGAGGAGGGGAAGGGAGCGCAAGCGTGAGGGACAACTTACTGTGAACTCTGTGACTTGAATGGAGCTGGAAATCGGATCAAACAGCCCTGCCTGCTTGTACATTTCAAGAACGAAGGCCACGCAAGATGTTGAATATCCATCAGTATAGAGCCAATCATCCTGTTCAGGTATAGCCAGCAATCGATCGAAAGTTACACCGCGGCGTTCTGTTTCAACTAGAACTTCAGGCAGATTCAGGCCCTGCATGAAACATAAGATTCTACCATATCAATGCTTTTGACGAAGCATAAACTCTTTAAATCAAAAAACTAAGTGCTGGTTTGGGAGACACCTAAAAATGAGTTCATCACATAGTTAATCGTAACTATGTATGAGATATTATATGGTAGCTGAAATTTTATTTCTAATGAAGGATCTGAAGATCTGGAGATATCATAGTTCCTTTTGGTAAAGGATTAAAAATAATCTTGATAACTAACAATCATGATCTCTAATACGTAATTATGATTAACTAAAATGAGCTGAACTCATTTTAGGTGTCTACCAAACAGGCCCTTAGGATGTGTTTGGGTGGTGCAGTGCCCAAAGGCCAACAGCATGTGCCACTGCCAAATCATGGTAGTGAGGGAACTTCTGTGATCTGTCCCATTCTCACTTGTGAATAGGGCAGGAAAGGTGGGAAACACTAGCTCAGCTAACATGCCGCCATGCCCTAAACACTAAGCATGTTAAGCACTTGTGATTTGGGGCGAAAAAGTGGAAAACGCCAGCCCAGCTAATATGCCGCCATGCCCCAACCAGTACCCAATTCTACTTGTGATTTGGGGTGAAAAAAAAGAAGGGAAAACACCAGCCCAGCGCCAACCACTACCTAATTCTATTATTTTCTATCATCTCCGCCTACTCATTATTAATAGGTTGACCCAATTTCTATTTTATTCTGAATCTGCAATAGAAGAATGCATGATATATACTCAAAGCCCAGTAGAGTTTAGCACCAGATGCAACACATAGTGCCGACATTTTCCTCACCAATGTGATTGACATTTATGTGACTGAATTTTATTTCATCAATAAAGTAGGCTGTTGCTCATATATTTGTTACGTTTTAGTTGCTCATGCAGATATTTATTCTATCGGAATGCTAATGGCACGCACGTTCCCATGGGGAAACATGACATCTGGACCAATCATCCTCTAGGAACGGAAAATACATGTGGGCCATGGCCCAAAAATTAGGCCTTTCAGACAAATTATAATTGCTTGATCGAAACAGGGCTCAAACAGACTGGAAAATTTTCATCAAATCAAATGGTTAGGATCATCTGAACAGTCTGATTTTCAGGACATGGCCCATGTACGGTGGGATCTACCTAATGAGCATTCAATACTTGTCTTAGGCGCAACAAGTGTGCAAAAGTCACATTCAGCTAGCAATTGTCTTGGTTACACAGTCTATCTTCAAGGAAAAGAATGATTCTAGGGCAAGAGGGTTTCCGTTCCAAAAGGCGCAATCTAGATCATAGATTATTTGCAATCCAGATTGCAACTTTTACTGACCCGCAATCTAGGGAACCCCGGATATCGATACCACAGGTTTGCCAAATCTCAAATACATGAAAAAAGCAGCCCGTCTACATGCTACACCACATGTGCCAACATGGCAAAGAGGTAAAAAATCCAAATCATCCACTAGATGGATCCCATTATGTAAATTCCCTTGCCCAAAGATCACGCAAGTCCTTTGATCAGTTGTGGCACAACTTAAAATGGATGGAGAAAAAGACTTGAACTTTTTCTATGCAGTCCACTTGTTTCTAAAATCATAGTCTACATGATGCATGGACAAACCAGATTCTCACGTCATGGAATCTACAGGGTGGGACCCACACGGTGGATGACACGTGGTGACAAATTGATGGTGCAGACTTAGATACACATGTGGGATCCACAAACCTCTAAAAATAAATTCCAGTAAGTTTTTTCAGAAAACTCTTTCAATAGCATTCAGTTAGCAAAATGCAAAATGTGATTAAGATTGATGCCTGAGTTCCGAGTCGCTTGTTGAGGGCTTCATTCCACATGTTAGCAGCGTATGCTGGCTGGATATTAGTCCACATGGTCATAACAGAAGCAACCTGTAAACCATCAGAGGTAATAGTTATTCCCGGAAGATGCACGGCACAACGTATTAAAGCAATATGTAGATGGCCAAAAATTTCTATTGAATTTGTTATTTCTAATTGAGTCTATCATTTCCATTAAACTCAAAATTTTAACATTTCATCCACTATGGTTTTGTAACTCATCAAAACTTCAGTTAAGGCACACAAAAACTTTGGACTCTATACACCTTGCAAGTTATGTGTGCAAAACAAAGAAACAGATAGAAGTTAGCCGGGTCTGTTATCATAAAAAGAAAGATCTGTTCACGTCCGATGATTGTTATCACGGATTAGAGGTCATTTACTATTAGAAATATGGTTAGAAAACTCTCTTGCTCCATCATTACTGTACATGTAGTCTTCAATGGGCAGATGAAAAAAAAGGGTAACCCACCACATTCAACTGGCAAAAGTCCGTTAATTGGATGGCTAGCATCTGATTGCTACAATTTTGGGTATAGTCTATAAATAGAGGGCCCCACTGGGAAAATGTCCGTGATTGTCTGGCTGCAGGCAACATGAATGATGGTAATAGTGTGACACACAGGCAACTATCATCACTCTGGATCTATTGTGCAATTTTTGGGTAATATACAAAAGGAGAGGACCACTGGGTGGACGGCAAAGATTGTCTGACCGCAGGCAAAATAAATGATGGTAATAGTGTGACAGATATGCAACTAACATCACACTGGATAGAAATAAATCCTATTGTGTGGACCACCCTTCAAATGTATTGTGTCAACAAGCTAGATAATATGAATGTATGATCCCACTTAATTTGTCAGCTATATTTCAAAAAAGAATAAATCTGGAAAAAAAAAAAACTATAATGGCTCCGGTACAGCCAAAATAAAGGGGAAAAAACTATAACAGCCCCATAATGGGCCGTTATGGGGCCTTGACAGCCATAAAAGGGCTTTTTTTTTTTCCCCTGTAATGACAGTTAAAGCACATAATTCATAACTGTTACGTAAACGTTTTTGGATACCATGCTCGTAGCAGTAGTTAGCAGCAGCGGTAGTTGGTGTTTTCCAACCGAACACAATCCGAAGACCTTGACAATCGCGTTCAGGTTGACCCGAAGCCAAGTTGCAACCCTATGAATACACATGCCAAATGCAATAACTACTCCAGATTTTGAGCATGCAATGACAATGTGACTCAAGTAACATTGAAACGACATGTCCCACGAGTAAAACATATTTCTAAACCTTTGTTAACATAAATATCAGTGTTATCCTAAAAGCAATGTCACATACACAGAAAAAGTATACATCAAAGATCTAATATAACTTGAAAAGAAAAGTTAGATGGTGTATGAGAACTAGGAAAGTATACCAAGTGGGCATCCAAGGGTGGTGGGTAGTTCCCGTTTGTGGTGTCTATCCAGCTAAATATCAGGTTGTGGTAACCATATGGCATTCCATCCATGCTTTTTGCATACTCCCAAGCTGCAGTTGCATTAAATTTGGCCCGAATGTCAGGATGCAAGGGAAGCAATGCAATCTGAGGATTAGCATCATCTTTAGTCAGCTCAAAGTTCCACCATTCGTCCCATGGCAACATAGCAATAATGTCTTCCCCCTAAAAAAGAGAATACACCAGTTCGAAATGAAAAATATGGTACTGTAAATAATTTTGCTAAGCCACACCCACTTCCACATGCACCTATACACACGGACACACGTGCCCACCAAGCATGGATATTAAACTTTAAAGAATGCGTCTGGTGGGCAACAATGTGTAGATGACCTGGCTCAAATGTTCAGGCCAGTCAATTCATCGGGCGGGATGCACATTGGCGAAAACAATGGGAAGTTTGAAAGGAATTGCCAACACTCCAGAGTCAGCATAGAGAGCCTGCCTGATGAGTGGACTAGTGTGAAATTTTGGGCCAGTCATTGATACCGTAGGGCCCACCTGATGCATAGCTTGGATGTCTGGCATCTAGAGGAGTGTGTTGGTTCATATGCTTATGGTGAGGGGAAAAAAAACAAGAAGAAAATCAAGATGATTTGCCTCATCATTTTCATGCCCAGATTCTCCAACCCAAAGTTTTCCTTCGGAATCCTTCAAGCAAACTGCAGTATGACCTGCATAAGCTCCAGTAACCCACTTCTCCAAAGTCTCAAAACCACCCCACCGCCCACGAATTTTTGATAACACCAAGAAATCTCCTGAGTGAATATCATCGACACTGATGTTGGTTACCCATGGCTGAGGACGCACTTCAAATGATGCTCCCATATGCTTCTCAAGGAAAGCCAGGTTCGAATTCTCGCCCCAACCTGTATTCGAAAATAAAGGAAAGACATCCCACAGTGCTCGAAGGGTCCCCAGCATCCCTGACTCCATGAGGAAGATAGAAACTCCGTTATGTTTCACCTGATGCCACAGAAAGTAAAGCAGTCCTCGATATGGAAATAAATGTTTCATGGAAGAAGGTAGATACTATATCCTTGACAATTAGAAGCATCAACTCACATATTCAAGCTCTGCTTCTCCTTCCCACTTGTCAAACTCAAGGGTGTGGTCCCGAGCAAGAAAGTAGTAATCCCATGTCACACGGTATGGAGTTGCAAAGACATAAAGATCTATGCATGTCCAACTATGCGCTTTGCTCGTCTGGAAAGAAAACAAAAAAGCTCATAAAACACACAACATGTACACACATAAATTAGTGGCATCTTGCATCCCAATGTGATTGAAGAAACTATGGTGTGAATATTTTCGCTAAAGACTAAACAAATTAATATTTTATGGTGGTACCTTGAAATTCTTTTTGTAATGCTAATGAAGAATGTCACAACACAGTGGATGGAGTTAGTTGATAATTGAAGAAATTCAACACAGATTGAAGCCACTAGTCACAAGGTCCAATGATCAATTGAAAAACCGATTACAAACACGGAAACATCGTAACATAAGTACTTATGAACGGGGAAAGAAGCTAGAATCCTAAAATTTAGGGTATAGGTGTTGACTACCAGCATGATTCTACCTATTTGACTCGGCCAACCCAAATCTTAGGGTTCAAGAACTAGGCTATAAACATAAGATTGATAAAGATTCCTCCAAACATGTCTCTGTCTATTACCTAGTATGAGGTAATGTATTGGTCAGCTGCCTGCTACTTTGTACATCCAGCTAACTGAGCATGACCTTTCAAAACATGGGTGCTCCGTGCTCATGGTATGGCTGGCAATTGCCTCTCCATGAGCGTACCTTGCTTGCCTTTTGGGGCATGTATGTGATAGCTGATCTAGAGGTCAATACACAGCAGGCTTGTGTTGACATTTGAGTGGTGTCAATTTGAACCTCTACCATGGCCAACTCCAAGGTCAGGTGAATCTAGTAGGTATCCAATCGTTAAACTTCTGACAATCTAACATTTAAAAGCCAACCCCAAACTGTTGGAAAAAAGTCTAAGACAAAGATGATGGTGATGGTGATGTTCTTCTAAAATTGCACAAAAGTTCTCCCAATACCCAGCCAGAACGCTAGACCCATTACTTCAATTCCTCGAAAATTAGTACCAAATTGCACAAAAAAGCATAAGAATCAATGAAAGCAAATATCCAAATAGTTAGATTCCTATAAAACATGAAGAAAAGAGAAAGAAAAGAAACCATCTATACTTACACAGAAACCAATACCTAACAAATGCATTTCACCAACTCTTCCGAAATTAATTCAGCTCTGCAGTGTTTGGATGCGAAACTGAGTTGAACTATGAAAACTCAGTTAGTACAGTGGAAACACTAGCTGTAATGATGTCTCCTTGCTTTAACAGTGATGCAGCAGCCTCAAGTTGATGTACAGTTCCTTTCAAGTCCAACTTTCTTTTTTCCCCTTTTGAAGTTGGGATTTAGACAGGAGATAGATCTATTGAAGTGACAAAATTATAGGCCAATGAATCTTTTCATGAGAAATTCTTAGTTCACACCAGGACGAGTTTATTCACGGCACATGTTACAACCTGGTACATGTTTGTAAAAGATCAAGGCCATTCATCATGTGAGGCCTTTGTGAACATTCCTCAGTCCAGAATCAGGCCACCCGCTGATCAAATAGGCTGCATGTAATTGAGAGAAGTGGATAATCAGAAACAAAATACCAACAACAGTCTATGTTCGACATACATGTGGCCCACTTGTCATGTTAATGATTGATGGCCCCTGCCTGATAAATGGCCTGGATCTTGCATGATTGCTCCAGGTCTCATATCTGATGCAAACCACATCTTCAAATTGTCTTAGCGTCTCTCAACTTTTCACATAAACTTCAAACTGATACCTATTAATTACAAGCTCAAATTGAAACCAATGTAATTGCAATTTGGAGACTGGTCCACCGGAGTGAACCCAGAGGAAAGTAGTTGCAATTTGGGCATTTCCTCCTTTTCAAACTAAATTATTGCAATCCAATGCAATACTACACCCAAACACAGCCTAGAACATTACATAAAAGTTCGAACAAACCAACCATTCAGATAGTAAGGAAGGTCATCACGACTCGGGCATTTCCTCCTTTTCGGACTAAACTATCAAAATGCAAATCATAGTACACCCAAACACAACCTAGAAGAATACATAAAAGTCTGAACAAAACCAACCAAACCATATCAGATAGTTCGATTCCTGTAGAACCCGAGAAAATCCGGAAAGCTCAATACATAGAATTCAAAATGCTGAGCAACTAACAAAAGGATGGACCCCACTTCTTGATGCATACAGCCATCTTTTCTACTTTTGGTACTGAAATAGTCTTATCATCCAGCTATTCCAATGCCAATATAAGGAAAGAAAAGGTGCACATATCAGAAAAAGCGCTTAAATATCACCCCAACAAAAACCCAAATTTCAAATTACTAAAAAACCCGAAAAAAAAAATCAAGAACAAGATGAAAGAAGAGAGAATACAGATTCTACCCAATTCCAACCATGATATGCAAAAAAAAAAAAAAAAAAAAGAAGAAGAAGAAGAAGAAGAAGAAAAAAAAGAAGGCAAAAGATGGAAGAAGAGAGAAGACAGATTCGACCCAATTCCAACCTTGATATGCAAAAAATAAAAAATAAAAAATCAAGCAAAAGATAAAAGAAGAGAGAAAACAGATTCTACCCAATTCCAACCTTGAGATGAAGAGTTCCACCGCCGAACTGGGTCTTGCTCTTATTGTTGAATTCCATCCACGCCGTGTTGTTATAAAAGCAGGCTCCCTTCCACTCTAGAGGAGCGTTCGAAGAGGCGGGAGCGGCCCCGACGAAAGAAGGGAGGAGATCAACAGCACTGTTGAGAGAGTTGATCAACGGCCAGGATACTTGCCTGGGGAGCAAGGGAATGATGTCCCTGGGGTGGAAGGGGGCTTTCCAAGCACCCCCATGTAAGGCAATGAAAGGGAAGACAAGTAAAACAACACAAAGGAGTATTGAACGCTTGGAGAAGAGACGGCATGAAAAAGCTTCGTCCATCGCAGAAAGAGAGAGAGAGGTCGAGTGGAATAGAAGCCTTTACTTTGAATTGAGTTGATATAGGCAAAAAAAAAAGAGAAGAATAAGAAGAAAAAGAAAAATAAAAAGAAAAAGAAAAAAGGAAGAAAAAGAAATTGACATAGGCATGTTATTGTTTGGTATCTAGCAAAGCACACACGCATTCGAGCCGTGCCCACACGCATGGCAGCCATGCCGACCCGCACGCAGGTACACGTGCCAGACGCCATACGTGCGAAAGAGTGGAGCTTTTCAATAGGTGGGTCTTTTTTTTTTTTTTTTTTTTTCACTCCCAGGGTGAGACACTGACGCGGATTGCGTCGTGTGGCCAACCTCGTGATGTGTTGACATGGTAAAGTTCTGTGAGCCCCAGCATGATGTATGTGTTGTATCCTCATTTTGTGAGATCATTCTCTGACACGAGCCTAAAATCGAGGCGGATCCCAAGTTCAAGTGGAACACAATACAAAAAAAGTGAAGACAATAACACCTTCTATTGAAACCTTCCTAGTGCACACCATGTTTTTTAACGAGACTGTGCGTGAGTATAGACCCAACGCAACGTACTACCCATGTTTCTTCATCGGATTGAAAAAACCTTAAGCACCAAAGTAAATCTCTATTCGTACTGGTGAATCTAAAAATATAAAAATACTTCTTTTTTTTTCAGCTGTTTTGTCTATTATATTTTCGTCAAAAAATTAACGTCCGTATCTTAAAAATCGCCTTTGGTCAAATAAATTTTCAGACAGCGATTAAAAAAAGAACGTCATACGGACTCGTCTACAATGCTAATTTTTTCTTTTTAATTTACGATCATGTTGTTCATAAAGCCACACATACCTGATTTATGGATAAACACAAATATTAGCTTGATCTATGATTTCCTTGGCTCCCAATAAGTTTTATATGGTGGGCGTTTAATCCCCAATGCTTTACGTGGTGCCTTCTACTTCATCTTTGCATCTGCCTAAATTTTGAGCTTATGTATTAAAATGATTTGACAAATGTAAAGATGGTGTGGATATAAACATATGGACGGCTAGATTTTTCTTTTTGTAGATTATTTTAGCCATTTGCTTTGTTTTTTTGGCTCTGCCATTGCAGCGGTTTACTTAGGCTTTGCATTATCTTATTTTAGACTCATGCCCTAAAATAACCAGGCAAAATGCATGGACCATGAGATGGATGATAAGATTTCCTCCTCTGGTAAATTATTTTTAGTTGTTTACTTGCTTTGTATTTTGCTGCCCAACAAAGTAGTGGCTTTATTTTTCAGCCCATGGATATAATTAGGAGTCATTTGGCACAATGGATTCGATGGGATTTGAGGGGGTTTCAAATCCCGTGGTTGTTTTGGGGCATAAAATAATTTGGGGTTTCAAATCCCCTCAAGGGGGGTTCTGAAATCCATGGTGAGAGCTTGGATTACATGTAAAATCATTTCAATAGTTACATGTGTAACATGTGTGTCACTATACTATAATTATATTGGGCACATGATCCACTAATGATGATCAACACTGTCCAAACATTGTCCATATAAATCAACACGGACCAAACATTGTCCAGGACTGTCCAAACATTGTCCATGTAAATCAATGATTAAAAATCGTTGGCTAGTCATTCATACATGATCTTCTGCTTGTGGCCCATCTGAGACTTAGAATTTCATCATTTTCTAGCAAAGCATATATTTCAATAGGCTCATTACATCCATTGTGTCAAAAATTACATATCTCACTAATTAGAGATATTAAAGTTGATTTAGTAATTAAATTCAAACCCCTGTAAGTATCCAATGCATAGCTACTCTGGATTAAAGTTGATTCACAATCCAGGATACCAAACACATTAGAAGGATTTCAAATCCAGGGGTTCCAAATCCACGCTCCATTGGCAAGTTGCATTAGGTGGGATTGAGGTGGATGAAATTGTAAAAATTATAATAAATGCGTGTATAAGGAATTGTCTTTGGACTGGGTGTATCCCATGTTTTCTAATACTATATTTGAAATATATGAATTAAAAAGTAAATCTCAGGATTTACTTTCAAAATGCATTTGGATTGAACTGGATGAAGCAAAAATCCATCATTCGGGATTAGTAATTCCATCATACACTTTCCAACACAAGGCTCATTTTTCAAAACTTATAAAATTAATTTTAATCCCATCTCACACTCCTTTCAAATATGCTATTTCGTATTTGAAAGTAAGATTAGTAATGCAATCCCATTTAATATACCACTGTCTAAACAAGCCTTTTAATGTCTTATACACGTATGCTTTGTTATAAGAAAAACCGAACTAATAAAACGACTGCAGCAGTGTATGCCTATATCCACACACCAGATGATAAATCAGTGTGGCCCACCTGATCGATAGATTGGCTTTCCAATGCATGCAAGCCCCATGTTTGTGCATAGATTAGGCAAGTCACACTGTTTAGGTTTTCAGTGCATCGTTTACCGGTCGACTGACAATCTCTAAGTACTCAGTATAATTTGGGGGGGAGTGGAATCCTCGTCCACAGGAGTGGATTAATACCTAGTGTTAGGCCTGCGTATTTTTATTGGCGCGCAGAAGCTGTCAAACTGGGACCATCGACTTTCAAAAGTCAAATACCAAGTTATTGAGAGCCAATGAGAGGATTCCTTGTCTGGAGTGACACTTTATGTCATCATTTAGCCACCTAACACTTAATACGTGGGGCCACGTTGTATTATTAGAAATAATGTAGGAGACGACGTTAGCAAATATATTTGAAAGTTATTCGGTTCAAAATATACTTCACCTTTACGCTACCTCAAAGAGCAGCATGTAATCCAATCATATATGACCATTTTAGAGATTATCCGGATCCAATGAATCTGCATCTGTATGTATAAAATGCACTCAGTCTATCAAATTATATGCCCTATAGCCCATAAATTAGATAGATCTACAGCTTAGAGGGGCCAACTCACATCCAACAATGAAGGTGTGATGCCTTTGGGTTTGTATGTGGGTCCACCATGAGAAGTATCTTCCATCAAACCTATTAATGGAGATAAAAGAAAAGACACAAATACCAACTTATGTGGAACTTAGGCAGGCCCATGATGTGAACTTACCAATTTTGGGTGAAATTTTACATTGTCACCGTCACTGTGGCCGTGCAAGTTTTTATTTATTTATTAGGCTCATCTTATATATAAGATGTTTAGTTAAAATAACAATTCTCACTTGATTGTCATTGTCAGTGTGGACTTTGCATTACAACCTACTGGTCCTCATTGAGTCTAAATAATTTTTAGTGGCTTAAAATAATTGTTTGGTCTCATTTGAGAGCTGGTACTTGGAATGCATTGGCAACCAAATCACAAATCAAGGTGATTCATAATCACTCGTGTGCGGTAGTTTGTAATAGGAATTCATTGGAATCCAAAAAAGGAATACATTAAAATTTCATAACATACTTTGAGGAATTTGAATTTATTATTAAATCAACTTTAAGATTTTAAATTAGTGTATATATGTGATATTTGATAGAATGTTTTTAAAAAGCCAATTTAATTATATACATTGAGAAAATAATGCTGAAATTTTGAGTCTTGGGTGGGCTATAAACATAGGATCACAGGTGGGCTATAAGCATAGGATCACAAAGCAGTGACTCACCAATCTTTGGATGATTCATATTACTCTATTGACTAATTTTAGTGTAGTTGATAATTTGATTATTTTGGAGTATCATTAGGTGCCATGTGTACAATGAATGAGTATCCTAACACATAACTTCTTACCCGTGTGACTCTTCTTACCTTTAAAAAGTGGCCAAAAGAGGCATCTACCAAAGAGAAGTTTCAAAAAGCACTAAAATTGTGTATTTCAAATATTCCTGATTTCAAATAGCTCTTAATGCATGTTGCCTAATGACTTTTGGATTCCGAATGCACTAAAATACATAATACTTAATGATTCCAATCCCATGGTAGGGTGATATGTCAACCAGGGTGCCATCGAGTGGGACCTACTAAAGATTACAAAAGGTCCAAGATACATACACATACAATACCTGTTTGGTTGTAAAGACGTGTTTTGGAGAATTTGTCAAAAAAAGGTTGGATATACCGAAAAATGAAAATGAAATGAAATAAATTTCAATTTATTTGTTTCACTAGGCTGAAGTACGTAAAATGGTACGCTGTCCTTAAAGCGTAATTCACATCCTTATCAATTGCTGATGAGTTACAGGCGAATTGCTTCCAGGATAAGACAAACTTGTTTGGATTCGGCATGCAATAATCACGATGGGTCCACTTATGAACAATTCAACGCAACAAATCTGTTCTGGCAGAACCAAACAGTAGATATGTTCACAATATTCTTATGAAGGAGATGCTATCTGGAGAATCTGATGGAATGGGAGAGATTGATGTTTGAGATGATGAATTTAGACCGAAATGTCTAGTTTACATAGGCACCAAGGAGTGGATAGTTGTTAGGTGGCCATCAATAGTTCAGAACGTTTGAAAAATATTTTTGATCATTGATCATTAATTTCAGCCCTTTTCGGTTGTCGAATTGAAGGATTTGGCCGTTGGATCATCATGGCCCGTTTATTTTCGGACCGTCGTGGCTTTCAAGGTAGCTAGCTATTTTTAGAAACGGTTGACCCTAGACCACTCACACCGTGATCGCATTGTCACATCGTGTGAAGTGCAAAGTGCACCAACTAGTGCCACTATAAGCACACTGCCCACGCCCATGCCCATGCCCACGCTCACGCCTGTGCCCGAGCTCGCATGGGTGTGTGATCCAGTACGTAATCCGAACGTCTCAATCTCCAAAGCTTCAAGTAAAAATACTACACACACATCCACATATAAACCTTAAAACTCTTTCTATCATTTTCGATGTGGGGCAAAAACACACACCACACTTTTCCTATTTGAAATTCCTGAAAATCGTTTTGACGGCAAAATCCCGAAATTTGAATTATTTTTTCAAAAACCACAAATTTCAAAAGAATCTATTGGGTTATGTTGTGTTAAATGGCTATCCATGTCATTGTGTATCGAATCAACTACCTGGTTTGTCAAACAACTAGGAAAATAGAGTAAGGACGTGGTGTGAAATATGTTAGAAGCTTATAAATGGATGGTGTCATATGTAACAGTTACAACAAACTTGCATGTTGATATGTGTACAATTAAAGACATTGAAAATTGATGGTAGTGCGTGTAGGGTGTTAAATGTAGATGGTGGCATGTTGGTACTTTTAGAGCCTGTTTGTTTTGTCAATTATTCTTATAATATAAAGGAAAAGGGTCATCATTACAATTTTACCTACACCAATATAAAATATCATCGATTAAATGTAGAATTTGTAACCATTACACATTTTTTATACCTTTATTGTGAAAGTTTTAAATCCAAACAACAATATTTGATGTATTTTGGTGATGATTTGACATTAACGTAAAAATATCATTATTATGATTTTACTGTAAATAAACTAAACATGAAAATCAACCATCAAATACAAATGTTGTTAAGAGTCAGGTTAAATAATATATAATCATTCCTTATTGTCTTTATATTACTAAGATAATTGGAGAAAGAAATACACCCTTAGTATACGGGAAGTCAAGACTATTAAAATAAGGATATGTTTTCCTCATTTTATTTCACATTTTCCCATGGGACATATCATCTTTATTAGCATTCAAATTTTAAATACACAGTGTTTTTATTTATCTCTCTTTCCATATATACATGAATTAGATAAATTAATTATTTATAAGATTTTTACCAAAATGGCTTCAAGGTATGTCTACTGCAAGAGAATAACCTCTATTTTCATTTCAATTTTTTTCTTGGCCTCCATGTAGCTTTTTAGTTTTTACAAAGACTAAAATACCCATGCCTTTGATGTTGTGCTTGAACTTGCTTTTACTTGTAAGAGAAGCTTTGAAGCCCCAATCTCAATGCGTAACGTGAACATTGCGTGGTGATTGAATCTACTTGAAGGTAGATCCAATTTGTTCATTCTTTTATGTCATCCATTTTAATAGGAAAACACTAATTTTAGCCTAAAACGAGCTCTCTATGATTCACAACAACCGATAACAGTACTCATTCATTCCCATCTATTTTCTTGTGGTGTGATCCACCTTATCTGTGGATATGGCTCATTCTTTGGTCCATGGCTTTAAATTAAATTTGAATCCAATTGATGGAGTGGATTTGATACATACCCCACGGTGGGCCTCACAAACAGTGTCTAAGGACTGTATAGTAGGGTGAAGTATGTTGAGAGATCCCATTTTTACATTTTGTAATTTTTTTCAACCTTCGAAACTCATTTTGTGGTACCCATCACTACTCTTTACCCCACTTCAGTCTTTAGCATTATATTCTCCAGATTTATTTACTCTAAAACTTTTCTTCTTCGAAGCTTCCGTGACGAAATCCGCTACCATACTTTTATGCTTTATTTCCCGGTGGATCGTTCTCCTATGTTACATTCTTCGGTGTACGAATTAGGTTGGGTGTATATTCTTCCTCATCAAAAGAGAATCAGGTCGGGTATATATTATTTCCCTTAACACATGACAATTAAGATTCCTTAATACATGACAACTAAGACCCTTAATATATGACAACCATAACCCTTAATATTTGGCAATCAACACCCTTGACCATTAATACATGACAACCATAACACTTAACACGTGATAACCATTGAGCGCTCGTAATGACAAACCTTATCCTTAATAGGTGACAACCTTAACCCTCATGTTGTAAGGGTGGTGGTTGTCATGTGTTAAGGGGAGGAATTGCACCCAACTTGATTCTTTGTTAATGGGGAAGAATGTGCATCCGACCCAATTTCCACACTAGAGAATGAAACATATGAGAATGATCCACCAAAGAATAGAGAGTAAGAGCGTTGTAGTGGGTTCCACGGGTTGTGGTTGTTATGTACGAAATGATCAAATTGTATTTATTTTTTTTCGTAGCTAACAGGAAGGCCTTACGCCGAAAAACATGATGCAAGTAGTTGTATGCCGGGAAAAAACTCCATTGGAAGGAGGTGTTGGGTCCCATGGAAGAAGGTTCCAAAGGAAGAAGAAGAGGTTTTGTAAAATATTTTTTAAAAATCCAATAGATTCTTTGATCAACTTGGCCCTACCTATGGGGTCTTCGAAAACCGTTTGTGAGGCCTACTATAGCATGTGTTGAATCCACTTCGTTTATTGGAATCATAATTTCATAAAAGGCAATGAGTTAAAGAATGAGCTGCATATGTAGATAGAGTGGGCATTCCTGACCCGATCTTGCGAATCCGACCCGATTCGACCCGATCAGACCCGTTCCGAATAGAACTGACGGCTCAGATCAGGCCTGATTGAGTCTGGAAATCCAGATCTGGTCGTTCTTCGAGTCGGGTTCGGATAGAGGTCTATCCGAACAATTCCGGACCGAAAACCTGATCCGATTGGAACCACATCGAACCGATCCGACCTGACTCGAGCGGATGTGCATTATCACATTCTGTAAGAGAAAGAAAGCTTTCATTTTCGATAAGAGAAAAAGCTTTAACGAGAGAAGACCAAGCTTTTGTGAAAGAGAGATGGAGCTCTCTAGAGTGAGAGAGCATTTAGATGGAACGGAATGACTACTCCCCCTGCCACCAGCTCCGTCGCTAGTGGTAAGTGCTCTGTGGGCCCCACCATGATATATGTGTTTCATCCATTCCGTTCATCCATTTTTTAAGATCAATTTAGGTCTTGATCCCAAAAATGAGATGGATATAAATCTCAAGTCGATCACACCACAGGAAAACAATAGTGATTGGATATCCATCATTAAAATCCACCTAAGGCCCACTGTACTGTTTATTTGACGTCCAATTTGTTGATTAGGTCATGCAGGCCCAGATAAAGGGAATAAACAAAGATCAGCTTGATTCAAAACTTTTATGGCCCCTAAAAAGTTTTTAATGGTCAACGCTCATTGAACATTGTTTCCTTTAATGTGGTCCACTTGATATTGGGATATACTTGATTTTTAGTTTCAAATAATAAAATGATATGGACAAATAGATGGACGGAATGGATGAAACACATACATCATGGTGGGGCCCACAGAGCACCGAGTTGCTGTAGAGCTATAGGGATGTGTACGGTGTAACTATAGCCTATAGTTGTAGCTGCCAGGATTTTAGCGACATTTTAGTAAAAGACAGGTACTGACTCTCCTCGAGCTCCGAGTTGTATGAACGGCTCAAAGGAGATCAACATTATCTGGGCCCCAGGGTGATGTATTTATCATATCTATACCGTTCATATATTTTTAGAATCATTATAGTGCATTATCCAAAAAATGAATAATATCCAGGATAATCTAGACCACATCGAAAATAGCAGCAGAGATAATGATTTTCACTGTTAAACAATTCATGGGGTTCACTTGATAGTTAAATCTTTCTTATTTTTTGTCTCAAGCCTTAAGACGAGATTGCCAAATGAATGGACGGTTTGGATATAACACATACCCTATGATTAGACCCATAGAACTTGCTAACCTCAATACAGCAAAGTGCACTTAAGTATGCACTTTCGTGCTGTGCATGTAAGCCTCCGCCTCGAGCTCTGAGTTGTACGGACGGTTCAAAGGATATCAAAGTTATAAGAGCCCCATAGTGATGTATTTATTATATCTACACCGTTCATATATTTTTAGAGATCATTTTAAAGCATTTGAAGAAAAAATTAATCACATTTAAAGCTTAAATGGACCACATCGACAATAGCAACGAGGATATCCAAACCTTGCCCAGTTCGATCCGATCGATTTTTTTTGACTGAGTTGGACCCGGATCAGATCAGGCCATATACACTTCGAATCGATTCGAGTCAGGTGACTGGGACTCAGTCTGGGATCGGATCGAGTTCGAGTTAGGCCGTTGTGATTTAGGATCAGATCGGGTTGGACCCATTTCAGTCCGACTTGGTCCGATGCCCAACTCTCTCTCTCTCTCTCTCTATATATATATATATATAAGGTAGAATACATCACAAGAAAATAATTAGGAGTGAATGATCACCTTTATCAATTGTTGTGGGGCAGAAGAAGCTCATACCATGCTAAAATTAGTTTCTTGCTAAAATAGCATGCCAGGGAGATAATGAATGTATTATATCTGCTTTCAAGTGTGCCCAAGCACAACGCGATGGCTATGTCATGCATCATGATTAGGGATTCGAAACTTATTCCACGACTAAAAGTAGGTACGGACGCAACTCCAAAAGAAAAATAAAAAAAGAAGAAGGATATTTTATTCCTTATAGAAACTAAAAAGTTGTTAAGGGATAAAAAGAATGAAAAAACTATATATTCTCTTATAACTGCCATATATTAGGGCCATTTTAGTAAATATCTCTTAGCCACCCGGATAATGGCCTCCAAGAGAAAGTACCAATAGAGAAAAATAATTACGGGTCATCATCAAGTATCATAAACCGAAGAAAAGTAATGAAATTAAAACCACGTGCATATATTATTTTTTTTTAAAAGCCTCAATGGTGAGATCCAATAGATGGACAGTGATCATTTCTCAGCCTTAATAGATTCCAAACAACCCATATGCGTGGGCCATCAATGTTGGACACAGATGGGGCCCATCGGATAAATGACCAATACATTAGGCCGGTCCACTCACCGGCCAGACCACACTTACAGGTGGAAGGGTTTATTTAATTTGGCCTGTTAAAGTAGTGAGCCCTGTGATTGATTACTTATATATTTTGAACCATTTTCCTTCCTCAGCAGGGGAAACTAGATGAACGGTCCCGATTGATAAATTACCATGCCACCTGTGAAGAAATGGCTCTACCAAGTTCATCAATGACTTCCCACGTAGAAGTGCATGATTATTTGATCCATTGACCACGCTAAAAAGTTCACATGAGTCTACTTATCAATAGTTCCATCTTCGATCCGAGTGGGGCCATCACCTAAAAGTGATAGGGTGTGGCCCACCGCATTAGTTTCTGATGAACGGTTGATTGTGAATGATTCATTAATTGCCTTTTTTTGGCAGGCTACTTCAGTTAACGGCAACAAAACACCAAACCCACGTGCATCTGCATGTGCCCAACACATGTACCCCCACGGGCTCTTAGACACGCTTACTAACCCCCACGCGTGTCCGTGCACGCTGTTACACGTGCCATCGTGGCCGAAGGGTGCGAGATCCAAGCCATCCATTTGGTGGATCCCACTATTCAGAATCTCTGGACCAGAAATCGCGATGATTCATGATCAGACGGGGCAGTTTACAAGACAAATGAATGGACAGAATTCCTCCGAGTCTTTCCAAGTCTGTTTTCTTTCTAAAATCATGGCCTGTATGAAGGATGGGCTCCAGTTGATGGAAAGCTTGGATTTGGACCCATGTGTAACGTTGGCAGATATAGTGGTGTAGATGGGTTGCCTTATACATGCATTGTGGGACATCCAATCCAAGCAGTCAATTAGGTGGGCCCAGATGTGTATATTCCCTGCCACGTGAATCAGGCTGGTCCATTCATCAGATGGGCCACATAACAAGAAATAAATGGATGGAAAATGCCTCACAGACCACATTCATCATATGTGAGGTCCACATAATGCATGCACCGTCCGATTCTAGTCCAAATGCATCTCCACAATTCGATCCACCTACCTGATGGCTCAGATCTTGCACACATTTGCCACATTGGTACACCTGGAGAGATGCACCAAGGCCAGGCTACGCAGCCCTTGTATGTTGACCTTTGGCCTCGATACATCTGCACGTGTTCAATGTGGCTAGACATGTGCGCGTCAGGTCATGCGGTTCGTCCATCGAGTTGATGTGGGCCCATGAAAGATTTATTCTATTTTATTTTATTATTTCTGTTTGTTATTTTCCGAGGAAAACTTTGATAGTCTGGCACAGTGTGATATATCATGCACAGGCATTTGTAAATTAATTAGACATTGCATGCATAGCATTGAATATATTCAAATCAAACCGTCTGATTTATACATAAAACTTTAGATGTATCATAAAGTAAAAATTACTCTTATTTGATCATCTTAATATCAGATTTCCG
The DNA here is from genome assembly GCA_037074715.1 of Magnolia kwangsiensis. Lineage (NCBI taxonomy): Eukaryota > Viridiplantae > Streptophyta > Magnoliopsida > Magnoliales > Magnoliaceae > Magnolia > Magnolia kwangsiensis. The sequence goes on from CM073571.1 coordinate 202,568,511, forward strand.
ATATTTATTGGACAATTAAGAATAACAAGATTCAATGATCTTATTTCAAACAAGTATTCATGAATCAGAGGTAAGTATTATTAAAAAAATTAATTTATCAAGTGTAACTTTAAAACAGTAAATTACACAATTTAGCCAGTTTAATACGAGTTAATTCTTGATAAAATATACCACTTTAAAGTGCCTGCGTATCAAGCATCACAGGCAGCCGGAGTATCAAATAACTTCCTATTTCTTGTGCGAGTATAATTGCGTGTGCATCGTGAATTGCTTGTAGGTGGTTATCAGACACAGATATGAACGCTATGATGAGGTTTCCAGAATATCCTAAATGCGAAGAGAATCTCTATGGGAGCGGATTAGGTGCGCCCCCGGCATTACCTGACACGGTACGGCCCTAGATGTGGGACCCACCTCAATGTATTTAGTGTATATCCACTCCATCCATCCGTTTTTACAGATCATTTCAGGTAGGGTACGAAAAAAGAAGCAGATCCAAACCTGACGTTGACTACACCGCATGAAATAGTGTCGATTGACTATTAAAAACTTCTTGTGGATGAAAAAGTTATGGATCAAGCTTATATTTGTTTATTCGCTTCATCTAGATCCTTGTGACCTTATCAATAGGTTGGATGGAAACAAACATTAATGTAGACACTAATATGGGCCCCAGAAAATTTTAATGGTGGAAGTTTGATCACCACTTTTTTATATGGTGTGGTCCACCTGAGAATTTAACCTGTTTTATAATCAACCATAAAATGATCTGGAAAATAGGATGAACGGTGTGGATACACAATAAATACATCAAGGTAGGCCCAACGGTCAGGATCGTAATGTGTTGGTTGAGGCCGGACCCGCACCTAATCCACTCCCCATCATTAAAGGGGAGTTCTTTGATGCTCTAGAGTATGAGGCCTGATACACAGTCACTCGAGAATTGCACACATGGGATATATTTACTCAAACTAAACCGAATAAATCGTCTAAAACAGTCCCTAAATTGGATTTTTTGAGAAATCTTAACCTTCCATTCGTGGACGCTTCTTTTTAAACATGGCCACTGGATGCTTTACATTATTAACCGTCGAATAGATGTCCACCAATCTGATGGTCAGATAATAATCAGATAAGAAGTAATTTTATGTTCATTATACATCTAACTTAGAGCCCATAATTTGGTATGATTAATTTGAATGAATTTAATAACAACTTATGCAATTTTTCTGTAATATCTAAATGCCTATGTATCATCCTGCACACTTCAGGAGCATCAAAGATATATTCCATCTTTATTCCTTTTTGGGATTCACTTGATGCGCCGGCTGTCCGTTCATTTTTTCCAAGCCCGAAGGATGATACTCGGATTCGGTAGTGAAACCTTACAAATGAGAACCGATACTGTGGGCCCACCATGATGTTTTTATTTTATCCAGCTTATTCAGGACACTAACGCAAAAGTGAGACAGATACAGATCTTAGGTGGACCACACCACAGGTAGCAGTGGTGATCCAACGCTTACCATTAAAAACTGCCTAGGGCCCACTGTAATGTTTATTTGCCATCCAACCTGTTGATTAGGTCATACAGACCTAGACGAAGGGACAACACAAATATCACCTTGATCCAAAACTTTGATGCCCCCCAAGAAATTTTTAATGGAGGACGTTCAATCAACACTGTTAATTGTGGTTTGGTCCACCTGAGATTTGGATCTACCTTATTTTTGGTCTCATTCGCTAAAATGAGCTGAAAAGAATGGACGGCATGGATAAAACACATACATCATCGCAGGGCCCAGAGCACTGACCTCGGGTCTGTACTCGAGGGGTCACTACCGAATAAGTCCGAAAAGATGTGCATGGTTGGCCAAACTTCTAGTGATCCTAGCTATTGATGGGATGAGCCCCATGTGTACGAGAGATTTTTGGCACCTTCTATCTCCAGCTCAAGCCACTCCTAGCTGGAATCAACAGATGGGTATAGGGAGAAACTGCTGCACAAGCCTTTAGATAATGAGCCCTGAAAACAAACGGCCTGTGTTACAATTGGTGGGCCTTCCATTCCATTGCTCGTTTGAAGGTAAAATGCTAGTGCTTGTGGGTACAAGTCCTCTTCAACAGGCTTACAGTTGCATAAGTGGGGTCCATTGTCCCATATTCATTAATCCATACCATTTATACAATGTCCACTGTCATCCATGGTCTTCCTTGGGTTGGTCCATTTACAAACATACCAAATTGAGAAATCCTATGCCGATGATTTTTAGAGATGCACTTGGATGATCTAGCTGAGAGTGAAGGTTGATATGCACGCACTAAAGGAAACATCTAGCTAGCAATATGATGATTCATTACTCAATTTTATACTGATTTGATTTCTTTTATCTGGCCTCATGCTCACCAAACATCCCTAAAGTCATACAGATGCAAAACCACACCATGTGAAAACAATGTACAATCAAATTCACGTGGTCTGGCCCACCTGAGATATTGAATGACCCAATTTTTGAAGTGTCCCTTCATCTTGGTGGGGTTCATCTGATGAGCATGTAAACACACGTGTGCCCCCACAAAAAATTCCATAATTTTTATGGAGTAGCTCTCTCATTGCTGGCTGTTGTTCCCTAGGTTGTGGCCCACCTGAGTTTTGGATTACGAAGTCTTTTGGGCTCTAGGTCACACGAATGCATCTGATGGACGAATGGCTGGATGGCATATAAACATCATGATGGGCCCCACATAGGAACTTACCCACATTTGAATGAATGTGATCATTCCACACAATAAAATAGGAGATTTTGCAGATTCCCGCATGAGATATTTGCAAATAACCACATAAAAAATTGAGTTTTCAAATACCCACAACATTAATTATCAATGGTTGCAAATACATGTTCCATAGTTTTTTTGTTGCAAATCCTTCCATAAAGAAATAATCTGTCTAAACTAAATACATCAAGTAGTGTAACAAGTGCTTGGACTCACATGAAGAAGATTGAGAATCTCTACACAGCAAACATGCAAGCATCAGCAGTTTGCAAGATCAAGGCCTTCCAACAGGTGGCCGCAAAAATGCGGATGCAAATCAGGGCCCCACTCTCATCAGGTGGGTCACATGCTAACAATAAAATGGTTAAATATAATTGCCAACAACCCAGATTAGCACTGCTGATTAGAGGACTCGCCTATTTTTGGCCAGTGTGAGTTCATGGTGGGCCCACCTGATGAACAATCCCAATCCTGCACAGTTGTCTTGGTTGTACATGCACTGTGAAGAGATCTTGTTATTGTTTTCACGTGTCCTGTTTGAATTTCTCAATAATGATTGATAATTACCCTTTGTGTTTCCAAGTCACCGTAAGATGGTAGCCGCAGCCATGCATGGATAATGGAAGTCATCCTGTTCACAGTAACCAGAGATTCTTTCAAATGTTTCCTTGTTTTTTAGGCGACCTGAAATAGTTATGCTCTTTTCTGCCAAGTCCGCCATTCATCTACCAGTTAAAACATCAATGACTCCAACCAAAGCCGTAAGCACTCCTCCCTAAATGCCCTAGTAACATTTACCAACAACCGCAATCGATCTTCTAACTAGGGATGAAAGTTGGGCGGGTTGAACCCAACCGACCCGTGACTGACCCGACATTGGGTTGGGCGTGGGCAGGATGTATCAGGTTTGGTCTCAGGCTTGGGCATACAAACACCAACCCGATAAAACTTGGGTTGGGCTCAAGTTACCCGACCCAACCCAAACCCGATCAATATATAAGTTCCTTATAAATTAATTATAATTGAGTGCGGATCGTCTGTGTTGAAGGCACATGAAATTCTAATGCCATCGGGTTTCATTGGTCCACGTCAATTCTGATGACTCAAGCTAACAAGATACACCAGATTTCTCTCTCCCAAATAGATTGCTTGATACACAATACGACTTTTAAAGGACTAGTTGTCCTATATTTTAGCTTGCTTGTCTAGAAAAAATGAACTTCTTTACAATAAATAACTACATATATAATTAATAAAATTTTAAGTACAAAAAATAAGACGTGTATTGAAAATATAATAGACTAATGTACTAATGAAAATATTAGCATATATCCACCTAACCAACCCGGCCAGCCTGACCGAGCCTGCTTGGGTTGGGTTTGGGTTGAGAATTCCCAACCTGAGGTTGGGTTGGGTTAGGGTTGAGGTATAGGAACCTTGGGTTGGGCTACAATTGAGCACCAACCCAACCCAACCCAACCCGCCTGACTTTCAACCCTAAGTAAAACCATTGATTCCTATGCTATACCTCATAAGACTGAAATTCTCGATCACAGGAACTTACATTGTTTATATTCCTCACCATAAAGTATTTCCACCACCAAACCAAAAATTCCAGTTAAGACCCTACGGATACCAACCAGAGAACAGATTTACAAATTCCAAGATTTGTGACTCCCAGTCTAAAATGACAGACAAGAAAAAGATAGGCTAATCTTGGATTGACCACTCCTAGTATTTGTACTCCCACCAGCCAAACAGGCCCTGTTAAATCCTATTTTTACCCACCTATAATAGAGACCCAAGAATGTCTGCCATTTGCTCAGGGTTTATGTTTTAGAAGTGATGCCATGATTCGACAGCCCAAATGATGCTCTCCTGTTATTTGGTCTAATCAGATACTCTAAACGACCCAACTTCCGATTAGATTTTTTTCCCCCTTCATACCTCATCTTTGATCACATGTAGTAGATAAGTGTGGGTTGGTGATACTGCAACTAAAAGAACCTACAAAGTTTTGTGGATGACTCAATAGCACAGTTGTGTTAGTTGAGTGTTTGCATGGACAGGTCTGCTAAGCTGTCTATGATAGTTGATAGCATGTGACCAGAAGCATTGAAACCACCAATCACACCATCAATCAATGTTCATCCCATGCAGTTTGTATAGTTGTATCTATATTTGATTAAAGTGCTGGGTTTGACCCAATCCACCAAAATGAACCCCATCAAAGAGTTGCTATTGCATATAACAAGAAAGAAGTGGGCACAAGTTGCAGAAAATCATATGCGATTGTGGAAAACATAGTTATATTGTAGTGGAGTTTTTTTTTTTAAAGCATTTTTTTTCCGAATATTGAATAGCAATTCTCCATAACATTTTAATATTAAATATTATAAATACGCAGAGTCTTGGCGATTGAGCAGGTTTTTGGCGGCTTTTTCATATATATATATATATATATATATATATATATATATATATATATATATATATATATATATGTATATATATATAGTGTTTTCTAGGGTTTGTACAGTGACTTCAGTCAACTAAATTGAAGTCATCCAGGTCTTTGACGAATTCAAGTTTTTCTTGAGTCTTGATAAAATCTGATTGAGTTTTTTTTTTTAAGTTTTCAAAATGAGGTAGCCAATGAAAAGGTCTTCATAATCCTAAAAAAAGGGAAGGGGGGGTGTTGGAAAGGAAAGGCTCTTCATTAGCAGCTGCAGGGTAAAAATCAAAATCTTACAGACTTGCACTGGTAGGAACTTGTACAATTATGGCTATGGCTATTATTGGAGCTCAATGTCTACAACCAAATATATATATATATATATATATATATATATATATATATATATATATATATATATATATGCGTGCGTGCGTGTGTGTGTGGGGGTGTGTGTGTGTGTGTGATTTGCAGTAACCAAACCAAGCTTTCATTAAAGACATGTTGAACTTGAGTGTCATGAAATCAGCAGAAAGGAAAATGAATTTGGCTAATCAAATCCCCTTATTCTTTAACTAATCATTTCCATACTTGCATCTTTCAAAATATACTTTGTTAGGGTGGTGAAGGATCAGTGAAAATGAATCAAATACCCACCATAAGTGGACCAAAGCCAAAGAAAAAAAAAATGCAGAAGATGGATGATTTCATAAGCAAATAATCAAACAAGCTGGAATATCATATAAAGAAATCCACAAGCAATAGCACAAGTCGCAGTAGAAATGTTTACCAGTACACAAGAACCAGCTGCTCATTTGATGTCACCCAAATGAATTAACAGATCAGCCCCTAGAATTGTGTGAACAGGATTTGTGTCATGTCCTTGTGATCGGGGTTTTGTTCTCTTGATCAAGTTGATCACTGAAATCCCCCGGCTTCAACATCCAATGGGATATGAGAAGTGAGAACCTGCAACTACATCAGTCCCAACCACTCCAGTTTTCACCACGAGCACTAAATACTCATCTTATGAAATGATCTGATACCCAACACTTCATGTAGTGCAGACTTTTCTTTGAATATCTGCAATCAACTTATTCATGCTCGCCACTGCATTCTCTGACGACCCACTCCGTTTACTGAGCTCCCTTGGATCTCTGCATATCTTAAGAACATCTGACATCACATAGGCTTTCCGCATTATAGCTAACCTCTCCTTGCGTGGACCTTCCTCCCCATTTCTATATGTTCCCGGCAGCTTCGTGGAGTGAGGAACTGAATCCATCAAATTTGATAACTTCCGTGCCATTTCGACCATCCATGATTTCTTCATTTCTTTGGCCAGCATCCGATATGTGATGTACTGTGGCACAATCCCTCTCTAAACCATTGCCTTGAACTCAACGCATGCCTCTTCCAATCTACGTAGCCTGCAGAGCAAATGCACCAACATGGTGCTCGTCGCAAGGTCTGAATCACACCCTCTAACATTCATCTCCTTCGCAACCTTCACCGCCAGATCCAGTCTATCGCATTCACACAACAACTTTATCAGCAAGTGGTAGGTGAGCAGGTCTGGACTGTACCCTGATTCAATCATCTTTGTATATAGATTCATGCCCTCTTCAACCTTCCCAAATTTCATAAAGTACCTGAAGAAATAGTTGTACGTTGTGGAAGTTGGAAGACACCCCCGTCTTAAGGATCTTGCTTGCCCCAACAAGATCCCCAGCCTTACAGAAACCTTTCACCAGAGAATTGAATGTGGCTATGTTTGGCGACAACCCATAAACAGAGATTCTCTCGAGCATCTCCAATGCCTCCTTGAACCTCCTTGCCTCGGCCAAGGCATCGACAATCGGATTATATATGACCATGTTCAATTCTATAGCAATTCAATTGATCTTGGAGATTATATATGACCATGTTCAACTCTATAGTAGCTTGTTTTATCTCGTCCAGCAACCCAATCGCCCTCTCGACTCTCCGTATCCGGCAGTACCCTTCAACGAGCGTACCATAGGTGACAACTGTTGGGACTACATTCTCCATTTTCATCTCTTCCCAAAGTCATTCGGCCTTACAGAGCTTCCTCAAACGGAAATACCCATTAAGTAAGATGTTGTAGGCGCGGATGGAAGGAACCCAACCAGGTCCATACTCTTCCCTAATCTGCTGGAAATGACACGAAGCGGCATTCACATGACCTTCCTTGCAGAGGGCGTCTAAGAGGAGATCCAATGGGTCGGAATCAGAATTCATCCAAGCAGGTCCCAAGTTTTTCATGAATTCAAAGGTGCGGATCGCTGCTTGGGGCATCCCGGCCCGCGCATACCGACGGATGAGGATGACAAAGGTGTCAATGGAGATGGGGGATGATGGGTGTTTTCTGTGAAGGTGGTCAACAATCAGAGACCAGGCAGAATCAAAGGTTCTTGACTTTGAGAGGAGGTAGATTATCGAATTGAAGAGGGAGGGAGTAGGGAGAAAATCTGGGTGTTTGGTGGCCCGAAGGTAAAGGGCGTGGACGGGTTTGGGGGAGAATTGGAAGGATTGGAAAATATTCTGGAGTAAGAGCGGGTGAGGTTCGATCCCGGTTTGGTCCAAGGCCGATTGGAGAGTGGTGGGGTTGTGTAAGATGTCTTTCAAGAGGTTGGAGATTATTTTGGTATTTCTTTGGAGTAAGGGATCTTAATCTTGTTTTTGCTGCTGCTGCTGTGGCTGTGATATGTCGTTGTGGTTGTCGTAATTGTTGGAGCTTTGGGTTTGAGGTTGGGATGGCCATTTGAGAAGGGGATTTCCAGGAATGGAGAGCCATGATGATTATGAATGGTGAGAAAGGAGACGGTGAAATAATAGGAGGGTAGGGTTTCTTTGGATTGTGTGGGGAAGAACCAGCATTGGATTCTAACTATCTATCCACGCCGAGTAGATTAAGAAATGTTAGGTGACGGTTAGCAGGGTTTCAACTTGGAATGGCAGTAGTCAATACCATACAAATGATGGCCGATGGTTAAAGAAACAATAGCTCACCTGTTCGATGAAATTACTCAAAGAAGCTTTCAGCTGTAACCTCTTTACTGGTAAGAGCTAGAAATTTTCAAATCTCTCTATAAGAAGAGCTTTGCAGGAATATTCTCTACCTCTCTCCATTTTCAACGCACGAGAGAAAAAACTCACAATTGGGAGAATGGATTTCAAGAGATGGGTCCAAATTGGAGGACCGTAAGAAGAGAATGCCACGCCTCCCCATTTTAGACCATCCCAACGGTCTGATCGGTTGTAATCAACAGGTTAGATTAGATGGTGGGGATCGTATGATCATGTGATTTTCATATGTGCTATGTCGGACGCGGATTAGTCGCGAATTTCACTACTGAAGTCATGTCATCAAGTTCTATGGCCCCACCATGATGCGTGTGTTGTATCCACACCATACATCCATTTGGAGAGATCATTTTAGGGTATGAGCCAAAGAATGAGGTAGATCCAAAGCTCAAGTGGAGCCCACCACAGAAAACGGTTTACGGATCATTATAGGATATGAGCCCAAAATCGATGCATAGAAAATGCTAAAGTGGACCACATCACAGAAGAGAGTGGGGATTAGGATGTCCACTATAGAAACCTTCCTAGGGCCAACAGTGATGTTTATTTGTCATCCAACTCTGGTAGGGATTTAATTTCTACTTTTTCTTGTGTTGTGGTCTACTTAGCATTGGATATGCTTCAATTTTGGGCTTAGGCACTTAAAATGATCCGGAAAAAATGATGGATGGCGTGGATAATACACATACGGTGGGCACTATAAAGTTCACTCAATGCACAATCCACCTCCTTCGTAGACCTGATAATGACATCAAAGTGGGCCCCACAGTTTAGTTACTTAGGGGTGTACACGAACCGAGTTAGCTCGCTCAACTCAGACTCGAAAAAGCTCGATTCGATTGGGTTCGAAGCTGAGTTCGAGTCGAGTTGAGCTAATTTTTTGAGCTCGAAAATGAGTTCGAGCTAAGTTCAAGTTGCCCAGCTCGACTTGACTCGGATCGAACCCAGCTCGAATCGAACTCGGATTGAACCAATTCGGTGACTCGGTTACTTTGTTGTTGATGTTGCTCACTAGGTGTTTGATGAAATGACTCAACCAAGTGTGGCGGGTACTTGAAAGTGTGTAGGTTCTCAGTTCTCTTTCCTATCTATTTATATGCTAATATTGTGTATGAATGATTCTATGCATGTGAGTTCTTTAGTAATCATTGACATAATTGCATGCATTCTGGTAGCTCACGATCCATCTTCCAGAACTGATTCAAATGGTGAGTGTGCAAACTCTTCTTGGGTTGTCATAATGAATGGTGCTAGTCTCCATAGGCACAACATTCCAAGGATTTTGAAATTTATTTAATTTGTTCTCATTTTGTGCACAAAATTCTGTTCCTTGATAGTAAAGTTTACAGTGTTTCTTGTCTCATTTTCCAAGGAAGGTATGTACATGAAACAAATAATTTTTTATTTTTTTATTTTTGATTTTTATGTTGTTTAAAGGGTGTTTGATAAAATACCTGTAAAACCATTGCTCCTATTTTACAAACAGTGGGATTTTGAAAGTGTAGTCTAGGTGTTTGTGGAAATGCTACAATGGCGAACTTGGCTCGAACTAGCTTGAGTTGCTGACCGAACCGAGTTGAGCTGGCTAGTTAGGCTCGAAGACCGGGCTGAGCCAAGTTCAAGCTGAGGTCATCTAGTGGCTGAGCCGAGTCAAGCTGAGGCCAGCTCAACTCGGTTCGACTCGATGTAACTTGACAGGCTTGGCTGCCTTCGAATGGAAGGCTATGCAAGGAGCACAGATTGTATACAGAGTAACTGATTGAGTAAACTCTGTGGGGCCCACAGTGTTACATGTGTCTTATCCGCACACCGTCCATCATTTTATCTGCTCAGGGCATGAGCCCAAAATTGAAGCATATAAAAAGCTCAAGTGGGCCACATTAGGGGAAATAGTGGGGATAGTAACGTCCACCATTGAAACCTTCCTAGGGGAAACAATGATGTTTATTTGTCATCAAACCTGTTCATAAGGTCACACAGACATAGATGAAGGGACAATACAAACATCATATTGATCCAAAACTTCTATGGCCCCCACACACAATAAGTTTTCAACAGTAGGCATCCTATTTCATTGTAGTATGGTCCACTTGACCTTTGGATATGCTTCAACTTTAGGATAATGCCCTAAAATGAGATGGTAAAAAGGACAGACACATACATCCAGGTGGGCTCCACAAAGTTGGGCTCCACAGAGTTTACTCAGACTACTATAGCCTACCATATGCAAAACAGATGGTTGGGACCACACGATTATGAAGGGAACCCAATTTGTACGGTTCCAATTGTTGTAGATGAAACTTGGAACATTTCATTCTCTCAGCAAATACTTCAAGTGGATTATTTGTTTACAAAATATAATCTGCCAAAATTGAAACCGAACCATTGAGGCTAGGTGAATATCAATTTCAAATATATGCTTCAGAGCATGTTTTCTGTTTTGTTTCATTTCCGCCATCTATACTTTTCTAACGTCCCATGATTCCGTCGGTTTGGTTTGAGTTACATATGTGCCAGGCATACAATTGTACGCTAGTCTTCCATACATGTCGTGGCCCAAAAAATCATTCTCGTCCACTGAATATAGGAGCCACATTTTACTAAAAGTTGGACAATTAAAAAAGAGTATATGAACATTTTACATACAAATGTCCTATATTACCCATGTGGCCCACTTGATGATAGTTTAGGCCCACAATGAACCACCATGATCTTGCACTGGTGATTGTTAGAGGATCAGAGATTTAAATGGGCTCGCACAAGATCATAAAAAAAATTCCGGATTTTATTAAGAAACCTAGATTTCCGAATTTCAATACCAATTCACAGAACATGAGAGCCAATATCAGAACCACAAACCCAATTCAAATAAAGAGATGTGCAGATTTGCATAGATATAACACAATGTAATGAGCATGGGTATTTCCCAGATGAATAAGAAATTTCAAATTAGGTGAGCCTAATCTTAAAAAAAAGGGCAAAATATCAAAACTCATTGAAAATCTTCCAAATCCTTCATATCATTGACATGTTAAAAAACAAATAAACCCTAAAATCTCTAGATTAATTCAAAATAACTGAAGAGCTAAAACTCAAAGAAGAACATTTACAGCAACCAGAACTAAAAACAAAGAATCTTAAATTAAAAAAAAAAAAAAAAAAAAAAACTGAAAACTGAAAACAGAGGAGCAGTGTGAGAAATCCCACCACAATCACTTTCCCTCATGATTCCTCCATCCTTTAAATCCAGGACAGAAATCACAGAAGGAGAAATGAGAAATTCCAGCGGAAGATATTGTTGGTGGGTCTCCTCTCGGTTATGGGGTATCCCTGAGATCAGCCGTCCGGAATTCAAGTGGCCATACCATTTGAAACCATGTGAAATTGTGCCTAAAACATCTAAAACCACTTGGTGGGGCCCACCTGAATTTTTGATATGGCTGAAACTTAGTGTGACCGCTCATCCAAGTGGGACACACAATAGATGGGCTGGATGTCTGAACCACATCTCAGTGGGCCCTATAAATGATCATGAAGGTTTCAATGGGCAGGTATCTACTCTAAATTGTTCTTTCTGGTGTGGCCCACCTAAGTCATTTATTAGCTCATGGGACCATTTCCATATATATACATATATATATATATATATATATATATATATATATATATATATATATATATATATATATATGTATGGGAAAAGGTACAATGCGCTCAAGCTTACAGCTCCGTCCCATGCGGTCGAGCTGTGTGGGCCCCACCGTGATGCCTTTCGAACATCTACCCCATCAGTCAGATGCGCCATTCCATTGTGGGCCTAGGTGTCAAAAATCAAGTCAATCCATGACTTGTGTGGGCCACACCACTTACAGAAGTGGAGAGGGGCCATGCACCATTAAAACATTCATAATCATTTTTGGGGCCCACGAAAGATGTTTTTTGAAAATCCAGCCCATCCATTATGTGTGTCCCACTTGTATGAGGGTTCAGACCAAGTTTCAGCAGTATTCAAAACTCAGGTGGGCCCCACCAAGTGCTTTTATATGTTTTAACGGTGTTTCACATGATTTTAGATGGTGTGGCCCACCTGAGTTTCGTATATGGGTGATTTTTGGGATATCCCATAATTTAAAGGGTACCCATCAAATGCACGGTGTTGATGGTCGACACGCATCACGGTGGGGCCCACACAGCTCGACCTCACGGGAGCTTATCGTGAGGTCGAGCGCATAGTACCTTTTCCCTATATATATATATATATATATATATATATATATATATATATATATATATATAATGTCTAAAATGTGGTCCCCACCATGGATATATATACCACACCTGAGTCTGGGGGATGTTCCATATATTCTTGACTGTGAGCCAATCAGATAAACCATCTGGATTCCATAAACATGGGGCTTGCTGGTACAAAGTTATGTTCTACCTAGTAACTCCAGGAAAAATTAAGATTCAGAATAAAAACACGATAAACATTAAGAAAATAAAATTACAGAGAATTTAGATTAAGGGACCTGTCAAAATAAGAAGGATTAACATTTGGAATTGCACAACTTCAAATACTTCATATTACAACGGCGAGAGGGAAGACATTCTGAAATCCTCTGTTCTAGAGAAGCTTTGCACACTACAAGACAGAATAAGGTGATAGATTGCAAACTCCCATATCTATTCCATTGAAAATGTCTAGTATAAATACATGGGCACTAGCGTATAATTGGTAGTGTAGTACGACGTAGTATAATATCGTACAGTGACTATCTATGGTATGTACAATCAGTAAGATTTTTAAAATCCTAACCAACATCCATCGTGATGCAGCACCATTACCTACGGCAACACGATCAGGGCCAATGTAGTCAGATTGGAGAGATAGGTTGGAGAGATCATGGGTGAGATGTTGGTTTGCACCAGTATCCGAGTACCATACATCAGTAGTTGGGGCAGAAATAGAAGCATGAAGGGCATTGAGAGAGCGAGGAAGGTCCCTTCCTTCGTAGGCATGATTCATACGATGATAACAGTCCAAAGCAGTATGACCAACTCTAGTGCAAATCTGGCACGTTGGCCGACCGTTGGCGGACGAGGGGTGGAAGTGTCCTCGAGGAGGACCACCTTGGGCATGGTGTCCTCTCCTACGAAAGCGTCCTCGGAAAAATGTTCCTCTACTAGAGGAAAAGCCACGTGGAGGCTGATTGTTGGTACGGATAGCGACGAAGGCTGTGGGTGTGTCAGTGTTGGAGGCTGATAAGCGAAGCTCCTCGGTGATGAGAGCGTGTCAGTGTTGGAGGCTGATAAGCGAAGCTCCTCAGTGATGAGAGCACCGTAAAGCTCCATCATGGTGATGGGGGGTTTCTGATGCGAGACAGAAGTAACAAATGACCCATACTCGGGGCCAAGGCCTTCCAGAATGTAGGTGATGAGTTCAAAATTGTCGATTGGTTTACCTAGTACCGCAGGTTTGTCTACACTTGTCTTGAATTTCTGCAGATATTCGATGGTGGAAGTAGAGCCCTTTTTTGTCGTTTGCAGTTGCCGACAAAAGAGCATGACCTAAGCATGAGACTGAGATAAGAAAAGTTGTTCGAGTGCGGTCCAGACTAACTGAGAGGAAGATAAACCGACAACTTGAGCTAGGATGGTTTCCGTTAATGTAGCATTGATCCAACTAAGTAGTGTTTGATCTCGCTTGAACCAAGTAATATAATCTGCATTGAGTACTTTGGTAGAGGTAGAATCATCCTTGGAAGAGAGGATATACTTGGGAGGACATGGATCTGAACCATCAACAAGGCCGAATAGACCATTACTTTTAAGAATAGAAAGAAATTGAGATTTCCAGAGGAGGTGATTGTTAGAATCCAGTTTGATGCTCACTAACTGAGCAAAATATTTGAGAAGGTAGACGAAACAACCATGGAGAAGGACTGAGGACAATGAGCAACGTCAACATGGAGAGTTGGTGCGCATGGTGGTTGCTGAGATAGAAGGAGAATCCTCTTGGTGCGACCAGGATTTGAGAAGAATCAAGGTGGACAGCGCCGATCGATTTGTGCGGATACACTGGACATGTTTCCAAAAGAGAGAGAGAATATGATCTTCGGGAAAAGAAAGGGTATCGGATCCTGATCCCAAGATTAGGAAAGGGACTCGTATCCCTCTATGGCTTTGATACCATGATAGATTGTAAACTCCCATATCTATTCCATTGAAAATGTCTAATATAAATACATGTGCACTAGCCTATAATTGGTAGTGTAGTATAATGTAGTACAGTGACTATCTATGGTATGTACAATCGGCAAGATTTTCAAAATCCTAACTAACATCCATCGTGATCATGGATGTGCCATTGTAAGGAATGCATATTGCAAAAATTGAAACCAAACTAGAGTGCTTAAAAGCTGGAGGATTGCATATTTGCGATGTGGATGATCCACATATGCACTGTTTGATCAGGTATCTGCTTCTCTTTGTAACAGATAAATGTCGGTCACATCTATTACCGATTCGAATGTTTCATTAGGCAGGTCGTGATTTTGGATTGGGCATATCCCGGAAATGCTCCCATTGGCTATCCTAACTATCCAATTGGGCTCTTAATCAATGTAGATCATTGGTTGCAAATGTCCATTACCACTTGATGGATAGAATTATCTCACAGTGGAGAGAGAAGAACATAATCCATGCCGTGATGGATGCCGACCAAACCAAAAGACAATCTGGATCACCAAACCATGGCCGCCTGTCCACTGCTGACCCATCATATTGACCGTTTGGATCACCGAACCATGACCTCAGATGCAACAAATGTAGAGCCATCGTTGAAGTCCACACATTGTTATGTTGGGAAATCAAACAGCATACAAAAATGGAAATGGATGCATGCAAACCAAAGTGTAATAATATAATTAAACAACATTAATTTCTTCTTCAAAATCACCAACTGAGAAATAATAATCTATGTTTTATGTAATTCGCAAATATATTTGCTTATAACAGATCATGGTCAAAGTAAAAACATATTTCCCATCTCAACTCAAAAGCAAAAATGCACATATCTTAGAAACCGAACCTGACACAAGCCGCATTCCATCCAGACATTTGATCCCAAGAACTCCCTAGATCCTTGCAAGAGAGTAATACAGTCGAGCCCTGTTTTGTATTGGGGGTGACAATAACTCTCAACTAGATCTTTTACCTCGGTTTCGCTTGGAGGTGACAACGGACCATCCATCTTCAACTCCCACCGATTGGTTTGGCTGTGGTTCATCCACTGCCATTTCCAATGCCTCTTCATCAGAACTTTCACTCGTGTTCTCATCATTCACCTGTCGACTTTGAGAAACTGCTTGCACCCCAGTGTTCAATTTCCTCAACTGTTCAACTGACTCGTAATTGCCTTGAAGACATTCCTCATTCATGCTCATTATTTGCTCCGCCACTTCTTCAATGCTGCCATCCTCGATCTCTGTGCTAAATGAAAGCAACATAGCATTCTCGAGAATGTCTTCCAAGTCATCAATATAGTAGTGATCTTTGGTATCAGTGAAATAGGCGATAATGTCGGACATGAGCTGATCTGATTTCTGGCAGGAATCCCTTCCACCCCATTCATTTTGAACAGCCATTTGGAGTGCTGTCCATCGGGAGAGGACCAACCACACTCCCTCTGACAACATAGAGAGGGACTCCGTTGTGTGGGTTTGTTGAGATGGTGGTGGGCCACTTGTTTCATCCATGAGACCTCTGTAAAACAACCCCTAGATGTTGCTGATCTTTCTGTTCTGTCTTCTAACTATAAAGGAAATAACAACTATTTCAAAACAGTTAAAGAGACAAGGTGAATGGAATTTATTTTCAGGAAAGGAGCTCACATGCCATTAAAATTTCGGCACAAGGTCTAAAAAACCCAAGATTAACCAAAAAAAAAAAAGTGTTTAGAGGTGTTTTGTTACATAATAGAAATTAAAAATGCTTTCTGGGCTGGCATTTGAAAAACATGCAATGCTTAGTGTGTGATCCAAGAATGAACACACCCTGGCCAAAAAAGAATGAGTTGTTCGATTCTTCTGGTGGGTTACAAGTGTGAAAAATACTAATGGTTGGGAAGATACAACTTACGATCTATATACAGTGCACGACCAACCTGATGACTTGGTCAGGTTTCACTCGTGTGCTAGTAGCCAATGAGCGTACAAAACTAAGACTGACAATGTTATGGGAATGAAGCATGCATGCCCAAGCAAAAAAAAAAAGAAAAAAGGGAAAAGAAATGCTATTTCAATTCATACATGTGATTGAAGGCATGAATTGGGGTACACTTGTGTGAGATATGGGCCATGATTAGGTGGGAGGCAGGGAGCAGCATGAACAAGCTTTGGCCCATAAGTCTGGTCAATCCACTCATCAAGTAGGTCACACTAGCATGAAGAAAATGGGCAGTAAAAAAGAAATAGCCAAGAGTCATCTTCAACAGCCTAACTTGTAGAAGAACTTGGATTTGGGAAAGGGGCATGTTTGCATCGAACCTTACCTGGTACTTGGGTTAGATCTAACACAGGTGTACCACGTTGGCGAGTGTGCGAAGATTCTCCTCAACTGAATCATTTTAGCATTCCCCAAAGGGTAAAATGCTTGCTTTGGATCGCCATACTGACTTAGAAATTCTTATATCTTCACCTGTATGACATGATCCTAGACATCATATAAAAAATGGACAATTACTGCCAGTGGCCAGATAATCTCCCCGACACCAAGGGGCCTAACGCATGAACAATATGAATTTCCATAAATGGGCCCAACATGCACAGTTTGTTGGGCAAAACTAAAAGCTTGGTAGCATTCTATATTTCCCTGAGGAGATAATTCAGTTGATTGCATGGAATTGTACTGCTCAGGATCTAGATTTTACTCCCATGTCTAGACATATGGACAGTGGATGTCCAATCGTCAATTCATCGGTCCAGCCTTCGTCTGCTTTGTCGAGTGGAATATGAGCGGGGGTTTGTAAGGCTGTCAATGGGTTGGGTTCGGGTCAGGTTTGGGTGGGGCACTTAGAAGATGGGTCACTAAAGGATGGTGATGGCATATGTTGCACATGTGGCACAATCAATGTTTTAAATAGCTTGTACTGCATAGCATAGAATTCATCCCCTATAGAGTGTAGCGTAGCTACAATGTCTCAAAAAGTGAAATGTTGGGTATTCATACAACACGGAGGTGGGTAAGTTGGCAGGGGTGTTCAGATGCAGGGTAGATTCTTTCCCATCTACATATCTTAGGTTGCTTGTACGCATTGGTAAGCAGCTGAAGCAACTTTGGGATAGGGTTTTTTTTTTTTTTTTGGGAAGGATTATTAATGAACTTTATTCGAAACAGCTTGGCAAAAACCAAGACAAAAATAAAAAATAAATAAAAATACAGCTACTAGGAACCATTACAATTCCAACATTGAGCATACCACGTTAAGCTCTATAGAAAGACACCCAGTAGCCCACTCTATAACATCCCTTTTAACCCTTTTCAGAATTTGGTACAAGGATGAACGCTTGTTGTCGAAGCACCGCATGTTACGTTCCTTCCATAAGTGCCATAAACCAGCCATAAGCAACAACCACCATACTGATAATCTATTTTTTGCGAAACGCATTCCATGCCTTTCCCATACCACATGCGGAACTGATTGTGGCATAACCCAAGCCACCTCGAAGAGGTTGACAACATGAGTCCACAGCCGGGACACAAAGGGGCAATGCAAGAGCAGACGGTTGACTGATTCCGGCCCACACATGCAAAGAAGACAGATGTTGGGAAGAATCATGCCTCTTTTTTGAAGATTGTCGAGGGTTAGAATCCTCTTCCTACCTACTAGCCACAAGAATGGAAAGAAATTTTCACGGTGGACGAGTAGGTATTTGTTGTTGGGGGGAGATTAAAGCTGCCATGTCTAAATAAACATAATTCAAAATCTAACCATGTAGAATCAAAGCAATTAACCATGTAGAAGCATATGTTGATAACAACTCATTTATAGAGCTAGATCATATATGATTCAAATTGTTGGAAGCAACTGGCCCACTTTTATAAAAACGTATCGGCATTTCTCTTTGGGTGTTCCCCATCTACAGTTAGACATGTACATTTTTTTGGCACCACATTCCAATGGCTAAGGTCCCTATGAATCATATTGCAATACTTTTGGGTGCACTCTAATAAACTTCCATGATTTTGGGATTTGTTGCAAGGAAATGTAAGGAGGGAAGAGAAAATAGGCCTCAATGAAACTCTCTTTCCCACATAAAGGTTTAGCCAGTGGTAGTCAATGAAGTATGGTTTCCTTGAATTTTCCTTTTCAAGAACTTTCGGCTGTGGTTGGTTTTTGGAACAAAATTTCATAGAAAGATTTTCCATTATGCCACAAAAGTATAATGACTTGTGCTTAGCCACGTTGCGGGCCACTTCGTACGGCCCTATATAATGATGTTGGCAAAAGTATAATGCTGATTTTCTGAGTCTTTCCTGGACAGAGAATGCACCAAAAATCCCCGCAGCCTTTCGTGGATAGGAAGCAATGGTGATAATGATGCTCACGACCCTATATAAGGATTCAACACTTGAGCTTCAAATCTGCTTCTTTGAGCTGAAAAAAATAGGTGGATGTTAGAAACATCACCTGAGCCCAAAATTGCCCAAGACATCAACACACTACCTTTGAGTATGGTGTTGGCAACACCACCTAATTCACTTACCATCTCAACCTTCCAAAAGTGGACACGGTTTGGCTAGTGACCTCAGTTCCATCATGATGTATCTAATTTATATCCACACTGTCCATCCATTTTTCCAGCTAAGTTTATAGCATGAGCCAACAGACCCCAATTCCATCATGATGTATCTAATTTATATCCACAATGTCCATCCATTTTTCCAGCTCAGGTCATAGCATGAGCCAAAAGATGAGTCAAATCCAAATCTTAACTGACAATTTGAATCCAAGGTCATATTTCAATGATCCAAGCTGTTTATATAATGGACCTGTTTGTAGCTGTGGGATATTAAAAATAAAAAATAATATCATTTACAATGGGAATTTTAACTTGTTAATCATTTAAATCATTTTGTTTTGGTTATGGACTCCAACAATTTGAATCATATATGATACCACTTTTATAAAAACATAAATGGACAATCCACCCTAAAATCCCAAAAACCCTAAATCGGCATTGAGAGAGAGAGAGAGAGAGAGAGAGAGAGAGAGAGAGAGAGATACCTCAATGTTCGTGGAGTTTTTAGCATTCAACCACAGATTCAGAGAGAGTGAGAGGGCGTGCGTGGGTAGGTCGGTCGGCAACAAAATCTAGGGTGGGGATAGAGAGAGAGAGAGAGGGACAGAGATCGACAGGAAGAGAGAGAGGAGAGAGGGGACTAAGGGCGAGAGAGCGACAGACAGAAAGGAGAGAGAGGAGAGCGTGTGAGAGAGAACAGAGAGAGAGGAGAGCACTCAGGGCCGGAGCTCGCCCTAACCTCCATCGGATGCGGACTGCGTACTACCCCGCCTGGACGGTAATCCGTCCAGGCGGGGATCTGTGGGCCCGCCATGATGTAAGTGTTTTATCCACGCCGTTCAAAGATTTTATAATATCATTTTAATAAGCAGTGTTTAAAATAAGGTAGTTCCACAGCTCTAATGACCACACCAAAGGAATCATAAGTGATAATGACACCCACCGTTGAAACCTTTCTAATGGCTAACGTTATGTTTTTTTACCATCCAACCTATTCATAAGGTCATGTACACGTGGATGAAGTGAAAAAAAATATCATCTTGATCCAAAACTTCTCCACCTCCAAAGAAGTTTTTACTGATGGACGTTTAATCCGTACTTTGTGGTCCACTTAAGCCTTGGAGCTGCCTCATTTTTTGATTAACTTAAAATGATACGAGAAAAGAGTTGAACGGTGTGGACAAAACACTTACGTCACGGTGGGCCCCATAGATCCCCGCCCGGACGGGACGCAATCCGCGTCCACTCTCATCAACGGATGCGGATTTCCTGCGGAAGCCTTTGGCAGGAGTTCAGCGCAGGGATGCTAGGTGGGTCCCACCGCGATGTTTGCACGCTGTCCATACGTTTTGGGAGATCATTTTAGTACATTATACCAAAAAATGAAGTGTATCCAAAACTCAAGTAGGCTGTACGATAGGAAACAGTGTAGATTTAGTGACCACCGTGTGAAACATTCGTATGGTCACAAAGTTTTATATTAGATGAAGTTTTTGTTTTGTTTTTTTATTTTTTTTTTAACTTCATCAGAGTAGTAATGACCTTATAAACGGTTTGGATGGCAAGGTAGATCCCAGGAAGGTTTCAACGGTAAAAAACTCTTTCCCCGGGTCCCCTCTTGTCCGGCCCACTTGAATTTTGGATCCACCTCAATTTTTTTCGTAGAATTTCCTAAAATGATTTTAAAAAAGGATGGACGGTGTGGATTTCTCACAAAATTCACGGTTGGACCCACCTGAGTGCTTTTATATATTTTAGTACGTCTTCACGGTTGCGTACTGAGTAAACTCAGTTGGGCCATCCGTGTGAATGTATGTATTTTATCCACGCCGTCCATCCCTTTCTCTAAATAATTTAAGGGGTTTAGCCCAAAATCGAAGCATATACAAAGATCAAGCCAGGAACCAATGGGAATAATGATTTCCACCGTTGAAACCTTGCTATGCCCCATAGTGATGTTTATTTGTCATCCAACATACAGACATGGATGAATGGAAAACATAAAATTAAGCTTGATCTAAAACTTATGTGGCCCTAAGAATTTTCCAAAGGTAAATGTTCAATTCACACTATTTTTTGTTGTGTGGTCCATTTGATTGTTGGATATGCTTCATTTTTTGGGTTAAGCTCTAAAATTATTCGATAAAATGGATGGACGGAGTGGATCAAATACATAAATCATGGTGAACCTAGTAGAGTTTTTACTTAGCACGCAGTCAGCTTCCTGCGAGGTGCACACTGGGATAATTAGGCTTAGAGTACCAACTAAATAAGTTATAAAGTAGAGTAAGCTTGAACTTTGGATCTACCCCGTCAGTTTAAAAATAAAGTCAACCCACGTTGGGTGAGCGACACCATATACTATAATTAAGAGGGATTTCCCATGCCATGAAACATTTATAATCATATATTGGGCCCACCTATGTGTGATTCATAGATCCATCTAGAGGTGAGCATTTTGGACCCGATCCGGTGGATCCGACCCGACTCGACATCGTTCCAAACAGAATCGACGACTTAGATTGACCTGATCGAGTCTGTCCACCCAGATCCAATCATCTTTCGGGTCGGATCTGGATATAGGCCGATCCGGACCGATCCAACCCAGATACCCTAACCGAAAGGATCCGGCCCGAACCAACCAGACCCAACTGGAGCCTGAGAAGGATTTTAATAGAGGATATCCAATCATTATTGTGTTTCTTGTGGTGTGGTCCCCCTGAGATTTTTATCCCTATAATATTTTGTATCAAGCCTTAAAATGATCCATAAAAATGGATGAACAACATCGATGAAATACATACATCATAGTGGGCCCACAGATCACCGAACAGGGAATAGTCAATCTATTTCCGTCAGGCTTACGCGTCACTGATATGACACATGCAAGAAGCTTCAGGTTCCTTGGCCCAAAATTCCAACCAGGTTGCGCATTAGGTGGGCCACACTCAGACGAAAATAATGGAAAGAAATTGACCATTAGTTCCCATTGAATATGAAAGTGCCAGGGAAGATGTTAGACTATAACCTTGACTTTGACTCAGATCATTTGATCATGGGGTCCGTCTAATGATCTGCTTTTGTTGCATACACGCGCTCGATTGGCATGTGCGAGAGTCGAGTAGCATTTCCCTTGATTGGTGTGTTTCTCGCTGAAACTCATCCTCTCGGAAGTCGGCGTGGACCACGTGGTCCGTCAGTACCACACGCCAGCTACTGCCCTAGCCTCAAGCCAGTCAGCTAGGAGGGGACGGATTGGCTGCTCCCCCTGACACTAGCCCCGTGGCTGGTGGTCGGTGCTCTGTGGGCCTCACCATGATGTATGTGTTTCATCTATTCCCTTCATACATTTTTACAGATCATTTTATGGATTGATAAAAAAAAAATGATAGGTATGTAAATCTTAGGTGGACCACACCACAGGAAAACAATAATAATTGGATATCCACCATTAAAATCCTCCTAAGGTCCACTGTATTGTTTATTTGACATCCAATCCGTTGATTAAGTCATAAAGACCCAAATGAAGGGAAAAAATAAATATAAGCTAGATTTAAAACTTTTATAGCTCCCAAAACGTTTTTAATGGTTAACGTTTATTCAACACTGTTTCCTATATTGTGGTCCAATTGAGATTGAGATATATCTCATTTTTTCTTTCCCATCATAAAATGATTTATAAAAATAGATGGAAGGCATGGATGAAACACATACATCATGGTGGGGCCCACAGAGCACTGACCACTAGCCAATGGTTGGTGGCAGGGGGAGTAGCCAATTTGTTTCCGTGCGAAGATGAGACTGACACTCCTCGAGCTCTGAGTTGTACGAACGGTTCAAAGGAGATTAAAGTTATATGGGCCCCACAGTGATGTATTTATTATATCTACACCGTTCATATATTTTTAGAGATCAT
Organism: Magnolia kwangsiensis; assembly: GCA_037074715.1. Classification (NCBI taxonomy): domain Eukaryota; kingdom Viridiplantae; phylum Streptophyta; class Magnoliopsida; order Magnoliales; family Magnoliaceae; genus Magnolia; species Magnolia kwangsiensis. The sequence continues at coordinate 202,591,567 of CM073571.1, forward strand.
TGTAGAGTATTATCTAAAAAACGAATAATATCCAAAGATCATCTGGACCACACCACAAGTAGCAGCAACGAATGATTTTCACCGTTAAATATTTCGTGTGGTCCACTTGATAGTTAGATCTGTCTTATTTTTCATCTTAAGCCTTATGAAGAGTTCGCCAAATGGATGGACGGTTTAGATATAACACATACCCCATGATCAGAGCTACATAACTTGCTAGCGTCGTTACAGCAAGTCACCACTCACTGTAAAAAAAGAAGAAGTCATTACTCACTATGCTTTCGTGCAGTGCACGTTAATATATGTTCGGTAGAAACATGGATATAGTAATGGATAGTTTTTTCAGAGCCATGTGGGGCCCACCTTGATGTATATGTTTTATCTAAGCCGTTCATCCATTTTGAAATATCATTTTAGGCCTTGAAAATTAAAAAACGGTATATTAAAGGCTGAAGTGGACCACACTACATGAAACAGTTAGATTAAATTCCTACGATCTGAATCCTACCGAACTCGATCCAACTCGGCTTCCCTGACCGAGTCGGACTCGGTTCGGGTCAGGATAACCATGCATCGGATCGGTCCGAGTTAGATGACCTAGACTCGGTCCCCGATCAAATAAAGTTCGAGTCAGGCCATTGAGTTTTCGGATTGGGTCGAGTTGGACCCAATTCGAGCCGATCCGGACCGATGCCCAGCTCTGGATCCATCCCATTCATTATGTGTGTCCCACTTGGATGAGAGGCCAGACCAAGTTTTAGCTGCATCCAAAATTCATGTGGGCCCCACTAAGTGTGTTTATATATTTTAGGATGTCTTCACATAGTTTTAGATGGTATGGCCCACCTGAGTTTTGTATACAAATGATTTTTGAGATATCTTATAACCTAAAGGGAACACATCAAATGCATGGTGTTGATGTTCAACACACATCATGATAAGGCCCACAAAACTTACTAACGTCAATTCTTAGGTTTTCACCTAGGTCAAGTTGGATCACAATTTTAATCTAAATATTTGGCCCATTTTAGATATATGAAACATTCACTCTATTTTACTAATCAATACCTTCAATTTGACTAGTTATTCGCCCCGATCACGCTATATATGAGAAAGATATTAAGCATACAAGATTGATCAACAATATGATGGGACATATCTTACGATCCAATGGTCATATTTGAGTGAAATTTAATTTAAACATTTGAAGTTATTTACTCTTCAATTTGGACTGATCAGATTGTCCAAATTTTGATCAAGATTTTGACAAACTGTTCGTTCTCATTTAAAAAGTGTTTTGGACTAATTTGATCCATTTGAAGTTGTAATGGGCTGAATTTTGTAGTATATCCTAATTAGCACGTTATGAATACATTTCACCATTCTGTTCAGATCAACTTTAGGATGGCTTGATCATAGAATCAGATCAATCTCGTCATTATAAGTTATTCTTGCCATTACAATTCATTATAAGTTATTCTTACAAATCCTCATTTTTTACCAAGCTTTTTAATTATCTTCAAAATATAAATTCACAATTTTATATAAAAATTTCAATATATATATATATATTCGAAAATCACTTCATTTTTTATCTTAATTTTTTTTTTCAAAATCTTAAATTTTCTTAAACATTGTCAAATTTTCTTCAAAATTTTGAACATTTTTTCAATAATCACAATTTTATTTTAAAACTTTCCAATTTTTATTTTCAAAATATTTAATTTTTACCAAAAAATGTCTTTTTTAAATCTTATTTTCTTTTTCAAAATCTAAATCTTTCTCAACCATTGTTTCCAAACTTCTCAATTTTTTTATTTTCATAATAACATTTTTTTTTTCAAAACCTCATTTTCTTTTATAAAACTTCTTAATTTATTTCAAAATACAAAATCTCAATTTCTATATAAAATTCTCAAAATTTTTCGAACTTATTAATTTTATTTAAACTTCTCAAATTTTTTGAAAATGCAAAATTTTTTATTCAAACTTCGATTTAACTAGTCATTTGCCATGATTGGGTTTCATATGAGAAAGATATTAGGTGGATACGATTCATCAACAATATGATGGGTCATATCTTACGATCCAATAGTCAGATTTGAGTTTAAGGTCAGTTCAGATTATCTAAAATTAGTCTAGATCTAGACAAATTGATCCATGCCCATTTAAAGAGTGTTTTAGATGGATCTAATTTGTTTCAAGTTATATTGTGTCACGCCCTGAAATTCGGTACGAGAGTTGGCCAGGCCCGAACTCAAATTTCAAGACTATGAGTTGACTTTAAACACAATATACACCACAACCCACATTATTTTTTTATGATTTTTATGACAATCAGAGTTACTAAAAGGAGTCAAAGTAATTATCATTAAATAACATCCACAAATTAATCATTGAATATTTAATTACATTGATATTAAAAAATTTAATAATAATATACATTGAACTTTAATTAATTTCTAAATAAATAAGCGAAAAAGTTTTCAATCTTGGCCAACTGATTCTTCATATACAAACCCTACAAAATAATCTATACGGGTGTAAGTCCAACATCTCGTAGGGTCACATCATTCCCAAAATTGAAAATTTCAAGTTAACACCAATACAACTCAATAAAATAAATAGGATTAATTACGAGTATTGAATCAACATTTTATATGACGATAATAACAATTTATTTTTCATAATAACAAAATAAAATAATACAGTCATCTAAAATCTTTTTTAGTTCAATCCAGGGCAGAGCACTCGTGTATTGATCCTTCTAGGGAATGACCCTGGGCAGAGCACCGATGTTAATTCTTTTAAGAAATGACTCTCGACAGAGCACCTGGTGAATAAACTTTTAGGGTAAATATCTAGGCAGAGTACCTATGTGTATCGTTTTAGGGAATCACCCAGGGCAGAGCACTCATGCCAATCCTTTTGGGTATGACCCTGGGCAGAGCACCCGTACTGTGCCAATCCTTTTCGGAGTGACCTTGGGCAGAGCACCCGTATTAAAATAACATAATGGTCATTTCAGGGCAAAGCACCCATAATATAATTAAAAGTATTTAACAATAATCAAATGAATTTATTCCATATATTAGAAATCAAATAAATGCATTATACATCATGTAAAACCAAAATCAAATGTCTTAAATTAGCAATATGAAATAAAGAATCAATGAAATCAAAGTATATAATAATGTAGTCTTTTCAATCAGGAAAATCACCTATCTGCTATTAGAGTGATAGATTTGATGTGATGATGGATTCTACATGTAGATGGTTTGGGTCCGATTTTGCATAAACTCAATTCGACGTACTTAGACCAGTAACACTTGGTAAATATTTTCAATGTTAACGATGACATCCCTACACAAATCATACATGCTAATTTATTAAGACCTATACTAAGGTTTCTAATTATCTAATATTAAAATATAAGAAAATAACATGTTAAATCACTGAGTTGACTCAGTGAGTCGACTCGAATCAAGGCTACTATAACGTATGAGGTCAAAGGATGGAGATTAGAAACTTAGCTGATAGATGGCTCGAAGTTGGAATATGGAATCAACTCAGATGATTGGGCTAGCGAGTCATCGGGTTGACTCGCTGAGTTAACTCGATGAAATTGTCTGTTTCTCTTTCTTCCTTCTTTATTTTCTTCTCATTTCTTCTAGCTTTTTCTTTTAATTCATTCTTCTAATCTTGTCCAAAATAGGTCGTGGGAACAAACGGAACCTTGCAAAAGAGTATTGGGCGGGAACTGGCTTGTTGGTGGCGATTGAACTGATGGTGGCATTGGATTAGATCCGGGCTGTCATCGAACTTAAATGCGTAGCCACCAAACTAGCTAGTTATCCCCTCCTTTAAAATGGTTGGCTTCCTGTCGTTGCTCGGACATGTTAGAGATATCTTGGCTTTGAAGAGTGGGTAGTCGAAGAAGGTTCTTCCCGTCTTTGCATTGGTCACAAAAGACACTACCCTTGACAATGGCTATTGCCCGAGCTTTATCTACACCCACAGAAAGCAAAGGAATAACAAGGAATAGGAGTGAGGAATCCATATGGAAAATGGGAAACTTTTTCTGGAGTTTGGGGCTTTGGAATAGAGAGGGATGGATCGGAGGTTGAGAGAGAGAGAGAGAGGTTAGGTCGTGCGGCTACCGATGCGAAATGCAACCGAAGGTTTTTTTTTTTTTGCACAATGGGCCCCACAGGGATGACGTGACGAATCCACTCTGCTCACCAGTTTCATTAAAACATTTTAGGGTATGAGCCAAAAAATGAGATAGATCTGAAGCTCTAGTGGGCCACACCATAAGAAATGACAGGATTTAGTTCCCACCGTTTATTTTTAAAAAAATGGGTTGTTACATATTGAGTCAATTTTTGTTCTCTATCCTAATTAGCACGTACATTTTGAATATACTTGACTGTTCAGATTAACCTTAGCACATCCCAATTATACTTCATTATACTTGGGCTATCATTTTTCACAAGTGAATCTTTGTGCGCATAATGATTAAAGGTTCAATTAGTGGATGCGCCTAATAATTTAGTAAAAAATCTTATTATTATGTTTTTCACAGATAAATCTCAATTTCCTTTTAAAAATCACAATTTTTTCAAAAAATATATATTTTTAATGTTAATTTTTCTTTTAAAACTTTTAACAAAATCTCATTTTTATTATCAAACTTTTCAGAATTTTTTAAAATACAAATTCTGAATTTTTATTTTAAAAATCTCAAAATTTTTCCCTAAGTCTATATCTTTTTTCCCTAAAAAATTTCAAGATGCTGACTTTTTTTTTTTCTTCGAAAGCACCATTTTGTTTTCAACTTTTCAATTTTCTTTTTCAAAATGATATTTTTTGTCAAAATCTCGGTGTTTTTCTAGATCATTTTTTTTTTAAATTTCAATTTTTCTCGAACATTTTCAATTTTTAACTTGTTTATTTTCCTTTTCAAAATGTCAGTTTTTTGTTAAAGTATCGATTTTTTAATCTCGTTTTATCTTCGGAATTTTAATTCTTTTGAACTTCTCCATTTTCTTTTTTTAAAAATATATATATTTTTGAAGTTGTCAATTCTTATCGAAGTTCTTAAATTTATTTATTTTTTCCAAAATACAAACTCTCATTTTCTTTTTCAAAATATTTTCATTTTTCAAAGTTGGCAATTTTTTCACATTTAAATTTTTATTTTTATTTACAAGATATCATTTTTTCTCGAAATCGAATTCTTTTTTTTTTTAAAAAAATTATCAACTTTATTCAATATTCTGTTTTTTTTCGAAAATCTAGATTTTTATTAAATTACAGTTTTTCGTTTTCAAAATCTCAAATTTTCTCAAACATTGTTAATTGTTATTGTTGATGCGAAAAACTGGATCAACCTCTCCTCACACTTCCACCTGCACCACAATGAGAGAGGAAGAGAACCCTGGCTAAAGCTGGGGAAACTCCGATGCTTAAGTCCGTAGAGATCCAGGAAGAGGAATTTCTTAGGATTTTTCTTGCATACTTTGGTTCCTGGAGAGCCCTCTTTTTATAAGAATAAGAGGTCCCGACATAAGGGGATTCTCTCCTGATTTTTTGGGAGATTTGATTTAATTGCCATCTTATTTATGGATACTCCCGAGATTTTCTGGGTTGGGTATCCTTTTACAAGATTCTCGGATCAGTGTTTACGATTACACTGTCTCTCCTTTGCTTGGCTCGACCTTAATAGACTATACAGTCTTGGCTGGCTTACAAAGATGGGGCTGTTTGCCTACTGTTGCACGAAATAGAATCGGTCTAAGACCGATGCCCTTTCTTAATCTAATAGCCGACACTACAACCAACCTCATATGGGTCAGTTTTATAGTCGGTTAGATGACTTTTAGCTCTGGGGCCTTTAATCGGTCACTTTAGACCTTGCTGTCTCTTTAACTGAGTCAACTTCATGTGTCTTACATATTTTATCTGTGGCTCTTGACTCTTTTAGCTTCGGTCGGGATTCATATCCTGCAGATTCGAGTTAAGTCTCTCTGTGAGGCTTTACTTCACTCGACTTTTTCTGTTGCCTTGAGTTACGTCAACACAGTTGGTTCATCCTACAACCGAGCCCCTGGACTTGTCATATTTTTCTCCAACAGTAAGCCCCCTACTCCTTGTGTTAGCCATGTCGACACAAAGGAGTAATGAATTTCTAAGTCAGTTTGCATTGAGAATCGAAGTTATGATGGAGCATTTAATACTTTTTGTATCGTCCCCAACATACGATGGTTCGTTACTCAAGGTCGCACGAGCGGACAGCCGTTAGGCCGTTTCGTCTGCTTATGAGCGTCAGACACATGGCGAGGGCGTTACTTGCGTCAAGCGGGGGAGTCGAAGAAGACGTCGATTCGACTCCTCCTTAAATGTTGCTGCCACGTGGCTTAACTATAAAAGGGGGTGCGGGAGCGATTTTTCCACTTTCGCTCTCTCACTCAATCTCCTTCCTTCCAGTTTTTCTTCTTCCACTGTGCTTGCAATCTGACATTTTTCTGTCCTTGCTCTCTCCTTTCCTTCTCGACTGTATACTTTTTGCCTCTCCAATGAGTTTTCTCTCCCTCCCTTTTCTTTTGAACCCTTAGCAATAATGCATCCTTCAAGTCCCTGGGATGGGGTTTCCGGTGATGAGGGCGAAACGACGCATCTCTGGAATGTCTCAGAATTGTCCTCTTTACTGACAGAGATGGTGGTGAGCGCCAATGAGGCCTTCCAACTTACTGCTAGGTTGTCCAATGGGGCCTTAGCAGAATGCTTCGCTTTAGTGGGTCCCTCTGGCTTGAGACATGCCCCTGGCAAGCCTACTCCTAATTTTTCTGAAGATGACTTAGAAGTAGAGGAAGAATTGGAAGAAGAAACTGTTGAGCCGACTCTTCCTAGGAGACCGATGAGGACTGATCTTGGAGGAACCACTGAGTCAGTTCCTCTACGGAGGTCGGCTCGATTTGTTGAATAGGAGCTGAAGAAGGAGAGGCTGCCAAGAGTGAGGAGGTCAGAGACAAACAAAAGGGGCCGGTCTCCTCAGTTTTGACTGAGACGGATTTGGATAAGATCTGAGTCAGGTATCATGTTCCGGACTCAGTCATTCTTTAACTTCCGCTCCCGAATGAGTTTCTCGACCATCCCCCTTCTGGGATGGTCGTAATTTTTCAAGTTTCCATGCAATGTGGCTTACATTTGCCTTTACAACCCGTTGCTCGAGATTTCCTCTCTTGACTCACAATTGCTCCCGGGCAAATAGTTTCGAATGGATGGAGGAACTTGTTCAGATGTGCAGGGTTGTGGGCTGAGACAGAACAACCCCCACTGAGCATGGACGAGTTCCTCTATGTATATCAAGTTTGGCCGAATACTTCGCAGCCCGGCTGGTATTTCTTGAGCGCTTGGCCGAATAAGGGTGACTCTTTGATAATCGACCCTCCTACCTCCAACAAGCACTGGAGAGATAGGTGGTTCTAGGCATGCGGTCACTTGGAGACTGTCGAGTCTGGGCTATTCGAACCTCATGTTCCTCGGGCCTTCTCTAAAGCAGGTGACTCGGCATGCTCTTTTCCTCATTTTTTTCTTATTACGATCCTTCTGAGTCTGACTGAACGTGCTCTGTAGAAATTTTCAGGAAGAAGCTAAAACTATGAGCCAACGCTTTAGCTTGGATCAATGATCTGTGGACGATAAGTCCAGAAGATCAGTCTTAGAAGTCTCTTATGTAACCAGAGCGTCTTCTTCTTTCGGGCTTAGATTCATCTGTGACAGGTATCTTTAGGTTATTCAGACACACCCTTTTGAAATTTTTTTGACTTTGTGTTTTGTTCGACACAGAGATGGTCGAAGCTCGACCCCTTCTGAAGCCGTTGTCCAAGTTGAAAGCTCCTCCTAGGTCAGTGCTTCTGTTGGAGCCTCGGCCTTCAAAGAAGGGGAAGACTGTTCCCTCGGTCATGGAGCCACCTGCCTCAGTCGTCCTTGCTTCGGCCGTCCCAACTGTTGTCATTCTCTTTGACCTCGAAGAGAGGACAGAGGATGTGGGCACCCTTCCTACTGAGTCCCGGGCTACTTTTGAGTCAGGACCTATTGCAGAGCGGGTCTTGGGACGAAGAGAGGAGCAGAGAAGGGAGACCTCAAGGGGGGAGATGACTCAACAGGAGATGTCATTCTTCAGTCAAGTTGTAGCAGACATGGTCCCTTGGGCTGTCACTCGTGGGAGTGAGAAAGAATTTTCTTCCCTTTTCGAAGCCCCTGGGAGTCGGATACTCTCCCATGCTGCAAAGGTCTTGTTTCAGGTAAGATTTGAACTTATCTCTTAGTTCGTTGTCTCTTTCGATTTTGTTCTGACTTCGTCCCTTTCTTGTGCAACTTACTCCTTACCTACCGATAGCCAGCGGAGATCTGTCCGAGGTTGAGAAGGTCCAGAGAGATGTGGTGGATGCTGAAGCGGCTTGGAAGCGAGCAACAGAGGCAGAGGCTCAACTCGAGGTTACCTTGTCTCGTGTTGGCCGACTAACTGACCAGTTGAGCTTAGCTCAGAAGGCGATTGAAGACATTAGAGCTGAATGTACTCGGTCGGCTCAGTTGCTGAAGGAAGCCCATGACGAGGGTCTACAACTTCGCCTGGCTCGTGACACCTCTGAGGAGAAGCTGGCTAGGTTGAAAGTTGATACAAAAGCAACACTCGAGTTGGCCAAGAAAGAGGCTGGGGAGAAGGCTATAAAAGACTTCCTTGAGTCTCTGGAGTTTGAAGATGAGAGGGATAACTTGTATGAGAGCAGGTACATAGCTTGCATCAAAGTGATGAAGCAGTTTTTTTCCGACCTTGATCTCTCAAAATTTGAGGAAGGCCCTCCCGAGGATGCAGCAGCTGAAGTAGCCGAGTCAGGTGGTGCCGAGGTCAAGTCTAAAGCAGCTCCAGCTCCATAGGTCGTTCTAAGTGACCTTTAACAGTCTTAGAGCTTGATTTTTGACACCATCATTGGCTCCATTTTGGTACCATCATCAGCTTCATTTTAGTACCATCATCAGCTCCAAGCAAGCCCATGAGTAGTTTTAGCCGAGGAAGAAGTTCATGTGTTTTGGTCGATCTTTCATTTGTTATTAACCCTTTTAGTCAGACAATGTAATGCTGAAGCAAGATATAACTTGATGTAACAAACATACTGATAAATGAATATAGTTAGTTTTATTTTATTCATTTTTGACTCAATTTACATGTTTGTCGTTCTTGAGCCTTTTTCATTGCTTTGCTATGTTGACTTTTAGGAGTAGTAGATTTTCAGATGCTTGGCATTCCATGGATGAGGCAGCAATCGCTCGGTTAGGTTTTTCAGTCGGCACATTCCTAGTCGGATGGTGCTTGCGATGACATAGGGTCCTTCCCAATTGAGTCCCAATGTGCCTGCGCCAACTTTCTTAGTATTGAAGAACATTTTTCAGAGGACCATGTCTCGGACTCGAAAGCGTCTAACTTTCACTCAGGCATTATAGAACCGAGTTACCTGTTGCTGCCGAGTCATCATATGTAACTGAGCTTTTTCCCTTTGCTCGTTCACAAGGTCGAGTCCGAGAGTTAGGAGTTCTTCATTTTCTTCCTCATTAAATAAGCTGACTCGGGCTGAAGGCAACTCGATCTCAACTGGGGTAACGGCTTCTGAGCCATAAGCAAGGGAGAAAGGGGTCTCTCATGTAGCGGTCCGGGCTGTAGTTCGCTATGCCCATAGTATCTTTGGGAGTTTCTCGGCCTAAGCTCCTTTGGCTCAGTCAAGCTTGGTTCGAAGATGCTGCTTGATGATCTTGTTGACTTCTTCAACTTATCCATTCATTTAAGGATGATGAGGCGACGAATACACGTTTCTGATTCTGAGATTATCGCACATCTCGCGATAGCTTCTGTTATCAAACTGCTTTCCATTGTTGGTTATTATAGTCTGAGGTATGCCAAACCAAGACGATATTCTTCCATATAAAGTCTGTGATCTTCTGTTCAGTTTTCTTTGCCAACGGTTCTGCTTCGATCCACTTCGTGAAGTAATCTATTGCCACGACTGCGAACTTGGTCTGTCCTTTCCCTATGGGGATAGGTCCAATGATGTCGATTCCCCACTATGCAAAGGGTCAAGGACCAGTCATAGGAGTTAGTTCTTCAAGAGGTTGCCTCGGGATAGTCGTAAATCGCTGACACTTATCGTATCTCTGGACGAGTTTACAAGCGTCGTGTTGGATAGTCGGTCAGTAGTATCCTTGGCGTATGACCTTATGTGCGAGGGATCGCCTTCCTGAGTGATTTTCACAGATCTCTTCATGGATTTCCCGCAACACATAGTCGGCTTCAACAGGGTTTAGGCATCGTAGCAACGGAGTGTAATAACCCTTTTTGTACAATGTTCCATTGAGTATTGTGTAGCGAGAGGCTCGGATTTTCAATCATCGAGCCTCGGCATGATCTTTAGGCAATTCCCCGCTGTCGAGATATCGGACGATTGGGTCGCACCAAGTAGGTCCTAAATCGATAGCAAGTACGGTTGAGCTATTTGATTCAATAATACTCGGTTTAGCAACATACTCGATCGGAACAGACCTGGGTAGTAGGTCGGCTTTAACATTTTCCGTTCGAGGGATCCGAGTGACAATACAATGCTGAAAGCTACCTATCATCTCTTTAGCTTTTTCCATATAAGCTTTCAGTTGTTCTTTCCTTGTTTGGTATAGACTTGTGACCTAATTGACGACCAACTGAGAATCGCTGAAAATGTTGAGATGTGTAACACTTAAGCTGGCCGCAAGGCGGAGACCGAGTAATAATGCTTCATATTCTACTGTATTGTTTGAGGATTGAAATCAAAATCTTAAGGCATACTACATATAGGTTTGATCAGGAGTTTCTAGTACTACTCCTGCCTTGCTTTCCTTAGAGTTGGAGGAGCCATCGACATACAGCTTCCAAGGGATTGAGTCGGGAGATGACTCGGGAGAAGCGGTAGTTGGTTCTTCAACGGGCTTAGTAGCATTTGTGTCGGCTTGCGGTGTGACTTCAGTAATGAAGTCAGCCACAATTTATCCCTTAATTGTTACTCTCGGCTTATACTGAATATCGAATTCACTGAGTTCAATCGCCCATTTAGTAAGATGACCGGACACTTCCGGTTTCTACAGAATATGGCACAACGAGAGGTCGGTCATGACGATAATAGTATGATCCTGGAAATATGACCGAAGTCGACGTGAGGAGACGACTAAAATTAATGCCACTTTTTTCAAGAGCGGATATCTCATCTCTGCCGGTAAGAGCGCTTTGTTGACATAATAAATCGACAGTTGCTTTCCTTCATGTTCTCGTATCAAGGTCAAGTTAACTGCTGCCTCGGACACCGCGAGATACAGCAACAAGGCTTCTCCAGGCTCAGGCTTTGATAAGAGAGGCAGAGATTCGAGATAAGACTTTAATTGCTAGAATGCAGCTTCGCACTCTTCCGTCTAGTCCACTGCCTGTTGTCTCTTCAATTGCTTGAAGAATGAGAGACATTTGTTGGTGGCTCGAGAGAGGAAACGGTTGAGTGCCGCTACTCATCCAGTCAATCTTTGTATGTCTTTGATCATTTTCGGAGACTTCATGTTAAGCAATGCTTTTATCTTCTCTGGGTTTGCCTCGATCCCTCACTGACTTACCAGGAATCTGAGAAACTTTCCTGAGCTTATGCTAAAGGCACATTTGCTCGGATTCAACTTCATTTGATACTTGCGTAAGATCAGGAACATCTCTTATAGGTTAGTTATATGGTCGGCCGCGTGTACACTTTTGACGAGCATATTGTCAATATACACTTCCATGGTTCGACCGATCAGCCAAGCGAATATTTTGTTCACTAATCTTTAATAAGTTGCTCCAGCATTTTTCAAACTAAAAGGCATCACACGGTAACAATAAAGATCTTTGTCAGTGACAAAGGTAGTTTTAGATTTATCAGGTTAATGCATTACAATTTGATTGTATCATGAATATGCATCCATAAAATTAAGAAGTTCATGCCCCGCTGTACTATCTACCATTTGATCTATCCTTGGAAGAGGAAAGCTATCCTTCAGGCAGGCTTTGTTCAAGTCAGTATAATCAATACAGACTTGTCACTTCCCATTGACTTTTTTCACAAGTATGACATTAGCTACCCATTCTGGGTAGTATATCTCTTCTATGAATTTTACTTTGATGAGCTTATTGACCTCTTTTTCAATGACAGTATACCTTTCAGGGCCAAGTGCTCGTCGCTTCTGTCGGATCGGCCAGTAGGTCAGATCAATATTGAGTCGGTGAGTGATTACAGACGGGTCAATTTTCGGCATGTCTTCATGGCTTCATGCAAATACGTCAGCGTATCGTCGTAGCAAGGCTATCAAATTGTCTTTCAGGGGCGATCACAGAGATGAGCCAATTTGCACCGATTTAGAACCATCTGTCTTGACCAAAGGCACTGAGATAAGGTCTTCAACTAGTTGTCCTCGTTCATAAGTCTCGACCCGAGGGTCCAGCGACTCGATCATTAATACCTGGGCTAGAGCTTTCTCGGAGGGGATCTTCACAATAGTTGCGTAGCAGCGCCTCGCGTCCTGCTGATCTCCTTTGACAATTCTCACTCCCGACTCAGTCGAAAATTTCATGGAGAGGTGGAATGTAGATACCACTGCTTGGAGGAGACTTAGAGAGGGTCGGCCGAGTATAGCATTGTAGACAGATGACTGATCAACTATCAGAAATTCGACAATGACAGTAGCCTGATGTGGAGAATTCCCTGCCGTGAGTGGCAGTGAGATGATTCCTTCTAGGAGTGTCTGTCCTCCCGAGAATCCGATTAATGGGGTACGAACTGGTCGCAATGCCGATCGTTCAACTCCCATTTTGTCGAATGCCTGAGTAAACAACACGTCAGCCGATGATCCTGTGTCGACCAATATACGAAATACCTTTCGATTTGCGATGGTAAGAGTGATAACTAGTGCGTTATCATAGGGGTGATAGATGCCTCGGGCATCCTCATCAGTAAGCGAGATGTAGTACTTTTCTCTTTTTTTCTCCTTTGAAGGCTAAACTAGGACCAAGAGTTCGGACTCGGGTCAGTTAAGGCTTCTGGCATGATTTTTCCGAGCGTTCATAGAGTCGCCTCCACCTCTGGGACCACTGATAATAGTTCAGATTTCCTCCGTGGGTCGGTTGTCACCAGGGCGTTCCTCAATTGTTTCGGTCCTTTCAAAATGTTCTGTGGGTCGGCCTTCCCTGATGAGCCTTTCAATCTCTTCCTTTAGATAGATACAGTTGCTCATATTATTCCCATGGTCATGATGATAATGACAATACTTGTTCTCATTCCATCGATTTGGATTGCTTCGAAGCCTATTTGACCAATTGACAAACCCTTCGCTCTTGATTTCCATCAGCACCTACTCTTACGGTTTGTTGAGTGGAGAACTTTCGGTCAGGTCATTTACTCGACTGACGCTCGTCACGAGTTCGGTCATCCTTACGCTTCTTTCCTCCAGCTGAGTCAACTTCTTTTTGGCTGACTCTTTGGCTGAGGTTTTTACATTCTGGGTAGCTTCACGCAGGATTCGTGTTTCTTCGACATCTGTGTATTTGTCTGATCGAGTCATTAACTCGGCCAGAGTCATTGGTGGATTCTTGTCTAGAGACGTCAGAAACGGCTTATCCCTAACGCCTTGCATGAGAGAGTTGAGCGCTGTCTCTTCTCAGTGTTTCTGAACCTGTAACAATTCGAAGTTGAAACGCTTGATGTAGTCTTTCAATAGCTCTCCCTCCTTTTGAACTATGTTGTTTAGATATGCAGGGGGCTTTAGTTTCTTTTTTTCGCCAATAAAATTGGTGATTAAGGCGTCGCTAAGCTCCGCGAACGAACTGATTGACTTTGGTTTCAACTGCTTGAATCAGAGTCGAGCTACGTTGGCTAAGGTGAGAGAAAAAGCTCTACACATTATGGCGTCCGAAGTATCATGCAATTCCATGTACGTCCGAAAACATTCGAGGTATTCAGTTGGGTCGGTCTTTCCAGTGAAAAGTGTAATCTGAGGCAGACGAAACCTTTTCGGTAATCGGGCTCGCATTACTTCATCAACCAAAGGGGATGCTTTAGTCTCGAGCCTGGTTTGACATGCATCCCAACCCTGTTTCATATCCGTCATCTCTTCCATCACTTCTTTCTTGAAGTCCTGCAGGTCAGCTTTCCAAGGCTCGACACTTTCTGCCACACCCTCATCCGAAAGCCGGCTGCGCCTCCTCTGATCTATCTCGTGTCGGAGATCTGTAGGAGGCGGGATGATGGCTGCCGAATGAGCGATCGCTGGCTCAGTCGGGCCATGGGGCTGATTCGGCTGCGGAAGAGATCGCAGAACGGTGGGCTGAGGGTTAGCAACTTGTTGCGGAGCATTCATCGCTTGACCCTGTTGAAACTTTTGCATTTGTTGTTGGTGTATCTGTTCCAACATTTGTCGCATAATGTTTACGTCGGCTCTGAGCTCCTTAACCTCCCGATCCAACCATCCATTATTTCGGTTCCACTGGGTGTTAGTTGCCGCGGAAGTGGCAGGATCAGGTGCGGAACCTTGGCAATTATCGGGTTGATTTTGAGCCCCTTGGGCCGCACTTGTACCCGGTTGTCTAGTGATAACAGCATTTGGTCCTTCCGGACTCATTCTTCGAGTTCTTGCCATTAATAGGAATCTACAGCTCCTTGGGTAGAATGCAGAAAATGACTTTTTATATTATTTTTCATAGACGACGCCAATCTGTTGATGCGAAAAACTGGATCAGCCTCTCCCCGCACTTCCACCTGCACCACAATGAGAGAGGAAGAGAACCCTGGCTAAAGCCAGGGAACCTCCGATGCTTAAGTCAGTAGAGATCCAGGGAGAGGAATTTCTTAGGGTTTTTCTTACATACCTTGGTTCCTGGAGAGCCCTCTTGTAATAGGAATGAGAGGTCCTGGTGTAAGGGGATTCTCTCCTGATTTTTTGGGAGATTTGATTTAATTGTCATCTTGTTTACGGATACTTCCCGATCCCGAGATTTTCGGGGTCGGGTATCCTTTTACAAGATTCTCGGATTGGTGTTTAAGATTATACCGTCTCTCCTTTGCTTGGTTCAGCTTCAATAGACTATACAGTCTCGGCTGGCTTACAAAGATGGGGCTGTTTGTGTATTGTCGGATGAAACAGAATCGGTCTAAGACTGATGCCCTTTCTTAATCTGATAGCCGACACTACAACCAACCTCATATGGGTCGATTTTATAGTCGGTCAGGTGGCTTTTAGCTCTAGGGCCTTTAATCGGTCCCTTTAGATGTTACTCTCTTTAACCGAGTCAACTTCATGTGTCTTACATATTTTTCCTGTGGCTCTTAACTCTTTTAGCTTCGGTCGGGATTCATATCTTGCAGATTCGAGTTAAGTCTCTCCATAAGGCTTTACTTCACTCGACTTTTCTTGTTGCCTCGGGTTACATCAGCACAGTTGGTTCATCCTACAACCGAGCCCCCGGACTTGTCATATTTTTCCCCAGCAGTTATTATTGTATTTCACAATGATTTTTTTATAATCATAAATTTTTTTAACTTCTCAATATTCTTTTTCATGTGATATTACAAAGCATTTAAATATTAGTTTTAAAGAAAAAAAACTTAATAATCATTTCCACTCATTTGATATAAAAACAAAAATAAAATTCATTGCATTCAATCAATTGATACAAAAATAATCTTAGATACGAGTAGGTACAATTAAATCACTAGAATTCTATTGAAAAACAATTCTTAGACTACAATAAAACATAATTTTCATGATATTTTAAAAAAATAAGAAAAAAAACAAATGTTTAGGCAAAAGTCATTTTATGACGGACGATGATCCGTCGCAAAAGCATCTAAATCTGTCACTAACTATTATTTTGGGCGGTAATTTGCGACGGATAGAAATTTGTCGCAAAATCTTAATTTGCGACGGATTCTGTCGCTAAATCCCATGACTTCCGACCTACATTTTTGAGAAACGTTGCAACGGACATTTTCTGTTAGTGACGGATTAAATCCGTCATTAAAGTAATCATTTTTGTGACGGACCAAATCCGTCGCAATTTCACGATTTTGGCCTAGTTTCAACCCTACTAATTTGGAACTTGTGATGGAATAAGATGGCCATTTTTTCCTTTGATTTCCTTTTATGTTGTGGAAGTATTTGGAATCGTAATTGGGATTAAGTACTCATGGGTTTGTTTGGAGAGAGAAGGCCGCAGTTGTCGGTGGCATGGATTTTTTATTTTTGATTGTTTTAAATATTTTTCATATTAACATATACGTTAATGGCCATTACAGGTTAATGGCTTGTTGTACATGGTCAAAGTACAACCAGTCTAAAAAATAGGCCTTAACTTTTAAGCCTAACCCAACCCTCGGTCTTAATAATCCAGCCTCAGCTAGGTTCATTGGTAGCTTTAGTTGTGACCCTTCAGTGGTGTACATTTTCACACTTATAGAGTGAGTTAAAATTGCTTGATTTGGTTTGGAAAACTATACTTCAATGCTAAATTTAACCATGATGAGTTACAAGAGTTTCAACACTGACATCATGAGTTCGAGCATCTATTGTGGTGTGTGTTTAAAAAAGTATAATGAGTAACCCAATAGAAGTTCATAGAGCCAAAACTTAGGCCTGTTTGGGAGCATGGATTTGGAACCCCCTGGATTTAGAATCCTCCCACCGTGTTTGACACTCTGAATTTAGAATTTCTTGTAATCCAAAAGTAGCCATGCATAATATATTTATAGGAATTTGAATTTAATTTCTAAATCAACTTTAATATATCCAATTAGTGTACGTATGTAATGTTTGACACAATGATTGTAATAAGTCCATAGAAATATATACTTTGCCTAAAAATGATGAAATTCCAAGTCTCGGATGAGCTACAAGTGTAGGATCACATCAAAGTGATTAACCAATGATTTTTAACCATTGATTTACATGGACAATGTTTGGATGAAGCAAATCATCCTATTAAAGTAATTATAGTAATGCAATTGATAATCTAATTGTTTTAGATATCATCAGTGGCCCATCTGTCCAATATATTAGTAGCATGTAATCCTATCTTTCACCTTGGATTTCAAACCCTTTCTTTAAGACCCCATAAACATATTAGGGGATTTGAAATCCCCTCAAATCCCCCTGAATATCCATTGTGCCAAACGATCCCTTAAACTATTGGAGCTTTGTTGCACATCATGCAGCAAAAAGCATCATGATGCTTGCACTATTTGGTTGCTAATGGAGTTCACAAATAAGGCTATCAATGGGCTGAGTTTACATGGTGCCAAGTTCACTCCAAGCCCAACCACGTAATAGAAATCAAGCCAAGTGTAGCCCGAGCTTGTCATGAGGCCAAAATGGACAAGCCTGTGCTTGACCTAATAAGCTAAATACCCATTTTTGAGATGTCTCTGGATTACATGCCAAGGGATCCCATCCCTACTTAAGGAAAGAGTCTCATCCAATCTTACTCTATTTCAATCTTAAATTTAATTTTGAATTCATTTATAAATATAATTTTTAGAATTTAAATTAAACATAGAGAGATGAAAAAAAGGCAAATGGGAAAAATACGTGAGTAGAGCTGGGCATCAAGTCGAGTCGGACCGAGTTAGGGATGACTCGACTCGATCCGGTTTTGAAATAGGCCTGACCCGAACTCGATCCGACTCAATACCGAGTCCAGCATTCTTGATTCGATCCGAGTTCGGTTTGGCCTGGATTGATCTGGACTGAGTCCGATCCGGTCAGAAGTACCAAGTCGGGTTGAGTTGGGGCTGAGTTGGATTGAGAGATGTAGGAGGGAGGGAGTGGAGAGGAGGAGGTTGATGGTGGTGGGTGGTTGCCGAGTTTGGAAGATGAAGACGAGGGAGGGAGGGAGTAGAGAGAAGAGAGAGGAGGAGGAGGAGGGTGATGGTGGAGGGTGGCTGCTGGGCTTAGAAGAGGAGGAGGAGGATGATTGCTGGGCTTGGAAGAGGAGGATGAGGGAGGGAGAGGGAGTTTGGGATTGGGTCGGGGTAGGGAGTTTGGGATTGGCTCGGGGTAGGGTTAGAGAGTTGGGTTGAGTCGGTTTCGGATTGAGTTGAGTCTAACTGAATTGGGTTTTGGGTCGAGTTAGGTCGAGTTACTAGGTAACTCAAACTCAACTTGGTTTGAGTTCAAATTGGGCGAAAATTACTTGGTTCGGACCGACTCACCCATTCGGTTCAGGTCAAGTCGGATGAGTCGAGTTAGTCGGATCGAGTCGTCCGGTACCCACCTCTATACGTGAGGGACCCACCATTAGTAGTTGACCACACGTCGTCCACATGGGCATATGTCCAAAACGGCTCATTAGAGGGATGGCTGGATCTGATTTACGTCGTCCACATGGGCATATGTCCAAAACGGCTCATTAGAGGGATGGGTGGATCTGATTTATGCTTGCCTCAAGTAGCGATCAGTTATTAGTGCAAGTTAGGATAGCGCAGTCCCTACACTAAAGCGGCTACGACTGGAAATATATGAAAGGTGACGATTTCTTTGCCGGTGGCTTTTTTTAGATGTGAGTGGTGTTTAGGACCTTAGCGTGTTGGGTGAGTGGCCTCACCTAGTCCACTCAAACAATTCTTGCGGGAGTGACCATTAACCGAGGGGCAGTTACCACCGAAAGCCAGTGGGAAGGGGGGTCTTTGGTCCTCCCAAAGAGAACTGAATGTAAAAGGCACTTGAATGGAGCCCACTGTGATGCATGTATTTTATATCCATGCCGTCCATATGTTTTTACAGATTATTTTAGGATATGAATCAAAAAATGAAGTAGATCCAAAGGTCAAGTGGACCATGCCACAGGAAACAGTGGGATTAATGACACCTTAAAATCTTTTTAAGATTCATTGTGATGTTTATTTGCTATCCAAACAGTTGATTACGTCACGCATATATGGATGGATGAATGAAAAACACAAATATCAGCTTGATCCAAAAGTTTTATGGGCCTCAATATGTTTTAAATGGTGGTCATTCAATCACCACAGTTTCCTGTACTGTGATCTAATTGAGCTTAGAATATGTTTCAATTTTTTGGCTCATGCACTAAAATGATCTGTAAAAACAGATGAACGGCGTGGATATAATACATACATCACGATGGGCTCTACAATGGAAAGGTCACCAGCAATCCACTTCCCTTGAACTCCGTCCACACGCTTAAAGTCACACTGCTACGACAACCTTACTCCAATCACTCGAGTCTTCCACGCACTTCCACACGTAACAAACGCGTGACTCTCACCAATACACGTTCGTGCGATGTTCCTCGTACCACGTAGGCACGCCCAAAACCAGTGCTACTTCCGACTCTTTCTTTTATCACCACACGTTCCTTCCATTCCTCTCAACCATTGCCCTTTTTATTCACTGTCTAAACCCATCCATACCCCATTCCATATCGCCGTTCTCAATGTCAGTCTTGCCTCAGCAATGGCACCCCTTGAGGCGCCCATATCACACTCACACGTGTCGCTACCTTGGCCCACCATGCATACGTGCCGCGATCACCACCACCACTCCCCAAAGAGACCTTTCTCTCATCGAACCACACGTGCCAACATCACCCACTTTAGCTACGACCACTCCAAGAACGCATTCTAGCACGTGGCTCCTTTCTTGTTTCACTAGCGAAGTCCACGGTCGTAGCCACGGGTTGGCTCGAATCATTGCTTGCGGGCTTGCTTGGGTACGTACTAGCAGACTTCGGCACAGGTGTATACCACTGGGCCATCGATAACTACGGCGATGCATCAACGCCCGTGTTCGGTCCCCAGATCGAGGCCTTCCAAGGACACCACAAGTGGCCCAGGACAATCGCACGGCGGCAATTTGCCAACAATCTCTATTTGCTCGCACGTGCCACAACATTCGTGCTTGTGACAATCGACTTACTGCCTAGTGACGGGATTTTGCACACGTTCGTTGCAGTGTGCTCGGGCTGCATCATGTTTAGCCAGCAGTTCCATGCATGGGCCCACAGTACCAAAAGCCAATTGCCACCGTTGGTTTTGGCATTGCAAGATGCAGGCGTGTTGATCTCACGTGCGAAGCATGCGGCACATCACCGTCCCCCCTACAACAACTACTGCATCGTTAGTGGCGTGTGGAATGAGTTCTTGGATGACTGTAGATTCTTCGAGGCCATGGAGATGATCGTGTTTTTTAAGTTCAGAGTGCGGCCACGATCATGGAGTGAGCCTATGATGTAGAGCGGGTCGCGGACAGTTTCATGGCCAAGATGGATCAGAAAAGGCCCGGTCGATGACAGTGATCCGGACCGTTGGACCTTAAATCGGGCGTATCTCGCAATCCGGAATGAGTTATCTTACGTAAAATATATGATTTTGGGGTAGAACAAGCTACTTTAGCCAACCAACCCGGCCATGCCGGGTTGCGCAGCTTGAATTTGTGAGAAAACCCCTAATTGACGGTCGTTTCCCCTTTTATTTTCGTTTTTACTGTAAATAGTAAGTTTTAGTTTGATTATAGCTTTTCATCAGTTGGGCTTTAGGAGTTGTGTCCAACATGAAAATGCTTAGGATAATTAGGAGAATAGTTTGGTGAAGGCATATAGGACACTTACTATTTTTGGCCGAAAACCTTGCACACTAGTAGACATCACGACCGTCTATAAATAGCAAGTTTACTATTTATAGTAAGTTGTGGATTCTAAGAATTTTAGTTGTAGTTTGAGTCTAATTTCTTTCCTATTGCTTGGTTCCCTTATTCAAAGGGGGTGTAAACTCATTTTGATTTATTTATTAATCAATTTTGAATTTTATTAGAATTCATTTCTATTCTCTTGCTTTGTTTCTTCGTGGATTCGAGAAGTCTCTGTGAGGAGTCCAGAGAAGCTCCATGGATTCGGAGTAGTTATCCTTGAGGAAGATGGTGATTGGCCTCATCACGTTCATCCTTGCGTCAATTTGGTATCAGAGTGAGGTTTTCCCTCAGGATGATGACAAACAACGAAGGTATGAATCAAAATCCTGTGGACGGTGATCCAGAAATTTGTTATCTTTCGAAAAAAATGGAAGATTTCCATCGAGAGAGTCAGTTGACCATGCAAGGGCTGCAGGCAATCCTTGACCGTCTCGCGGATGCGCTACTTCCACCTCGAGCCTTAGGCGATGCTCCACCACCTGTGGTTGCTATACGATATGATCCCGATTATTGCAGAGCACTACCAGTGGCAAACCGTATGGCTACACTAGATGATTCTAGTTCTAGCGACGAGGATATTAATGAGGGTTTTGACTGACGACCAATCCATGGAGGCGATCATCTAGATCATGCTGAAGGAAACTATCGATGTAAGGCTGAACTTCCTAGTTTTAACGGTTTATTACGTATCGAAGATTTTCTCGATTGGCTAGCCGAAGTAGAGAGATATTTCGATTATATGGACGTGTCAGATCATAAAAGGGTAAAATTGGTAGCGTTTAAATTAAAATCTGGTACTTCTAAATGGTGGGAACAATTACAACTCTCACGAGCCCGCCAGAACAAGGCGTCCATCGCATCATGGCCTCGGATGAGACGTCTTCTTTGATCACGATTTCTCCCCAGTGATTATGAGTAGATATTATTCCTGCAATATCAGAATTGCCGACACGAAAATTGAACTGTTACAAATTATACTGAATAATTCCAGCAGTTGGCTACACGAAATGATCTGTCAGAATCTGAGTCACAGAAAGTGGCACGGTTTATAGGTGGGTTACGACTGACAATTCAGGACCAAGTTCAGATGTACCCAGTCGGGACCGTGGATGAAGCAGTTCAATTGGCGGGAAGGGCAGAAACACAACTTGCAAGAGCTCCTGCTCGTTCATATCCTTCAAATCGACCTCCCATGACGGGTCCCACACAGGATCCAGTGCTGGCTCGAGGAAAAGATTCAGTAGGAGAACGTCCTCAACCTCCTCCACCCGTAAACCATGATACGGGGAGCAGACCATCCGGACCTCAACGGGCAGCACCCATGAGAGTGGGCCCCAGTAGGATTCCAAATCCCTATGCTCGGCTAAGGCCGAACAATTGTTACTGCTGTGGCCAACCAGGCCACTTATCAAACACTTGTCCTCAACGTCTCACAGCACACTTGACTATAAACGAAGGAGACACTGAAGATGAGGCCGCAGAAGAATATCATGGCTTTGATGAATATGAACAAACTACTGAAGAAATAGCAGGTGACGATGAATCGACGAGCGAGGAATGTGGCGAATCTCTAGTTGTGAGGCGACTACTGTATACCCCACGAACAAAATTACACCCACAGCGACACAATATATTTCGTACTCGGTGCACTGTCAGCGGAAAGGTCTGTGATGTGATCATAGACAGTGGTAGCAGCGAGAACATCGTCTCAAGGGTGATGGTGGATAAGTTACAACTACCAACGACGAGGCATCCTTCCCCGTACTCAATTGGGTAGATAAAAAAAGTGAATGAGACCAAGGTAACTGAACAATGCACTATCTCGTTTTCAATTGGTAAACATTATAAGGATCAGATACTTTGTTATGTGGTCGATATGGAAGCTTGTCATATACTACTCGGTCGACCTTGACAGTCGAACCGTAATGCGACCCATCGGGGATGAGACAACGTTTACATATTCGTCAAGGATAGTCAAAAAATAATCCTTGCCCATATGGCACTAGAGAATCACCCTGAAGCCTCTAAAGTGGAGGAGAGTTCTCTCTTGACCATTCGGGATTTTATAGAGGAATCTAAGGAAACCGGCGAGGTATACGCTATAGTGGTGAAGGGCGAGGAAAAGAAACCCTCAAACATCCCTCCAAGTTTAAGACTGTTACTAAATGAATTTAAAGAAGTCTGGCCTGAAGATTTACCTGGTGGATTGCCCCCCATGAGGGACATCCAACATCACATAGACCTTGTCCTTGGGGCTAGCCTACTCAACTGCCCACATTATCAGATGAGTCCGAAGGAGTACGAGATACTTCAGAGGCAAGTGGAGGAATTGATCCGTAAGGGTTTATTGAGAGAGAGCATGAGCCCATGTGCTGT
This sequence comes from Magnolia kwangsiensis, assembly GCA_037074715.1. NCBI lineage: Eukaryota > Viridiplantae > Streptophyta > Magnoliopsida > Magnoliales > Magnoliaceae > Magnolia > Magnolia kwangsiensis. Next base: position 202,614,739 of record CM073571.1, read on the forward strand.
ACCAGCATTATTAACGTCAAAAAAAGATGGAAGCTAGCGCATGTGTGTCGACAACCGAGCAATCAACAAAATTACCATTAAATATCGGTTCTCAATACCACGGTTGGACGACATGCTCGATATGCTAGGAGGGACCAAGGTATTCTCTAAACTACATCTAAGGAGCGGGTACCATCAGATTTGTATTCGACCCGGTGATGAGTGGAAGACAGCATTCAAGACAAAGAAAGGGTTGTATGAGTGGCTGGTCATGTCATTTGACCTATCAAACGCACTAAGTACTTTTATACGTTTGATGAATCAAGTTCTAAAACCGTTCACTGGCCGATTTGTGGTAGTATATTTTGATGACATATTGATATATAGTCAGGATGAGGCGGAGCACAAAGAACATCTCAAGCAGGTGCTGCACGTCCTATAAGATAACAAGTTGTACCTCAACTTGAAAAAGTGTAGTTTTTTAACTGACAACCTGTTGTTTCTAGAATTTGTTGTAACGTCCACAGGCATTCGGGTGGACGATGAAAAGATGCAAGCTATTAGGGAATGACCGATCCTGACAAACATTCATGAAGTGAGGAGTTTTTACGGTTTGACGACTTTTTATCGTCAATTTGTGTGAGATTTCAGTACCATAGTCACACTTATAACAGATTGCATGAAAAACGGACCATTCCAGTGGACCGATAAAGCTGACGAGCTTTCACGAGATCAAGCATCATTTTTCTACAACACCGGTCTTGGTGCTTCCTAATTTCGATAAATTATTTGAGGTTGAGTGTGACGCTTCATACGTCAGAATTGGGGGAGTATTATCACAGGAAGGAAGGACGGTAGCCTTCTACAGTGAGAAGCTCAGCGAAGCACGAAAGAAGTGGTCAACTTATGAGCTTGAGTTATACGCAGTTGTTCAAGCGCTGCGACATTGGCAGCATTATCTGATTCAAAGGGAGTTTGTTCTATACACTGACCATCAAGCATTAAAGTTTATTAATAGTTAGGCTAATGTAAATCATGTGCATACTAGATGGGTTGCGTTTTTACAGGAATTTACGTTCGTTCTGAAGCACAAGTCAGGACAGTAGAACAAGATAGCTGATGCACTTAGCCGCCGTGCATCACTAGTTACGATGAGCAATGAGGTGGTCGGCTTCGACTGTCTCAAGGAACTGTATGCCGAGGATGAAGACTTCAAAGATTCTTGGATAAAGTGTCAAGAAGGTCACCCCAATAACCTTCATATACAGGATGGTTTTCTCTTCAAAGGGAATCAATTGTGCATCCTCCAAAGTTCTCTGAGAGCGCAGATTATTCAAGAGTTGCATGAAGGTGGCCTCGGTGGACACTTTGGGCGAGACAAGACGCGAGTTCTTGTGGAAGAGCGGTATTACTGGCCGCAATTAGTACGTGATGTGGGAAGAGCCATACAACGTTGTTATATTTGTCAGACCTCTAAAGGACAATCTCAAAATATGGGCCTCTACACCCCGTTACCTGTGCCTGACAACCCTTGAGAGGATTTATCAATGGACTTCATGCTTGGTCTCCCATGAACACAACGTGGCATGAATTCGGTGTTCGTGGTGGTTGATCGTTTCTCCAAGATGACACACTTTATCCCATGCAAGAAGACCCTCGATGTAACACATGTGGCGAATCTATTCTTTAGGGAGATCGTACGGCTACACAGGATCCTCAAGACCATTACTTCTGATCGTGACACGAAATTCATTGGCCACTTTTGGCGGACTCTGTGGACTCGATTCGATACACGACTTCAATTCAACAATACTTACCACCCATAAACTGATGGGCAGACCGAAGTTGTGAATTGCACATTGGAGAACGTCCTTCACAGTATTGCAGGAGAAAAGCCGAAGCAGTGAGACTTGGCCTTATCTCAAGCAGAGTTTGCATTCAACAACATGGTGAACCGCTCGATAGGAAAATCACCGTTCCAGATTATCTACGGACGAGTGCCTCACCACGCACTTGACTTGGTCCCTCTGCCCAAGCACCTAGGCACAAGTATTGTAGAAGAACATATGGCAGATAAGATCATGGGCATCCATGCAGAAGTGTAGGCCAAGCTACATGCTTTGAACGAGAAGTATAAGGAATAAGCGGACAAGCACCGGCGACAAAAGGTGTTCGAGGTGGGCGACCGCATTGTGGTCCATCTGCGTAAAGAGAGATTTCTGACCGAGATGTACAATAAGTTGAAGAATAAGAAGATTGGACCCATCCCAATCATTTGAAAGATCAATGATAACGTTTATGTTGTTGATCTTCTAGATGACATGGCGATCTCACGGACCTGACCGAGTATCATGAACTAGATCAGGATGTGAACTCGAGGACGAGTTCTTTTGAAGTGGAGGGGACTGATGTAGAGCAGGTCGCGAACAGTTTCATGGCCAAGATGGATCAGAAAAGGCCCGATCGACGATAGAAGTGATTCGGACCGTTGGACCTTAAATCGGGCGTATTTCGCAATCCAGAATGAGTTATCTGACGTAAAATATATGATTTTGGGGTAGAACGAGCTACTTTAGCCAACCAACCTGGCTATGCCAGGTTATGCAGTCCGGATTTGTGAGCAAACCCCTGATTGACAGTCGTTTCCCCGTTTTATTTTCGTTTTTACTATAAATAATAAGTTTTAGTTTGATTATAGCTTTTCATCCGTTGGGCTTTAGGAGTTGTGTCCAACATGAAAAGTGCTTAGGATAATTAGGAGAATGGTTTGGTGAAGCCAAATAGGACACTTACTATTCTTGGCCGAAAACCGTACGCACTAGTAGACATCACGACCGCCTACAAATAGTAAGTTTACTATTTATAGTAAGTCGCGGATTCTAGGAGTTTTAGTTGTAGTTTGAGTCTGATTTCTTTCCTATTGCTTGGTTCCCTTATTTAAAAGGGTGTAAACTCATTTTTATTCATTCATTAATCAATTTCAAATTTTATTAGAATTTATTTCTATTCTCTTGCTTTCTTTCCTCGTGGATTCGAGAAGTCTCTGTGAGGAGTCCAGAAAAGCTCCGTGGATTCGGAGTAGTTATCCTTGAGGAAGACGGTGATCGACCTCATCACGTTCATCCCTGCGTCAACCTAACTCCAATTGGATGGAAGATGCTGATGCCACATCTGCACAGATTGCACATGTGTGATCCAATGGTGGAGCCCAATTACACGCATGAAAGGTCATACGAGTGGAATAAGTAGCCCATTTTTGGCATGTTTGAGTTCTGTAAATCAGCTTTTCATGCAAATGTCTTCATTAATTTTGATTGTCCAATAAATGTTAATACAAAAATTGATATTTTATTACAAATCAATGGTTCATGTTGGACGCGGTATTGAAAATCATTTATTACAAACGTGCCATTGTGTAGGTCATCCGTACCGCCCCACCATGATGATGGCCCTTCTCCAAAGTCAGGCTGATCTGCTCATTAGGTGGACCACACCTGTATGTTAAGTAACACCATTGGTTGTCCATTGATAAAGGTGTGGACCTCACCTGACTGCTTTTTCTGTCAAGCGATGTTCATGGCGGGATGCACTACAAGAAAACTGGCCTTTACTGGCAGTCAAAACCACCGGCAAATCCTTTTCCTGCGGTTAGCTAACAGCCGGTAAAACCCCGGTCGGTAAACGCTTTACTGGCGGTCAGCACCTTTACTGACGATTGTGCTGGACGCTGCTAAATCACCAGTTTTTGTTACACCACCAGAAAATTGGTCAAAAGCTACGGATAAAATCCGTAGCTAAATGTAATTGGCTCCACAATGCAACCGTTGCCACTGGTACAATAGCTCTTTAGCTGTAACTATGGGGATTATGGCCACCGACAATCCGTAGCAATAGAGAAAATCTTTCTTGTCAAAAAGTTTTTTTTTAAAAAGAAAATAAAAGAAAAGGTGACCCACATGCATCCTAAGCAGCTAACATACCTTAGTTAATGTTAATGATCTCCTTGTTACCAATGATTGCCATTATTTCCAAGGGACTCGTTTCTTCTGTCGATCTTTGGTGAGCTGTGTAGCAGTAAAAGGCATCAGCACCAGTATTTCGGAGTCCTTCAGCAGGTTCAGGCCCTCAATGATATTGAGGTTCACCACCTGTGAGCGAAGGTTCTCTGTTTTGTCTACCAGAAGCTCAACCTTCTCACCACGGTCCAGAACCTGCACAAATGGAGATTACAATGGGTTTATGTTGTTCTGCACATCACAAGATTTAAATAATTTGGGGGCTTCAAAAGACAGGGCTGCATGGAGGACACTAATCTTGACATTTGGGTGGCCCAAGGAAAAAGACAGTGGAAGAATTGTTATTCCTTTACAGTGCCCGCACATAGATTGGAATCCTTGGAACCAGCTGAATGTGAGCCGAGCTTTGAGTGGTTTAGGAATAGAATTTACAAGAACCATTCTGGACTTAGATGACTGCCTCCTATAAGGCTTTGATGATGATGATGATGAAGGTTAAAAGAGAAAAAAAGAAAAAAAAAAACATTAATAAAAGATGTCAGATATGCATGCTCATGCTGGACAAAAAAAAAAAAAACACAACAGCATGAGAACTGCACAACCTCGGCTGCAAAATTTTCTACCTAGGTGCCACTGTCACTTTGAATTGTGTTTTTGATTTGTGCTCCTACTCCTACCTCCAAGCTGTTCATACTTGCTAACATTTTGAACCTGAAGCTTCTCCATTCCCATGCTCAAATCAGTTCCTGCTTACCTTCACACTTTGTGATTACTTGCGCACCAACAAAAAGACCAGTTATAAACATTACCATGGGCCCTACCTATGGAAGTATGGAGCTTCCAATAGAGAAAAGAATGGTTACCATTCAGTTCTAACCTACAAAACAAATGCATCAAATAGATACCTTCTGGAGGGCAATGGGAATTGCTGGGCCTTTTCCTTTTGCAAAGCCCATAATTCCATGATAGTTGCTACAAGCTAACATGGCAGTTTACTTGACCACTTGTCCTCCCTGAAACATGAAGTGAAGAGAAAGATCACATACAATAGAGAAATGAATTTTATTCCTAAGAAAGAACCCAAATAAAAGAGAAAGGAGCATCACCTTTGTAACTTTGCAAGTCCAATTTACATTAATTAGTTTCATATCAAAACCCCGCCATTATTCCAGAAAAAAAATTAGAAGTTCTCAAGAAGAATGAAGTCCGATTTACACAGCCAGTGAAAAGAATAATTCTTTCAAGCATTTGTTTGCATGTGCAAGCAAATTACAACAATAGAGAGGCCAAGTACTCTGTGCCCTCAAAAGGAGGAGTTTGAAAGACAAAATGTTGCTTGGAAAACATATTAAATACCTTAGATTAAAAAACTTTACATCAATGCCCATAACTAACATTTCAATCCGAAGGCAGATAACATATAGAAGAGCTGCAACTGTTGATTCATGAAATGGAGGGAGATAAGAAACATAAGGGCACGTTCACATGCATTAAAGAGCTTCTGCAGAAATCCATTTACATGGAAACACCATATTTCTTGTACAGGTCATTAGCACAGCAATTCATGCATCTTTGTGCAACTGACTAATTGAAGAGCCACAATGGCTGGCCACCTGTTGGAAGAGATTTTGTCCATGGATGGTTATCTGATATGAGAGTTGTGAAGAGTTGTGGATTCAGCTAGCCACTAATGCATAGATTGACCATTAACAATGGACGTCATCTGCACTCAGCTAATTAAAAAAAAAAAAAAAAAAACAGAAAAGAAAAGAAAGAAACCAAGTAAGAAGAAGAAAGAAAGAGAGATAGGATCTCAATAAACAACAAATCAGCAAATAAACTTACAGAGATCAAGATAGGATCTCAAACATCTTTTATTAAAAGAAAGGCATAATAAAATCTGATAAATCAATTTTAGGGACATTAATCTCAATAATAACTAAGTAAAGAAATGGTAGGACATGTCTCAAACCTAAGAAAATGCATCCTCCATAAAGTCCAGTTTCAAAGTGAAGAAAAAAGACTCTAATAGCCACATATCCTCTCTTTTATATAGGATTTGCAATTTTATTCCACAAAGCAACAATGTTAAATATAACAATATGAAGGCCATTTCTTACTTGTTCCACTTTACTGCCATTTTCACACCCAGCTCCAGCCATGACTATTTTAACTGCTGCTGCATCAACATCTGCCTTTCATATTGTGCATGAGATGGCAAACCTCGTATAAAAAAATGCCAATTACCGAAAATCCAAAAACACGATGTAATACACTATTACTCACTGTCAATGGACCATGCCCAAAAATGGTTACAGTCTCTCAATCTGGAAGAGCCTGGCTCATCCTCAATCTGCAATGGATCCCACAAGATCAATATTGTGGATCAACGATAATGAGCCCCCCATGTACGAAATGGGTACATCAAGATATTAACTACCATTTTAAATTCTAATGCATTGGGACTATCCTCCAATTTCTCACTTCCCATGAAGGATAATATGCTAAAATTTATAAAGAAATGACAAATGGGCCACATGTACCAATAGAAGAACCATCACATTACAGATTTGATTAAAACATGGATAAAACTGAGTTGGATACATTTAAGCCATCAAGCAAACACATTAAATGCAGTAACCAAGGCCTACTATTGTAAAGTTATACAGAAATCGTGATCACTGTATACCTCTAGAAGATCAATCCAATCCCTTAGACGGAAAACTAGAAGATTATGGCCAGAAATCAAAACAAATCAAATCAAGATCAGCCCGAGTTTGGCCCATTTAAGTCATTGGGTCTAAAAGCACATAGGGCCTTTGATTTCAGGCCCAAGCTTGCACATTAATATTATACAAGGGCCTATAATCCTCCACTTGAGCATCAGTATAAACATTTTGCAAAACATGAGAATGGCCATGTGATTGGTGCCCATGGATTGACTTACATTTCTCATTTATTTTTGGAAAGCATTACACGCTGCACATCTGGTGTAAATTTAGGCATATGCAATTACAAAGAAAAGAGAAGTGCAATTAGAAAAACCTCTGGCTGCAATTCTACACAATCAGCAAAATCAACTCCTCTGCATTCCGAGGTCGTAGTCTTACAGCCACTCGAACTCTTCCAAGAACTGTCCCAAGCATCCAAAGAAAAGAAAAGAAAATTCAGAATTGATCATAATTAATTTTTTTTTTAAAAATAAAATCCAGACTACAAAACAGATAAAACAAAAACTATGATATTGGAATCATAGTTTAAAAACCAGAAAAGTCAAACTAGAGTTGAGTCAAAGGGTACGTTAAGTTCTTTTGAGTCTTGAAGACCATGAATTTTTTGAGTCATCAAACTATGATGGACCAAAACTCCCAATATTCAGATGCTAATGAGACACACCCTTTTTCCAGGCAGGTCAACCAATTAGCCTTCTAAGGAACATAGAGAAAAGATACACACAACAATCTTTTCTTTTCTTTTCTTTTTTTTTTTCCTTCTTTTTATCAAGAATCCTGACAATATGATGAGATATAATAAGAGATTTTTATTAAGAGATAATCGAGGAGGAAATAATTCCAAAATAGAGCATCATGGATACCACTTTCATTAACAGTAACATCTGCAGCAGATCCATTTCAGTTTATGGTTTTTAATGGTGTAAACAATATACAAATTTTATGGCACGGGCCAAAAGATGAACTATATACAAATTTCAGGTGGACCACAACATACAAAACAGTGGTGGAAGACCATTATAAATATTTTTTTATGTGGTGGGTCACAAAAGTTTTGGATCTAATTTTATCAAAACAGGTTGGATACTAGCAGATGGCAAGTCAAAAATGATAGTGTTGGAAATATGTAAATACCCATGAAAATGCTGGACAAAAGGAAAGTGTAACATGGCCATAAAGATATCTGCACAAAGAAAGCTTCAAATTGATTAATTTAAAAATAGAAAATGATATTTGCATAATGTTTACTACAAACAAACAATATCAACTCACCTAAGGCCCTGTTTGGTAGACACCTAAAAAATGAGTTGATCTCATTTTGGTTAACAGAAACTATGCATTAATCTTTATCTCTAATAGATAATGAGTTCATGTTAAAAGTGATTATGTGATACAGATAACAATCTCTAATACATAATTATTGTTAGCTAAAATGAGATGAACATATTTTTGGATCTACCAAACAGGTACTAAATGTGTCAAATAAAATTGCAGATTCAACAATGCAAATCCCTAAAAAGAGATTCGACAATGCAAATCCCTATTTCGGGATTCGACAATGCAAATCCTTAAAAAGGGATTCGACAATGCAAAAGACCTTGCTAGGAAACGAACCTGGACGTTATAAAAAAATAAAATCAGCAAACAGATGAGAGATTTGATGATTGATTAATGCTCACTTAATAAAACAGAAGTAGCATCATCGGTTTAGTGAGGCCTACATACATGCATCTCACTCAGGAAAACACAAGAGAAAACAGGTACATGGTCTAGAGATAGAGACATTAATGGATATGAGGGTATCAATGTGATACAGACTGTTCTAAATAGTATCGAAATTTTCTGCAAGCATGAAAAGAAGTAGAAATTGATTCAGCTGCTGAGACAGGAAAGTGCTATTTCAAAATGTAAGTATAAACAGCTAGGAAGTGGGCCCAATGCACCAGTCCAAAGCACAATTGGAAGTGGGAGTGGCACATGGTTAAAGGATTGTGCAATCAATTTCCATGCACTTTTCCTCATATTGTATTTTCTTTATTACAGTAACAGAGCAGGATGCCAACAGTTTCTGGTGTTCTCTTTGTGAGATTTGTTTGAAGAAATGTAAGTTTTTGAGTGTAATAGTTGAAAATCAGATCCAAGGACTTTCTTTTTATTCTAATATCCACAGTTTGAGGTCCTGCATTTTTAAAACAGATCTTAGGCAGATTAGATCCTGGAGCTTTCTAGACATCCAGAGTTTAAATCAAGCATCGTTCTGAGCACAGATCCACTTCAGAGTCCTAGAGGAATTAAATTCGCAATCAGTTTTACAAATCAGATTCAGTAAACTTTATCATGTCTGTTTGGGCAGTTTCATATCCACTTTTCGATTAAACGCGATTTTAGATCTAGTGGAGTTTCAATTTCAATTGCTTACCTAGAACAAACTCATGAGCACTTTCAGATCAAGCACCAGCCTCAACTCAGTAAATCTGATTTAACAATTCATTTCAAATCTATTATCAGATTTGAAAATCTCTGACACAGCTTAAACACGAGATCATGGCATGGAAACTACAGTTTTCATTTGGAGAAAACAATTTCTGAGAAACATGAAAGAAATATCATATACTTCCTATCTTTATGAAAGAAATTCCTGGCTCATATGTGATGCCAGAAGATAAGTATCTTACATATATGATCAGAAATTTGGCAGGTTCACCAAGTTAAATGCAAATCCCTAAAAAGGGATTCGACAATGCAAATCCCTATTTCGGGATTCGACGATGCAAATCCCCAATTCGGGATTCGACAATGCAAATCCCTAGTCAGGTACTCTAAATTGCAGAAAACAACAGCAAGAAGGGAAAAGGTTTACATCATACCTGAGAATCGGAGATTCACGAGCAGCGGAAGGCCAAACTGCAGCAGAGGACCAAGGAGATGAGAGAGAGAGAGAGAGAGAGAGAGAGAGAGAGAGAGAGAGAGAGAGAGAGAGAGAGAGAGAGAGAGAGAGAGAGAGATGACTAGGATTTTGAGAGAGAGAGAGAGATAGGGACAGGGAGAGCGAGATGGAGAGGCAGAGAGAGGGAGGGAGAGGGAGAGCGTGCGAGAGGGAGAGGGAGAGCTTGAGGGACTGGAGAGGGAGGATCGGCGCGCAGCTGGAGATGAGGGGGCGAAAATGAAGTTAGTTTTTTTTTTTTCCTTCTTATAGGACCTTTACCCGCAGTTGTTAAAACCGGCCGCCAGCAAACGCTAGCCCCATCAGTCGGTTAAGCTACACTTTCTTGTAGTGACATTCCGTTTTCATGTTACACGTACAAGTCGGACAGAAAGGGCATGTTTCTTTGCTCCTCGAAGGATTGAGGGCTTGGTTTCAACCGTTAAATGGCACATGTGGGATTGATCAGGGCCACTCATCAATATGTAGCATGTAATGTTATCGCTTGAATATGGATGAACAAATATTGCTTCTGTAGGCATATGAATGCATGCATCGGTGAAATACAAAAGTTGATGGGGGAGCTGATATTGGCTGAGACCCTCCTATGCCTAAGTTAAGTAGGTTAGATTATAAGAGAAATGAACATTGAGTCATGAATTATTTGCTTCCCTTCTTTAGTAGACATGAGGGTTATTTATAGAATTCTTTGGCAACTATTAAGCATGCGTATCTCAATAGGATCTATTGAAGGGTCCAAATTTGAACAAGGATCTTCTTTTGAAAATATCGTGAGCTTGTTTACCAACTCGGCATGGTCTTTGGTTAGGATCTCATCAATTTTATCATTCCTTAGTATGATACAGGATTCTCTCTGAATATCCTTATTCCTATGTCGAGGTCGGTTTAATCAGCTCGATGGATAAGTCCTATCATCGAGTTCTGCCTTTGAACAACTCGGCTAATCAGTAGGTAGGTCATTCCTTGGAGCTAGTTAATTTGGGGCCTGAGCTTGGTATTAGCTTTTTGGGTCGGCTCATCTTGCACGATGGATACGTTGATGACTTGAGGATCCCATTCAAGCGAATCTCGATTAGTGTTATTCTAAGATTCCCCCCTTTGTGGCCCGTTGCTCCTCGTGATACGTCACTTTGATTTTCCCCATAACATATACCATGAATATTCCATATGACACAAATAATGGGAGTATACTCATCAGGTGGGCCATGCATCTATGTTAAATTTGAAATGTTAGATTTTTTTAACTATGATTTTGTCTCATACGAGTGTAGTCTGATCTCCCTCATCAACGGACCAAAATTATTTTTGGTCAAGGGTATGTTGTGTCACAGTGTACACTACCTGATGAACGGTCCTGATCTTTGCGTGCATCCGATGAAAGGAATGATTTCCCACCAAGGGTTTTAACTCATCAGATGATCTCCTTGATGGAAAATCAATGGCTCTCAAGGTTTATTTATTTATTTCAATTATGGTGCGGCCCAGATGGAAGGACCCATCAGCTTCATATATGGCAAACTTTTTACAAGCTAGGCTTTTTCGGGCGGGGCAGCAACACCTTATAGGCCCGCCTATCTTATCCGATACAGATGACGGTTCTCAATGGGTTTTTCTCTGTCTTTCTCAGCCAGTGAGTCAGTGACATAGCTTAAAAGACACGTACGCAACTTTCCTGCATTGTGAAAATATCGCTGAGATTTTGAATATCTCACTATATCGTGGTAATATAATTTTACCAAATTTCTAATGCAAGATTTTCAAAATCACGTCGATTTTAGCGTAAAATTTTTAGAAGTTTATATAATTTTGAAACTTCTTATGATAATATTTTATTTTCAGCAAAAATTTCCTGATAATATCGCGAGTAAACGCCATAATAGGAAGACCTCCCAGTAAATTCCCATGCCGAGAAATTGCCGAGTACGAGATTTGTGGCTGTGCGTGTAAACTAGGTTAAAGTGTGCTATGGGGTCCACCGTGATCTTTTTGTTACATCCACTCCGTTCATCTGTTTTGGTAGAAGTCATAAGTCCAAATATAAGGGAGTTTCGGTAGCTCATATGAAGTCATGAGTCCAAACAGGAGGGAGATTCAAAATCAAGTGGGCCACACAAAAGGAACCAGTGGATATTGAATGCTCTCCATTGAAACTTCATAGGAGGAAGAAAGAAGTTTTGGATCATAATGATATTGGTGTCCATTTGGGAATCACCTTATGAATGCATTAGATGGCATATAAATATCATGGTGGTCCCTTCCACCATAGGAAGGTATGAGATGCGGATGTTTACATCTTTACTTTTTCTGGTGGTGTTGCCCACTTGAGCTTTGAGTCTCTCTCGAGTCTGGGCTGATGACCTAAAATGAGGTCTTAGCTTGACGACTGAGGTAGTGCTTTGCTGCCACTTGGCCTGGTCGCATAGGTCGCGGTCGACAATTGAGGCCGGGTTGATGCTCTGAACCTTCTTTGGAGAGCTTCCTATAATAATCTCTTCTCTATATTCTAGGTATCAAGTCAGTCCAATTTTACTTATAACACCGCCCACTGAAGTTAATTTTCCTTGCTGTAATTTTTGTCCTACCATAATTCCCATGCAATAAAGTGTGGAATGATTCACCCAACATTTTGAAGCGTGATAATTTACTCACTAAGTTAGTCCAAAAGCCACACAATAACAAATTCGATCTAAAAGTCCAACACAAAAGATTATAAAAGACTATAATACTTTGATAACATGTAAAATCATAAGAGATTACATGATAGAAACTATAACTTATTTCAGTGACGAGAAGAGAAATGTATATAAGATGTGAGACACTTAGAAATCTTAACAGACATACGTATATCCATTTAAATAGCTGTCTATGATATGATAGATATCATGTACTCTAATAACATACATTATGGCAAGAGTACGATGGATGGAAATGACATGATTCAGGAAAGCTGCTGAGTCCCCGTGTCAACATTGCTGCCTCTAATTCTTGCTACTGCTAGCCACACCAAACGATAAAAAACCCCGCAAAATAAAATGATGAATGGAAGAAATATAACCAAAGGGGTAACTGGAAAGATCTTTGAAGGCGTCATATTCGCTTCCTGAACTCCAGGTGTAAATCCTTCAGGTGTGTTATCCTTGTTGCAAAGATATAGCATCACCGAAAGAAACACGAACAACATAACAGTCACATACACAGGATTAACAAATTTCTGGTAAAGTCCACCTCTGACCGTAGACATTGCGCCTCCTAAGATTACTACTAAGGATATGGAAAACAGGAAATAGTTGATTGTCTGAAACATTTTGAACCTATGAGGATCCTTATCAGCCAAAATGGATGTGCCCGCAGTGTGATTTTTTTTATCTGAGGAGTTGTTGAAACCCATGTTAGAATCATCTTGCCAAAGACCGCCAGGTGGGACAAGGGCCACTTGGAAGGATAGGGTCGCAGTTAGTGTGCCCACCAATATCAATACATTCCTTATTTCTGTAGCTGCTTTTTCTGTGGACATTTCCAGGGAATTTGCAGCTCGCTTCTTTCGAATCAGTTCATTCACCATTTTCTTGTCTGCTGAGTTACCATGACAAAGTGCGAAGACATCCAAGGCTGTGAAACCATTCATGTTCGTGGCGTTTATCTCCACACCAGTCTCAGTGCTGATCAAGTACGTTATCATCTGCATTTTAAAAAAAAAAAAAAAAAAAAAAATCATTTTGAAATCAAGGAACGGTCTTATGGAAAGAGAAAAAAGAAAAAGAAAAAGATGTCTTATGCATGGTTCTGGCTTGTTTACTGGTGAGACATGCACCATCATTATGCACATGGTTCGCTCATCAGGTATGCGCCATTATAAAAATGAAAACAATGAAAATGAGGTTTTTGGGCTAGGGCACATGATGGTGGTGTTTCTGATGAATGGAATGGATTTGCACACATGTAACATTCTTCTTGTAACCAAACCACTTACCAAAATTTCCTCCTGTACATGAACAAGATGGTGCATGATTATTTACTAAAAAGGGCCTCTTTGGTTTTCCAATTACAATGGTTGTAAATGGACAATGGTGATTTACTCCTGATAATGTGTGGTGACATTACTTACATTCAACTACAATGATGATTTTGCTACATGTTTATCCCCGAATTCGCCATATAAAATTGATAATTTTATATCATGAAATTGTAATGATTCTAATTTAATTTACCTACTTTTCATGTGCATTTGACTCTTGAATAACGAGCCATAATTCCTATTTCAACCAACTTAAAGATTGTAATGATGGCTTCTTTACTTTGCATTTCTCACAAAATTGGAAAATCAAATACACACCAACCCTTTTCATATATATATATATATATTATGTGTTTATTTATTTATTGATAAAACTTGCCCTAATCTTATTCAACTGATGGTTTACTTTGATCAAGAAGTTCTCTAAGTAGTTATAATGCTTGTAGCTGCATTAGGACAATTAGACACTCCAATCCATTGATCTAAACTGTTCATTTGTCTAACATGGAGATTTAACCTAGCATTAATCTGACAAATACTATCATTTGTCATGGTGATTTTCTCCTCATTGCTGGTTTCGATGAAATCGAACAATGTTCGATATCATCGATAACTGTCAGATTTTTCACCGCTGGTCGCTGGACAGTTTTCTGTCCTGTTCCGATATCATCGACGAACTTTCAATGATATCGAAGGCTGTCATCGAGAGTGGCTCGATGACATCGATAATTGTCAGAAATTTTCACCCCTGGTTGCTGGACAGTTTTGGTCCTGTTTCAAATCATCGAAGGATCGTCGATGATATCGAAGACTGTTATCGAGAGACTGTCGGGTTACGCAGATGCGATTGTGGAAATGCAGATTCTGCGGAAATTGTTTCATATTTTGATTATACCTTTTTCTATTCTTATATAAAGGGGTGTATGCGAGATTGGGGTGCATTCCAGAGTTTTCTAAGGTTTCCTAAAGATACTCTAAGAGGGCTTACGACTATCAAAGGAGAGAGAGAGAGAGAGAGAGAGAGAGAGAGAGAGAGAGAGAGAGAGAGAGAGAGAGAGAGAGAGGAAGCTTGTAGAAGGGAGATTCTGCTCATAGAGGTGATCTACTTCGCAGTCTACGTCTCAGCGCTTTTACGTCCTTGTGATCGGTGAGATCCCTTTGTTTTTCATTTTTATCTTATTGTTCGTCCACTCTTGCGTGAGTGAAGAAGGTTTGATTCAAGCGGTGTGTGCTTGTGATCGGTTGTAACATTCTGCTTTATAGTGGATTGTTGATCTGGACAAGGTCCCGTGATTTTTACCTCTTTGAGGGTTTTCCATGTAAAAATCCCTGGTGTGGTGTGGTTTATGTTTTGATTTAGTTCATTGCATTATTATTCCATAATTCTGGTTTGTTTCGAGAGTCTAGATCCTAAGGTTTTGTTCAAGGCCCTCAACAATTTGATCAATAACCTTTAATATATGGAGATTAAAAAAAACTAATCTAAAAATCGATCCACTCAACAATTTGATCTAAGGTCCTCACAAGAATTACAAATGATTCTGAAGAAAAGGAAGAGAAAGAGAGAGAATCCATACCCACTTATCCTTCTTCATTGCAGCGAGATGAAGAATGGTGTTTCCATTCACATCCTTTTGATTCACAAACTCATTGTCAAGACCCACCAAAAGGATCAACATCTTCAGTGCATCATGCTTATTATATTTTACACAAAGGTGTAGGACCGTCTCATCTCGATCCGTCATGTCTCGAATCCACTCAGTATTGGTTCCGTTGAACTCTTCCAAGACATCGAGGTGACCTTTCATCGCAGCTGCGTGGACGGGAGTCCACCCTTTTGAATCTCGATCATGTGAAACATCAACGATTAACGGTAAGAGCTCTCTTACGATATCGACAGACCCGTTTGCCGATGCCATGCGCAGAGGCGAGAATCCTTGGGAGCTCAATACGTAGGCGAGGTGGGGCTTCCGACGTAGGATTTCTCTGGCAAGGTTGACGCTCCGATGTTGAATTGCAATGTGCAAAGGAGGGATCTGTGATACAAAATCAGTCAAAAACCTATCAAAAATGAGTTCATTTTCTTCAAGTAAGTTTTGCAGGGAAATCACGTTCCTCGTCCGTAATGTTTCGTAGATTTTCGAATCCATTTCTCTCTCTTTATCCCTCCTCTCTCTCTCATCAGTCGAAACCCTCTCTCTCTCACTCAAAGCCTTCTCTCTCTCTGTTAAATCCCTCTCTTCCTCACTAGAATCCATCTCTCTCTCTCTCTCTCTCTCTCTCTCTCTCTCTCTTTTTCATATATTGTCCCTGCATTAATCGGGTTATTATAGAATCCATGGCGAGCAACGTACGATGAATTTGGACATATAGCGTTCCCATTCTTAATTTTATACACCGGTAGAGGGTGATAGTTGATACGCACGCACTCAAGACCTCTGCACAAAGTAGTGTGTGAGGTTAATTTACACCGTCCAGATTATGGGGGTTACTCTAAAAAAGTCATTAAACGGAAATCAAATAGGTGAAATAGCCGTGACCGCTGATTTAAGCTAACTTGTTTGTTGAATTCATACCGTTGTATGGTTTCCATTTTCACCTTCCACTGAAAGTCCACCAATCGAATAGCCAGTAGCTACCTAACCAAACTACTTTAAGATTTAGGTTGTGACTCCCCTAAATTGGTTGGACCTCAGAGTTTAGATTCTTCGATCGGTTTTAGTAATTTATGTGCTACGTGTCAATTCTTTATGCCTGCGTATCAATCTTCGACCATCACCTACTGCCGGAGTATAAAAAAGTTTTTCTCAACCCCTTTAAAAAAAAAAAAAAATAGAAAAAAAGAAAAAGGCCATGATCTTCCTCTGCTTTCGGGAAAAAGAGAGGTCCCAAGCCGATCATCTGATGGGTCCCACGTAGTTACTTGGCCAATAGAGCAGGCCAGTCTGCCCATTAGGTGGGACGGATACAAAAGAAATGAATGTGGTTGAAAGAAATTGATCAGTGGTCCATATTAAAAGAAATGAACGCAGTTGAAAGGAATTGATTAGTGGCTGCCTGAGACTGGATCGGCCTGATTACTGAGGCAGGGTATGTGCCTGGTGAACTCCATCTCATCAACGTGCAAGATTCGGAACGTGTGCGGGCACATGTGCTTCAAAGGCCTCCATCCATCTGAGGCTAGAAGAGATTTTAGAGATGACTTCTGCATGAGCGAGATCTGTGGCAACTTGCGGGTGAGTCCTTCCGAGAACATTTACCGTCTAAGAATCAAGTGGGACCTCTTGGGGTGGAAACCAAAACTCACGAATCCCGTGAGCTACAAATGTATGATGACAAGGAAGAATTTTAAAAGTGGCCATTTTTTGTATCTTAAGTTGATAATTCATGAAAGTATAAGGATCTCTCTTATTTTCTTATAGACAACCATAACACTATATTAAAATTTAATATAGAAATAATATTTTCTATAAAATATGAAAAATCAAAAAATAATATGGAATCAAGACAGGCTGAAGCACGTATGAGAACGCTATCCTTAAAATATTATTTGCTCCTATTCAAGTAGATTAAGTATGCTAAAAGGTTACAAGCAAATTGCTTATAGGATACGACGAGCCTGGTGTGGATCTGCGTTCAACAAATACGAAAACCTACTAATGGAACTCTTGTAAACAATTGTATGACAAAAATAGGAAAAAGGAAAAATCCCAAAAAGAGAAGAGGAAAATTGAGTTAGACCACTGCACTGGTCTATTCTTCAGCTAATGGTTCAGATGAACCATTACAGACCGTAGTGCTGGTTTGTTCTTCAGGCAATGGTTCGGAAGAGCCTTGTTGTCTTGCTGGAGTATCCGTATGTAGGAATGGACTTTGGTTCATATAATTATGCTGGAGTATGATTTTGTGAAGGATTGTAAACCCATCCTGGCCCAATATATATAGGCTATGGTGGCTGACAGTTTTGGTCCAGGGAATTTAATCCGTATAACCGTTTTCTAGCTTTTGTGAGAAACTAGCTGTTATTGGCAGTTTCTGACTGTTGTGCATGAGGTGTAAAAGCAACTGCATGCACCAGTTTTTGACCGTTTAGAGACAATGGCTAGCCATTTCTAGCTTATGGGCTAGCCACATGCAACAATTTCTTCATGGTTAGTCATAAAGTGCATGAAGAGTTACACCTCATTCTAACAACTACAATTCCAGCTTTTATATAAGTCACAGGATCCTCATTCAGTCCTCTAAACTCTTAGCTGTCCGCCTTAGCTCTCTGTCGCACTCGTCTCGCGCCGATTCGCCAAGGAGCGACACGATGTGGAAGTGCGAAGTGCGAAGTGCGCCACTAGCGCCTATACAGCTACACTGCCTCACATGCCCATGCACCGAGCTTGTGACTGAGACCGAGCTCGAGTACGAGTGTGCGCGGGTGTCACGCAAGCCCGATACTCCTCGGACTAGGTGAGTAAACATTATAATACTCCACTTTTAATATATATATATATATATAATATTTAAAATATATTAAAATCAATATTTTACAACACACCAACCATGCTCAACATAACATAAACTAAAGTGAAGATATTGAGATGGTAGATTAGCAAGGTGAGAAACTATAGAATTAGAGATGAATGCATTTGAGAGAATATAAGAGTACTACCCATAGGTAAATAAGATAAGAAAAAGCATACTTAAATGGTTTGGTCATACAACAGAAACAAGATCCGTGTCAGTTAATTACGAATTGTTATAACTTGAAGGCTCTAAAAGGGTAATAAAAAGGCCTGAAGGATTAGTTGTTGTATTTGATGTCTTAAATCAAGTTATATATTGGGCATGTTGATGGCATCGAATAATACTTGATCCCATCAAGATTTTCTTGATTCTCTAGTTGGTTGCTAGACTAATTGGGCATCTTTTCTATGCCATTGGTAGTTGTTCGATGTCATCGAACATGGCTCAATGCAATTGGAGAAAATCAGATTTTCTAGTTTGGTCTCTAGATAGTTTGGGTGTTAGTTTGATGCCATCGACATGGCTTCAATGCCATCGAAGGATAAGTTTCGATGACATTGAAGTGTGTTCGATGCCATTGAACTATTCAGCGCAGATTTACGTACAACTACGATTTTGCGGGATTTGTTTCCAATTTCATTTGAGATTCCTTCTTGACTTATAAATATAGATGTAAACGGGATTGGGAGTGTATCCTAGGCGTAGTAAATTTCTTTGATGAAATCGACTTCTAGGAGTTTACCGACCTCTTCACCGATTATTGCGTACCATTCTAACTCGAATGCTTATCGCTTTTTCCTTATTGATCGATGGTTGGGGTTGACGTTCAATTTGTGAACCATTACCTTTGGACTGATACTGGGCATGTCCTAATGGGACTAGACGAACACGTCGGTGCGTTGTCGAAGGAGATCCATGATTTCATTTCGCAGAGCTGGAGTCAGTGATGAACCGATCTGCACTGTCATGGTCGGGTTAGATTCGTCGAGTGGGATCTTTATGAGATCTTCCATTAAGCACCCCCTATTGACTGAGTCCTTCCGAGGATCTAATGAGGTGATGGCCATCACCTGGTGCTACGTTCTCAACGCTATGGAGTAGCATTGTCGAGCTTCTTACTGATCTCATTTGACTTGACCAACTCCGTGCTTGGTCAGGAATTTCATCGCGAGATGGTACATTGATACCACTGCTCGTAGAGTATTGAGGGAGGGCCGTCCGAAGATGACATTGTAGACAGAGGGACAATCAACTACTAAGAAGTCGATCATGGTCGTTGTTTGGTTTGGTCCTTCTCCTATCATGTAATAACCCAAATAAATCTTGACCGTTGAAATTTAACCATTGATCGACGTACCCAATTAGTTTGATGTGACCAACGATCTACAAGATCAACTGGCTCAATCTCAACCATTGATTTGGATATATCCAATCCAACTGTTCATTAACTAATAAATCTATCCAATGATACAACCATCAAGCCGTCCATCCATCTAAACTGACTGTCCATCTCACCACTAATCCACAGGTACATCACGAAGTCCACTTCCCGATCTCATCCAGCCGTACATTTATCCATCCATCTATATCATCCATGTACCATCAAACACATCACACACATGCAACAAACACATCATGCACATCCATCCATCTATCCATACATCCATTCGTCCGTCCATCTATTATACATTGATCCATCCATCCATTTGCATCATCCATCTACATCATAGCTTACATGTGGCACATGCACAACAATCACCTACACACACCTATCACATGTGTGGCATGCACATACATGTGGCGCATGCATGCGGTGCATGCATGGTGCAGGTGTGCATTTAACCAATCCAAAAAAAAATAAAAAAATAAAATAATAATAATAATAATAAATAAAAATAAAATAAAATAAAATAAATAAAAATAAAAGAAGAAGAAGAAGAAGAAAAATGTGATGAGAAGAATTGCAAAACGGAGGAAGCATGTGTAGACATGTCCACGTGGTGTAAATCAAAAGAAAGAAAGAAAGAAAAAAAAAAAAAAAAAAAAACGTGATCAATGGAGATGAAAACTGAAGCCATGCAACCGTTATCTTCTCCCCACGTGCTTAGTAGGTAGTGAAATGATTCACTATAAATAGGAGTAGGGTGGTAGGTGGTGAGAGGTGAGGTGAGGTGTTGTGACTTGAGAAGAGTGAGAGAGAGAGAGAGAGAGAGAGAGAGAGAGAGAGAGAGAGAGAGAGAGAGAGAAGAAAAAGAAAAGGTGTTGCTGGACATTTACGTTGGAAAGAGAGGGAGAGAGCAGAGAGAAAAAGGAATAAAGAAAAGAGGAGAGAGAAAAAGGAAGAGAGAGAGGAAGAAAAAAGAAAAGAAAAAGAAAAGAAAACATTTTTTTAGAAAAAGTGAGTTTCTCTCACTTGATATTTTTCATTCTTTATTTATTTATTTTTTATAATAAATTCCACTTTGTTTCCTTTAGTTTTATTACTATGCAAATAATTCAATGATTGTGCATTTTTCTTTTATTGATTTATTTATTTGATTCATAGTTTGTTTTATTTATTCAACATGATTTTTGTATTTATTTGATTCATAGTTTGTTGTGTTTATTCAACATGATTTTTTTTTGTAGTTCTCTTTATTTTAATTAGCAAACTGTGAACCAACTGTAAATTTATATTATTGTTTAGCATGCATTAATAATTCTTTTATTATTATTTTTATAATTTTAAGAAAATAAGAATTTAGAGCATCTTTTTTTTAAAAAAAAACTTCAAGTTCAATATACTTTTCCAGACTATCGGATTGGATTTGATGGATTGCATTGCATAAATATATATTTTCGCATAGAAATTTAAGTCATGTACAAACAATCTACAATGATTAGAAGCAATTAATCCTTAGAAATATTTTTCTCATGAAATATTTAAAATTTTATATACTTTGAACAGTTTTTCGAAACACCAGAAAATAGGTGGGGCAATTAAGTCCTCTAGGTTGAAAATCCCTAAAGCATAAATAGGTGGGGCGATCAAGACCCTTAGGTTGAAAGTCCCAGAAACCCAACTGGTACTTTTTGAAACCTCTACCGTACCCTTTGAGTAGGTGAGCATGTCAGGATTGCAAAAGGTTCCCACTGCCAGGTTCGGTAGGGTAGTAGTCGGACCAGCTAATGTACAAATGGGTCCCTCACCAAGTACCCTTTGGATGGGTGAGCATGTCATGCAAGAGGTTCCCATTGCCAGGCTAGGTGTTGTGTTGGCGCGGGTATTGGCCAACCGGTGTAAACTGGCCCTGGTGTTAAAAAGATTAAACCACACATGTTCTTATGGAGTATAACATCTATTGATTTCATTCATTCATATTTCTTTGCAATTATATTAAAAATTTGTTGTGTTACCTAAATAGGTACGGTATCTTTTAATACATTCTTATTCATGTTATATGAGGTTATTTTGAAACCTGTGTTGAGATTACTCACTAGGCTTCACAGCTTACCTTGTTGGGATTTTAAAATTTCAGGATCGGGATCTTATGGAGGAGCTTAAAGAGATTTTCTTTTATTTATTTTTGTTTCCTTGTCAATTTCTAAATAAGTGTAATAAACATTAAGTATAGTATAAGAGTATGACGATGACATGTGTTTGATGAAAATCTTGAATAGTGGAACATATACATTTTATTCTTCTTTAAATAAATGTTTGATTATTAATTTTATTTTTTTAATTTTTTTTATTTTATGAATGAGATCATTTTGTCAACATATGTGTGGATTATGAAGCATAAACATACAAAACATAAGTCATGCCTTCGGGTACGGAATCGGGGTCGGATATACCCAGGTGCCGAATTTTGGGGCGTGATAGATTGGTATCAGAGCCAAGTTTAGAATCATTGAGGACCTAGGGTGTTACTTGAAAACTTAGTCACTTTAAAAATTAGGATATATCCCCTACGAGTGTTATTATGTTATGATCAAAACTCAATCTGTAGTATTTTCTTTTAGTGATCCACCCTTATATGCTATCTAAAACTTATTGTTTGCTTTAGAACATGTCTGGGAGCCGACATGGAGATAGTCCTGTGGCGGCCACACCAGGGTCCACTGAAAGTGGCCAACACTTGATGGGGTTTTCCGTGCTTTAGGTGACATGGCGGCCATTCTTGGACAACACATTCGTCGCGATAATAGGGGAGCTGCCCAAGTTGTGGAATTGGGGGCTTAATAGAAAATTTTAAGAGGCTGAAGCCGCCTGCTTTTGAAGGTTTGTCGGACCCTATAGAGGCAGAAAAGTGGAAAAAGCAAATCGAGAAGATATTCACTGTTCTGGGATGTGATGAGGAGCAGAAGGTTACACTTGTGGTTTTTATGTTAGAGGGAGAGGCCGACCACTGGTGGGAGACAATTGCTAGAACAATTGAAGAAGATACCGCATGGACATGGGATATGTTCTGTGAGAGGTTCAATGAGAAATACTTTCCTGAGTGTGTAAGGGAGCAGAAAGCAAAGGAATTCATAAGCTTAGAATAGGGGGAGATGACTGTAAGCCAATATGAGTCCAAATTTATTGAATTATCCCGTTTTGCCCCATATATGATTCAGGATGAAGCTCGCAAAGTTAAGAAGTTTGAGCGAGGTCTGAGAGGGTCAATTCGTAACAAGCTAACTCCACTTAAGCTTAAACTGTATGCTGATGTAGTAGAATGGGCTCTAATGATAGAGCGAGACAACGAAGAATTTTGGAAAAGTCGTAACCAGAAGAGAGAAGCAAAGAGTAATGTCAGGGCTGCACCGAATACATCTCAAGCACAGGGCGATGCTTCCAAGAAGTTGAAGATGATAGTAACAAACACCTCAACTCCTGCTCAGCCAACGAATCGATTTACGGGCAAATGTTATAACTGCGGAATGGAGGGTCACTCCGCTCGTTTTTGTAAACAACTGCCTCAACAACCAAATTATCAGGCGCCCTCGCAGATGCACCCGAGACCTCAGCCACAGTATCAAGCACCTCAGTCACAGTACCAGAGACCTCCACATCAAGTACCGGAACAGTATCAGAGACATTCGCAACAAAGACCCCCTCAACAACAACAACGCCCACAACAATAACACTACCAGCCGAGGCAGGAAGGTCAGGCTTCTCGACAACCAACCCAGGGTCGTGTGTTTTCTATAGTACCATCAGACGCAAATGTTAATGGAGCAGTGGTGGAAGGTACCATAATTATCTATTCCTCGCCCACCCAAGTTTTATTTGATTCAGAAGCTACACATTCTTTTATTTCGACTCTTTTCGTGCATACACTAGGTCTATCTCCTGAACTTCTAGATAAGAATTTAGTAATTGCTACACCAATAGGAAGCTCCGTAGTGTTAAATCTGATATGTAGATCTTGCCCTGTAACGCCTGTGAAAAATCCATACTTGGGCTCGAGTACCAACTCGACCCGAAATTGCGTAGAATTCATTCCTTTAGAAAATATGACTAGGTTAGCTAGTGCAACGTTAGAATAGCTGGGAAATGGTCCCTGATCACTTTAAATACGTTCTACAAGGGCCGAAGCGAGTGGAACCAAGGGTGCTATAATGCTCTAAAGCCTCGGATCAAACTCTAAACCGGTTTGTTCTCTGGACCACTTTGAATCTTTGTATTGGATCTAGACCGCACGTTGAAAGTCTGATACCTCCTATCTTAGACCGTTAGAACCGTCTAGCTGGACTTGACACTCATTCCAAAAATCAAGTCAAACCGATACTCACAGGCTATTTCATTGAGCCCGGACCGAAGAGAGTGTGAATAGGGACATAGTTGGAATTTCAAATTCAAATCTGGCACACAAATTTGACGCATCAGTATTAAGCATTCTGACCGTCAGAATACAGCCAAATTACACCCTTGGATCAGGAAAAATATCTATTATATATCACGAGACTTATAGGCCTGATCTTGGTGCGGTGACCGTTAAACTGAAACTGGGCCGCCACGTGCGATCTGGGAACCCAACCGGTCTGAAAACTGGATGTGTGCTAGATCCAGTATGCATGAGCTTAAGTCCGACCGCATTTGGCCAGGGGACCTCCAGAAATGCCCTTTTGGACCGAAACGGCCCCGATTTGGTTAGGCACCAAGTAAACATTGTTCCCAAGCCTATTTTGGGAATGTTTTAGGCTATAAAAGGGGTTGAAACCCTCACTCCTCTCTCCCATCCGAATTTGAGAGAAGCCCTAGCTTGGGAGAGAGAAAAAGAGTGAGAGATTGTGAGAGAGTGGGAGAGTTCTTCCCGCCACTTGTGCTACGTGTTGCACGTGCTTAAGCAACACTCCTCTACCGCTTTCCCGGCGATTCCACTGCAATCCTAGGTAAGTAAAAACCCTAAATGGATGTCGATTTGAGTTTTCCTTGTTTCCATAGCGATGTAGCTTATGGATCTTATGTATTAGGCTCCTTACTCGCCGTAGACGAACCATATACACTCCGCTTCAATTCCCGAGTCTACAAGACACTAGGTGAGGATTTTAGACGCTTTGATTGACGGTTCCCAACGCTTTCAATGTCGTTTAATAGTAGATTCTTGACGGCATCGCCGTTTGACATGTACAAAATGCTCTCCGTTTCCCGTTTCGTAAGCTAACGAAGAATATGAGATTTAGGGCATTTTAGTCATTTGTAGGAAGTGCTGTTTACATTCATATTTTGCTGATGTGATTGACATGGTTTGTTGTCGCATTAGGAAGTTAGGAATGCATGCATAATTAGTTTGGCGAAGAGATTCGCCTAGTTGCGCACTTTGGGTCGACATGCTATATGTAGACTTAAGTGTGTAGTGTATGTGTTTGTATAAATGCTTGTATTAGTATGTATTGAATTAAATGATGTTATTTGATAGTTTGTGATTGATTTTTCAATTATTATGCTGACCTAAATGATTTTCTACATGTTGACAAAATGCATGATTTCTTTACATGCATGGAATGTATGTACTTGAGGATTTGCTTAAGTTGAATATGCATGGGGAGTATGCCTTGAAGATTTGCTTAAGTTGAATGTTATAACATGTGCTAACATGCTCACATGATGTATTTCAATTCCAATACCTTTTTATAGTGTTAATGTAATTCCATAGATGTGTGGGACTTGACTTAGTCCAGGCAGTCGGTAACCGAGCGAATTCGTGGCTGACTGGTCATAGCCACGAACGACGCGTCGATGAATGTGATTCGTGTTGAGAGTTGGCGGCAGTGGTTAGGCCACGCGAAGTGTTTTACGCACTTCATGTCGTTCAATTCGAGATGCGATCGCGCTAGTCGAGCCCGTCAAGTAACCCGACTGGCCGATGTTTGTTCACCTTGTATGTATCATAACTGCTTGAACCTAGGGTACTGAACTTACCATTGTAAACCCTATTAACCGTGGTACCTTGATCCACGAAGACTCATGAGCCGGGCATGGTGGTATGGGACACCATGGTCGAGCTGTCGGCCTACGCTGGGGCCACAAACCTCCCCGTAGTGACCAATGAGCACCTTGACTCGTGAGCAGATTATGGTGGTATGGGACACTATATTCTAGCTGTCGGCCTACACTGATCAGGCGACGAGCCCTTTGTAGTGACCGCGAGCGTATTCTGAGTTCACGGGAGGCGACGACCCTTCCGTGCAGTAGAGTACAGTAGGCCTGTATTGATAAGGTAATGGGGGAGCGGTGCAACGAGTGCGAGCAACAGCCCTGGCAGTCCTTGCAGTGACCTACGAAATGTACATCGTATGAGATTACTAGGAGTGACGACCCTAGACAGAATCCGTGTTGGGATTGATACAAGGGAGGTACCTTAGTTTCCCAATCCTGCTGTTTGAATGGACTAATAACAACTTGGTAATCATGTCACCATAGCATTGCATGTGCCTGGAAGATGTGGAGCACTCTAGGGAGTGTGGCATGCCGCGGTCGTAAGATGTTGCCGTATGAGGGTGATCGTCGGTGAGGGCATACATCACGTCATATCATCTTGCATTAACAACAGTATTAGGATTTGTCTGATTTACTGCTTTACTATTATCGCGTGATTGAATTGTGAACATGCTAATCTTTGCTCTATGATTCCACTGAGTTGATCACTCATTCCCACGTTATGGGATGGTGTTTGCAACACCCACCAGACCCTGTTGTAGTTGCAGGTGACGACGAGATCCAGGAGGTGGAGCCGGAGATTGACGAGGACCAGGATGAGTTCTCGTATATGCAGTATCACGACGGCTTCCCGTAGGTGACCTGGATCGAGGGGGACTTCAGTGGGACTATTTTGAACTTATTCTTTTGTCTATTTACATGTATATGAGACTCAGAGATGTAGTCATACTTTGGAGACAGTTGAGATTACTTTGTTTTTCCATACAGTGATATATATATTGTTTAGTCTTCCGCTTACTTTTATCACTGGATCTGAAGTATGAATTGCAGTTTTGGTATACTTTTACTCATGTGAATGCTTTAAATCAGACAAAATTGAATCATAACCATTTTTGTTGCATAAGTGACGGTCTGGAACTCGGGAGTTGAGTTTATACACGACCCCCGATTTTCAGGGTGTTACAAGTTGGTATCAGAGCATGAATGAGAGTATACTGGGCCTGGGTTATGGTCTTGCGACGTACGCTGTCGCTTCCTTTGACTTAGGTGGGTGCGAGAAGGGTCTAGAAACACTTCTAGGATCACAGATTCACCGATAGGCGAAGTCTATAAGAATCGATCGCAAGATCGAGTCTGTAACGTATCTCGGGTCGCGTAAAGCGACCCGAATCACTTCTAAGCTGAAGGAAGTCGGGTGGAGACGTCCTATGAGCAGTTTTAAACCGCAAAAGTGAATCCTTGGGCCGTGGGATGACCACGACTCCAGTAATCAATCGCCAGGGCTTAAAAACCCCGTTTCACCAAAAATCTTCAAAATTCCTTCTCTAAACACTTCAAACTTCAGTTATTTCTTATCCATTTCATATTGGGCATCAAACCTAATGTGAAAATAATACAAATTAGCACATTCACCAAATTTTACAGTGAATAGTAAAATTTCATGAAAAATGGCCATAAGGCCATTCTAAATTCACTTTCTTTAGCAACTAAAGAGCTAGAAAGATGTACTGGCTCCTTCTACCCCAAATTCATATGCTGCATCATATGGTTTGGTATTCGGGATTGCGATGTGGACCCGGAAAGCCCTGAACACATGTTTGGGCTCATAGGGACCAAAATATAATGAACCAAGGGGTGGGACCTGACTGTTTGGGGCCCTGGGACCATGGGGGACCAGACCCATGGGGTCCCACTGGCCAACCTGGAGGTTGGCCGGCGATGCCATCGCCGGCCGGGCGATGCATCGTCGGCCGGTGACCTCCGTTGGTGCTGCCCTTTGGGCGCACCCACTTAAATGCCCTCCACATCACCCCTAGCTACCTCCCATCCCACGAAAACCCCTAAAACACCCCTCTCCTTCACAAACAGCCCCCTTGCATACCCTAGATTTAATTTTTAGCACTCCATTCCAAACCCCGGCGACCCAAACCACTCCTAAACCCTTCCTTGGCCAAAACCAACCACCACCCATCAATTATTGGGTGTTGGCAGCCCCTTTCCTTGAAGATTTCCCCATTTGGAGCTCCAAAATCCCCCAAATAGTGCTGAAATCGTGAGCAGCTCCATTCCATCTTTTTGTTCTTATTTTTCCCTGAAAGTACAGCCTTGGGAAGCTTGAAGCATCCCTCTACGACGCCTAGATTTCCTTTTGTCAGATTGGGCAGCCATTTCTCCGCATTTTCGGCGTTTTCCATGGCCTTCGTGGAAGCCATTTTGGGTCTTTTGTCGCTCTCATCCATCATATCTTTGATGGGTAAGAGGAAAACTGCGTCAGACGAGGCTGGGCCGAGCCGCCCTGCTCGATCGAGAAGACCGCGGGGTGGTGCCGCAAGTTCAAGCACCGCCGCAGGTCCAGCTGCAGTCCTGGAGTGCCGTACAAAGCGGGATTTGGATCCCCATGCACATCTTGGACGAACCATCCTATCAGAGATGCCTCATGGTGAATACACTGATCGTAGAGTGTTATTTGAGGCGGACGTAGATGGGCGATTGTTCGGCGAGTATCTGTTGTTCGAACGCATTGAAGCTGCGCACTGGGGACCGATCTTTGAAGCTCGCGCTCGTGCTAATGTGAGCACCGTTCGTGCCTTCTATGCTAGCATCCAGAGTCCTACCTTGGAGCCCTTACAGTTCAAAATCCCTTTTGGTAGAGATCGGATGGCTACGATCGACGTCCGGTTGGTTGCGCGACTTCTCAATGTGCCTCTAGGTGATGTACATCCAAGTGAGAAGAATTTGAGGACTAGACGTGAACGAGATCGCCGCACTAGGTTTCTGTGCGGTAAGTTGGTTCCATGGCAGCCTAATAATAGCCTCAAGGCGACGTACATGTCTGAGGATTTGCGTCTGCTGCATCATATCTGCACGTTCAATGTTTATCCTAGGTCGACGAACCGCATTGAATGTACACGCCTTATGGTCGATTTCTTATCTCTGGTGGCCCAGGGAGAGAACGTATGTATGGCCACTTTCATCTTACGGCAGATAGTTCTCATAGCCAGGTCGAGGAGAACATCCGAATCCCTTCCCTTTGGCCGACTCATTTGCAAGATTGCGCTTGAGTTTGCCTATAGACTTGGACCCGAATTGCCGGTATCGATTCACACCATCGATGAGTCGACAATGGTTAAGATGAAGATTGGGTCGCAATACCGTGAAAATCAACTCGAAAGGGATAGTGGGGACGACTTTGATGAAGAGGAAGATCAAAGCGAAGAAGAACCTAGAGCAGAGGTTCAGGAAGAGGTTCAGGAAGAAGCAGAAGAGGAGGCTCAGGATACTGATGAGAGCCCTCCTCCTTCTGCGCAGACTACTATTGACGATCGCATTGCTCGGATGGAGGAGAGTCAGACCGCTTTGCGAAGGGAAGTCCAAGAACTTCGAGCAGAGGTCGCTGATGCCAAGGCCGTTACGAAGAAGAAATTTGGCAAGGTGACTCGCACCTTGAAGGCAATCCTGTGTTGTTTACAGGATAAGGGTGCTCCTCCTCCGTCACCAGATTCCGACTAGCGATGCGATCTTTGATGTTGATTATTAGTAGTTAGCTATTTTCTGTTTTATGTGTGTAAAGCCTATTAGGGCTAGTGCTTTGCTTATGTTGCTGTTGCTTAACTGTCTTAATTTTCATGTCATTCTAGTCATGATGCTTGTAAGGATATATCCCTTGTATTGTGACAATTTTGATTAATTGAAATGCATGGAATGCCTTTGACTCTTTAGTGAATGATTGTGGTGTATTTGAGCAATTGAGACTGACCAGGTTGCGCCCTATTTTGAATATAGGGAATGCCACCTAAGACTACGAGGAGCGCGGTTCGGCTTTCATTGTCAGAGCAGATGGATCAGGCTCCCTCTCAGTCTGGCACTCGTCCGGACCCTGCTGTGGGCCCGATTCCTGAGACGGTTCGGTCGTCTCAGCCTGCTGTTGGTCCTACAGATGGACCACCGCCATTTACACCATCAGTTAGAGAGCCACAGCGCGCATCTACTTCCGCACCTCATCCGCCACAGCCTGCTCCACCACCTGATAGATTCGAGCAGATGATGGCTATGATGCTACAGCAGCAGCAGCTATTGACTACTATAGTCGGGACTTTAGCCCAGGGTGGGGGTGCGACGGCATCTACTCCGCCTGCACCACCTGCGCATCCAGCTGAGGATGCCTATGCTTACGCCCAGGATGAGGGCATAGCACATCCTGCGCAGCCTGTTTTCCCTGCGGGGAATTCTGCCGACACACGGGGTCTTCTGGAGCGATTTCAGCGCTTGCGGCCTCCTACTTTCACGGGTTCTCACAGACCCGAGGAGGCTGAGTTTTGGCTCGACCGAGTGTCGAAGATTCTGCGCATGTTGCACTGTACTGAGGCAGAGCAGGTAGAGCTGGCTACCTTCCAGTTTGAGAGAGAGGCCAGTATGTGGTGGGATAGTATATTGCGGACTGTTACCGCAGATTTCGTATGGACATGGGCAGCATTCGAGTTTCGCTTCCATGAGAAGTATTATCCCCAGACCTACAGGCACGAGAGGGAGAATGAGTTTCTCCGTCTCAGGCAGGCAGCGATGACGGTTACTGAGTATGAGCATCGGTTTACAGAGTTGGGCAGGTACGTCCCGACGATTCTAGCTGATGAGCAGATGCGCATACGGCGCTTTTTGGAGGGCTTGCGACCGGATATCCGGTCGAAGATGTGCTGTATCAGTTTCCCCTCCTATGCGGAGTTGGTTCACATGTCCATGCGGGCAGAGCAGGACGTGGATCGACTTGCGCGATCACGAGGCCCGACTACTTCCAGGCCGCGACCGGAGTTGCCAGATAGGCCCTTCGCGGGCAAGAGGCCTCGCATTGATCCTCCTACCAGGACCACGGCGTCAGTAGGACCGTTTCGGCGCCCTGATTTATCATGCACATACTGTGGGAGGACGGGCCACCTAGCGCAGAGTTGCTTTTCGAGGATGCGGGACAGTGGGTTTTCGCCGCCGCAGAAGATTGATCGTGTACGTCCACAGGCGATATCAGCACCGCCTATACGGTCAGCTCCTGTGCATTCCTCTTTCAGACCCACAGTATCGCAGATTCGACAGCCCCCACGGCCCTTGACACAGCGGCCGAACCGGCCACAGCAGGCTCGAGTTCATGCACTGACCGCTGAGGCAGCTACGACGCCGACTTTCCAGCATTCAGCCTTCGAGGTCACGGGCCATATCGGAGGTACTCCCGTTCTTGTCATGGTGGACACTGGTTCCACGATTTCTTTGATATCGCGTGCCGTAGTCAGACGTCTTGGGTTGCAGACTATCACTATGGATAGCGTGCGAGTCCTTGCAGCTCATGGAGATTATTCGGATGTCACCCAGATGTGTGAGGGTTGTTTAGTTGATCTGGGAGGCAGGACGATGACTCTTGATCTGGTCGTCGATCCCTCGCTCGTATATCTCGACGTCATTCTTGGCATGGACTGGTTGACTGCAGCGAGAGCCGAGATTGACTGCGAGGCTCGTGTGGTGACGGTGTACGAGCCTGAGGGTACGCCTTTCACATTTTCAGTGCGGGTAAATCTTCCTTTCCGCATTCTTAGCTACGTCACTCTATTGCGCGACGCTGGTGCCCAGGTACTTGAGCAGACGCCAGTTGTTTCTGAGTTCGGGGATCTGTTCAGGAAGATTCCTGGTTTGCCGCCCCGACTTGAGATCGATTTCACTATCGATCTGATTCCTGGTTCTACACCTGTCTCACTGCCGACGTATCGCATGGCACCATGTGAGATGGAGGAGTTGAGGACGCAGATTGATGGACTGCTAGAGCTTGGCTTTATACGGCCTAGCGTGTCTCCTTGGGGAGCACCGGTCTTGTTCGTAAAGAAGAAGGATGGTTCGCTGCGATTGTGTATTGATTATCGCAGGCTGAACCAGCTCACGGTGAAGAACAAGTACCCTTTGCCCAGGATCGATGACTTGTTTGATCAGTTGAGAGGAGCGCAGTACTTCTCGAAGATTGATCTTCAGTCAGGATATCATCAGCTGCGCGTCAGAGATGAGGACGTGCAGAAGACAGCATTCAGGACCAGTTTTGGTCATTATGAGTTCCTTGTGATGTCGTTCGGTCTCACGAACGCACCGGCCGTGTTCATGGATCTGATGAACAGGGTATTGTGGCCTTTCCTCTATCGATTCGTCGTTGTCTTCATCGACGACATTTTGGTATACTCTAGGAGTCGAGAGGAGCATGAGGAGCACTTGCGTTTGGTCCTTGATACGCTCAGACAGCATCAGTTGTTCGCACAGTATAAGAAGTGCGACTTCTGGAAGCAGGAGGTGAAGTTTCTGGGACACGTGGTGTCCAAGGATGGCATGGCAGTTGACCTGTCTAAGGTAGCTGCGGTGCAGGACTGGGAGCAGCCTGGTTCTGTCACTGAGGTGAGGAGTTTCTTGGGTCTCGTTGGCTACTATCGGCGCTTCATTCAGGACTTCTCGAAGATCGCGAGACCCTTATCTCAGTTGACACGGAAGGACGTGAAGTTCGCCTGGAATGATAAGGCGGAGTCAGCTTTTCAGGAGCTGAAGGACAGACTTACGTCCGCCCCTGTGCTAGTATTGCCAGAGCAAGGGGTTAAATACACTATATACACTGACGCGTCTAGCGTTGGTTTGGGTTGTGTCCTTATGCAGAGGGACAGGGTAATTTCGTATGCCTCGAGACAATTAAGGAAGCACGAGGAGAATTACCCTACACACGACCTGGAGTTGGCAGCCGTTATATTCGCACTGAGACTCTGGAGACATTACCTCTACGGAGAGGAGTTCGAGCTCTTTTGCGACCACAAGAGCCTCAAGTACATATTCACGCAGCGGGACTTGAATATGAGGCAGCGGCGATGGATGGAGACGCTGAAGGACTTCAAGTTTGAAGTCTCTTACCATCCTGGGAAGGCGAACCTTGTGGCTGATGCGTTGAGCCGCAAGAAGGCGATAGAGTTTGCGGCTCCGCTGATGGTTGCCGAGTGGGATATGGTGGAGTTTTTGCGGGACTTTGAGCAGAAACTCACCGTAGAGGAGCCGTTTGAGTTCATCGCACATGTACAGGTGCGATCTCAGATCGATGACCGAGTCATCGAGGCGCAGAGGGACGACGCGCATCTTACTGAGCTTCGAGAGCAGGCCAGTGATGATGCTGACGCCGACTGGCGAGTTGGTATGGATGGAGGCTTACGTTACCGTGGCCGCCTATGCGTCCCAGATATCCCTGACTTGAGACGAGAGATTCTCGAGGCTGCGCATTCTACTAGACTCGCGATGCATCCAGGCAGCACGAAGATGTATCGTGACGTGAAGAGGACGTATTGGTGGGAAGGTATGAAGACCCACATTGCTGAGTTCGTGTCCCGTTGTCTCACTTGTCAGCAGGTGAAGGCAGAGCATCGCCGACCACCTGGACTTTTGCAGCCTATGCCTATTGCAGAGTGGAAGTGGGATTTCATTTCCATGGACTTCATTTCTGGGTTGCCGAAGACGAGGAAGGGGCATGATTCCATTTGGGTGATCGTCGACCGATTGACGAAGTCGGCGCACTTCCTACCGATTAGAGTTACGAACTCTGCAGACGAGCTGGCTAGATTGTATATTAGAGAGATCGTGCGTCTGCATGGAGTTCCGTTGGAGATCGTGTCGGACAGAGACACGCGGTTCACTTCTATTTTCTGGACTCGCATTCAGGAGGCTATGGGTGTGAAGTTGAAGTTCAGTACTGCCTTCCACCCACAGACGGACGGACAGACGGAGCGAGTGAACCAGATCCTGGAGGACATGTTGCGAGCTTGCGCATTGGACTTCAAGGACAGTTGGGATGACTGTCTTGCATATGCGGAGTTTGCGTACAACAATAGCTTCCAGGCGAGTATCGGCATGGCACCTTATGAGGCGCTGTATGGGCGACCTTGTCGCGCACCGCATTGCTGGTTAGAGGTCGGTGAGCGCAGCTTGATTGGCCCAGAGTTGGTGCAGGCGACGTCAGAGAAGATTGATATTATTCGACGTCGACTTCTTACAGCGCAGAACAGACAAGAGCTACGCCGATACGAGACGGAGGCCAC
The DNA here is from genome assembly GCA_037074715.1 of Magnolia kwangsiensis. Classification (NCBI taxonomy): domain Eukaryota; kingdom Viridiplantae; phylum Streptophyta; class Magnoliopsida; order Magnoliales; family Magnoliaceae; genus Magnolia; species Magnolia kwangsiensis. The sequence goes on from CM073571.1 coordinate 202,648,654, forward strand.
TAGAGTTCACAGTCGGGGATCATGTGTTTTTGCGAGTTTCCCCTATGAAGGGAGTCCTTCGGTTCGGGAAGAAGGGGAAGCTGGCACCGCGATTCATTGGTCCATTTCAGATCCTCGATCGTGTGGGAGCAGTGGCTTACCGATTGGCTTTACCCACGCCCCTCGCGAGCGTCCACAACGTATTTCATGTTTCTATGCTGAAGAAGTACGTTGCTGATCCTTCTCATATCATCAGATGGGAGCAGGTGCAGTTAGGAGAGGATGTTACTTATATCCTGCGACCGACACGCATCTTAGACCGGAAGGAGCAAGTACTGCGTAGCAAGGTGATTCCCCTTGTGAAGGTACTATGGACGCATCATACTGAGGAGGAGGCTACTTGGGAGACAGAAGCTGAGATCAGAAAGAACTACCCACAGCTTCTCGAGGAGTACGAAAAGGTACAAAATTTCAAGGACGAAATTATTTGTTAAGGGGGGTAGATTGTAACGCCTGTGAAAAATCCATACTTGGGCTCGAGTACCAACTCGACCCGAAATTGCGTAGAATTCATTCCTTTAGAAAATATGACTAGGTTAGCTAGTGCAACGTTAGAATAGCTGGGAAATGGTCCCTGATCACTTTAAATACGTTCTACAAGGGCCGAAGCGAGTGGAACCAAGGGTGCTATAATGCTCTAAAGCCTCGGATCAAACTCTAAACCGGTTTGTTCTCTGGACCACTTTGAATCTTTGTATTGGATCTAGACCGCACGTTGAAAGTCCGATACCTCCTATCTTAGACCGTTAGAACCGTCTAGCTGGACTTGACACTCATTCCAAAAATCAAGTCAAACCGATACTCACAGGCTATTTCATTGAGCCCGGACCGAAGAGAGTGTGAATAGGGACATAGTTGGAATTTCAAATTCAAATCTGGCACACAAATTTGACGCATCAGTATTAAGCATTCTGACCGTCAGAATACAGCCAAATTACACCCTTGGATCAGGAAAAATATCTATTATATATCACGAGACTTATAGGCCTGATCTTGGTGCGGTGACCGTTAAACTGAAACTGGGCCGCCACGTGCGATCTGGGAACCCAACCGGTCTGAAAACTGGATGTGTGCTAGATCCAGTATGCATGAGCTTAAGTCCGACCGCATTTGGCCAGGGGACCTCCAGAAATGCCCTTTTGGACCGAAACGGCCCCGATTTGGTTAGGCACCAAGTAAACATTGTTCCCAAGCCTATTTTGGGAATGTTTTAGGCTATAAAAGGGGTTGAAACCCTCACTCCTCTCTCCCATCCGAATTTGAGAGAAGCCCTAGCTTGGGAGAGAGAAAAAGAGTGAGAGATTATGAGAGAGTGGGAGAGTTCTTCCCGCCACTTGTGCTACGTGTTGCACGTGCTTAAGCAACACTCCTCTACCGCTTTCCCGGCGATTCCACCGCAATCCTAGGTAAGTAAAAACCCTAAATGGATGTCGATTTGAGTTTTCCTTGTTTCCATAGCGATGTAGCTTATGGATCTTATGTATTAGGCTCCTTACTCGCCGTAGACGAACCATATACACTCCGCTTCAATTCCCGAGTCTACAAGACACTAGGTGAGGATTTTAGACGCTTTGATTGACGGTTCCCAACGCTTTCAATGTCGTTTAATAGTAGATTCTTGACGGCATCGCCGTTTGACATGTACAAAATGCTCTCCGTTTCCCGTTTCGTAAGCTAACGAAGAATATGAGATTTAGGGCATTTTAGTCATTTGTAGGAAGTGTTGTTTACATTCATATTTTGCTGATATGATTGACATGGTTTGTTGTCGCATTAGGAAGTTAGGAATGCGTGCATAATTAGTTTGGCGAAGAGATTCGCCTAGTTGCGCACTTTGGGTCGACATGCTATATGTAGACTTAAGTGTGTAGTGTATGTGTTTGTATAAATGCTTGTATTAGTATGTATTGAATTAAATGATGTTATTTGATAGTTTGTGATTGATTTTTCAATTATTATGCTGACCTAAATGATTTTCTACATGTTGACAAAATGCATGATTTCTTTACATGCATGGAATGTATGTACTTGAGGATTTGCTTAAGTTGAATATGCATGGGGAGTATGCCTTGAAGATTTGCTTAAGTTGAATGTTATAACATGTGCTAACATGCTCACATGATGTATTTCAATTCCAATACCTTTTTATAGTGTTAATGTAATTCCATAGATGTGTGGGACTTGACTTAGTCCAGGCAGTCGGTAACCGAGCGAATTCGTGGCTGACTGGTCATAGCCACGAACGACGCGTCGATGAATGTGATTTGTGTTGAGAGTTGGCGGCAGTGGTTAGGCCACGCGAAGTGTTTTACGCACTTCATGTCGTTCAATTCGAGATGCGATCGCGCTAGTCGAGCCCGTCAAGTAACCCGACTGGCCGATGTTTGTTCACCTTGTATGTATCATAACTGCTTGAACCTAGGGTACTGAACTTACCATTGTAAACCCTATTAACCGTGGTACCTTGATCCACGAAGACTCATGAGCCGGGCATGGTGGTATGGGACACCGTGGTCGAGCTGTCGGCCTACGCTGGGGCCACAAACCTCCCCGTAGTGACCAATGAGCACCTTGACTCGTGAGCAGATTATGGTGGTATGAGACACTATATTCTAGCTGTCGGCCTACACTGATCAGGCGACGAGCCCTTTGTAGTGACCGTGAGCGTATTCTGAGTTCACGGGAGGCGACGACCCTTCCGTGCAGTAGAGTACAGTAGGCCTGTATTGATAAGGTGATGGGGGAGCGGTGCAACGAGTGCGAGCAACAGCCCTGGCAGCCCTTGTAGTGACCTACGAAATGTACATCGTATAAGATTACTAGGAGTGACGACCCTAGACAGGATCCGTGTTGGGATTGATACAAGGGAGGTACCTTAGTTTCCCAATCCTGCTGTTTGAATGGACTAATAACAACTTGGTAATCATGTCACCATAGCATTGCATGTGCCTGGAAGATGTGGAGCACTCTAGGGAGTGTGGCATGCCACGGTCGTAAGATGTTGCCGTATGAGGGTGATCGTCGGTGAGGGCATACATCACGTCATATCATCTTGCATTAACAACAGTATTAGGATTTGTCTGATTTACTGCTTTACTATTATCGCGTGATTGAATTGTGAACATGCTAATCTTTGCTCTATGATTCCACTGAGTTGATCACTCATTCCCACGTTACGGGATGGTGTTTGCAACACCCACCAGACCCTGTTGTAGTTGCAGGTGACGACGAGATCCAGGAGGTGGAGCCGGAGATTGACGAGGACCAGGATGAGTTCTCGTATATGCAGTATCACGACGGCTTCCCGTAGGTGACCTGGATCGAGGGGGACTTCAGTGGGACTATTTTGAACTTATTCTTTTGTCTATTTACATGTATATGAGACTCAGAGATGTAGTCATACTTTGGAGACAGTTGAGATAACTTTGTTTTTCCATACAGTGATATATATATTGTTTAGTCTTCCGCTTGCTTTTATCACTGGATCTGAAGTATGAATTGCAGTTTTGGTATACTTTTACTCATGTGAATGCTTTAAATTAGACAACATTGAATCATAACCATTTTTGTTGCATAAGTGACGGTCTGGAACTCGGGAGTTGAGTTTATACACGACCCCCGATTTTCAGGGTGTTACATGCCCTGTCATGGTTCGAGATTCCATATTGTTAGCCGACTTTATCGTATTAGACATGCAAGAGTTCGATGTTATTCTGGGAATGGATTGGTTAGCTTCGTTCCATGCAAAGTTGGATTGCTTTGAGAAGACTGTGACATTCTCTATTCTTGGGCGACCGAGACTCCATTTTCTTGGAAAGAAAAGGAATGAATCATTATGCGATTTCTTAGCACTTTTGGAGGAAGAATTGCATGAAGTAGGTATCGGTCAAATTCCAATCGTACGTGAATTTTTCGACATATTTCAAGACATACCGGGGTTGCCTCCAAGAAGAGAGATCGAATTTAGTATAGATTTTATGCCCGGAGTCTCACCAATCTCCATGGCACCATACCGTATGGCACCAGTAGAGTTGAAGGAACTAAAGGAGCAGATTCAAAAGTTATTAAAGCAGAGTTTCATTCGGCCGAGTACGTCGCCGTGGGGTGCGCCAGTCTTATTTGTAAAGAAGAAGGATGGCTCGATGAGATTATGTATTGATTATCGCCAGCTGAACAAGGTCACCATTAAAAATAAATACCCACTTCCTAGGATAGATGACCTTTTTGACCAGTTGAAAGAAGCCAAGTTTTTCTCCAAAATAGATTTACGGTCAGGATACCACCAGCTTAGAATTAAAGAAGTGGACATACCAAAAACGGCCTTTAGGACTCGTTATGGCCACTACGAGTTTCTCATGATGCCGTTTGGGCTAACAAATGCACCGGCAGTATTTATGGACTTGATGAACAGGGTATTTAAGCTACACCTAGATCAGTTTGTCATAGTATTCATAGATGATATTCTTATATATTCTAAAACCCAGGAAGAACATGAGCAACATCTTAGAGTTACTCTTCAAACCTTGCGGGAGCATCGATTATATGCTAAATTTGAAATGTGTGAATTTTGGAAGGAGGAAGTGAAATTTTTAGGCCATGTAGTTTCAAAGAAGGGCGTGTCAGTAGACCCATCAAAGGTAGAAGCAATATTGCAGTGGGAACAGTCCACAAGTGTGACCGAAATACGTAGCTTTCTTGGGTTAGTAGGGTATTATCTAAGATTTATCACAGACTTCTCTCGAATTGCGGTATCGTTAACTTGATTGACCAGGAAGGGTGTAAAGTTTATTTGGGATGATACTTGTGATCAAGCATTTTCAGAGTTAAAGATTAGGTTGACAACAGCGCCTGTCCTCACTATTCCTTCGAGTGGTGAAAAGTTTGTAATCTTCAGTGACGCTTCATATAAGGGTTTAGGTTGTGTCCTTATGCAACAAGGTAAGGTTGTAGCTTACGTCTCTAGGCAGCTGAAAGTGCATGAACAGAATTATCCTACTCATGACTTAGAGTTGGCAGCCGTAGTTTTCGCTCTCAAAGTATGGAGGCATTATTTATATGGGGAGAAGTTCGAGCTATTTTCAGACCATAAAAGTTTGAAGTATCTTTTCTCACAGAAAAAATTGAATATGAGGCAGCGTCGGTGGATGGAATTCTTGAAGGACTATGACTTCACCCTCCAATATCATCCAGGTAAAGCCAATGTAGTAGCAGATGCTTTAAGTCGTAAGCCGCACGGAGTAATTGCTCACCTCATGATTCAGCGATGGAAAATGTTAGATATGGTGAAGGATTTTGACATCCAATTGAATCCGCAAACATCTATAGCTCGTCTCTTTAACCTAGACATTCAACCTTCTTTAATTAGTAAGGTTATAGAAGCTCAACAACGAGATTCATGGCCGCAAGCTAAGGTAATGGAAGCTGAAAAAGGTGGTAAGTCGGAATGGAAAGTTGGTATCGATGGTGGATTGGTGGATTAAGGTTCCAAGGAAGATTATGTATACCAAATGTGGCTGAATTAAAGAAGGAAATTATAGACGAAGCATACCGCACAAAATTCACAATCCACCCTGGAGGTACGAAGATGTATCACGATATGCGCAGGCAATATTGGTGGAATAATATGAAGAGGGATATCGTTGATTTTGTAGCCAAATGTCTCACGTGTCAACAGGTAAAAGCAAAGCATCATAAGCCATCAGGGATGTTACAGCCACTACCAATTTCTGAGTGGAAGTAGGAGCACATATCCATGGATTTTATTATGGGATTGCCACGGACACGTAATAATCAAGATGCAGTTTGGGTTATCGTCGACCGATTAACTAAGTCCGCACATTTTCTTCCTATATGTGCTACCTATTCTCTAGAGGAATTATGTAAACTCTATATTAAAGAAATTGTTAGATTGCACGGAGTGCCTGTATCTATCGTATCCGATCGGGATTCCAAGTTTATGTCTCGTTTTTGGAGAAGTCTACAGAAGGCACTGGGAACCACTCTTGATTTTAGCACTGCTTTTCACCCTCAGACTGACGGGCAGACTGAACGAGTAAATCAAATCCTTGAAGACATGCTCCGAGCTTGTGTGCTTGATTTTAAAGGGAGTTGGGATGATCATTTACCATTGATCGAGTTCACTTATAATAATAGCTACCAGACGAGTATCGGCATGGCGCCATATGAGGCTTTATACGGGAGGCCTTGTAGATCTCCAAATTGTTGGACAGAAGTTGGAGAAGGTAGTTTTCTTGGACCAGATATTGTGCAAGAGACAACAGAGAAGATTTTTATCATTAGAAACCGTTTGTGCGCAGCCCAAAGTCGTCAGAAGAGTTATGCAGACAATCGCAGAAGAGATCTAGAGTTTGCAGTTGGAGATCACGTCTTCTTAAAGATTTCTCCTATGAAGGGCGTCATGAGGTTCGGTAAAAAGGGAAAGTTGGCTCCAAGATATATAGGTCCGTTTGAGGTTCTAGAGAGAGTTGATGTTGTAGCATATAGACTTGCTTTACCACCTCAATTGTCTGGTATTCATGATGTTTTCTATGTATCGATGTTAAGGAAATATGGGCGGGACGTTTCTCATGTTATAGACTGGCAACCATTAGAGATCCGGGAAGACGCTTCATATATCGAACACCCAGTACGTATTCTTGATCGGAAAGACCAAGTGCTTCGATCCAGAGTTATACCATTAGTCAAGGTTCAGTGGAGTCACCATATCGAGGAAGAGGCTTCTTGGGAACGAGAGGCCGAGATCCAAGAGAAATACCCTCACTTGTTCGCATTATAGGTATGTAAATTTCGAGGACGAAATTTCTTTTAAGGAGGGTAAAATGTAATAACCCAAATAAATCTTGACCGTTGAAATTTAACCATTGATCGACGTACTCAATTAGTTTGATGTGACCAACGATCTACAAGATCAACTAGCTCAATCTCAACCATTGATTTGGATATATCCAATCCAACTGTTCATTAACTAATAAATCTATCCAATGATACAACCATCAAGCCGTCCATCCATCTAAACTGACCGTCCATCTCACCACTAATCCACAGGTACATCACGAAGTCCACTTCCCGATCTCATCCAGCCGTACATATATCCATCCATCTATATCATCCATGTACCATCAAACACATCACACACATGCACCAAACACATCATGCACATCCATCCATCTATCCATACATCCATCTGTCCATCTATTATACATTGATCCATCCATCCATTTGCATCATCCATCTACATCATAGCTTACATGTGACACATGCACAACAATCACCTACACACACCTATCACATGTGTGGCATGCACATACATGTAGCGCGTACATGCGGTGCACATGAGATGCATGGTGCAGGTGTGCATTTAACCAACCCAAAAAAATATATATAAATAAAATAATAATAATTAAAATAAAAAATAAAAAATAAAAGAAGAAGAAGAAGAAAAATGTGATGAGAAGAATTGCAAAACGGAAGCATGTGTAGACATGTCCACGTAGTGTAAATCAAAAGAAAGAAAGAAAGAAAGAAAGAAAAAAAACGTGATCAATGGAGATGAAAACCGAAGCCATGCAACTGTTATCTTCTCCCCATGTGCTTAGTAGGTAGTGAAATGAATCACTATAAATAGGAGTAGGTTGGTAGGTGGTGAGAGGTGAGGTGAGGTGTTGTGACGTGAGAAGAGAGAGAGAGAGAGAGAGAGAGAGAGAGAGAGAGAGAGAGAGAGAGAGAGAGAGAGAGAAGAAAAAGAAAAGGTGTTGCTGGACATTTACGTTGGAAAGAGAGGGAGAGAGAGAAGAGAGAGAAAAAGGAATAAAGAAAAGAGGAGAGAGAAAAAGGAAAGAAAACATTTTTATAGAAAAAGTGAGTTTCTCTCACTTGATGTTTTTCATTATTTATTTATTTTTTTTATAATAAATTCTACTTTGTTTCCTTTAGTTTTATTATTATGCAAATAATTCAATAATTGTGCATTTTTCTTTTATTGATTTATTTATTTGATTTATAGTTTGTTGTATTTATTCAACATGATTTTTGTATTTATTTGATTCATAGTTTGTTGTGTTTATTCAACATGATTTTTTTTGTAGTTCTCTTTATTTTAATTAGCAAACTGTGAACTAACTGTAAATTTATATTATTGTTTACCCATGCATTAATAATTCTTTTATTATTATTTTTATAATTTTAAGAAAATAAGAATTTAGAGCATCTTTAAATAAAAAAAAAAATCAAGTTCAATATACTTTTCCAGACTATCGGATCGGATTTGATGGAATGCATTGCATAAATATATATTTTCGCATAAAACTTTAAATCATATACAAACAATCTACAATGATTAGAAACAATTAATCCTTAGAAATATTTTGCTCATGAAATATTTAAAATTTTATATACTTTGAATAGTTTTTCGAAACACCAGAAAATAGGTGGGGTGATCAAGTCCTCTGGGTTGAAAATCTCTAAAGCATAAATAGGTGGGGCGATCAAGACCCTTAGGTTGAAAGTCCCAGAAATCCAACTGGTACCTTTTGGAACCTCTATCGTACCCTTTGAGTAGGTGAGCATGTCGGGATTGTAAAAGGTTCTCACTGCCAGGTTCGGTAAGGTAGTAGTCTGACCAGCTAATGTACAAATGAGTCCCTCATCAAGTGCCATTTGGATAGGTGAGCATGTCATGCAAGAGGTTCCTATTGCCAGGCTAGGTGTTGTATTGGCGCGGGTATTGGTCAACCGGTGTAAACTGGCCCTGGTGTTAAAAAGATTAAACCACACATGTTCTTATGGAGTATAACATCTATTGATTTCATTCATTCATATTTCTTTGCAATTATATTGAAAATTTGTTGTGTTACCTAAATAGGTATGGTATCTTTTAATACATTCTTATTCATGTTATATGAGGTTATTTTGAAACCTGTGTTGAGATTACTCACTAGGCTTCACAGCTTACCCTGTTGGGATTTTAAAATTTCAAGATCGGGATCTCATGGAGGAGCTTAAAGAGATTTTCTTTTATTTATTTTTGTTTCCTTGCCAATTTCTAAATAAGTGTAATAAACATTAATTATAGTATAAGAGCATGACGATGGCATGTGTTTGATGGAAATCTTGAATAGTGGAACATATACATTTTATTCTTCTTTAAATAAATGTTTGATTATTATTTTATTATTTTTATTATTTTATTTTATTTTATTAATGAGATCATTTTGTCAACATATGTGTGGATTATGAAGTGTAAACATACAAAACACAAGTCATGCCTTCGGGTACGGAATCGGGGTCGGATATACCCAGGTGCCGAATTTTGGGGCATGACATATCATGACTGAGAGTTGAATAGATCCTTTAGAGGTAACCTTGTCCCCTGCAAATCCGAGCAGGGGAGTCTTAACAGGTTGGAGTTGGGACCTCACGACTCCCATCTTATTGAAGGCTTTAATGAAAAGGATATCAGCCGAGCTGTCGATGTCCACCAATATCCGAAATACTTTGCGGTTGGCTATAGTCATGGTCACCACTAATGCATCGTCGTGGGGGTGGCGGACACCTTGGGCGTCCTCTTTAGTGAAGGTCAACTCATAGGATGCTACTTTCTATTCCTTCAAAGGCCTATTGGTGATGTGGATTTGATGCTTCGAGCTGCAATGACTAATACTTTGGGTGTGAGCTCTTCGTGCTCAGTCCGAGTCTCCTCCTCCGGCAGGTTCATCAAAGATGATGTGGATTTCACCGGTAGCTTTATTGTTAATGGGCTGCTCATTTTTTCGATCTGCCCATTCTTCCCTCCTGTTGACATATTCTCACAAATACCCGTTGCGGATGAGGGCTTCGATCTCCTCTTTTAGATTGAAACAGTCGCTGGTTAAGTGGCCGTGGTCGCGGTGGAAGTGGCAGTACTTTCGTTTGTCCCGCTTTCGGCATCAAATTTCATTCTGTTCAGCTATTTGATGATTCGTTTATCCTGAACTTTCATAAGAACCTATTCAGGCGTTGCATTGAGAGGGGTGTAGAAGATGAACCTGCTCTCAGCTCGTCTGCTTGGACGCAGACCTCTCGTTAACTCATCGTCCCTTCTTTGTTTGTTGCTTGCGGTCAAGGCTTGTTCTTCCTTGGGTCGTTTTTCCTTGGTTGAGTTGCCCTTGTTCTGAGCAACTTTTGCGAGCTGAAAAGCTCCTCAACGTTGGAGTATTTTTTAGCTCGATTGAGGAGATCGACCAATGCTGTCGGTGGGTCCTTGCTCTTACTCGGGTGGTAAACTCCTTGGAGTTTCAACACTGGGTCAAGGGTTCGAGTACCCATGGTGGCGTGCGTGTGTGGCGTGTGTGTGCATGCGATGTGAGTGTGTGGGAGCGTGTGTGCATAAAAAAATAATAAAATAATTTTTTTAAAAAAAGACCAATGATGTCGATGGGTTTTCGCCGAGTGAGAAGATGAATCTCCCTTCCCTCGGGCCTCCCATAATGGTGGTCAAGGCTATCTAATCTGAATAGGCCTCGATCTACATTGCCTCCAAGTTAAAGCGTTTGATGTAGTCTTTCAACAACTTATCTTCTTTTTAGATGATGGTGAGGATATGAGTAGTCGGTTTGAGTCTTTCCTTTCATCCGATGAAGTTAGTGATAAATGTTTTATTAAGCTGTGTGAATGAACTGATGGATTGTGGCTTTAGCTGTCAGAACCACTTTTGAGATGCTCCTATTAGGGTTAAGGAAAACGTATGACACATAACAACGATTGATGCACAGTAAAGTTCCATCCAAGCCCTAAAAGATTTCAGGTATTCGGCCAGATTAGTGGTTTCGGAGTAAGGGGTGATCTGTAGCATCAGAAACTTGGGTGGGATTTGGGCGTGCATGGTGTTGGCTATGAATGGGGGCTCAATTTCCTCTATTAGAGCTTCTATCGAGGTTAGAGTGTGCTTGTCACATGTCACCAATATGACCTCGCAGTTCATTGAGCTCGGCCTCCCAGGGATCTTCGTTTTCGGTTGTTACCTCGGTCTTGGCTTCGGGAGCTTTGTCATGCTTCTTCTTCTCCAACTCATGACGTAAGTCGGAGGTAGCTAGTGCGGTAGTGTCTAAAGCATAGGAGGGGACTCGCCTCGGTGCTTCGTTGACCTGTCTATGCTCGAGGTAGCGCAGAGACTTACTTCCTCAACTCCCTAGTTGGGGGGAGGGATTTGTCGTTCCAACAATCGCCTTATTTGATTGAGATTGCTAGTCAGGGCTTCGACTCGATATTCAAGAGAGACGAGCCGACTCCCCATTTATGGGACCACTCTGTCCGACCTACGGGCGCAGAATTAGCCTGAACTTAGGAAGATGAGTCCCGATAGTCTACAAACTGTTCCAGTGGCACAGGGTTGGGCACAACGGCAATAGTCTAGGCTTTCTTTCACTTTTTCCCCATTGTCGAGCCCTCATGGGAGATGAGAATGTCTTTTGATGTTGTTCTCACAGACGACCCCAAACTATTGATGCAGAAATCTAAGCAACCTTCCTTAGACCTTCAAGTACCCACACAAAGAGCAGACAAATGAGACCCTGACTATAGCAGGGGGCCCTCTAATCTAAGTCAGGTAGGAAATCTAGATCTAGTTGTAAAAAGGGTTTTGGGCTTAAGATTGTGTGTATATTTCACCATTAGGAATGCTCCTATTTATAGGTAGGAGAGGACGATGGAGTTGGGGCGGTCACTCTGTTTGGTAGGTGCATGTTGTGGAGTGATTCAGATCCTATACATATCGTGGGGATCTCCGGAGATCCTCGGCTGAGATCTCAGGTGGGTCCGTGTTGCAGGCGCCTTGCTAAATCTTCGGCTGGAATTTCATGTAGATATTGTCGGGACCAGGTTGGAACTAGCAGAAGTGGGGTTGTACCGACCTAGGTCCTTTGGCGAGTGGCTGTTGAGTTATTTTTGGCATTGGGCAAATCAAAGGGTTCTTCGACCTGCTCTTGGTGGCTGTCGAAAGGTCAAGTCTGACCACATTTTCCGCTCGGTTTGGGGCTAGAAATTGAGCCTTTGATTGTATCGGTTACTGGCCGACCTAGCTAAATATTCCACGGAGTTTCGACCTGACCTTATCTTATCGGTCGATCTATTTTTCCCATAACATGACTCTTGAAAAGATTTTAGATGTAATCTTATCTTTCACCTTGGATTTCAAACCCCTTCTTTGAAACTCATAAATACATTAGGGGATTTGAAATCCCTTCAAATCCCCCTAAATCCATTTTGCCAAACAATCCCTTAAAATTTTGGAGCTTTGTTGCACATCACGCAGCAAAAAACAACACAATGCCTGCACTATTTGGTTGCGAATGGAATGCACAAGTAAGGCCGTCAATGGGCTGTGTTTAGATGGTGCAAAGTTCACTCCAAGCCCAACCACGTAACAGAAATCAAGCCAAGTGTGACCCGAGCTTGTCATGAGGCCAAAATAGACAAGCCCGGGCCTGACCCAATAAGCTAAATACCCAGTTTCGAGACATCTCCAGATTAGATCAATAACTTAAATCATTTAAGAGTAGGCTTGATGGATAGATTCTGCTTATGAAGCTCAGTACTCCCTCTATTTTTTGTTTGGAATTGGGAACTAATGATGCTATGTATCCGTATTCCATCCCTTGTTTTAAAACAAAAATCAAAAGAGTCTCATCCAATCTTACTCCGTTTCAATCTTAAATTTAATCTTGAATTCATTTCTAAATATAAATTTTAGAATTCAAATTAAATATAGAGAAAATTGAGAAAAAGGCAAACGGGGAAATTACGTAAGGGACCCACTATTAGTAGTTGACCATACGTCGGCCATATGGGCATATGTCCAAAAAAAATGTGACAGCTCATTAAAAGAATAGGTGGATCTGATTTATGCCTACCTCAGGTAGCGATCAAATATTAGTGCGAGTTAGGCTATCACAGTGCTTACAATAAAGAGGCTACGAGTGGAAATCGAAAAGGTTGGCTTGTTTTTAGATATGAGTGGTGTTAAGGACCTTATCGTGTTGGGTGAGTGGCCAGCAGGAATGACCATTAACGCAGATATGGAAGAAGGGAAATCTCAGCTTGATTGGAAACTTTTGTGGCCCTCATAACTTTTTAACGGTGGGCGTCACTCTCCCCACTGTTTTCTGTGCTGCGGTCCACTAGAGATTTTGATCTGACTCATTCTCTGGATCATGCCCTGATATAATCTCCCCGAATGGATTGACGGTGTGGATACAAAACATACATCATGGTTGGGCCCACAGAACTTAGTGACGTCACTTCAATGTGAGTCTTGCCTCTGCAATGGCACCCCTTGAGGCGCCCATATCACACACGTGTCGCTACCTTGGCCCACCATGCATATGTGCCGCGATCACCACTTTAGCTGCGATCACTCCAAGACGCATTCTGCCAGCAACCCCAGCCTACGTTCAACATGGGCTCACCGAGCCTGGGTCATGACCGGGTGCATCACCGTTCTTGTTTTACTAGCGAAGTACACGGTCGCAGCCACGGGTTCTGGCATGTGGCTCGAACCATTGCTAGCGGGCTTGCTTGGGTACGTACTAGCAGACTTTGGCACGAGCGTATACCACTGGGCAATCGACAACTACGGCGATACATCAATGCCCATTTTGGGTCCTCAGATCGAGGCCTTCCAAAGACACCACAGGTGGCCCAGGACGATCACACGGCGGCAATTCGCCAACAATCTCCACTCGCTCGCACGTGCCACAGCATTCGTGCTTGTGCCCATCAACTTACTGTCTAGTGATGGAACTGTGCACACGTCCGTTGCAGTGTGCTCGGGCTGCATCATGTTTAGCCAGCAGTTCCATGCACGGGCCCACAGTACCAAGAGCCAATTGCCACCGTTGGTTTTGGCATTGCAAGATGCAGGCGTGCTGGTCTCACGTGCGAAGCATGTGGCACATTACCGTTCCCCCTACAACAACAACTACTGCATCGTTAGCGGCGTGTGGAATGAGTTCTTGGATGACCGTAGATTTTCCGAGGCCCTGGAGATGATCGTGTTTTTTAAGTTCGGAGTGCGGCCACGATCATGGAGTGAGCCTAACTCCAATTGGACGGAAGATGGTGATGCCACGTCTGCAGAGATTGCACATGTGCGATCCAATGGTGGAGCGCAATTACACGCATGAAAGGTCACACGAGTGGAATAAGTGGCCCATTTTTTGCATGTTGGAGTTCTGTAAATCAGCTTTTCATGCAAATGTCTTCGTTAATTTTGATTGTCAAATAAATGTTAATACGAAAATTGATCTTTTATTTCAAATCAAAGTTTCATGTTGGATGAAGTACTGAAAATCATTCATTACAGGCATGCCATTGTGTAGGTCATCCGTACCATGAAAACGGTGGGGCCCACCATGATGATGCCCCTTCTCCAAAATCAGGCTGATCTGCTTATTAGGTGGACCATACGTGTATGTTAAGTAAGGCTGTTGGTTGTCCATTGATAATGGTGTGGACCTCACCCGACTGCTTTTTCTGTCATGTGATGTTCATGGTGGGACATTCCGTTTTCATGGTACACGTACAAGTCGGACAGAAAGGGCATGTTTCTTTGCTCCTTGAAGGATTGAAGGCTTGGTTTCCACCGTTAAATGGCACATGTGGGATTTATATGTGCCACTCATCGATATGTAGCGTGTAATGGTATCGCTTGATTATGGATGAGCAAATATTGCTTCAGTAGGCGTACGAATGCCTGCACGGGTAAAATACAGAAGGTAATGAGGGAGCTGATATTGGCCGGTATCCTTAGATAACTGAGGATGTCAGATTATAAGAAAAATGAGCATTGAGTTATGAATTATTTGTAACTACTAAGCTTCTTCAGTAGACATGAGGGTTATTTATAGAGGTGTACATTAGTCAAGCCGAGCCGAGCTTTGCCCAGCTCGTGCTCGACTCAGACAGCCTGAGTCTTAGCTCATGCTCGGCTCGGCTCCGAGCTTGGAACAGTAGCTCATGCTCGGCTCGGCTTGGCTAGCAGCTCGGTCCAGTCCGAGCCGAGTTCGAGCTGGTTGGATGGGTTCGGATTGTAACAGAGATTTGTTCGGCCAGTGGTCGCTGGTCGGATGGGTTTCGCTACTCAGATGGACGCTTCTTGCGGAAAAAAATGGAGAGAGTGGAGGAGATGATTCACTTTGGGATAGGAGTTCGTCCGGACAGACGTTGGAAGAAACAATTTCGCCGGGCGGTGGAGAACGATGAGAGTATTTGGTGAACGGACGACCGATTTGGACGAAAGGGAGGGAGAAATGGATTAGCGTTGCTAGGTTGGGTGAAATGGATAGGGTCGAACGAATGAGGGTTTTTTTTTAAAAAACTCTTATATATTCACTTAAAACTCGATCCAAGTCGAGTCAAGCTCAATACCGAGTCGAGTTAGGTCTAGCTTAAACTTGACTCGAAATGTTCCGAGCTACCAAAAAATGGTTCGACTCGGTTCTAACAGAGTTTTGATCCGAGTCAAGTCAAGCTTATTCAAGTCGAGTCAAGCGAGTTATTGAGCTGAGTCTGCTCATGTACAACTCTAGTTATTTATAGAATTCCTTGGCAACTACTAAGCTTGCATATCTCGATAGGATATGCTGAATGGTCCAAATTCGAATAAGGATCTTCTTCAAAAAATATCGTGAGCTTATTTACAAACTCGGCACGATCTTTGGTTAGGATCTCATCAATTTTATCCTTCCTTAGTATGATATAGGATTCTCTCTGAATATCCTTATTCCTATATTGAGGTCGGTCTACTCAGCTCGATGAATAAGTCCTCTCATCGAGTTCTGCATTTGAACAACTCGGCTCAGCAGGTAGGTCATTCCTAGGAGCTAATTAGTTTCGGGCCTGAGCTTGGTATTAGCCTTTTGAGTTGGCTCATCTTGCACAATGGATACATTGATGACTTGAGGAGCCCTCGATTAGTGTTATTCTAAGATTCCCTCCTTTATGGCCGTTGCTCCTCTTAATACATCGCTTTGATTTTCCCTATAACATATACCATGAATATTCCATATGACACAAATAATGGGAGTATACTCATCAGGTGGGCCATGCATCTATGTTAAATCTGAAATGTTGGATTTTTTAACTGTGATTTTGTCTCATACGAGTGTAGTCTAATCTCCCTCATCAATAGACCAAAATTATTTTTGGTCAAGGGTATGTTGTGTCACAGTGTACACTACCTGATGAACGGTCCTGATCTTTGCATGCATCCGATGGAAGGAATGATTTCCCACCGAGGGTTCTAACTCAGATGATCTTCTTGATGGAAAATCAGTGGCTCTCAAGTGACATAGCTTAAAAGACACGGACGTAACTTGCCTGCAATCATTGTGAAAATATCGCTAGGATTTTGAATATCTCACGATATCGTAGTAATATAATTTTATCAAATTTCTATTAATGCAAGATTTTCAAAATCACGTCCATTTTAGCGTAAAAATTTTAGAAGTTTATATAATTTTGAAACTTCTTACGATAATATTTTATTTTCAGCAAAAATTTCATGATATATAATATTGCGAGTTAACTCCATAATAGGAAGATCTCCCGGTAAATTCCCATGCGGAGAAATTGCCGAGTACGAGATTTGTGGTTGTGCGTGTAAACTGGGTTAAAGCGTGCTATGGGGTCCACCGTGATCTTTTTGTTAGATCCACTCCATTCATCTGTTTCGGTAGCTCATATGAAGTCATAGGTCCAAATATAAGGGAGTTTCGGTAGCTCATATGAAGTCATGAGTCCAAACAGGAGGGAGATTCAAAATCAAGTGGGCCACACCACAGGAACCGGTGGATATTGAACACCCTCCATTGAAACTTTATAGGAGGAAGAAAGAAGTTTTGGATCATGATGATATTGGTGTCCATTTGGGAATCACCTTATGAATGCATTAGATGGCATATAATCAACATCACGGTGGTCCCTTCCACCAAAGGAAGGTATGAACTGTGGATGTTTACATCTCCACTTTTCTTGTGGTGTGACCCACTTGAGCATGTTTACATCCCCACTTTTCGTTGTGGTGTGGCCCACTTGAGCTTTGAGTCTCTCTCGAGGCTGGGCTGATGTCCAAAAATGAGGTCTCAGCTCGACGGCTGAGGTCAGTGCTTTGCCGCCACATGGGCTTGTCACAGAGGTTGGGGTCGACATATGAGGTCGGGTTGGTGCTCTGAACCATCTTTTGAGAGCTTCCTATAATAATCTCTTCTCTATATTCCAGGTATCACGTCAGTCCAATTTTACTTGTAACACCGCCCACCGAAGTTAATTTTCCTATTTTACTCATAACACTGCCAGCTGAAGTAAATTTTCCTTGCTGTAATTTCTGTCCTACCATAATTCCCATGCAATAAAGTGTGGAATGATTCACCCAACATTTTGAAGAATGATAATTTACTCCCTAAGTTAGTCCAAAAGCCACACACAATAACAAATTTGATCTTAAAGTCCAACACAAAAGATTATACTTAAAAGACTATAATACTTTGATAACATGTGAAATCATAAGAGATTACATTATAGAAACTATAACTTATTTCATTGACAAGAAGAGAAATGTATATAAGACGTGAGACACTAGAAATCTTAACAGACACACGTATATCCATCTAAATAGCTAGCTATGATATGATAGATGTCATGTACTCTAATAACATACGTTATGGCAAGAGTACGATAGATGGAAATGACATGATTCAGCGTTGCTAAGTCCCCGTGTCAATAATTCTTGCTACTGCTCGCCACGCCAAATGATAAAAATACTAGTAAAATAAAATGATGTATGAAAAACATATAAACAAAAGGGCAGCTGGAAAGATCTTTGAAGACATCACATACAGTCCCTGGCCTATTTCCTGTGTAAATCCTTCAGGTGTGTTAACCTCGTTGCAAATATCAATCATCGTTGACACAAGCCCAAAGGTTGACATAACAATCAAACACTCAGGATTAAAAAGTTTCTGGCAAAATCCACCTCTGACCGAGGACATTGTGCCTCTTTATAAGATTAATAATAAGGATATGAAAAACAGCGAATAATTGATTAGCTAGAACGCTATTAACATCGCAGGATCCTTCTTAGCCAAAATGGATGTGCCCGCAGTGTGATTTTTATTATTTGAGGAGTTGTTGAAACCCATGGTACAGTTGTTGAAACCCAAGTTAGAATCATCTTGCCAAAGACCGCCAGATGGGACAAGGGCCGCAGTTAGTGTGCTCACCAATATCAATACATTCCTTATTTCTTTAGTAGCTTCTTCTGCGGACGTTTTCAGCTCCCTCGTTTCAGAGTTCATTCTCCACTTTCTTGTCTGCTGAGTTACTATGACAAGGTGTGTAGACATCAAAGGCTGTGAAACCATTCATGTTTGTGGTGTTTCGACAACAAAACGACCGAATTTTAGCGGCGGCCAAAACCGCCGCGAAAACCCATAAAAACGCCGGCATATCCTTTAGCGGAGCGCCGCTAATTATAGATTCGTTGCGGCGGGTAGTGATAAAAGCGCCGCTAAAATTGGCTTCACAGACACTTTTATATGCAAAAAATGCCGCCAAAGAGCCATACAAGCGCTGCTAAAAGTCGTCGCACAGATTTACGTGGCCCCTGCATTAATTTTTTTTTTAAAATATATAATTCAATTAAAACCTGTATTTTTTTTAATATTTGAAACATAAAAATGTTGCAAGACAATTTAAATTAAATATTAAACAAAATCTATATTACTTCACAATAAAAAAAGTATATATAATATTTATTACAATAAATTGAAAATGGTCTTAAATAATTAAAAAGAGAATAATCCTCTACATGGTACTCCCAGCACAAGTAGCGTCAAAAGGCTGAAGTGCTAGTTTGTAGGCCTAAATTTAGGCACAATTGATTAAAATCCTACGCACAAGGAAAAAAAAATAATCAAAAAATAGATAGATAATATGCCAATGTATATCAAGGGACTTTAACAATGGCAAGTGAGCTCAGTTCACCAAGTGGCCCAATCAAGCACAATCACCATTTCGCTCAATGCAAATATAGCAAGTCCTAAATGCGCCCTAATGTATATGAGATCTTTAAAAGTGTTTTACCTCAGCTTAATATCTTATCGACCAGATAGATATTATGTGAGATGCAATTTGAAGACAATTTGCTTCTCACTATTTAGAAGAAATTTATAGCCTTTGATACAAATAAGGTGAAATAATTCCAAGTCTTGAATGAACATTAAACATCTAGGATTCCAACATTAGATGATTTTTTGTCAATATCCTAAGATTCAAAGACAGATGATGTTCCATGGCCCTTGTTATGACCTCAAATGCATCTCAGGTTAGAATGGAAAAGTCTTGTAAGTGCAAAGCAAAAGAATATAATATTATCTGAAGCAGAAAACTGCAGTTTCTGTTTGCTTTACCATGTTTTCTAAAAATGTGCCAGTGACAAATGAACAATATGACATACAGAAAAGGCACTTGCAAAATGCAAGTGAAATATAATGATAAGGTAGTGAGTCTGATAATTTTAAGAGTATTGGATTTCTACTCAAACAACAAGACTTACGTCCAAGGCATAGTAAAGAATATGTGAAGCGGTACTTTCAGTGCCTCAGCCACATGCGTATGTCCTGAACAAGCATATATGAATGGGTCAGCAGATGAATTCCAGACTCAAATTGTGCATAAAAGAGAAATATTGACAATCTCCTGGTCCAAGAAAAAAATTATGTAAGATATAAATCCACATTGAAAATGCTTCAGATTTAAAGAAGCGATTTCCTCACATTTGAAGCACTTGAATTGAGAAACAAAACAATAGAATTAACAATTTGCTTGGTAGCAGGAGACAACAATACCTGTACTATTACAATGATTGCAGCCACAATTTGTTTCCAAGCAAATGGGATCAGTTTCCACTTTTTGTTTAGCAAGCCATACTAACTGCAAATTCAACTTACTAAAGTCCATACAAAAAAGGAAGAAGACTTAATTAACTAAATTTCTAAAAGTTTTAGAGGAAATGGATAGAGGTCATTAGTAGTAAAACAGTGGAAATCAGTAACAATTCCTTGATTTTTGGGAAATATAGAAGAAAGCCATCAATCCAACCAAAAGAAAGCAAAGAAGTAAACATTTTTTGAGACTTCAGAAAATGAATAGTGATGTTGGATGCAGATATACTGTAATCAGAATGCTCTCCAACCAAAAAAGTAAGAACACGATTAAAAGAAACTAAAAATCAATCAAAAGAAAGCAAAGAAGTAAACATTTTTTGAGATTTAACACCTTTGCTGCATGGGAAAATCCAGATTGATGAGCTGAATTTCTTGCTGTCCCACAGAGATCACAAGCAGTGAGCTTCCATACCTGAAAAAGTATCACTCTTTAAATGATCTGACCTTGGATGTTTGGACAAAATAGCAGGAATTGAAATCAAATAAACCTGTGCGGCAAAACTATATTCCAGAAACAAGGAGTTGTTGCTCAATGGAGACATCGCCAATCCAATCTGAGAAATAAATGTAATAGATAAGCATTAATCACTTTCACGGAAAATGGGAATGGTGATTCAAATAACAGAACTATAAAACAGAGCTTATTAACATTTGTAGGATAATCACCTGTGCAAGCATATAACAAAATTATAAGGTACTTGATAACAAAAATAAAAATATATACAAGGATGCACTGTCAGCTATTATGTGTCAGGGGATCATTTCAAAAGTTGTGACTGGGAATCTTCCCAAGGCAGATTTTCAGTGGAGTTTCACCGGTCTATTATGCGTTAGGGGATCATTTCAAAGCATGTGATAGCAACTTGCTAATTGAAACAGCCTATTTTGATGACCGGTGAGATGTATGCCACATTCTCATGTGTTGGGATCATTTCTTAATAGATAAACCCATTTCTATTATTTGGAAATATAACCACTACATTACTCAAAGTATAAAGGGTGGGGAAGTATAGAAAGCATAAATTAAAAGCTTAAAAAGCCGACTCCGGCTATTTATTAGAGCTGATAGGGATAGTGTCATGTGTATAAGTGATTCGGATCCTCCTGTCCAAAGGTTCCATTGCAATCAAAACTCACACTATCGTCATTGTGCTGCATAAAGATGGCCCAAAACATTAGAAAAGAGTGACCTGAATCAACAATACACAAAAGATATAGAGAAAATCTGAACAAGGTCAACCTTTTCATGGGGCAAAGGCACTACTGCATCCATGATTGCATATCAGGTTCATGTTCAGATCGAGATTGTGGGCAGTTCCTGTATCAAAAACATATTAAAAGATTCATTCATAGGCTTCCAGTTAGCATGTAAAGAATCGTTCTTGAGTAAATAAAACAGGATCATTTGAATTGAACACTACCTCCAGAATCTTGAGTAAATAAACCGTTTATACTGGAAAGCCGAAATGGAGGGGCCCAATCAGAGTGTGGATTGTATGATCATAGGCAAATACTAATTCAAGAGTCCAAATACTAATTCAAAATCAAATGATATGCTTTTAACAGAAAACCTACAATGCCAATATTTCAATATTCTGAAACATTTAAAGGGTACAAAGGAGAGAAGATTCATTGAATAATCCAGACATAGCAGAGAAGTGGAAAGGATTTGCAGTAAACATTGTTTGTGGCAAGGGAGAAGCCCTTCTTTCTTCTGATCCTGTCTCAGCAGAAGAACCTTCGCTTTTGGGACTTTTGTCATCTACAGGAGGTGACTTCTCCTCTGAAAAAACGTGATTTTAGTGTAAGAAGAAGAAATCATGAGGGACAGGTTAGGTAGGGTTCAACTCGAGCCCGACCCATTTATTTAAACGGGCCACATTTCCAACCCTAGCCTGACCCACTACCCATTTAGCTTGGCCCAAAACTGCATCAAAAGCAGGGCAAGCCAGTTAACCCTCAACTTGCCCAACCCATTGCCACCCCTACTAACTCAGCCAAATAAAGCACAAAAAACTTCGTAAGACACTTCCACTGGGATATATTTCCACAAATATCCCCAATTATTCCTTAACTTCCATTTTCATAAGAATATAAGAGACACTACACACAGACGTCTTAAGAAGATATGCTGACCATTATGTTACATGTTGCAAAATTTATTTCACGAGAGTTAAGGCACCCTGTATCCCAAATTTAATAATTCTGACGAGTTGTGACATGGCCACCATCAACTACTTGGAAGCATCAATGTGTACTGAAAGCGTAGAAGCATAGAACAGGTTACCAAAACAATAAGGTGTTCTAGTGGTCTCAAAGAAACATTTCAATTGGCCAGATTTTTTGTTCTTCTGATCACCATGATTGGTGTTGGACAGGCTGGATGTTATACATATACCATTGGTTGCTGGGCTGAAGGTTTCTGAAGGGGGCTTGATATGGCTGTTCATATGGGTATCTGGACTGTTCATTGGAGTTGATTATCCGAACCATCCAATCATGGATATCAGGATTCAGAATAAATGGTGCATATTTAGTATAATAGAGGTCCAGCTATTGATTTGGACTGTACATGATGTGGGGTCTACAGCGGAGAGGGTGAGAGAGACAAGGACACAGCAGTGAGATAACCTATGGAATGACTAAGCTTATAAGTCTAATTAAGTTTCTAGAGATTAAGAAAATAATACATTAGACATACATAACAACTAAAGATCATAGTTATAATGAACCATCCAAAAACCATCTTCCAATAATGTATTATTGTCTCCATACTGAGATATCAAAATGGGGCCTCAAAGTTCCCAAATTATAATTTGTAAAATATGGTAATAGCTCCATTGCAATGTGATTTTGCATGAATCAACATGACAATTTTCAAGAATAAATAAAGCAATCAACATTCAGTAGGACTTGTCCACCATGAATATGCCATATAACAGAAATCAGGGTAACACACTCATCAAGTGAGCAAAAGTCATGACCAATCTGATCACTGTGATTTTTGCCTGTTGAATGTTAACCATTTCTCATCTCTTCAAAAACTACGAATTTTTCATCCATTTCCAAGAAACTGAAGAGAGTTATTTCCAGTCAGAACAAGCAGAGTAGAATAATAAAACTTATCAAAAAACAAAAAAAAAAACAAAAAGAAAAAATAAAAAAAAAATGCATATGTAAGTAATAAAGAAGGTGAGAATATCACACAACTTGAACTGTAAGCTTCGGATGACAAGTTCCAAATAATTCTGTTAGAAAAGGAACTTACCTGCATCAATTGCTTTGCACTTTCTTTAGACTTGGTATCATAAGAGAAGGGTGAAACCTCCTTCATTGCACAGATTTTGCCACTTTCACTAAAACCAAAACAATAAAATAAGAAAAGAAATACACAACATAGCAACAACTTTAGGAGCATAGGGAACAACACTCAAGGACAACATGGTTTCTTGACTTTATTCTACTCGCATGTGGGAAATACTTGAATAATTTGGAAATGGCTTCTCCGAAGAAAATTTATTTAGCATGGACACAAACATTGTCTAGGCCTTGGATGCAGATATGGGGCCAAATCCATGGCGGCATTGAAAATTAAGACTCCCCAACTCGACTGCAAAATCTTTGGATAATAATATTATTTTTATTCAGATATCATAATCCTTTATATGTAAAGATTACAAGTGAAGAATAGTGTGATTACTGCATCTTTCTGGCAACAGAGGCTCTAGAATAAAAGACTGACACGTCTTGCATGATTGCACATGCAAGGGTTCTAAGTCCACAAGCAGTGAAACATTCCAACCAGAAAAACTTCGATACTCTGGTAGAGTAGGATGGGTGATATGCAGGCAGTTGGAAATTTCTTAGTTATTAATTAAGAACTAGAATTTTGGACATATATTGGATGGTTAAAAATGAGAAACATTATTTGATCTTATTTTAAAAAATAAGCACCTATGGATTGGAAGTTAGGATTGTTTAACCAATCTCAACAACCAGATTTCATAATTTAGTTGGTTTGGCTTTAGTTAATGTATGACACGTGTGCAATTTTGAGTGCCTGCGCATCAAGCATCTTCTGTAGCCAGAGTATCATATAACTTGTCCCAGGAGAAAGGATCACATACAGAGACTGTACGTGAACTTTCACACACAGCAATTTCCTTAGATCAGGTGTGGGCCTGACATTCATAATGTAAAGAGCCGTTAATGCAAGAGTCTATATTACATGATTAACGGATAATTAATATGGTGCTATGGCATGGAGAAAGAAAGCATGAGAATACTAACGGATCAATTATATGAAAGTACTAAGAATGAGAGAATATCAGAAGTCCACAGCCAATATAGAAAGATGAAAAAGCGCCTTCTTCATGAAGGACAAACAATGCAAGGTGCATGACATTTGAATGAATTCAGATTGTCCCAATTATCGGCCCATCTGGAGAATCAGATTGGACAATTCAAAACCTCCTATTAATGGATGATATCTGTTGAATTTGGACCTTTTGTGGCCATCAACAACCGTGTGAGTTTCATGTTTTGGTTATAAAATATCTGCAAGGGGTCCATGGTGTAGACAGCTTTGATTGGGGGACATGTTTGTCACCTTATCAACAGGTTGGATGGCAGATAAACATTACAGAAGACCCTAGGAAGGTTTACACAATGGGTGCCATTATCCCCGCTATTTCCTGTGGTGTGGTCCACTTGAGCTTCAGATACGCTTCATTTTTTGGCTCATGCCCTAGATTGAGCTTGCAAAATGGTGGTGTTGGATGCTGTGGGGACCCCATGATGAGCTGGGGACTTGATCTGATGTATGTTTTTATCCCCACTATCCATCCATTTTGCCAGTTCATTTTAGGGCATGATCCTCAAAATGTGGCAGAAACATTTCTTAAACCTTTTTAGGGCTTTAAATCATGCTAATATTTGAGTCTTACTCATGGCTCAATTGAAATGAACCTTGGGCAATTTTTGTAAAGTGTCATGAAAGGCCAAGTCATAGAGCCTATAAAGGATTCTTTTCAGATTGGACAGGAGAAAATGATGCATAGAAACATGAAAGAAAATGAAGAAACAAGAAACAAGATGTCAATGTACCTGATCAGATGGAAATGGAAGCACCCGTACAAGATCTCAATGATGAGTCCCTTGCGAATAGATTGAATTATTGCTGGAGCAATTCCATCGGTTACTTTTGGGGCCATCTTTTGGGTGTGAAATGATGTCCGGCTGAGGAATTCAATAAAAAAAAAAAAAAAATCCCATTTGAAAGCATTTTGAGTTAGCATTAAAATGATTCCTTGATAAAGTGATCCCTCCATGATTCAAGGAAGTTATTGCCAAAGTATGGTGGGTACAAGAATACAATTGGATTATAGATTTGAGGTTTTTAACTGGCCTTCTAATTTGTTTAGAATTAGAAAAATGTAAGGGACTGCTTAGGTGAATTTTTTTAATGACTACAATTAGATTGTATGGATAGTTGGGATTTTTCCATACTTATACATGATTGTAGAGCCTCCTTTGATGATAGTTGAACATAGAATTAGGCTTCTTCTTCTTTCTTTTGCTTTTTTTTTTTTGCTATTCTTAAGAGAGATTCTCTCCCTTTTGGAAGAGTGAATCTCAATTCTTGGTTGTGATGCTTAAGCAAATTAGTGTGGTGCTAATGCACATCATGGTATGGATCAGGCATAAAAAAAATAAAAATAAATAAAAAATTATATGATCCAATGGTTTCATCCAAATGTGGAAGTTCATTTGCCTGATGAATGTGATCATTGCTCTGTTTTCAAAATGTTTGTAGATGCACAGCTAACAAATGGGTGGAGCTATCAAACCATGAAAATGCACATATGGGTGTGTAAAAAGATATTCAACATGCTTCAATACAAAGTTCATGCAGAAAGTCCAGTTTGTCTGACAGTGTCCCTGAATGTGCATGAGCATGACCGAAGATCAATGTTGTTTGATGTTGGCCACAGTTGTAATAAAAGAGGAATCGTAGTGCACAAAATTATATTGCTTCATGATAGTCGAAGGTTGGCCTGGATTTTGATTTTGAAATTTTGATTTTGCTGGCCCAGGCCCAACCCATTGCCAAGATTTGTTAAAAGGAGAATACTACATAGGATAGATGCCATTCACATATGAAAACAATCTTAATATGCTTTAACCCAAAAATCACAAGCTACTTATTGAGAAGTCATGAATTACAAATAAAATCAATGTCAAACAGACTGCTGATCACAAACTATCCTTAGGAGAAAAAGAAAACTGCCTAAAACAATGGAAGATCTACCATACCTCAATTCCAGCATTATGTAAGGCTTTCACCATTTGTCAGAACTAGCATAGCGGCTCATGGGAGCAAAGAAATTTATGGTAGAATAACCCCATGAATTGATCTTGGAGATTATAGTGTTCCAGAAAAATCAGAAACAACAACAAATTTCTCAAATAAGCAAGAGGCCCTTTAGATTGTTTTCAGGTTTCCCTCAATCAAAAGTTCCTGAGTTTTTCACTAATGGTAGAATAACCCCATGAATTGATCTTGGAGATTATATATGACCATGTTCAACTCTATAGTAGCCTGTTTTATCTTGTCCAGCAACCCAATCGCCCTCTCGACTCTCCGCATCCGGTAGTACCCTTCAATGAGCGTACCATAGGTGACAACTATTGGGACTAAATTCTCCATTTTCATCTCTTCCCAAAGCCGTTCGGCCTTACGGAGCTTCCTCGAACGGAAATACCCATTAAGTAAGATGTTGTAGGCGCGGATGGAAGGAACCCAACCAGGTCCATACTCTTCCCTAATCTGCTGGAAATGACACGAAGCGGCATTCACATGGCCTTCCTTGCAGAGGGCGTCTAAGAGGAGATCCAATGGGTCGGAATTAGAATTCATCCAAGCAGGTCCCAAGTTCTTCATGAATTCAAAGGTGCGGACCGCTGCTTGGGGCATCCCGGCCCGCGCATACCGACGAATGAGGATGACAAAGGTGTCAACGGAGATGGGGGATGATAGGCCTTTTCTGTGAAGGTGGTCAACAATCAGAGACTAGGCAGAATCAAAGGTTCTTGACTTTGAGAGGAGGTCGATTATCGAATTGAAGAGGGAGGGAGTAGGGAGAAAATCTGGGTGTTTGGTGGCCCAAAGGTAAAGGGCGTGGATGGGTTTGGGGGAGAATTGGAAGGATTGGAAAATGTTCTGGAGTAAGAGCGGGTGAGGTTCGATCCCGGTGTGGTCCAAGGCTGATTGGAGAGTGGTGGGGTTGTGTGAGATGTCTTTCAAGAGGTTGGAGATTATTTTCGTATTTCTTTGGAGTAGGGGATCTTGATCTTGTTTTTGCTGCAATAAATTAAGATTCAGAATAAGAACGCAATAAACATTAAGAAAATATAATTGCAGAGATTTTAGACAAAGGGACCCATCAAACTAAGAAGGATTAACACTTGGATTTGCACAGCTTCAAATACTTCGTATTACAAAGGCCAGAAGGTAGACATTCTGAAATCCTCCCTTCTAGAGAAGCTTTGCACACGACAAGATAGAATAAGGAATGTATATTGCAAAAATTCAAACCAGAGTGCTTAAAAGCTGGAGGATTGCTCTGATTGCACATGGGTTTTTTTAACATATCATGCACAGAAGTCATGGCGCATACACATTGCAAATATGCAAGAAATCTGGACCGCCCGTATGCGGTTGACATTTAGGACCCCTTTTTATGATCCACATATGCATTGTTTGATCAGGCATCTGCTTCGCTCTGTAAGAGATAAATGTTGGAGACATCTATTACTGATTCAAATGTTTCATTAGGTGGGTCGTGATGTTGGATTCGACATATCACAGAAACGCTCCCATTGGTGATCCTAACTATCCAATTGGGCTCTTGATCAATGTAGATCATTGGCGGCAAATGTCCATTACCACCTGATGGGTAGAATTATCTCACAGTGGAGAGAGGAGAACATAATCCACACTGTGATGGATGCCAACCAGACCAAAAGACGGTCTGGATCACCAAACCATGGCCCCCCATCCACTGCTGACCCAACATATTGACTGTTCGGATCACCGAACAGTGACCTCAGATGCAGCAAATGTAGAGCCATCGTTGAAGCCCACACATTGTTATGTTGGGAAATCAAACAGAAATGGATGCATGCAAATCAAAGTGGAATAATATAATTAAACAACATTAATTTCTTCTTCAAAATCACCAACTGAGAAATAATAATCTATGTTTTATGTAATTTGCAAATATATCAGCTTATAACAGATCATGGTCGAAGTAAAAACATATTTCCCATCTCAACTCAAAAGGCCAAAATGCACAGATCTTAGAAACCAAACCTGTCACAAGCTGCATTCCATCCAGACATTTGATCCCAAGAACTCCCTAGATCCTCGCAAGAGAGTGATACCTTCGAGCCCTGTTTTGCATTGCTGATGACAAAAACTCTCAACTAGATCTTTTACCTCGGTTTCGCTTGGAGGTGACAACGGACCATCCATCTTCAGCTCCCACTGATTGGTTTGGCTGTGGTTCATCCACCGCCATTTCCGATGCCTCTTCATCGGAACTTTCGTTCGTGCTCTCATCACTCACCTGTCGACTTTGAGAAACTGCTTGCACCCCAGTTTTCAATTTCCTCAACTGTTCGACTGACTCGTAATTGCCTTGAAGACATTCCTCATTCATGCTCATTATTTGCTCAGCCACCTCTTCAATGCCGCCATCCTCGATCTCTGTCTTAAATGAAAGCAACATAGCATTCTCGAGAATGTCTTCCAAGTCATCAATATAGTAGGGATCTTTGGTATCAGTGAAATACGTGATAATATCGAACATGAGCTGATTTGATTTCTGGCGGGAATCCCTTCCACCCCATTCATTTTGAACAGCCATCCGGAGTGCTGTCCATCAGGAGAGGACCAGCCACACTCCCTCTGACAACATAGAGAGGGACTCTGCGGTGTGGGTTTGTTGAGATGGTGGTGGGCCACTTGTTCCATCCATGATACCTCTGTAAAACAACCCCTAGATGCTGCTGATCTTTCTGCTTCTGTCTTTTAACTATAAAGGAAATAACAACTATTTCAAAATAGTTAAAGAGAAAAGGTGGATGGAATTTATTTTCAGGAAGGGAGCCCTCATGCCATTAAAATTTCAGCACAAGGTCTAAAAAACCCAAGATTAACCAAAAAAAAAAAGTGATTAGAGGTTCTGTTACATAATAGAAATTTAAAATGTTTTCTAGGCTCGCATCTGAAAATCATGCAACGCTTAGTGTGCGATCCAAGAATGAACACACCCTGGCCGAAAAAGTATGAGTTGTTCGATTCTTCTGGTGGGTTACAAGTGTGAGAAATACAAATGGTTGGGAAGAAACAACTTACGATCTGTATACAGTGTACGACCCACCTGATGACTTGGCCAGGTTTCACTCGTGTGCTAGTAGCCAATGAGCATACAAAACTAAGGCCGACAACGTTATGGGAATGAAGCACGCATGTCCAAGCAAAAAAAAAAAAAGGAAAAGAAATGCTATTTCAATTCATACGTGTGATTGAAGACATGAATTGGGGTACACTTGTGTGAGATATGGGCCATGATTAGTTGGGAGGCAGGGAGCAGCATGAACAAGCTTTGGTCCATAGGCCTGGCCAATCCACTTATCAAGTAGGTCACACTAGCATGAAGAAAATGGGCAGTAAAAAATAAATAGCCACGAGTCATCTTCAATAGCCTAACGTGTGGAACAACCTGGATTTGGGAAAGGGGCATGTTTGCATTGAACCTTACGTGGTACCTGGGTTAAATCTAACACAGGTGTACCATGTTGGCGACTGTGCGAAGATTCTCCTCAACTGAATCCTTTTAGCATTCCTCAAAGGGTAAAATGCTTGCTTTGCATCGCCATACTGACTTAGAAATTCTTATATCTTCACCTATATGACATGATCCTAAACATCATATAAAAAATGGACAATTACTGCCAGTGGCCAGATTATTGACCCGACACCAAGAGGCCTAATGCATGAACAATATGAATTTCCATAAATGGGCCCAACATGCACAGTTTGTTGGGCCAAACTAAAACCTTGATAGCATTCTATATTTCTTTAAGGAGATAATTCAGTTGATCACATGGAATTGTACTGCTCAGGATCTAGATTGACTCCCATGTCTGGACACATGGACAGTGGATGTCCAATCGTCAATTCATTGGTCCAGCCTTCGTCTGCTTTGTCGAGTGGAATATGAGACGGGGGTTTGTAGGGCTGTCAACGGGTTGGGTTCAGGTCAGGTTTGGGTGGGGCACTTAGAAGATGGGTCACTAAAGGATGGTGATGGCACAAGTTGCACATGTGGCACAATCAGTGTTTTAAATAGCTTATACTGCATTGCATAGAATTCAACCCCCATAGAGTGTAGTGCAGCTACAATGTCTCAAAAAGTGAAATGTTGGTACAACAAGGAGGTGGGTAAGTTGGCACGGGTGTTCAGGTGCAGGGTAGATTCTTTCCCATCTACATATATTGGGTTGCTGCTATGCGTTGGTAAGCAGCTGAAGCACCTTTGGGAAATGGTTTTTTTTGGAAGGATCATTAATGAACTTTATTAGAAACAGCTTGGAAAAAACCAAGACAAAAATAAAAATAAAAATTACAGCTACTAGGAACAATTACAATTCCAACATTGAGCATACTACGTTAAGCACTATAGAAAGACACCCAGTAGCCCACTCTATAACATCCCTTTTAACCCTTTTCAGAATTTGGTACAAGGATGAGTGCTTGTTGTCGAAGCACCGCACGTTACGTTCCTTCCATAAGTGCCATAAACCAGACATAAGCAACAACCTCCATACCGATAATCTATTTTTCGCGAAACGCATTCCATGCCATGGCCATACGGCCATACCACATGCAGAGCTGATTGTGGCATAACCCAAGCCACCTCGAAGAGGTTGACAATATGAGTCCACAGCCAGGACACAAAGGGGCAATGCAAGAGCAGATGGTTGACTCATTCCGCCCCACACATGCAAAGAAGACAGATGTTGGGAAGAATCATGCCTCTTTTTTGAAGATTGTCGAGGGTTAGAATCCACTTCCTACCGGCTAGCCACAAGAATGGAAAGAAATTTTCATGGTGTACGAGTAGGTATTTGTTGTTGGGGGGAGATTAAAGCTGCCATGTCTAAATAAACATAATTCAAAATCTAACAATGTAGAATCAAAGCAATTAACACCAACCCAAATTAGAGCTAATCAGATACTCTAAACGACCCCAATTAGATTTTTCTTTCCCCCCCTTTACACCTCATCTTTGATCACATGTAGTAGATAAGTGTGGGTTGGTGATACTGCGACTAAAAGAACCTACAAAGTTTTGTGGATAACTCAATAGCACAGTTGTGTTAGTTGAGTGTTTGCATGGACAGGTCTGCTAAGCTGTCTATGATAGTTGATAACATGTGACCAGAAGCATTGAAACCACCTATCACACCATCAATCAATGTTCATCCCATGTAGTTTGTATGGTTGTATCTATATTTGATTAAAGTGCTTGGTTTGACCCAATCCACCAACATGAACCCCATCAAAGAGTTGCTATTGCATATAACAAGAAAGACAGTGGGCAGAAGTTGCAGAAAATCATATGCAATTGTGGAAAATATAGTTATACTGTAGTCGAGTTTTTTTTTTTTTTTTTTACTTTTTTTTTATCGGAATATTGAATATCAAGTCTCCATAATATTTTAATATTAAATATTATAAATATGCAGTGTCTTGGTGATTGAGCTGATTTTTGGCGGCTTTATATATAGTTTTCTAGCGTTTGTTCAGTCAACTAAATTGAAGCCATCCGGGTCTTTGACCAAATCAAGTTTTTCTTGAGTCTTGATAAAATCTGATTGAGTTTGTTTTTTTTTTTTAAAAGTTTTCAAAATGAGGTAGCCAAGGAAAAGGTCTTCCTAATCCTCAAAAAGCAAGGGGGGGGGGGGGGGGGGGGGGGGGGGGGGTTCAAAATCTTACAGACTTACACTAATAGGAACTTGTACAATTATGGCTATGGCTATTATTGGCGCTCAATGTCTACGATATATATATATATATATATATATATATATATGCTAGAACAATGACAATGAAATTGTTGCAGTAACCAAACCAAGCTTTCATTAAAGAACATGTTCAAGTTGAGTGTCATGAAATCAGCAGAAAGGAAAATGAATTTGGCTAATCAAATCTCCTAATTCTTTAACTAATCATTTCCATACATGTATCTTTCAAAATATACTTCGTTAGGGTGGTGAAGGATCAGTGAAAATGAATCAAATACCCACCATAAATGGACCAAAGCCAAAGGAAAAAAAATGCAGAAGATGGATGATTTCAAAAGCAAATAATCAAACAAGCTGGAATATCATATAAAGAATTCCATCAGCAATAGCACAACAAGTCGCAGTAGAAATGTTTACCAGTACACAAGAACCAGCTGCTCATTTGATTTCAGCCAATTGAATTAACATATCAGCCCCTCGAATTGTGTGAACAGAATTTGTGTCATGTCCTCCTGATTGGGGTTTCCCTAGAATTGTGTGAACAGAATTTGTGTCATTTCCTCCTGATTGGGGTTTTCTTTTTTGGGCAGGTATGTCCTCTACTCTTTATCAAGGTTTTTTCCTCTTCTTCTTCTTCTTTTTCTTTTTCTGAAGTGTATGAACTTTATCGAGTTTTTTTTTTCCTCCCTTTCTTTCTTTCTTTCTTCTTCTTCTTCTTCTTCCTCTTCTTCTTCTTTTTAATTGTTGACAGGTATGTTCTCTTGATCAAGTTGATTACCGAAACACAACAAGGACTCAGAAAATGTTAGTCACCGAAATCCAACGACTCCAATGTCCAATGAAATATGAGAAGTGAGAACCTGCAACTACAATCCCAAACACTCCAGTTTTCACCACAAGCACTAAATACTCATCTTATGAAACGATCTGATACCCCACACTTCATGTAGTGCAGACTTTTCTTTGAATATCTGCAATCAACTGATTCACGCTCGCCACGGCATTCTCTGATGACCCCCTCCGTTTACTGAGCTCCCTTGGATCTCTGCATATCTTAAGAACATCTGACATCACCTGGGCTTTCCGCATTATAGCTAACCTCTCCTTGCGTGGGCCTTCCTCCCCATCTCTGTATGTCCCAGGCAGCTTTGTGGAGTGTGGAACTGAATCCATCAAATCTGATAACTTCCGTGCCATTTCAACCATCCCTGATTTCTGCATTTCTTTGGCCAACATCCGATATGTGATATACCGTGGCACAATCCCTCTCTTGACCATTGCCTCGAACTCAACCCATGCCTCTTCCAATCTACGTAGCCTGCAGAGCAAATGCACCAACATGGTGCTCGTTGCAAGGTTCGAATCACACCCTCTAGTATTCATCTCCTTCACAACCTTCACCGCCAGATCCAATCTATCGCATTCACACAACAACTTTATCAGCAAGTGGTAGGTGAGCCGGTCTGGACTGCACCCTGATTCAATCATCTTCGTATATAGATTCATACCCTCTTCAACCTTCCCAAATTTCATAAAGTATCTAAAGAAATAGTTGTACGTTGTGGAAGTCGGAAGACACCCCCGCTCGATCATCGTCTTAAGGATCTTGCTTGCCCCAACAAGATCCCCAGCCTTACAGAAAACTTTCACCAGAGAATTGAATGTCGCTATGTTTGGCGACAACCCATAAACGGAGATTCTCTCGAGCATCCCCAATGCCTCCTTGAACCTCCTCGCCTCGGCCAAGGCATCGACAATTGGATTATATATGACCATGTTCAATTCTATAGCAGCCTGTTTCATCTCGTCCAGCAACCCAATCGCCCTCTCGACTCTCCGCATCCGGCAGTACCCTTCAATGAGTGTACCATAGGTGACAACTGTTGGGACTACATTCTCCATTTTCATCTCTTCCCAAAGTCGTTCGGCCTTATAGAGCTTCCTCGAACGGAAATACCCATTAAGTAAGATGTTGTAGGCGCGGATGGAAGGAACCCAACCAAGTCCATACTCTTCCCTAATCTGCTGGAAATGACACGAAGCGGCATTCACATGACCTTCCTTGCAGAGGCCATCTAAGAGGAGATCCAATGGGTCAGAATCAGAATTCATCCAAGCAGGTCCCAAGTTTTTCATGAATTCAAAGGTGCAGATCGCTGCTTGGGGCATCCCGGCCCGCGCATACCGACGGATGAGGATGACAAAGGTGTCAATGGAGATGGGGGATGATGGATCTTTTCTGTGAAGGTGGTCAACAATCAGAGACCAGGCAGAATCAAAGGTTCTTGACTTTGAGAGGAGGTCGATTATCGAATTGAAGAGGGAGGGAGTAGGCAGAAAATCTGGGTGTTTGGTGGCCCAAAGGTAAAGGGCGTGGACGGGTTTAGGGGAAAATTGGAAGGATTGGAAAATGTTCTGAAGTAAGAGCGGATGAGGTTCGATCCCGGTTTGGTCCAAGGCAGATTGGAGAGTGGTGGGGTTGTGTGAGATGTCTTTCAGGAGGTTGGAGATTATTTTGGTATTTCTTTGGAGTAGGGGATCTTGATCTTGTTTTTGCTGCTGCTGCTGTGGCTGTGATATGTCGTTGTGGTTGTCGTAGTTGTTGGAGCTTTGGGTTTGAGGTTGGGATGGCCATTTGAGAAGGGGATTTCCTGGAATGGAGAGCCATGATGATGATGAATGGTGAGAAAGGAGACGGGGAAATAATAGGAGGGTAGGATTTCTTTTGATTGTGTGGGGAAGAACCAGCATCAGATTCTAACTATCTATCTACGACGAGTAGATTAAGAAATGTTAGATGACGGTTAGCAAGGTTTCAACTTGGAATGGCAGTAGTCAATTCCATACAGATGATGACCGACGGTCGAAGAAACAAAAGCTCACCTGTTCGATGAAATTGCTCAAAGAAGCTTTCCGCTGTAATCTCTTTACAAGTACGAGCTAGAAATTTTCAAAACTCTCTATAAGAAGAGCTTTGCAAGAATCTTCTCCACATCTCTCCATCTTCGATGCACGAGAGAAGAAAACTCACAACTGGGAGAAAGGATTTCGAGAGCCGAGTCCGAATTGGTGGACCGTAAGAAGAGAATGCCGCGCCTCCCTATTTTCGACCATCCCAGCGGTCTGATCGGTTGTAATCAATGGGTTAGATCGGATGGTGGGGATCGTACGATCATGTGATTTTCATGTGTGTTATGGCGGACACGGATTATTAATTTCACTGCTGGAGTGACGTCACCAAGTTCTGTGGGTCCCACCATGATGCGTGTGTTGTATCCACACCATCTATCCACTTGGAGAGAGAATTTTAGGGTTTGAGCCAAAGAATGAGGCAAATCCAAAGCTCAAGTGGACCCTACCACAGAAAACAATGGGTCATTATCCATGTCGTCCATTCGTTTTTACGGATCATTATAGGATATGAGCCTAAAATTGAAGCAACAGCGGACGCCGTCCATTCATTTTATCATTTTAGGATATGAGCCCAAAATCGAAGCATAGACAAAGCTAAAGTGGTCCACATCACAGAAAAGAGTGGGGATTAGAGTGTCCACTGTAGAAACCTTCCTAAGGCCAACAATGATGTTTAATTGTCATCCAACTCTTATAAGAAGTTTTCAACGGTGGGCATTCAATTTCTACTTTTTCTTGTGGGGTAGTCCACTTAGCATTGGATATGCTTCAATTTTGGTCTTAGGCACTTAAAATGATATGGAAAAATTGATGGACGGCGTGGATAATACACATACTCACGGTGGGCACTACAAAGTTCACTCAATGCACAATCCACGTCCTTCGTAAACCTGATAATGACATCAAAGTGGGCCCCACAGTTCAGATACTCACTTAGGTGTACACTAACCGAGCTAGCTCGGTTAGCTCGCTCAACTCGACTCGAAAAAGCTCGATTCGACTCGGTTTGAGGCTGAGTTCGAGTCGAGTCGAGCTGATTTTTTAAGTTGAGTTCGAGTTGGTCCCAGCTTGACTCGACTCAGATCGAATCCAGCTCACGGATTGAACCAGTTCGGTGACTTAGTTACTTTGTTGTTGATGTTGCTCACCAGGTGTTTGATGAAATGACTCAACCAAGTGTGGCTGGTACTTGAAAGTGTGTAGGTTCTTAGTTCTCTTTCCTATCTATTTATATGCTAATATTGTGTATGAATGATTCTATGCAAGTTCTTTAGTAATCATTGATATAATTGCATGCATTCTGGTAGCTCACGATCCATCTTCCAGGACTGATTCAAATGGTGAGTGTGCAAACTCTTCTTGGGTCGTCATAATGAAAGGTGCTAGTCTCTGTAGGCACAGCATTTCAAGGATTTTGAAATTTATTTATTTTCTCATTTTGTGCATAAAATTTTGTTCCTTGATAGTAAAGTTTGCAATGTTTCTTGTCTCAGTTTCCAAGGAAGGTATGTACATGAAACAAATACCCTTTTTTTTTCTTGGTTTTTATGTTCCTTAAAAGGTGTTTGATAAAATACCTGTAAAACCATTGCTCCTATTTTACAAACAGTGGGATTTGAAAATGCAGTCCAGGTGTTTGTGGAAATGCTGCAATGACAAACTCAACTCGAACTGGCCCGAGCTGCTGACAGAACTAAACTGAGCTGGCCAATTAGGCTCGAGGACCGAGCCGAGCCGAGTTTGAGTGGAGGTCAACTAGTGGCCGAGCGGAGTCAAGCTGAGGCCAACTCAACTCAGTTAGACTCGATGTAACCTGACAGCCTTGGCTGCCTTCGAATGGAAGGCTATGCAAGGAGCGCGGATTGTATACAGAGTAACTCATTGAGTAAACTCTGTGGGGCCCACAGTGTTACAAGTGTCTTATCCGTACCGTCCATCATTTTATCTGCTCAGGGCATGAGCCCAAAATTGGAGCATATAAAAAGCTCAAGTGGGCCACATTAGGGAAAACAGTGGGGCTAGTAACGTCCACCATTGAAACCTTCCTAGTGCCCACTATGATGTTTATTTGTTATCAAACCTGTTCATAAGCTCACACAGACATGGATGAAGGGACAATACAAACATCATATTGATCCAAAACTTCTGTGGCCCCCACACAATAAGTTTTCAACAGTAGGCATCCTATTTCATTGTAGTATGGTCCACTTGACCTTTGGATACTCTAGGATAATGCCCTAAGATGAGATGGTAAAAAGGACAAACACATACATCTAGGTGGGCTCCACAGAGTTATACTCAGAATGCTATAGCCTACCATATGAAGGGTACCCAATTTGTACGGTTCCAATTGTTGTAAATGAAACTTGGAACATTTCATTCTCTCAGCAAGTACTTCAAGTGGATTATTTATTTACAAAATATAATCTGCAAGAATTGAAACCGTATAGTGATTTCTTCATAATTATTGCACGCAGAACCATTGAGGCTAGGTGAATATCAATTACAGATATATGCTTCAGAGTATGTATTCTGTTTTGTTTCATTTCCGCCATCTATACTTTTCTAACGTCCCATGATTCCGTCGGTTTGGTTTGAGTTACATATGTGCCAGGCATACAATTGTATGCTAGTCTTCCATACACGTCGTGGCCCAAAAATTCAGGCTGGTCCACTGAATATAGGAGCCACATTTTACTAAAAGCTGGACAGTTAAAAAGAGTTTATGAACATTTTACATACAAATGTCCTATATTACCCATGTGGCCCACTTGATGATAGTTTAGGCCCACCCAATGAACCACCATGATCTTGCACTGGTGATTGGTAAAGGAGGATCAGAGATTTAAATGGGCGTGCACAAGATCATAAAAAAAATTCCGAATTTTATTAAGACACCCCGATTTCCGAATTTCAATACCAATTCGCAGAACACAAGAGCCAATATCAGAACCACAAAGACCCGATTCAAATAAAAAGACGTGTAGATTTGCATAGATATAACACAATGTATTGAGCATGGGTATTTCCCAGATGAATGAGAAATTTCAAATTAGGTGAGAGCCTAATCTAAAAAAAACAAAAAACGGTAGAATATCAAAACTCATTGAAAATCTTCCAAATCCTTCATATCATTGACATGTTAAAAAACAAATAAACCCTAAAATCTCTAGATTAATTCAGAATAACGGAAGAACTAAAACTCAGAAAAGAACATTTACAGAAACCAAAACTAAAAACAGAGAATCTTAAATCACAGAAGGAGAAATGAGAAATTCCAGTGGAAGATATTGTTGGTGGGTCTCCTCTAGGTTATGGGGTATCCCAAAGATCAGCCGTCAGGAATTCAAGTGGCCATACATTTGAAACCATGTGAAATTGTACCTAAAACATCTAAAACCACTTGGTGGGGCCCACCTGAACTTTTGACATGGCTGAAACTTAGTGTGACCGCTCATCCAAGTAGGAAAAACACAATAGATGGGCTGGATGTTTGAACCACATCTCAGTGGGCCCTATAAACGATCATGAAGGTTTCAATGGGTGGGTATCTACTCTAAATTGTTCTTTCTGGTGTGGCCCACCTAAGTCATTTATGAGCTCATGGGACCATTTCCATATATATATGTGTGTGTGTGTGTGTGTGTGTGTGTGTGTGTGCCTAAAATGTGGTCCCCACCTTGGATATATATACCACCTGACTCTGGGGGATGTTCCATATATTCTTGACTATGAGCCAATCAGATAAACCATCTGGATTTCGTAAACATGGGGCCTGCTGGTACAAAGTTATGTTCTACCCAGTAACTCCAGGCCAAATTAAGATTCAGAATAAGAACAAAATAAACATTAAGAAAATAAAATTACAGAGAATTTAGATTAAGGGACCTGTCAAAATAAGAAGGATTAACATTTTGGAATTGCACAGCTTCAAATACTTCATATTACAAAGGCGAGAAGGAAGGCATTCTGAAATCCTCCATTCTAGAGAAGCTTTGCACACGATAAGACAGAATAAGGAATGCATATTGCAAAAATTGAAACCAAACTAGGGTGCTTAAAAGCGGTAGGATTGCATATTTGCGATGTGTATGATCCACATATGCACTGTTTGATCAGGTATCTGCTTCGCTTTGTAAGAGATAAATGTTGGGCACATCTATTACCGATTCAAATGTTTCATTAGGCAGGTCGTGATGTTGGATTGGGCATTATCCCAGAAATGCTCCCATTGGCTATCCTAACAATCCTATTGGGCTCTTGATCAATGCAGATCATTGGTTGCAAATGTCCATTACCACTTGATGGATAGAATTATCTCACAGTGGAGAAAGAAGAACATAATCCACATGGTGATGGATGCCGACCAGACCAAAAGACAGTCTGGATCACCAAACCATGGCTGCCCGTCCACTGCTAACCCATCATATTGACAGTTTGGATCACCAAACCATGACCTCAGATGCAGCAAATGTAGAGCCATCGTTGAAGCCCACACATTGCTATGTTGGGAAATCAAACAGCATACAAAAATGGAAATGGATGTATGCAAACCAAAGTGGAATAATATAATTAAACAACATTAATTTCTTCTTCAAAATCACCAACTGAGAAATGCTAATCTATGTTTTATGTAATTCGCAAATATATCTGTATAACAGATCATGGTCGAAGTAAAAACATATTTCCCGTCTCAACTCAAAAGCAAAAATGCACATATCTTAGAAACCGAACCTTTCACAAGCCGCATTCCATCCAGACATTAGATCCCAAGAACTCCCTAGATCCTTGCAAGAGAGCAATACCTTCGAGCCCTGTTTTGTATTGTGGGTGACAATAACTCTCAACTAGATCTTTTACCTTGGTTTTGCTTGGAGGTGACAATGGACCATCCATCTTCAGCTCCCACGGATTGGTTCGGCTGTTGTTCATCCACTGCCATTTCCGATGCCTCTTCATCGGAACTTTCATTCGTGTTCTCATCACTTACCTGTCGACTTTGAGAAACTGCTTGCACCCCAGTGTTCAATTTCCTCAACTGTTCGACTGACTCATAATTGCCTTGAAGACATTCCTCATTCATGCTCATTATTTGCTCCGCCACTTCTTCAATGCTGCCATCCTCGATCTCTGTGTTAAATGAAAGCAACATAGCATTCTCGAGAATGTCTTCCAAGTCATCAATATAGTAGGGATCTTTGGTATCAGTGAAATAAGCGATAATGTCGGACATGAGCTGATCTGATTTCTGGCGGGAATCCCTTCCACCCCATTCATTTTGAACAGCCAAGCCATCTGGAGTGCTGTCCATCGGGAGAGGACCAGCCACACTCCCTCTGATAACATAGAGAGGGACTCCGCTGTGTGGGTTTGTTGAGATGGTGGTGGGCAACTTGTTCCGTCCATGAGACCTCTGTAAAACAACCCCTAGATGCTGCTGATCTTTCTACTTCTGTCTTCTAACAATAAAGGAAATAACAACTGTTTCAAAATAGTTAAAGAGAAAAGGTGAATGGAATTTATTTTCAGGAAGGGAGCTCACATGCCATTAAAATTTCGGCACAAGGTCTAAAAAACCCAAGATTAACCACAAAAAAGTGTTTAGAGGTTTTGTTACATAATAGAAATTAAAAATGCTTTCTAGGCTTGCATCTGAAAAATGTGCAAAGCTTAGTGTGTGATCCAAGAATGAACACACCCTGGCCAAAAAAGAATGAGTTGATTGATTCTTTTGGTGGGTTACAAGTGTGAGCTGATGACTTGGTCAGGTTTCACTCGTGTGCTAGTAGCCAATGAGCGTACAAAACTAAGGCCGACAATGTTATGGGAATGAAGCATGCATGTCCAAGCAAAAAAAAAAAAACGGAAAAGAAATGCTATTTCAATTCATACGTGTGATTGAAGCCATGAATTGGGGTACACTTGTGTGAGATATGGGCCATGATTAGGAGGGAGGCAGAGAGCAGCATGAACAAGCTTTGGCCCATAGGCCTGGCCAATCCACTTATCAAGTAGGTCACACTAGCATGAAGAAAATGGGCAGTAAAAAAGAAATAGCAAAGAGTCATCTTCAACAGCCTAACGTGTGGAACAACCTGGATTTGGGAAAGGGGCATGTTAGCATCGAACCTTACGTGGTACCTGGGTTAAATCTAACACAGGTGTACCATGTTGGCAACTGTGCGAAGATTCTCCTCAACTGAATCCTTTTAGCATTCCTCAAAGGGTAAAATGCTTGCTTTGGATCGCCATCCTGACTTAGAAATTCTTATATCTTCACCTGTATGACATGATCCTAGACATCATATAAAAAATGGACAATTACTACCAGTGGCCAGATTATCGACCCAACACCAAGAGGCCTAACGCATGAACAATATGAATTTCCATAAATGGGCCCAACATGCACAGTTTGTTGGGCCAAACTAAAAGCTTGATAGCATTCTATATTTCCCTATGGAGATAATTTAGTTGATCACATGGGATTGTACTGCTCAGGATCTAGATTGACTCCCATGTCTGGACACATGGATAGTAGATGTCCAATCGTCAATTCATCGGTCCAGCCTTCGTCTGCTTTGTCGAGTGGAATATGAGACGGGGGTTTGTAGGGCTGTCATCGGGTTGGGTTCGGGTCAGGTTTGGGTGGGGTACTTACAAGATGGGTCACTAAAGGATGGTGATGGCACATGTTGCACATGTGGCACAATCAGTGTTTTAAATAGCTTGTACTGCATAGCATAGAATTCATCCCCTATAGAGTGTAGCGCAACTACAATGTCTCAAAAAGTGAAATGTTGGGTATTCAGACAACAAGGAGGTGGGTAAGTTGGCAGGGGTGTTCAGGTGCAGGGTAGATTCTTTCCCATCTACATATCTTGGGTTGCTGCTATGCGTTGGTAAGCAGCTGAAGCACCTTTGGGAAATGGTTTTTTTTGGAAGGATTATTAATGAACTTTATTAGAAACAGCTTGGAAAAAACCGAGACAAAAATAAAAATAAAAATTACAGCTACTAGGAACAATTACAATTCCAACATTGAGCATACTACGTTAAGCACTATAGAAAGACACCCAGTAGCCCACTCTATAACATCCCTTTTAACCCTTTTCAGAATTTGGTACAAGGATGAGTGCTTGTTGTTGAAGCACCGCACGTTACGTTCCTTCCATAAGTGCCATAAACCAGACATAAGCAACAACCTCCATACCGATAATCTATTTTTCACGAAACGCATTCCACGCCATGGCCATACGGCCATACCACATGCGGAGCTGATTGTGGCATAACCCAAGCCACCTCGAAGAGTTTGACAATATGAGTCCACAGCCGGGACACAAAGGGGCAATGCAAGAGCAGATGGTTGACTGATTCCGCCCCACACATGCAAAGAAGACAGATGTTGGGAAGAATCATGCCTCTTTTTTGAAGATTGTCGAGGGTTAGAATCCTCTTCCTACCCGCTAGCCACAAGAATGGAAAGAAATTTTCATGGTGGACGAGTAGGTATTTGTTGTTGGGGGGGATTAAAGCTGCCATGTCTAAATAAACATAATTCAAAATCTAACCATGTAGAATCAAAGCAATTAACACCAACCCAAACTAGAGCTAATCAGATACTCTAAACGACCCAAATTAGATTTTTTCCCCCCCTTTATACCTCATCTTTGATCACATGTAGTAGATAAGTGTGGGCTGGTGATACTGCGACTAAAAGAACCTACAAAGTTTTGTGGATAACTCAATAGCACAGTTGTGTGAGTTGAGTGTTTGCATGGACAGGTCTGCTAAGCTGTCTATGATAGTTGATAACATGTGACCAGAAGCATTGAAACCACCTATCACACCATCAATCAATGTTCATCCCATGTAGTTTGTATAGTTGTATCTATATTTGATTAAAGTGCTTGGTTTGACCCAATCCACCAACATGAACCCCATAAAAGAGTTGCTATTGCATATAACAAGAAAGACAGTGGGCAGAAGTTGCAGAAAATCGTATGCAACTGTGGAAAATATAGTTATACTGTAGTCGAGTTTTTTTTTTTTTTTACTTTTTTTTTTCCGAATATTGAATATCAAGTCTCCATAATATTTTAATATTAAATATTATAAATATGCAGTGTCTTGGCGATTGAGCTGATTTTTGGCGGCTTTATATATAGTTTTCTATTGTTTGTTCAGTCAACTAAATTTAAGCCATCCGGCTCTTTGACCAAATCAAGTTGTTCTTGAGTCTTGATAAAATCTGATTGAGTTTGGTTTTCTTTTTTTAGTTTTCAAAATGAGGTAGCCAAGGAAAAGGTCTTCATAATCCTCAAAAAGCAAGGGGGGGGTGGGGATCAAAATCTTACAGAATTACACTAATAGGAACTTGTACAATTATGGCTATGGCTATTATTGGAGCTCAATGTCTATGATATATATATATATATATATATATATATATATATATATATATATAGAGAGAGAGAGAGAGAGAGAGAGAGAGAGAGAACAATGACAATGAAATTGTTGCAGTAACCAAACCAAGCTTTCATTAAAGAACATGTTAAAGTTGAGTGTCATGAAATCAGCAGAAAGGAAAATGAATTTGGCTAATCAAATCCCCTTATTCTTTAACTAATCATTTCCATACATGTATCTTTCAAAATATACTTCATTAGGGTGGTGAAGGATCAGTGAAAATGAATCAAATACCCACCATAAATGGACCAAAGCCAAAGGAAAAAAAATGCAGAAGATGGATGATTTCATAAGCAAATAATCAAACAAGCTGGAATATCATATAAAGAATTCCATCAGCAATAGCACAACAAGTCGCAGTAGAAATGTTTACCAGTACACAAGAACCAGCTGCTCATTTGATTTCATCCAATTGAATTAACATATCAGCCCCTCGAATTGTGTGAACAGAATTTGTGTCATGTCCTCCTAATTGGGGTTTCCCTAGAATTGTGTGAACAGAATTTGTGTCATTTCCTCCTGATTGGGGTTTTCTTTTTTGGGCAGGTATGTTCTCTACTCTTTATCAAGGTTTTTTCCTCTTCTTCTTCTTCTTTTTCTTTTTCTGAAGTGTATGATCTTTATCGAGTTTTTTTTTCCTCCCTTTCTTTCTTTCTTCTTCTTCCTCTTCTTCTTCTTTTTAATTGTTGACAGGTATGTTCTCTTGATCAAGTTGATTACCGAAACACAACAAAGACTCGGAAAATGTTAGTCACCGAAATCCAACGACTCCAATGTCCAATGAAATATGAGAAGTGAGAACCTGCAACTACAATCCCAAACACTCCAGTTTTCACCACAAGCACTAAATACTCATCTTATGAAACGATCTGATACCCCACACTTCATGTAGTGCAGACTTTTCTTTGAATATCTGCAATCAACTGATTCACGCTCGCCACTGCATTCTCTGATGACCCCCTCCGTTTACTGAGCTCCCTTGGATCTCTGCATATCTTAAGAACATCTGACATCACCTGGGCTTTCCGCATTATAGCTAACCTCTCCTTGCGTGGGCCTTCCTCCCCATCTCTATATGTCCCTGGCAGCTTTGTGGAGTGTGGAACTGAATCCATCAAATCTGATAACTTCCGTGCCATTTCAACCATCCCTGATTTCTGCATTTCTTTGGCCAACATCCGATATGTGATATACTGTGGCACAATCCCTCTCTTGACCATTGCCTCGAACTCAACCCATGCCTCTTCCAGTCTACGTAGCCTGCAGAGCAAATGCACCAACATGGTGCTCGTCGCAAGGTCCGAATCACACCCTCTAGTATTCATCTCCTTCACAACCTTCACCGCCAGATCCAATCTATCGCATTCACACAACAACTTTATCAGCAAGTGGTAGGTGAGCCGGTCTGGACTGTACCCTGATTCAATCATCTTCGTATAAAGATTC
This sequence comes from Magnolia kwangsiensis, assembly GCA_037074715.1. Lineage (NCBI taxonomy): Eukaryota > Viridiplantae > Streptophyta > Magnoliopsida > Magnoliales > Magnoliaceae > Magnolia > Magnolia kwangsiensis. The sequence continues at coordinate 202,693,611 of CM073571.1, forward strand.
ATACCCTCTTCAATCTTCCCAAATTTCATAAAGTATCTGAAGAAATAGTTGTATGTTGTGGAAGTCGGAAGACACCCCCGCTCGATCATCGTCTTAAGGATCTTGCTTGCCCCAACAAGATCCCCAGCCTTACAGAAACCTTTCACCAGAGAATTGAATGTCGCTATATTTGGCGACAACCCATAAACGGAGATTCTCTCGAGCATCCCCAATGCCTCCTTGAACCTCCTCGCCTCGGCCAAGGCATCGACAATTGGATTATATATGACCATGTTCAATTCTAAAGCAGCCTGTTTCATCTCGTCCAGCAACCCAATCGCCCTCTCGACTCTCCGCATCCGGCAGTACCCTTCAATGAGCGTACCATAGGTGACAACTGTTGGGACTACATTCTCCATTTTCATCTCTTCCCAAAGCCGTTCGGCCTTACAGAGCTTCCTCGAACGGAAATACCCATTAAGTAAGATGTTGTAGGCGCGGATGGAAGGAACCCAACCAGGTCCATACTCTTCCCTAATCTGCTGGAAATGACACGAAGCGGCATTCACATGACCTTCCTTGCAGAGGGCGTCTAAGAGGAGATCCAATGGGTCGGAATCAGAATTCATCCAAGCAGGTCCCAAGTTTTTCATGAATTCAAAGGTGCGGATCGCTGCTTGGGGCATCCCGGCCCGCGCATACCGACGGATGAGGATGACAAAGGTGTCAATGGAGATGGGGGATGATGGATCTTTTCTGTGAAGGTGGTCAACAATCAGAGACCAGGCAGAATCAAAGGTTCTTGACTTTGAGAGGAGGTCGATTATCAAATTGAAGACGGAGGGAGTAGGGAGAAAATCTGGGTGTTTGGTGGCCCAAAGGTAAAGGGCGTGGACGGGTTTAGGGGAGAATTGGAAGGATTGGAAAATGTTCTGGATTAAGAGAGGATGAGGTTCGATCCCGGTTTGGTCCAAGGCAGATTGGAGAGTGGTGGGGTTGTGTGAGATGTCTTTCAAGAGGTTGGAGATTATTTTGGTATTTCTTTGGAGTAGGGGATCTTGATCTTGTTTTTGCTGCTGCTGCTGTGGCTGTGATATGTCGTTGTGGTTGTCGTAGTTGTTGGAGCTTTGGGTTTGAGGTTGGGATGGCCATTTGAGAAGGGGATTTCCTGGAATGGAGAGCCATGATGATGATGAATGGTGAGAAAGGAGACGGGGAAATAATAGGAGGGTAGGGTTTCTTTTGATTGTGTGGGGAAGAACCAGCATCGGATTCTAACTATCTATCTACGACGAGTAGATTAAGAAATGTTAGATGACGGTTAGCAGGGTTTCAACTTGGAATGGCAGCAGTCAATTCCATACAGATGATGATCGACGGTCGAAGAAACAACAGCTCACCTGTTCAATGAAATTGCTCAAAGAAGCTTTCAGCTGTAATCTCTTTACAAGTAAGAGCTAGAAATTTTCAAATCTCTCTATAAGAAGAGCTTTGCAGGAATCTTCTCCACATCTCTCCATCTTCGACGCACGAGAGAAGAAACTGACAACTGGGAGAATGGATTTCGAGAGATGGGTCCGAATCGAAGGACCGTAAGAAAAGAACGCCGCGTCTCCCCATTTTCGACCATCCAGCGGTCTGATCGGTTGTAATCAATGGTTAAGATCGGATGGTGGGGATCGTATGATCCTGTGATTTTCATGTGTTACGTCGGACGCGGATTAGTAATTTCACGGGAAAGGATTGGCTACTCCCCCTGACACCAGCCCCGTGGCTGATGGTCGGTGCTCTGTGTGCCCCACCATGATGTACATGTTTCATCCATTCCGTTCATACATTTTTACAGATCATTTTAGGGCTTCTTAAAAAAAATGATAGGGGTATAAATCTTAGGTGGGCCACAATACACGACAAAAATAATAAATGGATATTCACAATTAAAATCCTCTTAAGGCGTATTGTACTGTTTATTTGACATCCAATATATTGATTTGGCCATAAAGACCAAGACGAAGGGAAAAAATATATATCAGCTTGATCCAAAACTTTTATGGACCCCAAAACGTTTTTAATGGTCAAAATTCATTTAACACTGTTTCCTATAATGTGGTCCATTGAGATTGAGATGTACTTAATTTTTCTATTATATCATCCATTACGTTCATCCATTTTTTAAGATCATTTTAAGGCTTTATGACAAAAATTAGAGGGATATATATCTCCGTTAGTCCACACCACGTGAAAACAATAGCGATTGGATATCCACCGTTAAAATCCTCCTAAGGTCCAATGTACTATTTATTTGACATCCAATCTGTTGATTTGGTCATACAGGCCCAGATGAAGGGAAAAAACAAAAATCAGCTTGATCCAAGACTTTTATGGCCACCAAAATGTTTTTAATGGTTGACGGTCATTCAACACTGTTTCTTGTAATGTGGTCCACTTGAGATTGGGATATATCTCATTTTTAGTCTCATATTGTAAATTTATTTGTAAAAATATATGGACTGCATGGATAAAACACATACATCATGGTGGGGCCCATAGATCATTGGCCATCAGCCATTTGCTGGTGCCAGGGGGAGTAGCCAATCCGATCCCGCCCTCGAATGGAAGGGTATGCACGGAGCGCGGATTGTATACAGAGTAACTCATTGAGTAAACTCTGTGGGGCTCACAGTATTATATGTGTCTTATCCGCACCGTCCATCATTTATCTGCTCAGGGCATAAACCCAAAATTGAAGCATATAAAAAGCTCAAGTGGGCCACGTCAGAGGAAACAGTGGGGATAATGACCATCACAGTTAAAACCTTTCTAGGGCCTACAATGATGCTTATTTGCCATCAAACCAGTTCTGAAGGTCACACAAACATAAATGATGGGACAACACAAATATAGATGATGAGACAACACGAATAAAGTCACACGGACAGAGATCCAAAACTTCTGTGGCCCCTACACAATGAGTTTTTAACAGTAGGAGTTCAATTCCCACCATTTTCATGTAGTATGGTCCACTTGATAGGACCTACCTGAGTTTTTTATGACTGAAACTTAGTGTGACCACAATGGATGGGCCGGATGTCTGAACTACATCTCAGTGAGCCATCTAAACGATCTTGAAGGTTTCAATGGGTGGGCATCCTTATGAAATGTATGCAATTTTAAGTTTCAAAATGTCTAAAATGTAGTCCCCACCATAGATAGACCACACCTGAATCTGGGGGATGTTCCATATATTTCCAAGTCTATGAGCTAATCATATCAACCATCAGGATTCCATAAACATGGGGCCCGCTGGTTCAAAGCTATGTTCTACCCAGTAACTCCACACAAAATTAAGATTCAGAATAAGAACACAATAAACATTAAGAAAATATAACTGCAGAGATTTTAGACTAAGGGACCCATCAAACTAAGAAGGATTAACACTTGGATTTGCACAGCTTCAAATACTTCGTATTACAAAGGCTAGAAGGTAGACATTCTAAAATCCTCCATTCTAGAGAAGCTTTGCACGTGACAAGACAAATAAAGAATGCATATTGCAAAAATTGAAACCACCGTGCTTAAAAGCTGTTGGATTGCTCTAATCGCACATGGGGTTTTTAACAGATCATGCACAGAAGTCATGGTGCGTACACATTGCACATATGCAAGAAATTTGGACCGCCCATACGTGGCTGACATTTGGGACCCCTTTTTATGATCCACGTATGCACTATTTGATCATGCATCTGCTTCGCTCTGTAAGAGATAAATGTTGGGCACATCTGTTATTGATTCAAATGTTTCATTAGGTGGGTCGTGATGTTGGATTCGACATATCACAGAAACGCTTCCATTGGTGATCCTAACTATCCAATTGAGCTCTTGATCAATGTAGATCATTGGCGGCAAATGTCCATTATCACCTGATGGGTAGAATTATCTCACAGTGGAGAGAGGAGAACATAATCGACAGCGTGATGGATGCCGACCAGACCAAAAGACGGTCTGGATCACCAAACCATAGCCTCCCATCCACTGCCGACCCAACATATTGACTGTTTGGATCACGGAATAGTGACCTCAGATGCAGCAAATATAGAACCATCGTTGAAGCCCGCACATTGTTATGTTGGGAAATCAAACAGAAATGGATGCATGCAAATCAAAGTAAAATAATATAATTAAACAGCATTAATTTCTACTTCAAAATCACCAACCGAGAAATAATAATCAATGTTTTATGTAATTCGCAAGTATACCTGCTTATAACATATCATGGTCGAAGTATTCCGCAACTGATGCAACTCCAAAAGCAAAAACAAAAAAAAAAAAAACAAAAAACAAAAATTATTCCTTGTAAAATCAAAAAAGTTGTTATGAGATAAAAAAAATGAAAAATTATCCTCTTATAAATGCTGTATATTGGGCCATTTTTGTAGAAATCTCTTAGCCACATGGACGATGGCCTCCAAAAGAAAGAACCAATAGAGAAAAATAATTAAGGGTCATCGTCAAGTATTATAAACCGAAGAAAAGTAATGGATTTAAAACCACGTGCATATATGATTTTTGAAAAAAGTTCCCAATGGTGAGATCCAGTAGATGGACAGTGATCATTTCTCAGCCTTACTAGATTCCAAACAACCCATTTGCGTGGGCCATCAATTTTGGACACAGATGGGGCCCATCGGATAAATGACTAATACATCAGGCCGGTCCACTCACCAGCCAGACCACACTTACAGGTGGAAGGGTTTATTTGGTCCGTTAAAGTAGTGGGCCTTGTGATTGATTACTTAAATTAAAAAAATGAGACCCATTAACCCATCATATCCATCAATTTTTTTTCGTAACCTCGCTGGATGTTGTGTAGGCCGCTAACCATTGAGATGGCTATAATAATCGAATGTATATGTTTTTTGAACCATTTTCTTTCCTTAGCAAGGGTGCGAGATCCAAGCCATCCATTTGGTGGATCCCACTATTCAGAATCTCTGGAGCAGAAATTACGGTGGTTCATGATCAAGCAGGACAGTTTACAAGACAAGTGAATGGACAGAATTTCTCTGAGTCTTTCCAAGTCTGTTTTGCTTTCTAAAATCATGGACCGTATGAAGGATGGACAGACCTGATTTCTGGGCCAAGGCTTCTAAATGTGGGACCCACCTTGATGGAAAGCTTGAATCTTGGACCCATGTACAATGTTGGCAGATATAGTGCTGTAGTTGGCTGCCTCATACATGCATTGTGGGACATCCAATCCAAGCAGTCAATTAGGTGGGCCCAGATGTGTATAATCCCTGCCAGGTGAATCAGACCGGTCCATTCATCAGATGGGCATCATAACAAGAAATAAACGGATGGAAAATGCCTCACAGTCCACATTCAACATATGTGAGCCCCACATAATGCGTGGACCGTCCGATTCTAGTCCAAATGCATCTCCACAATTCGGTCCACGTACCTGATGGCTCAGATCTTGCACACATTCGCCACAGTGGTACACATGGAGAGAGGCACCCAGGCCAGGCCACGCAGCCCTTGTCTGTTGACCTTTGGCCTCGATACATCTGCACGTGTTCAATGTGGCTAGACATGTGCGCCATCGGGTCATGCGGTTCATCCTTCGAGTTGATGTGGGACCCATGAAAGATTTATTCTATTTTATTTTATTATTTCTGTTGTTTATTTTGATAGGAAAACTTGGATACTCTGGCCTAGTGCGATAGATCATACGCAGGCACTTGTAAATTAATTAGACATTGCATGTATGGCATTGAATATATTCAAATTAAACCGTCCAATTTATAGATAAAACTTTATATGTATCATAAACTAAAAATTACTCTCATTTGATCATCTTAATATCAGATTTCTATATTTATCGGACAGTTAAGAATAAAAAGATTCAATGGTCTTATTTCAACAAACAAGTGTCCATGAATCAGAGGTAAGTATTATTAAAAAAAATTAATTTTTCGAGCGTAACTTTAAAACAGTAAATTACACAATTTAGCCGGTTTAATACGAGTTAATTCTTGATAAAATATACCACTTTAAAGTGCCTACGTATCAAACATCACAGACAGCCGGAGTATCAAATAACTTCCTCTTTTTTATGCGAGCATAAATGCGTGTGCATCATGAATTGCTTGTATGTGGTTATCAGACACAGATATGAACGCTACGATGAAGTGTCCAGAATATCCTAATTGCGAAGAGAATCCATATGGGAGCGTATTAGGTGCGGCCTCGGCGTTACCAAACACGGTAGGGTCCTCGATGTGGGACCCATCTTGATGGATTTATTGTATATCCACTCCGTCCATCCGTTTTTACAGATCATTTCAGTTTATAATACGAAAAGGAAGCAGATCCAAACCTTATGTTGACTACACCAGATGAAACAGTGTCGATTGACCATTAAAAACTTCTTGTAGACGAAAGTGTTATGGATCAAGCTTCTTTTTTTTTTTTCGTTTCATCTAGATACGTGTGACCTTATCAAAAGGTTGGATGGAAATAAATATTACTTTAGACATTATGATGGCCCTAGAAAGTTTTTAATGGTGGGAGTTTGATCACCACTTTTTTATATGGTGTGGCCACCTGATAATTTAACCTATTATAGTATCATCCATAAAATGATCTGGAAAATAGGATGGACGGTGTGGATACACAATAAATACATCAAGGTAGGCCCGACTGTCAGGACCGTAATGTGTTGATTAAGGCCGGGGCCGCACCTAATACGCTCCCCATGTTTACGGGGGGTTATTTGATACTCTGGTAGAATACGAAGCTTGATACACAGTCACTCGAAAATTGCACACATGGGATATATTTACTCAAATTAAACCGAATAAATCGTCTAAAACAGTCCCTAAATTTGATTTTTTGAGAAATCTTAACCTTCTATTAGTGGACGCTTGTTGTTGAACATGGCCACTGGATGCTTTACATTATTGACCGTCGAATAGATGTCCACCAATCTGATGGTCAGATAATAATCAGATAAGAAGTAATTTTAGGTTCATTATACATCTAACTTAGAGCCCATAATTTGGTATGATTAATTTGAATGAATTTTATAACAACTTATGCAATTTTTATGTAATATCTAAATGCCTGCGTATCATCCTACACACTTCAGGAGCATCAAAGATATATTACATCTTTATTCGTTTTGGGATGCACTTTAATGTGCCGGCTCTCCGTTGATTTTTCCAAGCCCGAAGGATGATACTCGGATTCGGTAGTGAAACCTTGAGAAATGAGAACCGATACTGTAGGCCCACCATGGTGTTTTTATTTAATCCATGCTGTCCATCCATCTTTTTCAGCTTATTTCAGGACACTAGCCCAAAAATGAGACAGATAAAAATCTCAGGTGGACCACACCACAGGTAGCAATGGTGATCCAACGCTCACCATTAAAAACTGCCTAGGGCCCACTGTAATGTTTATTTGCCATCCAACCTGTTGATTAGGTCATACAGGCCTGGACGAAGGGACAACACAAATATCACCTTGATCCAAAACTTTGGTGGCCCCCAAGAATTTTTAATGGTGGACGTTCAATCAACACTGTTAATTGTGGTGTGGTCTACCTGAGATTTGGATCTGCCTCATTTTTTATCTAATTCCCTAAAATGAGCTGAAAAAAATGAATGGAGAGCATGGATAAAACACATACATCATCGCAGGGCCCATAGCACTGACCTCGTGTCGGTACTCGAGGGGTCACTACCGAATCAAGTCCGAAAAGATGTGCATGGATAGCCAACCTTCTAGTGATCCTAGCCATTGATACGATGGGCCCCATATGTCTACGAGAGATATTAACAGAAAAAAGATGAGATAAAAAACCTAACTCTCCCCCCTGCTCAACATCTACGCTGGTTTTAGTTCATTTCCATCAGATGGCTAAGATTAGAGGTTGGCCCTAGCCCTGCCTTGGTCCACAAGGCCCTGGTCCAGACCTAATCAGGCCGTTGCCCTGCAGGGCCGATCAACGGTTTAAAATGCAATCAATTTTATTTTTTTTTGGCACCTTCTATCTCCAGCACAAGCCACTCCTAGCTGGAATCATCGGATGGGTATCGGGAGAAACTGCTGCACAAGCCATTAGATAATGGACCCTGAAAACAAACGGCCTGTATTACAATTGGTGGCGCTTCCATTCCACTGCTCGTTTGAAGGTAAAATGCTAGTGCTTGTGGTACAAGTCCTCTTCAACAGGTTTACAGTTGCATAAGTGGGGTCAATTGTCCCATATTCATTAATCCATACCATTCATACAATGTCCATTGTCATGTCTTCGTTGGGTTGGTCCATTTACAAATATACCAAATTGAGAAATCCTATGCCGTGGATTTTTAGAGAGACACTTGGAAGATCTGGCGGAGAGTGAAGGTTGATATGCAGGCACTAAAGGAACTGTACATCAGCTAGCAATATGATGATTCATTACTCAATTTTATACTGTTTTGTTTTCTTTTATCTGGCCTCATCCTCACCAAACATCCCTAAAGTCATACAGATGCAAAACCACACCATGTGAAAACAATGTAAAATTAAATTCGTGTGGAATGGCCCAATTTTTGAAGTGTCCATTCATCTTGGTGGGGTTCATCTGATGATCATATACACACACATGTGCCCCCACAAAAAATTCCGTAATTTTATGGAGGAGTCGCCCTTTCATTGCTAGCTGTTGTTCCCTAAGTTGTGGCCCACCTGAGTTTTGGATTAGGAGGTCTTTTCAGCTCTAGGTCACATGAATGCATCTGATGGACGAATGGCTGGATGGCATATAAACATCATGATAGGCCCCACGTAGGAACCTACCTACATTTGAATGAATGTGATCATTCCACAAAATAAAATAGGGGATTTTGGGATATTTGCAAATAACTACATAAAAATTTGGGTTTTCAAATGCCCAGAACATTAATTATCAATGGTTGCAAATAGCCCTGTTCCATAGTTTTTTGTGTCACAAATCCTTCCATAAAGAAATAATCTGTGCGTAAACTAAATACATCAAGCAGTGTAATAAGTACTAGTCTTACTAACAGGACTCACATGATAAGATCGAGAATCTCTACACAGCAAACATGCAAGCATCAGCAGTTTGCAAGATCCAGGCCTTTCAACAGGTGGCCACAAAAATGCGGATGCAAATCAGGGCCCCACTCTCATCAGGTGGGCCACATGCTAAAATAAAATGGTTAAATATAATTGCCAACAACCCAGATTAGCGCTGCTGATTAGAGGACTCGCCTATTTTTGGCCAGTGTGAGTTCAGGGTGAGCTCACCTGATGAACAATCCCAATCCTGCACAGTTGTCTTGGTTGTACATGTGCTGTGAAGAGATCTTGTTATCGTTTTCACGTCCTGTTTGAATTTCCCAATAATGATTGATAATGACCCTTTGTGTTTCCAAGTCATCGTAAGATGGTAGCTGCAGCCATGCATGGATAATGGAAGTCATCCTGTTCGCAGTAACCAGAGATTCTTTCAAATGTTCCCTTGTTTTTTAGGTGACCTGAAATAGTTATGATCTTTTCTGCAAGTCCGCCATTCATCTACCAGTTAAAACATCAATGACTCCAACCAAAGCCGTAAGCACTCCTCCCTAAATGCTCTAGTAACATTTACCAACAACTGCAATTGATCTTCTAACTAGGGATGAAAGTTGGGTGGGTTCAACCCGACCGACCCGTGACTGACCCGACATTGGGTTGGGCGTGGGCAGGATGTATTAGGTTTGGTCTCAGGCTTGGGCCATACAAACACCAACCCGATAAAACTTGGGCTCGGGTTGCCCGACCCAACCTGAACCCGATCAATATATAAGTTCCTTGTAAATTAATTATAATTGAGTGCGGATCGTCTGTGTTGAAGGCACATGAAATTCAAATGCCATCGGGTTTCATTGGTCCATGTCATTTCTGATGACTCAAGCTAACAAGAAACACCGGATTTCTCTCTCCCAAATAGATTGCTTGATACACAATATGACTTTTAAAGGAGTAGTTGTCCTATATTTTAGCTTGTTTGTTTAGAAAAAATGAACTTCTTTACAGTAAATAACTACATATATAATTAATAAAATTTTAGGTACAAAAAATAAGACGTGTATTGAAAATATAATAGACTAATGTAATAATGAAAATATTAGCATATATCTACCCGGCCAACCTGACCAAGCCTGCTTGGGTTGGGTTGGGTTTGGGTTGAGAATTCCCAACCCGAGGATGGGTTGGGTTAGGGTTGAGGTATAGGAACCTTGGGTTGGGCTAGGGTTGAGCACCAACCCAACCCAACATGCCTGACTTTCAGCCCTAAGTAAAACCATTGATTCCTATGCTATACCTCATAAGACTAATGAATTTCTCGATCACCGGAATTTACATTGTTTATATTCCTCACCATAAAGTATTTCCACCACCAAACCAAAAATTCCAGTTAAGACCCTACTCTAAGGATACCAACCAGAGAACAGATTTACAAATTCCAAGATTTGTGTCTCCCAGTCTAAAATGACAGACAAGAAAAAGATAGGCTAATCTTGGATTGACCACTCCTAGTATTCGTACTCCCACCAGCCAAACAGGCCCTGTTAAATCCTATTTTTACCCACCTATAATAGAGACCGAAGAATGTCTGCCATTTGCTCAGGCTTTACTTTTTAGAAGTGATGCCATGATTCGACAGCCCAAATGATGCTCTCCTGTTATTTGATCTAATCAGATACTCTAGACGACCAACTTCCGATTAGATTTTTTTCCCCTTCATATCTCATCTTTGATCACATGTAGTAGATAAGTGTGGGTTGGTGATACTGCAACTAAAAGAACCTACAAAGTTTTGTGGATGACTTAATCGCACAGTTGTGTTAGTTGAGTGTTTGCATGGGCAGGTCTGCTAAGTTGTCTATGATAGTTGATAGCATGTGACCAGAAGCATTGAAACCACCGATCACACCATCAATCAATGTTTATCCCATGCAGCTTGTATAGTTGTATCTATATTTGATTAAAGTGCTTGGTTTGACCCAATCCACCAAGATGAACCCCATCAAAGAGTTGCTATTGCATATAACAAGAAAGAAGTGGGCAGAAGTTGCAGAAAATCATATGCGATTGTGGAAAAACATAGTTATATTGTAGTGGAGTTTTTTTTTTTTCCTAATTTTGAATATCAAGTCTCCATAACATTTAAATATTAAATATTATAAATATGCAGAGTCTTGGCGACTGAGCTGGTTTTTGGCGGCTTATATATATATATATATATATATATATATATATATATATATATAGTTTTCTAGGGTTTGTTCAGTCAACTAAATTGAAGTCATCCAGGTCTTTGACCAAATCAAGTTTTTCTTGAGTCCTGATCAAATCTGATTGAGTTTTTTTAAGTTTTCAAAATGAGGTAGCCAAGGAAAAGGTCTTCATAATCCTAAAAAAAGGGAAGGGGGGGAGGGAATGTGTTGGAAAGGAAAGGCTCTTCATTACCAGCTGCAGGGTAAAAATCAACATCTTACAGACTTGCACTAGTAGGAACTTGTACAATTATGACTATGGCTATTATTGGATCTCAATGTCTACAATATATATATATATATATATATATAACACAATGTCTTTAACAATGACAATGACATTGTTGCAGTAACCAAACCAAGCTTTCATTAAAGACATGTTGAAGTTGAGTGTCATGAAATCAGCAGAAAGGAAAATGAATTTGGCTAATCAAATCCCCTCATTCTTTAACTAATCATTTCCATACTTGCATCTTTCAAAATATACTTCGTTAGGGTGGTGAAGGATCAGTGAAAATGAATCAAACACCCACCATAAATGGACCAAAGCCAAAGAAAAAATAAATGCAGAAGATGGATGATTTCATAAGCAAATAATCAAACAAGCTGGAATATCATATAAAGAATTCCATGAGCAATATCACAAGAAGTTACAGTAGATATGTTTACCAGTACACAAGAACCAGCTGCTCATTTGATTTCACCCAATTGAATTAACAGATCAGCCCCTAGAATTGTGTGAATAGGATTTGTGTCATGTCCTCCTGAACGGGGTTTTCTTTTTGGGCAGGTATGTCCTCTACTCTTTATCAAGGTTTTTTCCTCCTCTTCTTCTTTTTCTGAAGTGTATGATCTTTATCGAGTTTTTTTTTTCCTCTCTCTCTCTCTCTAATTGTTGATGGGTATGTCCTCTTGATCAAGTTGATTACTGAAACATAACAAGGACTTGGAAAATGTCAGTCACCGAAATCCCCCGGCTTCAACATCCAATGGGATATGAGAAGTGAGAACCTGCAACTACATCAGTCCCAACCACTGCAGTTTTCACCACGAGCACTAAATACTCATCTTATGAAATGATCTGATACCCAACACTTCATGGAATGCAGACTTTTCTTTGAATAACTGCAATCAACTGATTCACGCTCGCCACTGCATTCTCTGATGACCCCCTCCGTTTACTGAGCTCCCTTGGATCTCTGCATTTCTTAAGAACATCTGACATCACCTGGGCTTTCCGCATTATAGCTAACCTCTCCTTGCGTGGGCCTTCCTCCCCATCTCTATATGTTTCCGGCAGCTTCGTGGAGTGAGGAACTGAATCCATCAAATCTGATAACTTCTGTGCCATTTCGACCATCCCTGATCTCTTCATTTCTTTGGCCAGCATCCGATATGTGATGTACTATGGCACAATCCCTCTCTTAACCATTGCCTCGAACTCAACGCATGCCTCTTCCAACTACGTAGCCTGCAGAGCAAATGCACCAACATGGTGCTCGTCGCAAGATCTGAATCACACCCTCTAACATACATCTCCTTCACAACCTTCACTACCAGATCCAGTCTATCGCATTCACACAACAACTTTATCAGCAAGTGGTAGGTGAGCCAGTCTGGACTGTACCCTGATTCAATCATCTTCGTATATAGATTCATGCCCTCTTCAACCTTCCCAAATTTCATAAAGTATCTGAAGAAATAGTTGTACGTTGTGGAAGTCGGAAGACACCCCCGCTCGATCATCGTCTTAAGGATCTTGCTTGACCCAACAAGATCCCCAGCCTTACAGAAACCTTTCACCAGAGAACTGAATGTCGCTATGTTTGGCGACAACCCAAAAACGGAGATTCTCTCGAGCATCCCCAATGCCTCCTTGAACCTCCTCACCTCGGCCAAGGCATCGACAATCGGATTATATATGACCATGTTCAATTCTATAGCAGCCTGTTTCATCTCGTCCAGCAACCCAATCGCCCTCTTGACTCTCCACATCCGGCAGTACCCTTCAATGAGCGTACCATAGGTGACAACTATTGGGACTACATTCTCCATTTTCATCTCTTCCAGCAGCCTGTTTCATCTCGTCCAGCAACCCAATCGCCCTCTTGACTCTCCACATCCGGCAGTACCCTTCAATGAGCGTACCATAGGTGACAACTATTGGGACTACATTCTCCATTTTCATCTCTTCCCAAAGCCGTTCGGCCTTATGGAGCTTCCTCAAATGGAAATACCCATTAAGATGTTGTAGGCACGGATGGAAGGAACCCAACCAGGTCCATACTCTTCCCTAATCTGCTGGAAATGACATGAAGCGGCATTCACATGGCCTTCCTTGCAGAGGGCGTCTAAGAGGAGATCCAACGGGTCAGAATTAGAATTCATCCAAGCAGGTCCCAAGTTCTTCGTGAATTCAAAGGTGCGGATCGCTGCTTGGGGCATCCCGGCCCGCGCATACCGACGAATGAGGATGACAAAGGTGTCAATGGAGATGGGGGATGATGGGTCTTTTCTGTGAAGGTGGTCAACAATCAGAGACCAGGCAGAATCAAAGGTTCTTGACTTTGAGAGGAGGTCGATTATCAAATTGAAGAGGGAGGGAGTAGGGAGAAAATCTGGGTGTTTGGTGGCCCAAAGGTAAAGGGCATGGACGGGTTTAGGGGAGAATTGGAAGGATTGGAAAATGTTCTGGAGTAAGAGCGGGTGAGGTTCGATCCCGGTTTGGTCCAAGGCCGATTGAAGAGTGGTGGGGTTGAGTGAGATGTCTTTCAAGAGGTTGGAGATTATTTTGGTATTTCTTTGGAGTAGGGGATCTTGATCTTGTTTTTGCTGCTGCTACGGTGGCTATGATATGTCATTGTAGTTGTCGTAGTTGTTGGCGCTTTGGGTTTGAGGTTGGGATGGCCATTTGAGAAGGGGATTTCCAGGAATGGAGAGCCATGATGATGATGAATGGTGAGAAAGGACACGGTGAAATAATAAGAGGGTAGGGTTTCTTTTGATGGTGTGGGGAAGAACCAGCATCGGATTCTAACTATCTATCTACGAGTAGATTAAGAAATGTTCGATGACGGTTAGCAGGGTTTCAACTTGGAATGGCAGTAATCAATACCATACAGATGATGACCGACGGTTGAAGAAACAACAGCTCACCTATTCGATGAAATTACTCAAAAAAGCTTTCAGCTATAATCTCTTTACAAGTAAGAGATAGAAAATTTCAAGTCTCTCTATAAGAAGTGCTTTGCAGGAATATTCTCCACCTCTCTCCATTTTCGACGCACGAGAGAAAAAACTCACAACTGGGAGAATGGATTTTGAGAGATGGGTCCGAATCAGAGGACCGTAAGAAGAGAATGCCGCGCCTCCCCATTTTAGACCATCCCAATGGTCTGATCGGTTGTAATCAACGGGTTAGATCAGATGGTGGGGATCGTATGATCATGTGAGTTTCAAATGTGCTATGTCGGACGCGAATTAGTAGTGAATTTCACTACTGAAGTCACGTCACCAAGTTCCGTGGCCCCACCATGATGCATGTGTTGTATCCACACCGTACATCTATTTGGAGAGATCATTTTAGGATATGAGCCAAAGAATGAGGCAGATCCATAGCTCAAGTGGACCCCACGACAGAAAACAGTGGGTCATTATCCACGTAGTCCAATCGTTTTTATAGATCATTTTAGGAAACGAGCCCAAAATTGAAGCAACAGGGAATCTGCAGTGAGTAACTGAACTGTGGGGCCCACTTTGATGTATGTCTCATTATCCACGCCGATCATTCATTTTTACAGATCATTTTATGAAACGAGCCGAAAATTGAAGCATAGATAAAGTTCAAGTGGACCACATCACAGAAAAGAGTGGGGATTACGATGTCCACTGTAGAAACCTTCCTAAGGCCTACGGTGATGTTTATTTGTCATCCAACCTGTTCATAAGGTCACAAAGAAGTGGATGAAGGGAAAAACAACTATGAGCTTGATCCAAAATTTCTGTGGCTGATAAGAAGTTTTAAACGGTAAGTGTTTAATTTCTACTTTTTCTTATGGTGTGGTCCACTTAAGCATTGGATATGCTTCAATATTGGGTTCAGCCACTAAAATGAGCTTGAAATACTGATGGACGGCGTGGATAAAACACATACTCACGGTAAGCCCTACAAAGTTTACTCAATGCACAATCCATGTCCTTCAGCAACCTGATTACCTTGCTGCCTTCGAATGGAAGGCTATGCAAGGAGCGTGGATCGTGTACAGAGTAACTCACTGAGTAAACTCAGTGGGCCCACAGTCTTATATGTGTCTTATCCGCACCGTCCATCATTTTATCTGCTCAGGTCATGAGCCGAAAATTGAAACATATAGAAAGCTCAAGTGGGCCACATTAGGAGAAATAGTGGGGGATAGTGACGTCCACCATTGAAACCTTTCTGGGGCCCACGATAATGTTTATTTGTTATCAAACCTGTTCATGAGGTCACACAGACATGGATGATGTGACAACACAAATATCATATTGATCCAAAACTTCTCTGGCCCCCACACAATAAGTTTTCAACAGTGGGCGTTCAATTCCCACTATTCAATTCCCACTATTTCATGTAGTATGGTCCACAACCTTTGGATATGCTTCAACTCTAGGATAATGTCCTAAAATGAGATGGTAAAAAGGATGGACAACGCAGATAAGACACGTACATCTTGATCGGCCCCACAGAGTTTACTCAGTATGCTACAGCCTACCATATGCAAAACAGATGGTTAGGACCACACAATTATGAAGGGAACCCAATTTGGACCATTCCAATAGGTGTAGATGAAACTTGGAACATTTCATTCTCTTTAAAAGTACTTCAATTGGATTTTTTTAAAATTCTAAATTATAAACCGTCAGAATTGAAACGCTGTTATGATTTCTTCGTAATTGTCAGAACTATCAAAGCTTGTCATATATAGAAAGCGGTGAAGGGATGAATAATGCTTTAAGGAAAGTGTATCTAATATATACTTCAGAGCTTGGCTTGAAGTATGTTTTCTGTTTTGTTTCATTTTGGGAGGGTTTGGTTTGAGTTACATATGTGCCAGGCATACAATTACACGCTAGTCTTCCATACATGCCATGGCCTAAAAAATGGGGCTGGTCCACTGACCATAGGAGCCACATTTTACTAAAAGCTGGACGGTTAAAAGAGTGAACATCTTACATACAAATGTCCTATATTACCCATGTGGCCTACTTGATGATTGGTTAGGCCCACCCAATGAACCATCTTGATCTTGCATTCGTGATTGGGTAGAGGATCAGAGATTTAATGAGGATCCAAGTGCACAAGATCAGGAAAAAAAATCCGGAAAAAAAATGAGGATTTTATTAAGAGACCCAGATTTCCGAATTGATATTAGAACTTTTGAAGAATCGATTCAAATAAAAAGACTTGCAGATTTGCATGGATATAACACAATGTATTGAGCATGAGTATTTCCAAAATGAATGGGAAATTTCAAATTAGGTGAGAGCCTAATCTAAAATAAAAAAAACTGCAGAATTTAAAAAAATCATTGAAAATCTTCCAAATCCTTCTGATCATTGACATATTAAAAACCAAAAAAACCCTAAAATCTCTAGATTGGCTCAGAATAACTGAAGAACTAAAACTCAAAGAAGAACATATACAGAACCCAGAACTAAAAACAGAGAATCTTTCAAAAAAAAAAAAAAAACTGAAAACGGAGAACAGCAGTGTGAGAAATCCCACCACAATCACTTTCCCTCATGATTCCTCCTTGATCCTTAAAATCCAGGATAGAAATCACAGAAGGAGAAATGGGAAATTCCAGCAGAAGATATTGTTGGTGGGTCTCCTCTAGGTTATGGGGTATCCCATAAATCAGGAGTCTGGAATTCAACTAGGCCATGCCATTTGAAAACACGTGAAATTGTGCCTAAAACATATCAAACCACTTGGTGGGGCCCACATGAATTTTTGATATGGCTGAAACTTAGTGTGACCACTCATCCAAGTGGGATACAATGGATGGGCTGGATGTCTGAATCACATCTAAGTGGGCCCCATAAACAATCATGTAGGCTTCAATGTGTGGGTGTGTGGGTGTGTGCGCGCCACCCTTATGGTTTGTATGCAATTTAAAGTTTCAAAATCTCTAAAATGTGGTCCCCACCATGGATAGATCACACCTAAATCTGAGGGGTGTTCCATATATTCTGGACTATGAGCCAATCAGATCAGCCATCAGGATTCTGTAAACATGGGGCCCGCTGGTACAAAGTTATGTTCTACCCAGTAACTCCAGACAAAATTAAGATTCAGAATAAGAACGCAATAAACATTAAGAAAATATACTTGCAGAGATTTTAGATTAAGGCGCCCATCAAAATAAGGCTTAACACTTGGATTTGTACAGCTTCAAATACTTCATATTACAAAGGCCAGAAGGTAGACATTCTGAAATCCTCCATTCTAGAGAAGCCTTGCACACGACAAGACAGAATAAGGAATGCATAATGCAAAAATTGAAACCAGAGTGCTTAAAAGCTGGAGGATTGCTCTAATCGCACATGGGGTTTTTAACACATCATGCACAGAAGTCATGGTGCATACACATTGCAAATATGCAAGAAATCTGGACCGTCCATACGCAATTGACATTTGGGACCCCTTTTTATGATCCACATATGCACTGTTTGATCAGGCATCTGCTTCGCTCTATAGGAGATAAATGTTGGGCACATCTATTACTGATTCAAATGTTTCATTAGGCGGGTCGTAATGTTGGATTCGGCATATACCATAAATGCTCCCATTGGTGATCCTAACTATCCAATTGGGCTCTTGATCAATGTAGATCACTGGTGGCAAATGTCCATTACCACCTGATGGGTAGAATTATCTCACAGTGGAGAGAGGAGAACATAATCCATGGCATGATGGATGCCGACCAGACCAAAAGACGGTCTGGATCACCAAACCATGGCCCCCCATCCACCGCTGACCCAACATATTGACTGTTCGGATCACCGAACAGTGACCTCAGATGCAGCAAATGTAGAGCTATCGCTGAAGCCCACACATTGTTATGTTGAGAAATCAAACAGAAATGGATGCATGCAAATCAAAGTGGAATAATATAATTAAACAACATTAATTTCTTCAAAACCACCAACTGAGAAATAATAATGTGTTTTATGTAATTCGCAAATATATCTGCTTATAACAGATCATGGTCGAAGTAGAAACATATTTCTCATCTCAACTCAAAAAGCAAAAATGCACAGATCTTAGAAACCAAACCTGTCACAAACTGCGTTCCATCCAGACATTTGATCCCAAGAACTCCCTAGATCCTCGCAAGAGAGTAATATCTTCGAGCCCTGTTTTGCATTGCGGGTGACAAAAACTCTCAACTAGATCTTTTACCTCGGTTTCGCTTGGAGGTGACAACGGACCATCCATCTTCAGCTCCCACTGATTGGTTCGACTGTGGTTCATCCACTGCCATTTCCGATGCCTCTTCATCGGAACTTTCGTTCATGTTCTCATCACTTACCTGTCGACTTTGAGAAACTGCTTGCACCCCAGTGTTCAATTTCCTCAACTGTTCGACTGACTCGTAATTTCCTTGAAGACATTCCTCATTCATGCTCATTATTTGCTCCGCCACCTCTTCAATGCTGCCATCCTCGATCTCTGTGTTAAATGAAAGCAACATAGCATTCTCGAGAATGTCTTCCAAGTCATCAATATAGTAGGGATCTTTGGTATCAGTGAAATAGGCGATAATATCGGACATGAGCTGATCTGATTTCTGGCGAGAATCCCTTCCACCCCATTCATTTTGAACAGCCATCTGGAGTGCTGTCCATCGGGAGAGGACTAGCCACACTCCCTCTGACAACATAGAGAGGGACTCTGCTGTGTGGGTTTGTTGAGATGATGGTGGGCCACTTGTTCCATCCATGAGACCTCTGTACAACAACCCCTAGATGCCGCTGATCTTTCTGCTTCTGTCTTTTAACTATAAAGGAAATAACAACTATTTCAAAATAGTTAAAGAGAAAAGGTGAATGGAATTTATTTTCAGGAAGGGAGCTCACATGCCATTAAAATTTCGGCACAAGGTCTAAAAAACCCAAGATTAACCAAAAAAAAAAAAGAGAGTTTAGAGGTTTTGTTACATAATAGAAATTAAAAATGCTTTCTGGGCTCGTATCTGAAAAACATGCAATGCTTAGTGTGTGATCCAAGAATGAACACACCCTGGCCGAAAAAGAATGAGTTGTTTGATTCTTCTGGTGGGTTACAAGTGTGAGAACTACTGTTGGGAAGAAGCAACTAATGATCTGTATACAGTGTATGACCCACCTGATGACTTGGTCAGGTTTCACTCGTGTGCTAGTAGCCAATGAGCATACAAAACTAAGGCTGACAATGTTATGGGAATGAAGCACACATGTCCAAGCAAGAAAAACGGAAAAGAAATGCTATTTCAATTCATACGTGTGATTGAAGGCATGAATTGGGGTACACTTGTGTGAGATATGGACCATGATTAGGTGGGAGGCAGGAAGCAGCATGAACAAGCTTTGGCCCATAAGTCTGGCCGATGCACTCATCAAGTAGGTCACACTAGCATGAAGAAAATGGGCAGTAAAAAAGAAATAGCCAAGAGTCATCTTCAACAACCTAATGTGTGGAACAACCTAGATTTGGGAAAGGGGCATGTTTGCATCGAACCTTACCTGGTACCTGGGTTAGATCTAACACAGGTGTACTATGTTGGCGAGTGTGCGAAGATTCTCCTCAACTGAATCATTTTAGCATTCCTCAAAGGATAAAATGCTTGCTTTGGATCACCATATTGACTTAGAAATTCCTATAGCTCCACCTGTATGACATGATCCTAGACATCATATAAAAAATGGACAATTACTGCCAGTGGCCAGATTATCTCCTCGACACCAAGGGGCCTAATGCATGAACAATATGAATTTCCATAAATGGGGGCCCAACATGCACAGTTTGTTGGGCCAAACTAAAAGCTTGATAGCATTCTATATATCCCTGAGGAGATAATTCAGTTGATTATATGGAATTGTATTGCTCAGGATCTAGATTGACTCCCATGTCTGGACACATCGACAATGGATGTCCAATCGTCAATTCATCGGCCCAGCCTTTGTCTGCTTTGTCGAGTGGAATATGAGACTGAGGTTTGTAGGGCTGTCAACGAGTTGGGTTCGGATCAAGTTTGGGTGAGGCACTTAGAAGATGGGTCACTAAAGGATGGTGATGGCACATGTTGCACATGTGGCACAATCAGTGTTTTAAATAGCTTATACTGCATAGCATAGAATTCATCCCCTATAGAGTGTAGCGTAGCTACAATGTCTCAAAAAGTGAAATGTTGGGTATTCATACAACAAGGAGGAGGTGGATAAGTTGGCAGGGGTGTTCAGGTGCAGGGGAGGTTCTTTCCCATCTACATATCTTGGGTTGCTGCTATGTGTTGGTAAGCAGCTGAAGCACCTTTGGGATAGGGTTTTTGTGGAAGGATTATTAATGAACTTTATTAGATACAGCTTGGCAAAAACCAAGACAAAAAAAAATAATACAGCTACTAGGAACCATTACAATTCCAACATTGAGCATACTATGTTAAGCTCTATAGAAAGACAACCAGTAGCCCACTCTATAACATCCCTTTTAACCCTTTTCAGAATTTGGTACAAGGATGAGCGCTTGTTGTCGAAGCACCACACGTTACGTTCCTTCGATAAGTGCCATAAGCAACAACCTCCATACCAATAATCTATTTTTCAGAAAACACATTCCGTGCCATGCCCATACCACATGCAGAACTGATTGTGGCAAAACCCAAGCCACCTCAAAGAAGTTGACAATATGAGTCCACAGCCGGGACACAAAGGGGCAATGCAAGAGCAGATGGTCAACTGATTCTGCCCCACACATGCAAAGAAGACAGGTGTTGGGAAGAATCATGCCTCTTGTTTGAAGATTCTCCAGGGTTAGAATCCTCTTCCTACCTGCTAGCTACAAGAATGGAAAGAAATTTTCATGGTGGACGAGTAGGTATTTGTTGTTAGGGGGAGATTAAAGCTGCCATGTCTAAATAAACATAATTCAAAATCTAACCATGTAGAATCAAAGCAATTAACCATGCAGAGCATATGTTGAAAACAACTCATTTATACAGCTAGATCATATATGATTCAAATTGTCGGAAGCAATTGGCCCACTTTTATAAAAAAGTATCAGCATTTCTTTTTGGATGTTCCCCATCTACAGTTAGACATGTGCATTTTTTTTGGCACCACATTCCAATGGCTAAGGTCCCTATGAATCATATTGCAATACTTTTGGGTGCAATCTAATAAACTTCCATGATTTTGGGATTTGTTGCAAGGAAATGTAAGGAGGGAAGAGAAATATACCTCAATGAAACTCTCTTTCCCACATAAAGGTTTAGCCAGTGGTAGTCAATGAAGTATGGTTTCCTTGAATTTTCCTTTACAGGAACTTTCGGCTGTGGTTGGTGTTTGGAACAAAATTTCATAGAAAGATTTTCCATGGAGCAACAAAAGTATAATGACTTGTCATTAGCCACGTTGTGGGCCACTTCATACGGCCCTATATAATGATGTTGGCAAAAGTATAAATATAATGCTGATTTTCCAAGTCTTTTGTGGATAGAGAATGCACCAAAAATCCCCACAGCCTTTCGTGGATAGGAAGCAATGGTGATAATGATGCTCATGGCCCTATATACAGTTTCAACACTTGAGCTTCAAATCTGCTTCTTTGAGCTGAAAAAATAGGTGGATGTTGTGGATGTTAGATACATCACCTTAGCCCAAAATTGCCCAAGACATCAACACACTACCTTTGAGTATGGTGTTGGCAACACCACCTATTTCACTTACCATCTCAACCTTCCAAAAGTGGACACGGTTTGGCTAGTGACCCTGATTCCATCATGATGTATCTAATTTATATCCACACTGTCCATCCAATTTTCCAGCTAAGTTTATAGCATGAGCTAGAAGACCCCAATTCCATCATGATGTATCTAATTTATATCCACAATGTCCATCCATTTTTCCAGCTCAGTTCATAGCATGAGCCAAAAGATGAGTCAAATCCAAATCTTAACTGACAATTTGAATCCAAGGTCATATTTCAATGATCCAAGCTGTTTATATAATGGACCTGTTTGTAGCTGTGGGATATTTTATTTTATTTAAAAAAAATAAAAATCTTCTACAATGGGATTTTTAACTTGTTAATCATTTAAATCATTTTGTTTTGGTTATGGACTCCAACAATTTGAATCATATATGATACCACTTTTATAAAAGCATAAATGGACAATCCACCCTAAAATCCCAAAAACCCTAAATCGGCAATGAGAGAGAGAGAGAGAGAGAGAGAGAGAGAGAGAGAGAGAGAAATACCTCAATGTTCGTGGAGTTTTTAGCCTTCAACCACAGATTCAGAGAGAGTGAGAGGGCGTGCGTGGGTAGGGCGGTCAGCAACAAAACCTTGGGTGGGGATAGAGAGAGAGAGTGGGATGAGAGATCGAGCTAGGAAGGGAGAGAGAGGAGGGAGAAAGATCGACAGGAAGAGAAAGAGGAGGGAGATAACTGTAGGGAGAAAGGGAGGAGAGGGGAATAAGGACGAGAGAGGGACAGAGACAGAGAGGAGAGAGAGAGAGGAGAGCACTCAGGCAGGCGCTCGCCCTAACGCTCATCGGACGCGGATTGCGTACCACCTCCGCCTGGACGGTAATCCGTCCGGGCAGGGCTCTGCGGGGCCCACCATGATGTAAGTATTTTATCCACGCCGTTCACCTATTTTATAATATAATTTGAAGTTATTATGTTAAAAATGAAGTAGGTCCACTGCTCTAGTGGACCACACCAAAGGAAGCTTCGCTGATAATGACACCCACCGTTGAAACCTTTCTAAGGGCCAACGTGATGTTATTTTACCATCCAACCGATTCATAAGGTCATGTATACGTAGATGAAGTGAAAACACAAATATGAACTTGATCCGAAACTTCTCCGACTCCCAAGAAGTTTTTTATGGTGGAAGTTCAATCCCCACTTTGTGGTCCACTTAAGTCTTGGACCTGCCTATTTTTTGATAGATACCTTAAAATGATATGAGAAAATATTTTAAAGGTGTGGATAAAACGTTTACATCAGAGTGGGCCCCACAGTGCCCCGCCTGGACGGGACGCAATCCGCTTCCACTCTCATCAACGGACGCGGATTTCCTGCGGAAACCTTTCGCAGGAGTTCGGCGCTGGGATGCTAGGTGGGTCCCACCGTAATGTTTGTGAGAAATCCACGCTGTACATGCGTTTTGGGAGATTATTTTAAGAAATTATACCAAAAATGAGGTGTATCCAAAACTCAAAAAACTCAAGTAGGCTGTACGAGAGGAAACAGTGCAGATTTAGTGATCACCGTTTGAAACAATCTTATGGCCACAAAGTTTGATACTAGGCGAAGTTTTTGGTTTTTTGACTTCATCGGACCTTAAAAACGGTTTGGATGGCATATAGATACCAAGGTAGATCCCACGAAGGTTTGAACCTTAAAAAAAACTCTTTCGTAGGATTTCGCTCTTTTCCGGCCCATTTGAATTTCGAATCCACCTCATTTTTCATAGGATATTCTAAAATGATCTCACAAAACGTATAGACGGTGTGGATTTCTCGCAAACATTACGGTTAAACTCACCTAGCATCCAGGCGCAGGAACTTGAAAGCCTTTGGCAGGAAATCCGCGTCCCTCGAAAACGGAGTTTCGAAATTGAGACTGTATCCTGAGTAAACTCAGTTGGGCCTACTGTGAATGTATGTAGCTTTTCACGCCGCCCATCCGTTTTCTAAATAATTTAAGGGGTTGAGCCTAAAATTGAAGCATATCCAAGTATCAACCGGATCATGCCACGGGAGACAGTGGGAATAATGATTTCCACAGTTGAAACCTTGCTAGCCCCACGGTGATGTTTATTTGTCATTCAACCTATTTATAGGATCATGCATGAATGGAAAACATAAAATTAAGCTTGATCCAAAACTTTGTGGCCATTAAGAAATTTTCAATGATAGATGTTCATTTCACACTATTTCCTGTTGTGTGGTCCATTTGTGTGTTGGCTTGATTTTTTGAATCAAGCTCTAAATTTATCCGATAAAATGGATGGACAAAGTAGATCAAATACATAAATCATGGTGAACCTTGTAGAGTTTTTACCTAGTATGCAATCGACATCCGGCCAGTGCACACTAGGATAATTAGGCTTAGAGTACCAACTGAATCAGTTATATAGTGGAGTAAACTTGAATTTTGGATCTACCCCATCGGTTAGATGCACCATTCCATGGTGGGCCACAAGCTTAAAAATAAAGTCCACCCATGACTTGGGTGTAGAGCTAGGCGTCGGATCGGATTGGGTCCAACTCAATCCGATCCGAAATCTCAATGGCCTGACTCGAACTCGATCCGATTTGGTACCGAGTCTGGGTCACCTAACTCGAACCAATCTGAAATGTACATAGCCTAATCTGATCCGAATCCGACTTGGTCAGGAAAACCAAGTCGGATTGGATTGGACATTGTTTGGATTGATCCAGATTTCAAGAGAAAAATAACAAAAGAAGTAACGAGGGATCGATGCGTGAAGAAAATGTGTATTCTTAACTCCAAACCAGGTCTGAAGAAGAAAGACCAAAGAATTTTCAACATGCTCCCCTCGGTCCTTGTGTTTTTTAATTATTATTATTCCACACAAATCACACGTGCCAACTGAGAACACATGTGGTAAATTTTCTCTGATTAAAAAAAAAGTATGTCGAGCATGATAGAAAGATATGATTAAGAACACGTGCTATTGGCACAGGTTTCTACGCGTGGATGGACAGGGCTCCCACGAGCGTGCGGATTTAGTAAACTTATACTTGCCTCATCCCAAATATGGGAAAAAATTAGCATCATAGACTCTTCCCTTGTATGCCCTTTTTTTTTAACACCCGAAAACTTATGTTACGAAAGTAAATTTTTAGGGTACGTAAAGAGGGTTTTGGACAAAAATACCCCAGGTTTTTAGGATAAAGCAGTTGCAAAAAGTACGAGTATTTTCGTCTTTATTGGTTCGTCCGAATGAGTAGAGGTCTAGTTTGGTAAGATAGGTTTTGTTCGGGTCGAATAAAAAAAGGTGGGTGGTAGGTCGGGTCTATAGTAAAAAATTATTCCAAATATAGGGTCGGAATCCTCGACATGTAATACTCTGTTATTGTAAATAGTAGGTTCCACCGTTAACCCATTGTTTCATATGATGTGGCCCACTTGAGATTTGGATGACCCTCATTTTTGGGCTCATGCCCTAACTTTGAAGGGCAAAATTTATGAACGGTTTGGATTTATGACATCATAGTTGTGGGGCCCACTTCTCAAAAAAAAAAAATGTAAAAGCAAGTGATGTGCTGATGCACATCACCCTTCAAATCAGCCCTCTCCTCCACGTCTCTCTCTCCTTCCTTGTTCTCTGTTGTACAGTTGCGCGGATGAACCTATTTGACCATCCATGCCATCACCATGGTGGGACCCACTCCTTAATATAAACCGTTTATTGGAATGACACATCTGCATAACCTTAACCGTTGATATCTCTCGCCCAGAAACCTGTGGTGTGGTCCACCTTAAACGTCGATCAGACTGATTTTAAACTTCATGTCTTATCTTGTTGCTATAAAACCAATGGATTTGTAGATTTTACATTTGATGCATTTGTGGACCCCACCTCATCTCACCAGTCCAGAATTCCATAACTATTACGGGGACTTTCCGTTTAAGTTTTAGCGACAATGCCGTACATGTCTCCGCACTAGGCAATTCGTGTAATGCCCTCACCTTGAATTGTGACGGTTATTCTTCCCTCAGCCAACGCTCCATAACTCTCCAACACCTTCTCACCTCAGTGAGCTAATAAAAAAGTCTCCAATCTCTCCGTTTTCTCCTTCATTTTTTTTTTGTCTTTACCAACCGTTGAATGCCAAAATCCAAATTTTCTGAAACCACCAGCAAAACACATTGAGAACTTCAATCTTTCATTACACCAAGCTCCCCAGTATTAATCTCCATCAGTTGGAAGAATAGAAGCCCTCAAATCCTTGCGAGACAACAGTCTGCCATTAAAGGGAATTAAATATCGTGTGCCAGATATCAACCTAGTGGCTAATTATATCAAACGACTTTTGAATTGGAATCTAGCAAGAGCCCAAAAATATTTTATTTTCACAACAGGTAGGTGATCATTCCTTATTTGAAAATTTCATAAGTAGTGGCCTTATTTAATCTAGACAGTGAGATATTCCTTATTTAATTGAACTAATGCAAACATCATTATTTTATTTATTTATTTAATATTATCTGGTGGTAATAATGAATATTCATTATGTGAACATTAACACTATATTTGTCATATTTCCTTATAAGTTAGATGCATTTTATGTGATTTATTTTTTTATACAATGATTCTTACGGGTACTCTGCCCAGGGTCATTCCCGAAATGATCAGCACGACACGGGTGCTCTGCCCAGGGTCATTTCCAAAAGGATCAGTATGGGTGCTCTGCCCTGGGTGATTCCCTAAAAGGATCAGTACATACGGGTGCACTGCCCTGGACTTTTGGTCCCTAAAAGGTTATACTGGTGCTCTGACGAAGTCATACCCTGAAAGGATCAACATCGATGCTCTGCCGTGGGTCATCCCCTAAAAGGATTAGCACACATGAGTGTTTTGTTCACTCCAAATCTTAGTATTTTTAAAAAATTTATGTTAAATAATTCATTTATTTCATGTTCATGAATGTCAAATTATTAACTATGATTTTACATCCAATGTTCGCTTTATTTTGATTAATATGTCGAGATTAAATTTGATAATATTTGTGAGATTTTCAACTCGGGATTGATGTGATCCTATTTAGTTGTCAACTTATTATGTTTTAATCGTTTTAGGTTACGAATATTTTGAAGACGCAGGACATTACTATTAGTAGTGGAGCATGGAATGTGGTTAGATGCACGTGGCATGTCATTCTACATAAGATAAATTTTAGTTTATTTTAAAACTCTGAATAAAGAAATGTTTGGTTTGATTTTCTGTTTGGTTTGATTTTCTTACTTCAAGTTAAGTTAAATAATTATGCATTGATGTAAATCAGATTATGTAATTAGTTATTTTAGTTTGTGTTTGGATATTAAAGTGTTGGGCTATGGTGTGAAAGAAAATAAAATGCATATAAAATTGTTATACTTTATCTTTTGTTTTTATTCATAGGTCACAGGTCTAGAATTCGGGTCCTGGACACCCTATTCGGGTACCCAAATTTTGGGGCATGACAAAGTTGGTATCAGAGTCAGGTTTGATCTTAAACATTGGACCTAAAATAGAGATTTAGCTCTAAGTCTTCCTATGTGGCCTTAACTAGAAGATATGAAATTTAGAATATATACGTAGAACATTTTAATATATTGTGTATAATACTTAGATCTCATTTAGGATGTATATTAACATACAAAATCAAATCTGGATGTTAGGAATTTTTTTTAAAAAAAATTTCTAACTATTTCTTGAGTTACGTTGCAATAATCAATATAAAATGTCTGACTTTGAAAAATCATAACTATTTAAGTAAAACTCCGATTGAGGTGATTCAAAAACTCAATTGAAGCTTGATAAGTATAAATTTATAAAAAAAATATAAAAATTAAAAATATTGACCCTTGATGTATGTATTTGAGGTTAAGAAGAGACTGTTTGGAAATCGTCCAAATTTGGACAGCGTGTACTCTTTGCATTTTAAAATTTTTTATAGGCTTCAAAATATTATGAAATTTTACAGGGGTATAGTAGACTTTTATATATATATATATATATATATATATATATATATATATATATATCTATGTAAAAAATTTTAAGTTAAAATAACATCTAAAAATATCAAAAATATCAATTAGAATAACACCTTTATGACCAGAAATTTCTGCACATAGTTTTAAACTACATCTTAGTTCGACTTATCCTAGATCTTTATGTATGCTTACATTGAATCATCTAATTTTCTATAATCTTAAAATTAATTAGTAAAATTTATAATTTTCTTTATTTATCCTAGGCTATGACGGATCAGAGTATGAACATCGGGGCCGCATCCAAGACTCAAGTACCCAATGCAGCTAGGCAAGGAACAATTATTGACAAGATCCTCCAAGAAATAGAAGGATTTACCTCATTTATGGGAACACAAGTGCTTATAAGTCAATCTCAGGAGTAGACTCAAGCAATGCATGTAGCCCCTGAAGGGACGAGGTCCTTATTGGAAAAGTTTAAGAGGCAAAGACTGCCTACGTTTAAAGGTGGGCCTGACCCAAGTGAAGTTAAGGGTTGGAAAAGATAGATGGAGAAAATTTTCTCAGCTATGAGATGTAACGAGCAACAAAAGGCTAAATTAATAATATATATGTTAGAAGGAGAAGCTGATCATTGGTGGGAATCTATGACCAAGGAGAACCCGAGAATAGAAAGGTGGACATGGAAACAATTCTGTACAAAGTTTGAGGATAAATACTTTTCAGGTTATGTACGTGCTCAAAAGGCTACAAAATTCATGAAATTAGAACAAGGAGATATGACGGTGCTTCAATATAATGCAAAGTTTACAGAGTTGGCACGATTTATGACATTTCTCATACCAGATGATATAAGCTCCGTATCCTAGATCGTACCGTTCCATAGACTTCCGTGGTCTTACCGGTCGAATTTCGACAACCTTCGACCCTTAACCAATATTTGCGTGCGACCCTGATTCGTATGTCGTCAACCCGTATCGACTCAACCCAAGACCTTTACCATAGCGACCGCGCCGTCGTTGCGGTTCTGATGCCGCGACTTGCGCACCGAGGCGATACCCTGGTCAAGAGATGTGGGCCAACATTCGGTGCGAAGAAAACGCCGTGTATTGCGAAACCCAAGAGAATCTCTACGAGGTGTCACATCAATCCCATCAATCCATCAATCCATCACATGTCAAGTACATGTCAAGTACACATCACCTTTCATCCATTCCCAAGCAACTACAAAAGTCAAGAATCTCTTACAAGCCCATACCTCTCTTACACCAAAAGCCCTCAAAGTCAAAAAGTTCTTACACCACCCATGCTTTTCTTACACAAATGGCCACAAAAGTCAAGATTTTCTTACACCCATCACTCACCACATCCATCACCCATCTCTTTCTCCCTTTACAACTCTCTCTCTCTCTCTTTCTCATTTTCAAACTCAAAAAAATCTAAGGAGAGAAATCCCATACGTATGAGAATTCTCCAAGCCTCTCCCTCTCTTTCAAAACTTTAAGTGTGGCCTACTTTTCTACCCCATGATCCCCCATCCTAACCATCCATTCCCCACCTCCTCCATTGGAATCAAAGCTAAGGTGCTAAGGAACTCATAGGAGCAAGAAGATCGAACGGTGGGTGCTCCTCTAAATCTAAAAAATCTGATTTCTATAGCTTAGATGTTTTATTTCTTTCATGAGGAAAGTATAGGACCCACCAATCAATGATGGAGATCTCACACAATCCCATGGTTGTGACCTAATGGCCTGCCTTATGCATGCATGATCCATGCATGGAGCCTTTCTCCATGGGCCCCATCATGGTAGTTTCATTTCATATCGTATTATGTTTGGATCATCTAGACCTTATAACCATAGTGGGGATGACATCCTCACCATGTATTTTAATTATAGGCCATCCATGTGCAAGATCCATGTTGTAAATGTAAATCTAGGTATGATATGCGGGTGTGATTGATCTTGGGAGGGCTCAATAGTGGTGGAGCCCCTTTCCCTATGGTCGGATTGTCCTTCTATCTCTCTTTTTCCTCATTTTATTTCCTGATGTGTGTGGCCCATTAATGTATTTCCCTTTTTATTTAACTTATATAATAAATTTTATATAAGTATATGTTGCTGTCCAGAATTTTCTGGACAGTTTCTGGTTGTTTTTGGACCAGATTTTGGGACTGTTTGGGGGACTATTCATACCTATTAAATATACTTTTCTAAAAGGTGGGGATCTCATCTTGATGTCCCCCAAATTTCAGCCCTAACTGACCTTCATTAGGGTCCCAAAGGTGTGGTCCAAGTGAGGTGGACAGTCTAGATTTTTTGCACTGTTCCAGCAACATTTTACCATGGACAGTTGGATTTTTAAAATTTTATTAAAATATCTATGAGTGTTTAAAAATTATAAAAATTTTCAGGGAGGTGTCCTACTTATGGTAGGACCCACCTATAAAATTTTGGGGACAATGAACGCCTGTACACACCATGGTGATGGCGGGACCGGCCCATTATAATATGGTGTCCAGATCAGTCCGATTTTCAGGACAGATTGATTTATGTAAATGAATTAAAATATTTACAGGTGTCCAAAAAATCTAAAATTTTTTAGAAGTGTGTTCCACTTATTTTAGAACCCACCTACCAAATTTCAGGGCCAATGGACCCCTGTACACACCGTGGTGAGGGCCGGACTGGCCCACCATGTTGGGACGTCCAGGTCTGTCTGATTTTTTCTGGACAGTCTGTTTTGTTTAAATTAATTAAAATACTTAGAGATATCTAAAAATTATGAAATTTTGTGGGGGTGTGGCCCACCTATGAAAGTATCACTCTATGAAATTTTAGCCTCAAGTAACCCCATTTGGGTATCCAAAAGAATGGGCCAAGATGGTTGGACTCCTAGATTTTTTTCTGCTGTACAGTCCAGCAGTATGCCTTGATAAAAAACCATAATTCAAAAATATTTCTTCTGATGGTGGGCCACCTTTTTGGGTTTCCTCTCATTATATGCATGATGAGGGACCTTGGCCCTCAATTTTTAGAGTTTTAGAGGCCTTGGACCCACTCCAATAGAGTGCCCAAATTTAGGACAACAACATATTATAATTATGCTGGCATTGGGCTGAAATTTTGAGGAGTGGGGCCCACCATATTATAAAGATCTTAGAGGAAATGATTTATACCTTTAGTTCCTTAAATGTTGGGTTTAATGAATGCACTTTTGAAGCCCACCACAGTTGAATTTAATTGGGTCCATGAATGTAGCTAGTTGTTGAACTATTTAAGGCCCATAGAGTGGACCCATTTGATGTGTTCCAAGGCCCATGAGATTAGGCCCATTTGATGTAATTTAAGGCCCATAGAGTGGACCCATTTGATGTGTTCCAAGGTTCATGGGATTGGACCCATTTGATGTATTTTAAAGCCCTTGGAATTAGGCCCATTTGATATGTATAAGGCCCATGGGTCGAGAACCATTTGATGCAATCTAAGGCCCACGGGTTATGACCCATTGCAATGCACATAAGGCCCATTGGTGCGGCCCATTGATGTGGCCCATTTGATGAGTAAAAGGCCCATATGGCATGGCCCATTTGATGTATTTAAGGCCCAATGGGGTGTACCTAAGGTCCATTACAATGTGTGATCCTAACCTGGTTTACGTAATGTTATTCACTACGGGCTACACCTTGGGAGCAATGTTGGTTTGACGTCCACATTGCGAGTATAATGTTGGTTAAATGTCTACATTGCGACTCTCCTTAGGGCCCATTGGTAGGCCCGTACTTGTTGTATGCAAGCCGTCTAGGCCAGTTGCGTTGGAAGGATAGAGCATTACTTTATAACATGCTTAGTATAACTCCATGACGCACAGCCCATTTGTATCGGTCCATTTGATCGGCCTGCTCGTATCGGCCATTTGATTGATTTAGCCCATATGATTGATTAGGCCCATCTTGATATATTTGTGGCCTGTTGTTAAGGCCATATATGAGGCCCGTTGTTGAGGCCCACCTTGATGTGTATGAGGCCCGTTGTTGAGGCTCACCTTGATGTGTATGAGGCCCGTTGTTGAGGCCCACCTTGATGTGTATGAGGCCTGTTGTTGAGGCCTACCTTGATGTGTATAAGGCCCGTTGTTGAGGCCCACCTTGATGTGTATGAGGCCCGTTGTTGAGGCCCACCTTAAATATATATGAGGCCCATGTTGCAAGGCCCATTATGATGTATGCAAGGCCCATGGGTCATGGCCCATTGCAATGTATGTAAGGCCCAATTGGTGCGGCCTATTCGATATATTTATGGGGTCCATGTCATTAGGCCCATCCTGTTGTATTGGTGACCCGTCCATTGAGGCTCACTCTTGGTATATATTTGAGGCCCATGTGTCGGGCCCACCTATTGTGTATTTAAAGCCCATGGATTGTGGCCATAGTGATGTATATTAGGCCTATGTGATGTAGCCTATACTGATGTGTATTAGACCTAGGTATGTGACTCACCTGCGAAGTATATTTGAGGCCCATTGTGATATATCTGAGGCCCATGGGTGCAACCCATCCAAATGTATTTGAGGCCTATGGGCAAGGCCCATTATGATAGGTGTTGGGCCGATGACCAGGGCCCACCTATTTCGTATATTTGGTCCTTGTGTGAGGCCATGTGCCCATTATATATTTGATTATATGTGGGCCATTCCTTGGGGGCAATGTTGGTTAAAAGTCCACATTGTCGACGCCGGTTATTGATACCGTTTATGAGTATGTGACATCATAACATCATGATACATGCCCATTCGCATCATCTGTATATTTGTTATGAGATGTGATTGACCATTGCATATGTCATTGGGCAGAATGATGCGAGACTCCCTGATAGGTGGAGATTATCTCACATGAGCGCATGACATGCGCAGGATTGATGCATGATTGATTGTATGACTCATGCATCTTGCATTGTGTTGTGATTACTGTACGCCCTAGTGACATCAGGGCCATAGCCTCTACAGGCATATCATGGATGGCCAGATGGGACACCGAAAATCTATTCAAGCATCGGGCCGCCATAGATGGCCCTGGGTGAAAATTCCTAAACACCCTCTTTGTTCCAAAGGATGCTCCAACGTCTAGACCGAGTGAGTAGATGAGCGTTGAGTGCCGATTACCAGATGGTTGCGCTCTCCAATGTGTCGTGGTCGGTTGGAAGGGGGTGCTGCCTTACCCGCCAGAGGGAGTAGGCATGGCTAGGCTGAGTTTGACCAGCTTGAGGAATGAGTCCGCTATCGGCGAGCCAGGTAGGTATTGACAAACTACTGACAGGCGGATAGTGAGGTCTTTTCCACTTACCCAGTTGTGCGCTTGATTAGGGCGACAGGTGGTGTGAAGTGTAATAGACCCCGGTGATTTTTCCAGAGAGGAACCGTACTGATATGAGGACTGACATGATATTATGACACCCCATCACTGTTGTGCATGTGGGCAGGCGCACGTGGGTGGACGCTGATGTGGGCGGGTATGATGTGGGAGGGGCTGAGGCCTGGGCGAGCTACCAGCGGTTGACAGGCTACTGTGCTGACAGGCTATTGAGTAGGAGTTGCATATTCATTCATTCATCCATTCACTATCCACTCGGGCTGGTGGTGCGTAACTAATTGTTGTGTATCTTCGTTATGACAAGGATTTCGGTTGGACGGGCGACTAACCTGAGATCAAGAGTTTACCACGTTGAGTCAGACTATCCAAATTTAGGAATGAGACTGGTTTGGATAGAGGTTCCTTGTGGTGGACCCCGTAGCCTGCGATACTACGTACTATCATCCCGACATCACACTCCACCATGGTCATCCCATTAGCACCATATACTGCATATTCCATTACATCTTCAGCATGTGGCATTGTGGGTTGTTATGTTTCTGTATTCCTGTGACTTAAATGAGAGTGATGATATTTGTTAGTTCTTTCAAATTGTGTATTACATTATATCCTTGTCATTCGACATTTGATTATATATGACTCATCATTTGCATAGCTGTCCTATATTGCGTATTCTGATATTGATTAACTTATGGACTTGTTCATACTTCCGCTTATTCTGTTATCGCATGATTATAATCTTGTCAGTATTTCTGTTTACGCTGATAATTCCTGCTCTTATCAATGTTTCTGCTTATTCAGTCATTGTATGGTTTATGGATTAATAGCTTTCCGGTATTGTATGATTATGATATTGTATTGAATACTTAGCACTTATCTCGTGCACACACTTACACCACCCTCTAAGCTTTCTATAAGCTTATGCACGATAGATGCGTGCAGGTGATGTTAGGTTGCAGCAACATTGAGCTTGGAGCGTGCAACTGTTTTCTGGAGCTTTAATTTTGACATATATATTTTCCTTTCAGTATTGTATTCAAATGATTATATTAGTGGATATGTGATGATGATGTTGCCTTTATGATTTGGATAAACTTGTGGTTATGCTTATTACTAGTTAAATGTACAAAAAAAAATCCTCCTTGTAGGATCCCAGGATCGAAAATCTGGCATATGAATGCTAAGAGCCGAGAATGGGGTACTATGGAGGCTGTCGGCATCGGATTCGGCGATCGAAATTCCTGTGAATCCGATTTTCAGGTTTAGGGCGTGACAGATGAGCTTCGTAAAGGGCAGAAGTTTGTTGAGGGACTGAAACCTTCTATCCATACTCGATTGACGTCATTTCTTATTAAAACGTATGTAGAAGCACTAGAATGCGCTAGCGCAATAGAAAAGGACTTTGATGAGCATTGGAAGAACTGCGAGCCTATGAAAGACATAAGGAGTGGAGCTAGGACTACCCCCCATTCATCTCTTACACAACATGAAGCAACTAAGCGACAAAAGATGATGCTAACATCAGTACCCAGGCATGTCACTATGCAACTTTCAACGCAATTTACCGGGACTTGCCATAACTGCGAAATTGTGGGTCATCCTGCCCGTCATTATCTTTTACCACCTCGTCATCAATATTCAGGGAATCAAGGACCACCACGATCGTTTTGCAGGCCGCTTCCTCATTATGCACCATCTACTTTGTATCAATGACCTCTGCCGCCTCCTCAGATGATTCAACAAGCTGCGAGACCATCACAACCTTATCCTCAGAGGCTTGCACAGCTACATCCACAATCCTAGCAACCTGGACCCCCTCAAACTTATCCGAGACTACCTCAATAATCACAACAATAGGTTAAGTCTCCCTAATATCAACAACTGAGACCAAAAAGTCAGGCGCCCCGACCTCAAGCTTAAGGACATGTTTACGCTCTTTCATCATTCACAAATGATCCAGCCCAACTTCAGGAGTATGCACCTCAGGAGTATGAGGATCTAAATCGAAGTTATGATGATCCAACGCCACCTCAAGATGATGCTGCGCAAATGTATGAGACTACTGCTTCTGCTAATGAGAACCTAGCACAACCTGCAGATATCACTCCTCAACATGGTGCTGAAGTTACTAATGATGTGGTGGAAGGTACTATCTTGGCTTACACCTCTCTTACCAGAGCATTATTCGATTCAGGAGCTACACATTCATTTATATGTTATTTCTTCGTATGCTCACTTAGTATATCACCTGTACGATTAAATAAGAAAATTATCGTAGTAACCCCTCTCGGTAAGTCTATGAATTTAGAACAAATATGTGAAGAATGCCCCATCATAATTGAAAATGAAATACTACCAGCAAATCTTATAATTATGCTTATGAGGAAATATGATGTCATCTTAGGAATGGATTGGTTGTCCCAGTATCGTGCTAAGATAGATTATTTCAGGAAGATAATTACACTGAACATAGAAGGACGATGCCCACTAAAATTTTGTGGGACACGAAGAAGGAAAGCGCCAATTGGTTTGTTGTCTATTGTGGGAATTGAGCAATCAGAAGAAGAGATTGAACAAATATCCGTGGTTAGGGAATTTCCAGAAGTTTTTCAGGACATTCCAAGGTTACCTCTAAAGAGAAATGTGGATTTTGACATCAATCTAATGCCCGGAACTGCACCCATCTCTAGAGCACCTTACCGCATGGCTCCAGTAGAATTAAAAGAGTTAAAGGATCAGATCCAACAGTTGCTAGATCAGGGTTTCATTAAAGCCAACACGTCTCCATGGAGAGCACCGGTCTTATTTGTAAGGAAGAAAGATGAAACTATGAGATTATGTATCGATTATCGTCAATTGAACAAAGTGACAATCAAGAACAAATATCCTCTTCCTAGGATTGATGATTTATTTGATCAGTTTAAGGGAGAAAGATTCTTTTCTAAAATAGATTTGATGTCAGATTACCTTCAGCTGAGAATAAAGGACGAAGACGTGCACAAGACGACTTTTAAGACTTGTTATGGGTATTATGAGTTCTTGGTAATGCCATTTGGATTGACAAATGCTCCAGCGGTATTTATGGATCTTATGAATCGGGTATTCATACCTGATTTAGATCGATTCGTTATTGAATTCATCGATGATATTCTTATATACTCCAAGACTCAGGAGGAGCATGAAGAACATCTCAGGACCGCTCTGCACGTTAAAGGAAAATCAATTGTATACCAAGTTATCAAAATGTGACTTTTGGAAGCATGAAGTAAAATTCTTGGGGCATGTGGTGTCAGAGAAAGGGATATCTCTGGACCCAGCAAAAATTGAAGCTTTATTAGAATGAGAGCAACCCTCGAATGTATCAGAAGTGCGAAGTTTTCTCGATCTTGTTGGTTATTATCAAAGATTTATAGAAGGATTCTCTAAAATATCAAGACCCTTAAATAATCTAACTAAGAAGAATATGAACTTTAAGTAGGATTAAGATTGTGAGCAGGCATTTACCGAACTAAAGAAGCGGTTGACATCAGTCCCAATTCTGCCATTACCTACTAAAGGAGAAAGATTCGTCGTTTATACCGATGCATCATATCAGGGATTAGGATGTGTTCTTATGCAAGGAGGCAAAGCTATCGCATTCGCATCACGACAGTTAAAGACTCACGAGAGAAATTACCCGACGCATGATCTAGAGTTAGCAGCAGTGGTTTTTGCTTTGAAAATTTGGAGGCATTACCTATATGGGGAGCAGTTCGACTTATATTCAGATCATAAGAGCTTAAAGTATCTCTTTAATCAGAAAGAATTGAATATGCGTCAGAGAAGATGGATGAAATTTTTGAAGGACTACCATTTCGATATTTCATATCACCCAGGAAAAGTAAATGTTGTGGCCGATACCTTTAGCAGAAAGACACAAAGATTTGTGACCAGCCTAATGATCAAAGAGTGGGAGATGTTAAATGTCATCAAGGATCTCGATCTACAACTTCAGCTTGAAGAACCTCGACGCATTTAAGTAACCTAGTAGCACAGCCTGCCCTGGTGTGTAATTTTATTTTTATTTTCTTAAGTTTAATAGCTAAGTTTAACTTATTAATCTTTAGAATTGAGATTAGATTATGATAAACTTTTCTCTTAGATTCGGCGTATTCTAAAAGTTCAAAAGGAAGACGTTTGGCTACAAGAAAAAGGAGCAGAAGGAATAAGGAAGGAGAATGCAGAATGGTGAATTGGCGCTGATGAAGGAATTAGGTTTCGTTGAAGGCTATATATTCCAAACAAATCTGATTTGAAGCAAGAGATTTTGTACGAGGCTCATAGATCAAGATTCATTATCCATCCAGGGGAGACTAAAATGTACCACGATGTTAAATGTCAATACTGATGGAACAACATGAAACAGAAAATCACCGAGTACGTATTTAAATGTGCTACATGTCAACAACTGAAAGCAGACTATCGAAGACCACCAGGACTCTTACAGCCATTACCGGTCCTCAAGTGGAAATGAGAGCATATATACATGGATTTCGTAGTTGGATTTCCGAAGACCGGTCAACACCATGACATTGTATGGGTGATCGTGGACAGGTTAACAAAATCCGCACACTTCATCCCGATAAAGATTTCTACATCAGCAGTGGAGTTGAGTAAAATTTATATTAAAGAGATCGCCCGACTTCATAGTACTCCAGTATCCATCGTCTCCGACCGAGATCCTAGGTTTAAATCGTGGTTTTGGGTAAGTCTACAAGAAGCTTTGGGAATTACTCTCGATTTCAGCACAACATTTCACCCGCAGACTGATGGGTAAACAGAAAGGACGAACCAGATTTTAGAAGATATGTTACACGGCTGCATTCTCGACTTCAAGGGCAATTGAGACGATCATCTGCCACTGGTGGAATTCGCATATAATAATAGCTACCAATCCAGCATTGGTATGACACCATTTGAAGCTTTATACGGAAGACCTTACAGATCACCAAGCTGCTAGACCGAAGTAGGAGAAAAGACATTGTTGGGACCAGAACTTATTCAAGAGACTTCCAAGAAGATTGACATCATTAGGGAACATATGCGCGCCACCCAGAGTCGCACAAAGAGCAATGCAGATAATCGACGCAGAGACTTAGAGTTTTGTGTGAGAGATCATGTGTTTATAAAAGTTTCTCCAATGAAAGGAGTTATGCATTTTAAAAAGAAAGGGAAGCTCGCGCCACATTTTGTCGGACCCTTTGAGATTCTACAAAGAGTAGGAGTTATAGCATATAAGCTGGCCCTACCGCCTCAGTTATCCAATATCCACAATGTATTTCACGTTTCCATGCTTTGAAAGTACAAGCCGGATGATTCTCATGTCATCGAATGAGAGTCGCTAGAGATTCAAGAAAATGTCACATATGAAGAGCAACCTGTGTGCATTCTCGATCGTAAGGAACAAGTACTTCGGACGAAAGTTATACCACTTGTGAAGGTACAATGAAGTCATCACAGCGAGGAAGAAGCATCGTGGGAGCGAGAACAAGAAATTCGAGAAAAGTATCCTAACCACTTTTAGGTATATAAATTTCGAGGATGAAATTTTGTTAAGGTGGATAAAATGTAATACTCTGTTATTATACTTAGTGGGTTCCACCATTAACCCATTGTTTCATATGATGTGGCCCACCTGAGATTTGGATGACCCTCATTTTTGGGCTCATGCCCTAACTTTGAAGGGCAAATTTTATGAACGGTTTGGATTTATCACATCATAGTTGTGGGGCCCACTTCTAAAAAAAAATGTAAAAGCAAGTGATGTGTTGACGCACATCACCCTTCAAATCAGCTGTAAGACCCGTATCCTAGTTCGTACTGTTCCGTCGATTCCCGCGATCCTTTCGGTCGAATTCGGCAATCCTCGACCACTTTCTAATGTTTGCGCGCGATCCTAAGCTGAGACCCGTATGCCAAAGTCAGCTAAAATTGAAATCTATACCTTAGCGACCGTGCCGTGACCGCGATTCTAACGCCGCGACTCGCCCACTGACCCGATACCCAGGCTAAAAGATGTCAGTCTGCGTTCAATTCGAAGAAAATACCGCACGTTGCGAATCACGAGGAAATCTCTACGAGATGTCCCATCAATCAATCAATCACTCATGTCAAGTACAAGTCAAGTCACTCCATACCCAAGTACAACTAACCCATGTCATGCCCATACCTTTCTCTTACACAAGCAACCCAAAGTTCACTCTCACATCACTTCATCCATCACCAAACCCATCACACATCACTCCATCACTTCTTATCAACCCATCACCAAATCTCTCCAAGCAAAAATTTCACACGTCCAAGCAT
Organism: Magnolia kwangsiensis; assembly: GCA_037074715.1. NCBI lineage: Eukaryota > Viridiplantae > Streptophyta > Magnoliopsida > Magnoliales > Magnoliaceae > Magnolia > Magnolia kwangsiensis. The sequence continues at coordinate 202,733,613 of CM073571.1, forward strand.
TCCCAAGCTTTCTCAAAGGCCAGGTGTGGCCCACCCTCTCATCTCTCATCCACACCATCAAAGGTCCATCATCCACCGTCCAAGGCGAAGGTAAGGAGCATTGGAGGCCAAGGGAGCAAGGAGGAGGCTTAGAGGTGGGTGATCCACCGTTAAATTCTTTTTAGGGACCACTTATTGGTGGGACCCATTTTTTTATGTATGATTTATATTATGTGGGGCCCATAGTGGCGGGGCCCCACCATCACCATCTATTGTTCCCTCTCTCTCTCTCTCTCTCTCTCTCTCCTTATTCTTTTCCTAAAATGAAGTGGGCCCCACCAATTCATGATAAATCTACTCCATTCATCAAATGGTGTGGCCCACCACACTTTAGGTGATATGATACGTATATATATATACATATATATTATATTATATTAATATTACACACACACACACACACACACACACACACACACACACACACACACACATATATATATATATATGTATATGGTGGGCCACGTATATGTGGGACCCACCATGATGATGTATTTATCCATGCCGTCCAGCGTCCCTGGACGCTGGACGGGCGTGTTGGCCATCATGGAGTATGTGTACAGGCGGCATGGGCATGTACTGACAAGAAAGAAAAAAAAAAAGAAAAGAAAAAGGGGTTGCTTTGGGGTGGACCTTGCATGTAGGCCCCACTTTGATGTATGTATGCAATCCACGTCGTCCATTCCATTTTTCATATCATTTTAGGCGTTGAGCCGAAAAATGAGACCGATCCAATCATCTGGCGGGCCGTGGTATTAAGAATGGTAGTATTTTCCATTGAAAACTTGGAAGAATGATTTCTGGGGTCCACCAGAAGCTTGGACCCACCTGAAACTTGGTTTGGACCCTTAATTTTGTGAGACACATGCAATGGACCGGGTAGATCTGTTTAATGTGGGTCCCACCTAGGAAAACAAAAATAAAGAAAATCCATGCATGCATTTGCCTACTTGACGTCCAGAGGAGTCTGGACGTCCAACCAAAAAAAAAAAGAAAGAAAGGAAAAGAAGGGAAATGGTGGGCCACTCTTGCAAGCCCCAACTTAATGTATGTATTTAATCCAAGCCTTCTACCATCTTCCTCATATTAATTTAGGCGTTGAGCCAAAATTTGGGACCAATCCGGAACTCAGGTGGGCCATGCCATCTAAAATCATGTGAAAACATGCCTGAAACATACAAAAGCATTTGGTGGGGCCTATCTGAAATTTGGACGTGGCTGAAACTTGGTGTGAACCCTCAAACAGGTGGGACACACGTAATGGACGGGTTGGATTGCAAATAAACACTTTGGTGGGCCCTACATGGGACCCGTTGTGGTATGTTTGGCTTACCACACTGTACACAACAGTGGGTGGTGACACCCACTGTGATGCAAGTGTTTTACTCACGCCGTCCGTCCACGGCAGTGGACGGTGGCCCCCACTCAGATGTATGTATTGTGTCCACGCCGTCCATCACGTGGGCCCCTGGCCACGTGACGTTATGAACAGGTTTGGATGGCAATAAACATTACAGTGGGCCCTAGGCCATGTGATTCAATGAACAGTTTGGATGTAAATAAATAGTACAGTGGACCCAGGTTGGGTAGAAAATATACATTTCGGTGGGCCCTGGGTCTATATGACCTTATCAACAGGTTTGAATGGAAAAATAAACATTTTGGTGCCCCCTCCCCCCCTTTACTACATAGCCTTATCAACAGGTGGGATGTAAAATAAACATTTTGGTGGGCCCCTTGCCACACGGCCTTAACAACAGGTTGGGTGGCAAATAAGCATTTCAATGGGCCCAGGATTGGCTGGAAAATAAATGTTATAGTGGGCCCACATGGGAGTCTACCATGATGCATGAGTTTCATCCAAACCGTCCAACCATTTTGAGATCATTTTAAGGCCATTGTTGAGGCCCATCTTAATGTATTTGTGGCCCACCCACTAAGGCCCACTTTGTTATTTATGGGCCCATGTTTGTAGGCCCAATTGATGTATTTGTGGCCCATTGTTGAGGCCCACTTTGGTATATATAAGGCCTATGTGATTAGGCCCATAAAGCTTATGTGATTGGGCTCATTTTTAATGAATTCTAAGGCCCATGGGTTATGACCCATTGCAAAGGACCTCAGGCCCATTGGTGAGGCTCATTGAGGTGATCCGCTTGATGAATGTAAGGCCCATATGATACGGCCTAATTGATGTACTTAAGACTCAATTGAGTGCAACTAGGTCCATTGCAATGCATGATCCCTCCATGGCATATAACGATATTTATAGTAAGTAATGCCTTAGGAACAATGATGGTTAGATGCCCACATTGTAAGGATGACGTCGGTTAAATGTCCGCATTGTCACTCTCCCTAAGGCCCACTAATAGGCCCATACTTGTAGTAAGTAGGCTATCTCGGCCCATCTCAGTTATACGCAGAGCCCATCTCTATATACATGTTTAGTATAGATTCATGATTCATTATCATACGCATCATATGTATGACTGATATGAGAAGTGACTGATCATAGCATATGCCTTCGAGCGAACTGTTTATGGTCTCCCTGGTAGGCGGAGTTGCCCTACATGAGTGCATGGTATACATAGGACTGCTGCATGACTGGTAGTGTGACTCATGCACTTGATTTGTATGATTGTAATTATTGTATACCCTAACGACATCAGGGCCATAGCCTCCACAGATGCATCGTGGGTGGTTGGATTGGATACCAAAAATATTTGGTTCTAGCATACGGGCGCCATAGATGTCCCTGGGTGAAAATTCCTAAACCCGATGGTACCAGAGGATGACTCCAACGTCGAGACCGAGTGGATACATGAGCGCGCGAGGGCCGTGTACCAGTAGGCCGCGTCTCCCACTGTGTCATGGTCGGTTGGAAAGGAGTGTGACCTTACCCGCCTGAGTGAGGGGGTAACTTCTAGGTTGAGTTTGACCAGCTTGAGGAATCGGTCCGCTATCGACGTGCCGGGCCCGATATTAGCAGGCGGATAGTGAGGTCTCTTCTGCTCTCCCAGTTGTGCGTTCGGATAGGGACGACAAGCTGGCGTAGAGTGTACTAGACCCCGGTGATTATCCAGAATGAGAACTGTACTGGTATATGATGAGGATTGACATGCTTGATTTGCATTCTGCATCACATGGCCTGAATGTGGCCGATCGCATTCATATCTTGCACCGCATAGCCTTGGTACGGCTGATTGTATTCATGTACTCATCAGCACATTACAACATTATTCTGACCTTGCATTCTGAGCACGCTCGTATTGCGCACACACTTACACCACCCTCTAAGATTTCTATAAGCTTATGCACGATTGATGCGTGCAGGTAACGTCAGGACGCAGTCGTAGTGTAGTAGCAGCAGCAGGAGCGTGTAGTCGAGCTTTTGGAGTTTTTTTATTAGCACTATCTTGTATTTCCCTTTATACACCTTGTACTCAAAGTTTTTGATCATAGTGGATTTTATGATGGTGTTCTTGTGGTTATTGTTCGTGGGTTATGCTTATGGTTATGCTCATTACGAATTAAATGGATAGTAGAAATCCTCCTTGTAGCATCTCAGGATCGGAACCTGGTATATGGGTGCCGGGAGCCGAGAATGGGGTACTATGGAGGCTGTTAGCTCCAGATTCGGCGATCGAAAATTTTGTGAGCCCGGTTTCTGAGTTTGGGGCGTGACATCAGCCCTCTCCTCCACATCTCTCTCTCCTTCCTTGTTCTCTGCTGTACAGTTGCGCGGATGAACCTATTTGACCATCCATGCCATCATCATGGTGGGACCCACTCCTTAATCTAAACCGTTCATTGGAATGACACCTCTGCATAACCTTAACCGTTGATATCTCTCGCCCAGAAACCTCTGGTGTGGTCCACCTTAAACCTCGATTAGACTAATTTTAAACTTCATGTCTTATCTTATTGCTATAAAACCAATGGACGTTGTAGATTTTACATTTGATGCATTTGTGGACCCCACCTCATCTCTCCATTCCGTAATTCCATAACTATTACATGGACTTTTCGTTTTAGTTTTAGCGACAATGCCGCACACGTCTCCACACTAGGCAATTCGTGTAATGCCCTCACCTTGAATTGTGACGGTTATTCTTCCCTCATCTAACGCTCCACAACTCTCCAACACCTTCCCACCTCAGTGAGCTAATAAAAAAGCCTCCAATCTCCCCGCTTTCTCCTTCGTTTTTCTTATTGTCTTTATCAATCATCGAATGCCAAAATCTAAATTTTTCGAAATCACCAACAAAACACATTGAGAACTTCAATCTTTCATTACACCAAGCTCCCCAGTATTAATCTCCATCAGTTGGAAGAATTGAAGCCCTCAAATCCTTGCGAGACAACATTCTGCCATTGAAGGGAATCAAATATCGTGTGCCAGATATCAACCTAGTGGCTAACTATATCAAACGACTCTCGAATTGGAATCTAGCAAGAGCCCAAAACTATTTTATTTTCACAACAGGTAGGTGATCATTCCTTATTTGAAAATTTAATAAGTAATGGCCTTATTTAATCTAGACAGTGAGATATTTCTTATTTAATTGAACCAATGCAAACATCGTTATTTTATTTATTTATTTAATATTATCTGATGGTAATAATGAATATTCATTATGTGAACATTGACACTATATCTGTCATATTTTCTTGTAACTTAGATGCATTTTATGTGATTTATTTTTTTATGCAATGATTCTTACGGGTGCTCTGCCCAGGGTCATTCCCGAAATGATCAGTACAACACGGGTGCTCTTCCCAGGGTCATTCCCAAAAGGATCAGCATGGGTGCTCTGCCCTGGGTGATTCCCTAAAAGGATCAGTACACACGGGTGCACTGCTCTGGGCTTTTGGTCCCTAAAAGGTTATACCGGTGCTCTGTCGAGGGTCATATCCTGAAAGGATCAACACAGGTGCTCTGCCGTGGGTCATCCCCTAAAAGGATCAACACATATGAGTGTTTTATCCACTCCAAATCTTAGTATTTTTAAAAAAGCTATGTTAAATAATTCATTTATTTCATGTTCATGAATGTCAAATTATTAACTATGATTTTACATCCAATGTTCGCTTTAATTTGATTAATATGTCGAGATTAAATTTGGTAATATTTGTGAGATTTTCAACTCGGGATTGATGTGATCTTATTAAGTTGTCAACTCATTATGTTTTAACCGTTTCAGGTTACGAATATTTTGAAGATGCAGGACATTACTATTAGTAGTGGAGCATGGAATGTGGTTAGATGCATGTGGCATGTCATTCTACATGGGATAAATTTTACTTTATTTTAGAACTCTGAATATAGAAATGTTTGGTTTGATTTTCTTACTTCAAGTTAAGTTAAATAATTATGCATTGATGTAAATCAGATTATGTAATTAGTTACTTTAGTTTGTGTTTGGATATTAAAGTGTTGGGCTATGGTGTGAATGAAAATGAAATGCATACAAAATTGTCATACTTTATCTTTTATTTTTATTCATAGGTCATGGGTCTGGAATTCGGGTCCTGGACACCCTATTCGGGTACCTGAATTTTAGGGCATGACACAACAACACCTATTTTTATGCAATGCTCCATGCCTCGTGGGTCCCACCATGTTTTATATGTAAATCCAATCGGTTCATGGTGTGATAATCACTATTTTAACTATAGATAAAATAGTGATTATTACTAAAATGGTAGTGTACGCATTTAGTTAGCGTGACAAATACCTACGCCAATCATTGTCATTCAATTGATAGTTATTGAATACATGGTTGAGATCATCTTATCAGTTTGATTTTTGAGTTAGATCCCATCCAATCTGGGGCCCACAGTTTCTATTGTTTGGATCGCGTGCATGCATGCCACATGTACACATGATGTGGCCAGGTGTGCATTAGAGGAACGTCACCATACTCTGGCAGACTATGTAAGATCAAACTCATGCACTCATGTGGTGGCCCACATGGAATATATGTACCTCAATCAAAATCATATTATTATGGGTTCCACTGCAGAAGACATATAATATAGGAATCGCAGGCTAATTGGACATTCCAAACCATCTGATTAATAATAATAAAATGAACGGTTAGAAATCAAAATCTACAGCGGCTAAATCCAACTAGAAATCATTTATTAATTAGAACGGCTTGGATTTATTTCCATCCAATGTGGGCCCTGCAACATGACTATTACGATCAAGGCCCATGAATCCTATAAGTAGATGGGGGTGGATGGATGTGTATGATCAAGTACATACTCTTCTAGATAGTGTTACTTAGTTCCTCTGGTTCTAATTAATGGATTAGAATAATTTGTGATACCTAGAAAAAAAAAGGAGTGGGACCCACAGACACCATCACATGTAGTCGAAAGTTATGAGAAAGACAAAACCAAACGTAACTCCAAAACCAGAAGTTTGAAGAAGAAAGCTCTTTTTCTTCCATCTTCCATCTTTTTTTTTTCTCTTCTATTTGTGACGCAAAAGGGCAGAACTTACTCCAAAATGGTGATTTAGTCCTCCGCTGCCTCTTCTATTATCTACGATTCCTTCCTTTAGTCAAGATAACAGGTATGAAAAAAAATCATATTCCAATCGGTTCGGATTCTGAATCGGTCCGGATCGGATCAGGTCGGATCTGGTCCAATTCAAACTCGACCTGAAAAGCTTTTGGATCTGAATGGAACTACCCGATCTGCACCGATCCAAGCCATCGGTTCGGTTCGAATTGGGTCGGATCCATCAGATCGGGTCAGAAATGCCCAACTCTGCTTGGGTGGGCCACACCACATACTATAATAAAGAGGAGTTTCCCACGCTTTAAAACATTTATAATCATATATTGGGCTCACCTAGATGTGATTCATAGATCCAACCCATTCATTATGTGTGTCCCACTTGGATGAGGCGCCAAACCAAGTTTCAACCGCATCCAAAATTCATGTGGCCTCATTAAGTGCTTTTATATAATTTAAGATGTCTTCACATAGTTTTAGATGGTATGGCCCACCTGAGTTTCGTATACGGATGATTTTTGAGATATCTCATAACCTAAAGGGAACACATCAAATGCACTGTGTTGATGTTTGACACACATCATGATGGGCCCCACAAAACTTACTAATGTCAATTCTTAGGTTTTCACTAGGTCAAGTTGGGTCACAATTTTAACCTAAATATATGGCTCATTTTAGATATATGATCCATTTACTCTATTTTACTAATCAATACTTTCAATTGGACTAGTTACTCGCCCTGATCATGCTATATATGAGAAAGATATTAGGCATACAAGATTGATCAACAATTTGATGGGACATATCTTATGATCAAATGGTCATATTTGAGTGAAATTTAATTTAAACATCTAAAGTTATTTACTCTTTGATTTGGACTAATCATATTGTCCAAAATCTGGAGATTTTGACATACGGTTCGCTCCCATTTAAAAAGTGTTTTGGACTAATTTGATTCGTTTGAACTCATAATGGGCTGAATTTTGTAGTATATCCTAGTTAACATGTTATGAATACATTTTACCATTCCGTTCGGATCAACTTTAGGATGACTTGATCATAGAATTAGATCAATCTCGTCATATAAGTTATTCTTGGCATTACAATTCATTATAAGTTATTCTTGCAAATCCTTATTTTTTACTAAACTTTTCAATTATCTTCAAAATACAAATTTGCAATTTTATATAAAAATTTCAATAATTTTTTTTTTCAAAAATCACTTCATTTTTTTATCTTAAATTTTTTTTTTTCAAAATTTCAGATTTTCTCAAACATTGTCAAATTTTCTTCAAAATTTTGAACATTTTTTCAATAATCATTTTGTTTTTAAAACATTCCAATTTTCATTTTCAAAATATTAAATTTTTTCCAAAAAAATGTCTTTTTTAAATCTTATTTTCTTTTTCAAAATCTGAATCTTTCTCAATCATTGTTTTTAAACTTCTCAAAAAAAAAAATTGTTTTTTCCATAATAACATTTTTTTTTTCAAAACCTCATTTTCTTTTATAAAACTTCTTAATTTATTTCAAAATAAAAAATCTCAGTTTCTATATAAAATTCTCAAATTTTTTTGAACTTATTAATTTTATTTAAACTTCTCAATTTTTTTAAAAAAATGCAATTTATTTTATTCAAACTTTGATTTGACTAGTCACTCGCCATGATCGGGTTTTAGATGAGAAAGATATTAGGTGGACAAGATTCATCAACAATATGATAGGCCATATCTTACAATCCAATGGTCAGATTTGAGTTCAAGGTCAGTTCAGATTATCCAAAATTAGTCTAGATTTAGATATATTGATCATGCTCATTTAAAGAGTGTTTTAGATGGATCTGATTTTTTTCAAGTCATATTGAGTCAATTTTTGTTCTCTATCCTAATTAGCACGTACGTTTCAGATATACTTGACTGTTTAGATCAACCTTAGCACGTCCCAATTACACTTCATTATACTTGGGCTATCAGTTTTTCACAAGTGAATCTTTGTGCGCATAAATGGTTAAAGGTTCAATTAGTGGATGTGCCTAATAATTTAGTAAATTATTTATTTATTTTTTTCACAGAAAAATCTCAATTTCCTTTTAAATATCACAATTGTTTCAAAATGTATATTTTTTTAATATTAATTTTTCTTTCAAAACTTTTAACAAAATATCATTTTTATTATGAAACTTTTCAGAATTTTTTTAAAATACAAATTCTGAATTTTTATTTTTAAAATCTCAAAATTTTTCCCTAAATCTATTTTTTTTTCCTCAAAAATTTCAAGATGCCAATTTTATTTTTTTCCTTCAAAAGCACCATTTTGTTTTCAACTTTTCAATTTTCTTTTTCAAAATGATATTTTTTTGTCAAAATCTCAATGTTTTTCTAAATCTTTTTTTTTTTTTTTTTTTTTTTTTTTAAATTTCAAATTGTCTCAAACAGTTTCAATTTTTTCTCAATATCACAAGTTTTTTAACTTCTTTATTTTCCTTTTCAAATTTTATTTTTTTTTTTGGTTAAAGTATCGATTTTTTAATCTCGTTTTATCTTCATAATTTCAATTCTTTCGAACTTCTCCATTTTCCTTTTAAAAAATATATAGTTTTTTGAACTTGTCAATTCTTATCGAACTTCTCAATTTTTTTTTTTCAAAATATTTTCATTTTTCAAAGTTGTCAAATTTTTCACATTTTTTAAAATCTTTTTAATTTTCTTTTTCAAGATATCATTTTTTCTCGAAATCAAATTCTTTTTTTTCAAAATTATCAACTTTATTCAATATTCTTTTTTTTTTTTTTCAAAAATCTAGATTTTTATTAAATCACGGTTTTTCTTTTTCAAAATCTCAATTTTTCTGAAACATTGTTAATTATTATTATTGTATTTCACAAATATTTTTTTATAATCATATTTTTTTTTAAACTTCTCAATATTCTTTTTCATGTGATATTACAAAGCATTTAAATATTAGTTTTAAAGAAGAAAAAAACTTAATAATAATTTCCCCTCATTTGATATAAAAACAAAAATAAAATTCATTATGTTCAATCAATTGATACCAAAATAATCTTAGATACAAATAAGTACAATTAAACCAGTGGAATTCTATTAAAAAACAATTCTTAGACTATAATAAAACATAATTTTCCACGGTATTTTAAAAAAAAACAAGGAAAAAACAAATGTTTAAGGCAAAAGTCATTTTACGATGGACCACGATCCATTGCAAAAGCATCTAATTCCGTCACTAACTATTATTTTGGGCGGTAATTTGCGACGGACTCCGTCGCTATATTCCGTGACTTTCAACCTACAATTTTATAAAAAACATTGCAATAGACATTTTCCATTAGAGACGGATTAAATCTGTCATTAAAGCCATCCTTTTTGTTTTACGATTTTGGCTTGGTTCCAGCATTACTACTTTGGAACTGGTGATGGAATAAGATGGCCAATTTTGCTTTTGATTTCCTTTTATGTTGTGGAAGTATTTGGAATTGTAATTGGGATTTAGTACTCGTGGGTTTGTTTGGAGAGAGCCGCAGTTGTTGGTAGCATGGATTTTTGATTTTTGATTTATAAAAATATTTTTCATATTATCATACACCTTAATGGCCTGTTACAGCTGGTTGATGGGTTATTGTACACGGTCAAAGTACAACCAGTTTAAAAAATAGGCCTAAACTTTTAAGGCTAACCCAACCCTCGGGCTTAATAATCCAGCCTAAGCCAGGCTCATTGACTGCTTTCGTTGTGACCCTTCAACGGTGTACATTTTCACACTTATAGAGTGAATTATAATTGCTTGATTTGGTTTGGAAAACTATACTTCAATTCTAAATGTAACCATGATGAGTTACAAGAGTCTCAACACTGACGTCATGAGTTTGAGTATTTATTGTGGTGTGAGTGTGTGTTAAAAAAAAGTATAATGAATCACCCAATAGAAGTTCATAGAGCCAAAACTTAGGCCCGCTTGGGAGCATGGATTTGGAACCCCCTTGGATTTAGAATCCTCCCACCGTGTTTAACACTCTAAATTTAGAATTTCCCGTAATCCAAAAGTAGCCATGCATAGTATATTTATAGGAATTTGAATTTAATTTTTAAATTAACTTTAATATCTCCAATTAGTATACGTATGTAATGTTTAACACAATGATTGTAACAAGTCCATAGAAATATATACTTTGCCTCAAAATGAAATTCTAAATCTCGGATGAGCTACAAATGTAGGATCACATAAGAGTGATTAACCAACGATTTTTAACCATTGATTTACATGGACAGTGTTTGCATGAAGCAAATGTAACACCTCATCCCTTCCGCACCATTTTTGATGCATATGTACACGATGACTAGACCTGGATTGACCGTTTATAGTACACACCCGACTGACCGGAACCCCAAGACCTTGAAACCTATCTCATATCGACCGCTCCGTCGCTACGATCGCATAAGTACCACCCGTGGATTTATACGATACTCCGTTAGTGAAATACGCCGTGAAGAATCATTGATGTATCATGTGCGCAAGGCGCCATGTATTCCATTCCACACATGTGCACCACACATGTCATACACACATACACATGCCACACATGCGTGAGAGAATCTCTACCCATGTGTGTGATGTCACCCACCCATGCCTCCCATCTCTCATGTTTTCCCAAGTCAACTCTTTCCCATGCCACACCTTAAGCATGACATCATCACACCATGCCATCCAATGCTCCTTTAATCCACCATTAATTGCAAATCATGAATTAATTGATATAATCTTAGTCTAAGCTAACCAAGATTACATTGAGTGAATCTAACCACATTTTTTATAATTTCCCTACATATACCCCTCTACCCCTAAGCATTTCACCATTTTTTTTTCCAGAGAGAGAGAGAGATCTTGGTGGGCCATCAACACCATCAATTCCATCTCATCCATTTATCTCAACCATCCATCTAATCCATCTAGGTGAGTACACCCACCCTACACATTTTTATTTTATTTTTGCTGTGTTCATGTATGGTGGAGATGATGTTGATGATGATGTAATTAATGGTGTGGATGATGAAGATAATATGATTGATGGTGAAGATAATTGCAATAATGATGATGATACTATTGATGGTGTGGATGCATAGGAGAAAACGTATAAAATCTATTTATTATAGAGTTCATGTGAGACCCATTGATAGTGGGCCCCACCAACATGTTTGTATGACATCCAAATTATCCAACCCTTGGCCCATTGGGCTGGCCAAACTCACACACACCATGCACACACGTGCACGTATAAAAATAAAAATATAAAAAATAAAGAAGAAGGGAGAGACGCTGCTTGGCAGCAGCGTCCCAGCCGTTTGACACAAAGGGGCAGGGGATGTGGGCCCACAACTGGCCTCATCCATGGTGAATATATGTAATCCACACCGACCATTCGATTCCCAAGCTCATTTTAGGCCTTGAACATAAAAATGAAGCCAATCCAAATCTCTGGTAGGCAACACCATCAAAAATATTATTTTAAAGGTAATAATTTGTTGGGGCCCTCTGTGATGTTCTTTATGCCGAAAAATACTGAACATTTGACTTGTTACATTTATCCAGGGCCATAGAATCCATCTGACAGACTGGATTGTCCTATTGTGGGCTCCATACTTGAAAAACTATGATTAAAAAAAAAAAGAAAAAAAGAAAAAAGAAAAAGGGGCAGTACCTGACGCTGTTGCTGTCAGCGTCAAAATGACGCTGCAGCAAGCAGCGTCTAATGTGGGCCCCACCAAAGGCCCCACCTTGATGTATCATTAACATCAGCACGGTACATCTAATGGGTTCCGTTTAACAATAGGTCATTTCCAAATTTTAGCCGTGCATGGAACTCAGGTGACGCATACAATCAAAAATCATGTAAAGACATGCTAAAACATATAGAAGTACTTGTTGGGGCCCACTTGAAACTTTGATGCATCTGAAACTTGGATTGACCCTTCCACCAAGAGGCACACACACAATGAATGAACTGGATCTCTCAAGTGACCCACTTCGATGAGAAAATATGCAAATAATAATAATAATATCAAAATAAAATAATGGTGCGAGGAAGTGACGTCCTCACTGGACGTCCACATTTGGGGTAAAATCTTGTGGGCGGATCATGGCCACACCATGATGTATGTGCTAAATCTATACCATTCTTCTATCTTACTAGCACCATTTATTTTAAGGTCCCAAAAATTAGGCCGATTAGAAGTTCATGAAGGCCATGCCACTTGGACAGTGAAAATTGTATACAAAATACTTAGATATTTCTGGGGCCCATCTTGGTGATGAAAGGTATATCTGCGCCAATTATTCACTCCTTCAGACCATTTTAAGTCATGAGTAAAAGAATGAGGCAGATCCACAACCTAGGTGGGCCACACTATAAGAAACAATGAGAATAAAATTCCCTACTATTAAATCTTTTGAGTTTTACTGTGACGTGGGATTGCCACTAAAGTTGGGTTAGCCAATAGCTCGTGGAGCCAACTCGTTACATGTATTTTACATCCCAGTTGTCCGTCATTTATACCATCCATGTGTTATAAGTCCCACCCGACGTATGTACCTTATATCCATGTCATTCATCTAGTGGGTGTTATTAGCTATGATGTTATTTGTTAGATGAATTGCTCATGGGGTGAACCCCACCATGTCAATGGGACTCACAATTATACAAAATATAATAATAATAGTAATAATAAGGAAAGGGAATTGCATGCTTACCAATGAAAGCTTCCCTGGACATAATGCGATGCATGTGAAGCCCACCTAAGTGCATGTGTTGTACACTTGCACTGCCTATATATTTTCTAGTCACTTGGGAAGTTCGCCCACCTCCTGCCCGTGGACACAAGATGAAGTAAAACTCAATTTTAGGTGGGCCAGGCCACGTTACAAGTAGAAACAGTGTAATAACCATTGAAAATTCTTAGGCTCTAGTGTGCCCTTACATGCTGGGATGCTTCCTTGACCATGGACTCCACTTTGTAGTATGATGTAGATTCATGCCTTTCATCGGTTTATCCTCATCATTTTAGGGCATGGTTCTATAGACTAGTCAGATCGAAATCTCATGCCACGGGAGTAATATTGATCACTAGTCCACCGTTAAATATTTCCTAGAGTTGCAGTAATGTTTGTGAGAAATCTATCCATCTATTCCTTTTAACCGATCATGGACCACTTAATATACATGTTTTACCAGCCATTTATCTATTTTGATTAGATCATTTTAGAGTGTGGGGTTGCCTACATATTTACTGCAATCTAAGTCGTTTTCATGGTGCCTATTGTAATAGTTATTCCTCATTTAGTCTGCCAGTTGGTGAGAATCATATGGATCACTACACTATAGGAATTTGGGATCTTGGGTGGCCCAACTAGTAGTGTGGATTGGTGGAAGTTGTGTGGACAACCACATGTGAGTGCTTGATTTTTTTATAGCCCACCTAACTGTATGAAAATTGGGGCAATCGTGTGACTACTTGTCTAAGTAGATTTATGATTGTTGTGGTCATTAACCATATGATCACTGACGGGATGAGCGATAAGTAGATTTGACAAAATGGTACTGAATATGTAGCTCATAAATCTTGTGATCATGCATGACGTGGATAACCGTAAATTATGTGGGTATGTGGGGAATGTGTAGCCCAACCATATGATCAAGTAGTGCTTTGGTGACTGCTGAACTATGTGAAATTATGGTACTGGCTGTCCGACTACGTGAAAATTTAGTAAAGCGGTTGCCCCATTATGCGAAATATGGTATAGTAATAATAATAATAAGTAACCATCTCACCTTAAGTTCTTTATTATCACAAGTAGAGTGACATTTGTGTGGCCACTCAACCATACAGACTTATGATAATGGAGTGGCCATAAGACCATGTGAGCATATGAGAAATTGTGTGATTACTTGGACTCATGGACTATGCCGATGGTGTAACTTCCTGGGTACATGAACTTAGGACTTGTGATAGATTGATCATAGGCCCATTGAGATATATTTCCAGCTCATATGATGCGGCTCATTGTGATGTATTTCCTGCTCATGTGATGTGGCCCATAGTGAGGTGTATTAGGCCCAAGTATGTGGCCTACCTATGAAATAGATTTAAGGCCACTCGCAATGTATTCGAGGCCCATGGGCGAGGCCCAAGGGTGAGGCCCAATGTGATGTATTTGAGACCCATGGGAGTGGCTCATTGAGATGTATTTTAGGTCAATGGGTTGTGGCTCATTATGATGTATTTGAGGCCCATGTATAGGGCCCACCTCTTGTGTATTTGAGGCCCATGGGTCATGAAGCCTGATGTGGTGTATTCATGGCCCATGATCCGAGGCCCACCGCGATGTGTAAGGCCCACATGATACGGCCCAATGTGATGTATATGCGGCCCATGAGTGAGGCCCAATGTTGTGAATGTGTGGCCCTTATGTGAGACCCAAAGCGATGTATATGAGGAATGATGTGATATGAGATTTTGCCATGATGTATGTATTGATGTTTATGTGGGCCACTCCTTAGGAGTAATGTTGGTTAAATGTTCACATTGATGGGTAATGATGGTTGAATGCCCACATTGTGACCTTTCCTTAGGCCTTGTTAGGCCCATTCTCACTGAAGCTGATTATCAATGCCGAATATGAGTATGTTACAGCATAGCATCATGATACATGCCCAGACGCATCATCTGCATGTTTGTTATGAGATGTGGTTGACCATTGCATATGACATTGGGTAGGATATGAGACTCCCCGATAGGCGGAGGTTATCTCACATGAGCACACGGTATGCACATGATTGATGCATGATTGGATTGTATGACTCATGCATCTTGCATTGTGTGTTGTGATTACTATACGCCCTAGCGACATTAGGGTCGTAGCCTCCACAGGCATATCGTGGATGGCCAGATAGGACACCGAAAATGTTTGGTTCTAGCATACAGGCGCCATAGATGTCCCTGGGTGAAAACTCCTAAACCTCCGAGTCAGGAGACGCCCCAACGTCGAGACCGAGTGGATACATGAGCGCTAGAGTGCCGAATACCAGGAGGCCGCGTCTCCCACTGTGTCGTAGTTGGTTGGGAGGGGGTGTGGCCTTACCCGCCCGAGGGTAGGGGCATTGCTAGGCTGAGTTTGACCAGCTCGTGAATGAGTTCGCTATCGACGTGCCGGATAGGTATTGTCAGACTATTGGCTAGGCGGATAGTGAGGTTTCTTACGCTCACTTGGACTGTGCGGCTTGGAGAGCGATAGTGTCATTTGGAGTGTACTAAACTCCGGTGATAATCCCAAAGGAGAACTGTACTGATATGTGGACTTATTGATCAGGAGATTGCATACTCATTCATTCATTCATTCACTATCCACTCGGGCTGGTGGTGTGCAACTGTTTGTTACGTGTACCTTCGTAATGGCCAGGATTTCGGTTGGGGTGCGCGACTAACCTGAGATCAGGAGTTTACCACATTGAGTTTGACTATCTAAATTTAGGTATGAGACTGGTTTGGATAGAAGTTTCTTGTGATGGACCCCATAGCCTGCGATACTACGTCCTATCATCCTGACTTCACGCTCCAACACGGTCATTCCATTTGCACCGCATATTGCATTACATCCGCGGCATATGGCATTTTGGGTTACCTGTGGTTCTACATTTATATGATTTAGATACGACATCTGATATTTGACTCTTTATGACTCTTCATTTGTATAGTTGATATGTATTGTGTATTCTGATATTGTTTGACTCATGGACTTGTCAGTATTTTTGATATTTTATAACTATCTCATGACAATATGATGATGATAATGTGATTATGGATGCGTACAATACGGTTATGGCTGTGGTATAGGAGAAATGAAAATATGACTTGGTGATGCTGGTGACATTGACTTGGAGTATTACAATGATGCATATGCATTGCATTGGCATTGACATCATACTTTACGTGTTACAGTCTTTCACTTATATGATTTCCTTGTAACATATTTATCTTGTTTGCATGTAGGACACACTGCACACACGTGTGTACTCATTAGGCTTTTTGCCTAAGCCTCATATTTCTCATTTTTTTCAGGGCTAGAGTAGCTTGGAAGACTTGCATCTATTTTTCGATTTGACAATGTTGACGTTGTGTACCTTTTGGAAAGTATTGTACTTATAACCATCAGGATTTCTATTGGAGAGTGTCGCTTGGTAATTTGATCATGATCTTTATGCTCAGGTATTATTTTATATGTATATATAAAAAAAAATAAAAAAATTCAGTCAAAATCTTCCTTGTGCTGCATCGAACTCGGGACTTGGTGTATGGAAGTCGAGTGCCGGATTCGGGGCATCACGGAAGCTGTCCGTCCCCAGGTTTAGGGTGTGACAGCAAATCATCCTATTGAAGTAATTATAGTTATATATAATTGAAAATCTAATCGTTTTAGATATCATCAGTGGTCCACGTGCCCAATAGATTAGTAGGCATGTAATCCTATCTTTCACCATGGATTCTTTAAGACATCGTAAACATATTAGGGGATTTGAAATCCCCTCGAATCCCTCTAAATCCATTGTGCCAAATGATCCCTTAAAATTTTGGAGCTTTGCTGCACGTCATGCAGGAGAAAGCAACATAATGCTTGCACTATTTGGTTGCGAATGGAGTGCACAACTAAGGCTATCAATGGGCTGAGTTTACATGGTGCCAAGTTCACTCCAATCCCAACCACGTAATAGAAATCAAGCCAATTGTAGCCGAAGCTTGTCATGAGGCCAAAATGAACAAGCCCGATCCTGACCAAATAAGCTAAATACCCATTTTTGAGATGTCTCTGGATTACGATCAATAACTTGAATTGTTTAAGGGAAAGCTTGATGTATAGATTCTTCATATGAGACTCACTCTGGAATTCGGAACTAATGACGCCAAGGGATCCCATCCCTAATTAAGGAAAGAGTCTCATCCAATCTTACTCTATTTCAATCTTAAATTAAATTTTAAATTCATTTTTAAATATAAATTTTAGAATTTAAATTAAACACAGAGAGAAATGAAAAAAAAAAAAGGCAAATGGGGAAAATACGTGAGTAGAGCTGGGCATCGAGTCGAGTCGAATCGAGTTAGGGTTGACTTGACTCGATCCGGTTTTGAAATAGGCTTGACCCGAACTCAATACCGAGTCCAGCATGCCTGACTCGATTCGAGTTTGGTCTAGCCTGGGTTGATTCGGATCGAGTCCAATTCGGTCAGAAGTACCGAGTCGGGTCGAGTTGACACCGAGTTGGATTGAGAGATGTGGGAGGGAGGGAGTGGAAAGGAGAGAGAGGAGGAGGAAGAGGAAGAGGAGGAGGATAAGGGAGGGAGGGAGTAGAGAGGAGAGAGAGGAGGAGGAGGAAGAGGAGGGTGATGGTGGTGGGTGGTTGCTGTGCTTGGAAGAGGAGGAGGATGAGGGAGGGAGAGAGAGTTTGGAACTGGGTTGGCGTAGGGTTAGAGAGTTGGGTCGAGTCAGGTTTCGGATCGAGTCGAGTGTAATCGGATCGGGTGTCAGGTCGAGTCACTGGGTAACTCGAACTCAACTCGATTTTAGTTCGGATTGGGCGAAGCTTACTTGGCTCAGACCGACTCACCCATTCGGTTTGGTTCAAGTTGGACGAGTCGAGTTAGCCGGATCGAGTCGTCCGGTGCCCACCTTTATACGTGAGGGACCCACCATTAGTAGCTGACCACACGTACAGTTCACATGAGCACATGTCCAAAAAAAAAAAAAAAAAAAAGTGACAACTCCCTAAGAGGGATGGATGGATCTGATTTATGCTTGCCTCAGGTAGCGATCCGTTATTAGGGCAAGTTAGGATAGCGCAGTCCTTACAATAAAGAGGCTACGATTGGAAATAGATGAAAGGTGACGATTTCTTTGCCGGTGGCTTTGTTTTAGATGTGAGTGGTGTTTCGGACCTTAGCGTGTTGGGTGAGGGGCCTCACTTAGTCCACTCCAACAAGTCTTGCGGGAATGACCATTAACCCAGGGGCAGTAATTACCACCGAAAATCTGTGGGAGGGGGTTTTTGGTCCTTTTTGCGGAAGAAACGAATGTAAAAGGCACTTGAACTGGCAGGTACTATGGAGCCCACTGCGACGTATGTATTTTATATCCATGCTGTCCACATGTTTTTACAGATTATTTTAGGGTATGAATCAAAAAATGAATTAGATTCAAAGGTCAAGTGGACCACGCCACAGCAAAAAGTGGGAGTAATGACACCTTAAAATCTTTTTAAGGTTCATTGTGATGTTTATTTGCTATCCAAACAGTTGATTACGTCACGCATATATGGATGAATGAAAACACAAATATCAGCTTGATCCAAAATTTTTATGGGCCCCAAGATGTTTTAAATGGTGGTCATTCAATCACCACAGTTTCCTGTACTGTGGTCCAATTGAGCTTAGAATATGTTTCATTTTTTTGGCTCATGCACTAAAATGATCTGTAAAAACAGATGAATGGCGTGGATATAATACATGCATCACGATGGGCCCTACAATGGAAAGGTCACCAGCAATCCACTTCCCTTGAACTCTGTCCACACGCTTTTCACACTGCTACGACAACCTTATACACGTGGCTCCAATCACTCGAGTCTTCCACGCACTTCCACACGTAACAAACGCGTGACTCTCACCAATACATGTTCGTGCGATGTTCCTCGTACCACGTAGGCACGCCCAAAACCAGTGCTACTTCCGACTCTTTCTTTTATCACCACACGTTCCTTCCATTTCTCTCAACCATTGCCCTTTTTTTTCATTGTCTAAGCCCATCCATACCCCATTCCATATCGCCGTTCTCAATGTCAGTCTTGCCTCAGCAATGGCACCCCTTGAGGCGCCCATATCACACTCACACGTGTCGCTACCTTGGCCCACCATGCATACGTGCCGCGATCACCACCACCACTCCCCAAAGAGACCTTTCTCTCATCGAACCACACGTGCCAACATCACCCACTTTGGCTACGACCACTCCAAGTACGCATTCTGCCAGCGACCCTAGCCTACGTTCTACATGGGCTCACCGAGCCTGGGTCATGACCGGGTGCACCTCCGTTCTTGTTTCACTAGCGAAGTCCACGGTCGCAGCCACAGGTTCTGGCACGTGGCTCGAACCATTACTCGCTGGCTTGCTTGGGTACGTACTAGCAGACTTCAGCACGGGTGTATACCACTGGGCCATCGATAACTACGGCGATGCATCAACGCCCGTTTTCGGTCCCCAGATCGAGGCCTTCCAAGGCCACCACAAGTGGCCCAGGACGATCACACGGCGGCAATTTGCCAACAATCTCCACTCGCTCGCACGTGCCACGGCATTCGTGCTTCTGCCCATCGACTTACTGTCTAGCGATGGAATTGTGCACTCGTTCGTTGCCGTGTGCTCGGGCTGCATCATGTTTAGCCAGCAGTTCCATGCATGGGCCCACAGTACCAAGAGCCAATTGCCACCGTTGGTTTTGGCATTGCAAGATGCAGGCGTGCTGGTCTCACGTGCGAAGCATGCGGCACATCACCGTTCCCCCTACAACAACAACTACTGCATCGTTAGCGGCGTGTGGAATGAGTTCTTGGATGACCGTAGATTTTTTGAGGCGATGGAGTTGATCGTGTTCTTTAAGTTCGGAGTGCGGCCACGATCATGGAGTGAGCCTAACTCCAATTGGACGGAAGATGATGATGCCACGTCAGCACAGATTGCACATGTGTGATCCAATGGTGGAGCGCAATTACACGCATGAAAGGTCACACGAGTGGAATAAGTGGCCCATTTTTTGCGTGTTCGAGTTCTGTAAATCAGCTTTTCATGCAAATGTCTTCATTGATTTTGATTGTCCAATGAATGTTAATACGAAAATTGATATTTTATTATAAATCAAAGTTTAACGTTGGATGCAGTACTGAAAATCATTTATTACAAGCGTGCCATTGTGTAGGTCATCCGTACCATGAATACGGTAGGCCCCACCATGATGATGGACCTTCACCAAAATCAGACTGATAAGCTCATTAGGTGGGCCACACGTGTATGTTAATTAAGGCTGTTGGCTGTTGGTAGTGTACACGTGTATGGTAGGGCATACCGTTTTCACGGTACACAAGTCGGATGGAAAGGGCATGTTTCCACCGTTAAATGGCACAATGGGAATGATCTGGGCCAGTCATCAATAGGTTGCGTGTATCATGAACATTCCCTATGACAAAAATAATGGGAGTATACTCATCAGATGGGCCATGCATCTACGTTAAATCTAAAATGTTGGATTTTCTAAAATGTGATTTTGTCTCATACGAGTGTAGTCTGATCTCCCTCATCAACTGACCAAAACTATTTTTGGTCAAGGGTATGTTGTGTCACAGTGTACACTACCTGATGAACGGTCCTGATATTTGCATGCATCCGATGGAAGGAATGATTTCCCACCGAGAGTTTTAACTCAGATGATCTTCTTGATGAAAATCAGTGGCTCTCAAGTGTTTGTCTGTCTTTCTCAGCCAGTGACATAGCTTAAAAGAGACGGACGCAACTTGCCTGCAATCATTGTGAAAATATTGCCGATATTTTGAAAATATCATGATATCATGATAATATAATTTTACCAAATTTCTAATGCTAGATTTTCAAAATTAAAATTTTTAAAAGTTTATATAATTTTGTAACTTCTTATGATAATATTTTATTTCCAGCAAAAATTTCCTGAAAATATTGCAAAGTAAACTCCATGATAGGAAGACCTTTCGGTAAATTCACATGCCGAGAAACTGCCGAGTAAGAGATTTATGGAAGTGCCTGTGACCCGGGTTAAAGTACGCTATGGGGCCCACTGTAATCTTTTTGTTATATCAACTTCGTTCATCTGTTTCCGTAGCTCATATGAAGTCATGAATCCAAACACAAGAGAGTTTCGGTAGCTCATATAAAGTCATAAGTCCAAACAGGAGGGAGATTCAAATTCAAGTGGGCCACACCACAAGAACTAGTGGGGATTGAACGCCCTCATGACCGTATATGGGGAAGAAAGAAGTTTTGGATCATGATGACATTGGTGTCCATTTGGGAATCACCTTGTGAATGCATTATATGGCATATAAACATTATAGTGGTCCCTAGGAAGGTATGAGGATGGCATCTCCACTTTTTCTTGTGGTGTGGCATGCTTGAGGTTTAAGTCTCTCTGAGTCTGGTTGAGCTCAATGCTAGAGGTAAGTGCTTTTGGCCGCCACTTGGGCTGGTCACAGAGGTTGGGCCGACATATGAGGTCTGGTTGATGCTCTGAACCTTCTTTGGTAATCTTTTTATAATAATCTCTTCTCTATATTACAGGTATCAAGTCAGTCCAATTTTACTCATAACACAATCCACTCAAAGTTAATTGTCCTTGCTGTAATTTCTATCCTACTATAATTCCCATGCAATAAAGTGTGGAATGATTCACCCAACATTTTGAAGGATGACAATTTACTCTCTAAGTTAGTCCAAAAGCCACACACAATAACAAATTCAATCCAAAAGTGTTGGGGATTTCGGCCGCGGAATAACACAGATCTAGATCTATGATAATAATCCAATGACACCAAGCATACAAGAGAACACACAGATTTAATGTGGAAAATCTTTGTGGGAAAAAATCACGGCACAAAGCGACAGATCTCCACTATGAAAACAGAAATTACAAAGAGAGAAGACTTACCCGATTCGAACAACCTCGAATCTCACCCTTGCTGCACCCTTTAGAAACCTTAGAATTATTTTCCATATATTAAAAAAGCCTTAAGAACACCTATTTATAGTTTAAGAAACTTCTCTTTCGTATCCCAATTGCGAAAAGACGCAAAAGGATTCATATTTAAGACATCTCGTAACAAAAAGCACAATCCAAAATATCATAAAAAGACTATAATACTTTGATAACATGTGAAATAATAAGAGATTACACCGTCAATAACTATAATTTATTTACTTCACTGACAACAAGAGAAATGTATAAAAGATGTGAGACACTGGAAATCTTAACAGACACATAAATCCATCTAAATAGCTATCTATGGTATGATAGGTATCATGTACTCTAATAACATACATTATGGCAAGAATACGATGGATGGAAATGAAATGATTCAAGAACGTTGTTGATTCCCCATGTCAACATTGCTGCCGCTCTTTCTTAACTGCTGCCCGTTGGCTCCGCCAATAACGATATTGAGCCATCGAATGGTGAACTAAGCAAATGGCACAGATAACTAAAGAGGAAGCAAAGAGCATTATATACATAACATTCAGGCCCTGGTCTATATCATGTGGAAATCCTCTAGGTGTGTGAAAGTTGTTGCAAAGATAAATCCCACATGACACAAGAGCGAGCGCTCCCAGAATAAGGTGCACAGGAGTAATCATGTTCCACTGAAATGCACGTCTGACGGACTTTGTGCCTATTACGATTAGGGTCAAGGACACGTAAAACAAGAAATAGTTGAGTGACTGGAATAGTAGGAACTTCCGAGGCTCCTTATCAGCCAAAATGGATGTGCCCGCGGTGTGATTTTTATTATCTGAGTTGTTGAAACCCATGGTACCGTTGTTGAAATCCATGTTAGAATCATCTTGCCAAAGACCGCCAGGTGGGACGAGGGCCGCTTGGAAGCATAGGGTCGCAGTTAGCGTGCCCACCAACAACAATATATTCTTTAATTCATTATCTGCTTTTTCTGTGGACATTTCCCAGGATCTTTCGGCTCCTTTCTCTCGGAGTTCCTTCACCATGTCTTTGTCTGCTGAGTTACTAGGATAAGGTGTGAAGACATCCAAGGCTGTGAAACTATTCATGTTCGTAGCATTTATCTCCACACGAGTCTCTGTGATCAAGTACCTTATCATCTGCATTTTTTTTTTTTTTTTCTTTCATGTTAAATCAAGGAACGGTCTTATGGAAAGAGAAAGAAGAAAAAAAGAAAAAGAACTGTCTTGTGGCTCTGGTTTGTTTACTGGTGGGACATGCACCATCATTACGTGCGTGGTTCACTAATCAGGTGTGCCGCCATTAAAAAAATGAAAACAATGAAAATGAGGTTTTTGGGCTAGGGCACATGATAGTGGTGTTTCTGATGAATGGAATGGCTTTGCACACATGTAACATTCTTCTTGTAACCAAACCACTTACCAAAATTTCCTCCTGTACATGAACAAGATGGTGCATGATTATTTACTAAAAAGGGCCTCTTTGGTTTTCCAATTACAATGGTTGTAAATGGACAATGGCGATTTACTCCTCTTAGCGTGTGGTGACATTACCTACATTTAACTGCAATGATGATTTTTGTTGATGCAAAAATTTGGATCACCCTCCACTCAATGCAGTGAACCTTCGACGAGCCTTAAACCTGCACAAAGGAGTGAGTAAAGGAGACTCTGGCTAAGCCAGGGGACCCTTCGATGCCTAACTCAAGCTATGGATTCTGGGTTTAAGTTAAATGTAGAGAGAGGGTGTAAGAAGTTGCGTACCAATAGCAATGAGACCTTCTTGTATTTATATTTGTTCATTGGACAATCTGTGTCCATTAATCTCAGCACGATCCACTCAATCAGTGGGATACTGAAATCGTGGGGATTTTGCCTGTAATCCTGGAATTGTGTAATGTATAATGCCTTAGAGGGACGTATCTGCGGGCGGGATATTCGGTAGTAACCGCTTAAGGCAATTTCTAAGTTTAGCGCATAGAATGTCCACATCCGGCTTCGGCCTTAGCTTAGGATCTCAGACTGAAGGACCCCTGAGCCTCAGACGGATCTCACACTGAAGGACCCCCAAGCCTCGGACCTGGACTTTAAGGTTTCCCCTTTGAGCTTTGAGGCGGGTAGTGGACTTAACTCATTGAGTTTCCTTGTAACGGGCGACATGCAGATGTGGGTGGTCGAACGATCTGCCTTTAGTCGAAAAGTAGTGAGATGGCCCAAGGTTCAGTAAATAAGTTTTGGTCTAAGTTTCACACTGATTGTCCTAGCCTTAGATTATTCTGAACTGACAACCTCGAAGCAGGAGCACAACTAAGGGCCGAGGCGAGAATCATTCATTCCTTCAGTCGTTTTCACCATTCTAGATCATCTCTTAAGCATCCGATCGGATTAAGATGGCATCGATCCTCGGACTTGAAGGGGCTCGGATCTTCCTATAGGAGAAGCCCCCTACTCTCCAAGTTCGGACACGGACTCGGAGAGGAAACACATGTAGATGATCAACACCCTCCCCTGTCGCATTTTCTATACGTATGGTCGCAATTATGATCTCTTGGTTCAAAGAGATATGTTCTCGGGGTTTTATGTCCACACGCTAACCTCCATCGTGCGCGTGGCAACGGTTAAGATATCAAATAATTGTTGAACCAATGACTGACTGCCACATGTGTTATAGGAGACGTTCGATTGACGCTTCTCCTGCTCAAGCACCGTTTTTGCTACCCCGCACTCATCACTCGATGTTAGAAGTGTGCAGCCTGACAGAGCTTGAGCCAATAACATACAACCACATGTATTCCGAAGTCGGCTAGCAACAATTCGACTGTGGCCATTATGCCTCGTCAGTAATGCAAAGATCTCCCCTAGGTTATATAAATCCTAGTGCATCGAAAACGCTTCTCATTTTCACGTTTTGAATTTGTGTGATTGTTGATTCCCTGATGAGGCGATTTCTGGCGAAGATGATTCCGGCCGTTTTAAAATTTTCGGTAGGGCGATTCTGACTAATTGGGAGTTTTCGGCAGAGGCAATTCTCGGCGACCGTCCGCTGAGTCCTCCCTTCTAGTGTTTTTCTATTTCACTTCTCTACAAGATGTCGTCCGACTTAGAGATGGTCCGAGACGACTTAGATGACGATTCCGAGGCGGGAAGTTCTGATGATAGGAGAGGGACATTTGAAGGTCCCTTAGAAGCAGTACCTCTCTTTCCTTCGTCGAGAAGGGACAAAGAAGCGGAGGCTCGTACACGTCACATAGGTAAAAAGAAAACCACCCGAGCGCCCTGAGACTTAACGGCGGGTGGTGCTGAAATGCCTACAAGCAGGAGGGCCTCGGAGATCATCCCGGGAGGTTCCTTGCTGGCGGAGTCCCAGATGGGGTGGATCTAATCGGAGTTTAAGATCCCGGACTCCGTGCAGATAAGGGCGTCAGAGCCCCTCAACACCGTCGATGCTCCTGCTAATGGGGAAGTCGCGATTCCTTTGCGCTTTGCAATGCGGACTCCGACTTCCTACGCATCCTTTCGTTCGAGCCCTGACGACTTATCTAGGACTTGCTCTTGGCTAATTTACCCCCATTGCTTGGAGAGTTTTGATTTCTTCCTATATTATCTGACGGCAAGTTGGGAATTCAAAGCTGACCCCAGAGGAGCTAATAAGCTTGTACTTAGTCAAGCACGATAGCTAAGAGCCATGGTATTACTTCACAACTCGCGGTAGCAAGGGCACGGGGCTGGTCATAAATCATCCATCCTCTAACAAGGATTAGAAGAATAAATGGTTTTGGGCTTCGGGCGAGTGGGAGGCACCAACAGCGGAGCTTGGAAGCTTGGGACTCGGGTCCCTACCCGATTTAACTCTCCAGGTCGCACCTTTAATTTTCTTCTTCCAGTGCCTTTTTCTTCACTGCCGTGATCTGATTAATGCCCTCTTTTCATGTCGGCAGATTTCCCGAGGGGCTCGCCTCTCCTCACCTCGGACTAAAAGAATCGAGTGGCCAAAGCCAGGGTGTGCTCAGGAGATCTCCGCTCCTAGTCGGATTTGATTACGGCCACCAACCTTCATTGGTCTGGGCTCTACAAATCCAAATTGCTCCCCACTTCTTTCAGTAAGTTTTTTCTTCGTTTCTTACTTTAAAGGAATTGAATCTCTTAGCTTGAATGTTAATCCGTTACTCTGTATGTAAGCATGGTCGAGGCTTCTGAGTCTCGGAGGAGGAAGGCAACCCCGACAGTTGAGGAGATGTTAAGAGTTGAAAATCGAACAAAGTCTACTGTTCGGAGAAGGCCCGCAACTCCTCGCGGAGAGGGCCCCTCGGCTCCAATTTCTGTCACTGCAGCTCCAACTATAGCTTCAATTTTTGTTGTTGCAGTTCCAGCTACAACGCTGGTTGCAACTGGGGCCACTGTTGATAATACTGCAGCTTCGACTCTTCTCCCCGCTGTTGCCCCTTATGCTTCTGAAGTGCTTCCCACAACCCCCGAGCCTTGTATAGCCATCCCATCTTCGTCCGAATAGGAGGAAGCTGTTCAAATGGCTGACGTCATGCTCTTCCCTTCTGAGGTCGGGAATGATTTGAGGGCTGAAACTCAGGCCTCGGCAGGCAACAGGATGGAGGCCAGGGAAGTGACTGATGAGGGTCGAATATTGCATATCAGACCCCAGTTATTACCTGATTTTGAGTGCTTGATAATGCTTAATGTCATGTTCTAATTGTGTTTTTGTTGCAGGGAGTAATTAAGAGCGTTGACTGAAAAAGAGTACTAAAAGCGTGAATTTAGTGCTCCAAAGTCACCAAAGTAAAGGACGGACTCCAGAGGACTAAGATTGAAGAATTTACACGCTAGGGATCCGAGAAAATCAAGCCGTTCACGTTAAAGAGGCTCAAAAATCGTCCAAAACACAAGATCACAAGGTTCCCGCCATCCGATTAACTCGAAACTACATACATGGCCTGAGGACTATAAATTAACCATACACGTCAAAATTTAGCCCTTGGATCAGTGTGTAAGTGACCCGATGGACAAGATCAGATAATAACCATTAAGAAAACATCTTGGACATCCTTGGGAGATCAGGACCCAAATTGAACTGATGGAAAGAGCACGAAAAATAATGGATATTCGTCAAATTTCACTTCTTTTGGATGGTGCAGTAGGAAGGAACGAACAATGGACGTTTCTAGAAGGCAGAGTGACAAATCTGTAAATATAACGAACTTCATATACATGCATGTAAGTGAGAAGAGGCTTGCTTCAACGATGGGTATTGACTCATCACATGTGGATGGTGTAGCCCACCTAAAGTTCAGATCTACTTTATACTTTGACCCATAGGCTTACACGTTACTAAGAAGAGGATGAGCAGAGTAGATCTCCGAGAATGCCATCAGAAGTGGGCCTCACCTATTTTTTGCACAAAACATCTAAATATTGCCAGGCGAAACGTCCAATGACGGACGTGTTCCCACTTGGTTTTGACAGTGGGTCCCACCCATCATTCCATTAGATGATCTGACCCATCCAATTGCTCCGTGAAGTGGCCAAGACCCTCGTAAAGCTCACCTTTCAGACCAAAACATGTGTATGCACGTGGAATGTTGTAAAACACAGAATGGATGGTCGAATCCTTACCACAAGATAAATCAAATGGGCCACACCAAACCCAATCCAAAACCATACATATCTGAATGGTTTTTCATTCAGCATCCAATGGACATATTAGATTTCTCAGAAAATCCCAATCATGGGCCCCACCGTCAACACATTGAGCGCGTTCGACGACCCGAAACGAGATCTGGGTCATTCTATGATCGTAGCAGGGATTGGCCTAACCATCTGGACCGTTAAAAACCTTCCCAAGGGACCACCGACCAAGCTCAAGGAGCCTGAATGGCTCGGATCTTGCATATGAGATGGCCATGGGCCGACAATGCTGGAAAACACAAGTCAGTGCTGTGTAAATTTCTGTTGTTGTGTAAGGCTTTACGCAGACCAACTTCCATCGCCTTGCTTTGTGCAAAAATTGCCTCCCTTCCACTGTCTTCAGAAGCTATAAAGAGGAGAGAAAAGGGAATTCCAGAAGAGAAAAGAAGGAGAGCTTGGGGCCACATTTGCCGAACGTGGAGCTGGAACGTGGAGCAGCTTTTCTAATAGAATTTTTTCCTTCCTTTTGTTTTATGTTTTTTTAATCTTAATCATATTTAGATCAGGCTAAACTTCTTAGCTAGGGCTGAGATGAAGCCCCTAATTTGAATGACTCTTGTCATGTGTTGATTTTATCTGGGTTTGATTGATTTGTTTCTTTCTCTAGTGTGCTTAACTAAAATTTCTGTACTTCTCCATTTTATGAGCTTAACCAAAGTCTAGACGTGGACGTTGTTTGAAATCTTATTCTAGGTGCTTGTGTCTGACCATGAACAGGTTTCCTATAGAAAAAGAAATAGGAATTACATCTCTTCATGCCTGACTATGGATGGAAAGATGTGATCATTATGCTTTAATGGATTATACATTCTATGTGCCAGACCAAGGACATAGAGTGTGTTTTATTTATTAAATTTATATCAATATGAATCAAGGTGAATCAACACATAAAACAAGGGTTAGGATAATTAGGGGTGGATTCGAAAGTCCTAGTCTTCTCCCTGATTGAATTTTCCTCATTGTTCTCAGTTATTTTTCATAAATTTTTGTTATTAGTTTACTAAACTTTTTGTTGGATTAGTTAAGAAGAATCATAAATTTTGAATTGTGACAACCAGTCCTCATGGGAACGATCTCGTAATACATACTATATCTACATCTGATGCGTATACTTGTGAGTTTAAAATCATTTAAATCAGATTGGTTTAAATAAAACATCAGTGATAGGGTCGACTCAGATAGGAATGAGCAGGGGGAGGTTTCAGCCGGGCTACCACATGTCCTGCTTGGTCTAATGGGCCGCCCAACATGCCTCGAAGGAGGAGATAGCCAGCCTTCTTACTAAGTTGGATGAATCATTTATTAATGACATGACTTCTGTCTTCTATCAGGTACTTCCACAAATATTCTTGCTCTTAGTTTCTTTTACCGCATTTGTATGCTCATTCTTCTGTCTTTATTCACTCCGTCCTGAGACTCCTTCTGACCCGGGAGAGATTGAGGGACCTCGCTAAAAAATATGTCGAGATAGAGACCCTCAGGGGTGAAGTCGGAACCCTGCAAAATGAGGCCGCATTCCTCCAGATGGAGCAGGCGAAATTGTGTCGGGAGCTTGACGATGGAAAAGCTCGCAAGCTGCAGCTGCGGGGGGTCATGAGCGATCTTGAAGCTCAATGTGGTGCTGCTACGGCCGAGTTGTCCCGAGCAAGGGCCCATGTAGATTCTCTTGCTAAGGAGAATGCCTGATTGGGGGGTGAGAGCATATCAGAGCTGAGGCGGTGGAAGAATAGCACCGAGCAATCCTTCAAGTGAAGGAGGTTCAGCGAGCCAAAGATGAGGCATCCCTGGCCTCGGCGGTAGCAGTTGTGGTGAAGGCCTTTAAGTCTTCGGAGGAGAGGGCCGCTGAAGCCACTAAATTTTACAATCGCAGCTTCGATGCTTGTATTGATGCGGTACAAGATTTTTATCCGGACCTCAATCTCGAACCTCTGTTACTTGAGGACACAGGGGAAAAACCCACTGAAGATGCTCGACCGGGCCAAGCCTCTGCTTCTCAGGCTCCTCCCCCAGCTCTGACCAGATAGTTTCCAACATCCTCCCCCTTTTTTTTTTTTTTATAACTTTTAGTAAATGGTATGATGGATGATATATTTTTTGACCCTCTGGTGAGGGCATGTGAATGATGACTTCTACATATTAATCCATAGTTGATTTTTAGATGGGGATTGTTAACTATTGATTGCCGAACTGATTTATTGACAGGTTGATTCATTTCAGGGCATCAACGAGCCGACTCCTTAATGGGTCAGCTCGTTTTAATGTCATTTCGTAGAACTCTTTGGTGTTGTAATTATTAGGACCGGATCCTCAGGGGATCGGTTCGTCCTACGATTGGCGAGCGTCTTTTAGTGAATTCGATAGTCGGACGATGGACTGACTCCTTTACCAAGGAGTCGGGTTGTCCATGGGCTTTTCCCCTGAACATGAGGGGCTGCCCTTGAGAATTTTTGTGGGATTATGTACTAACCCCTTCTTTAAGGGATCAGTTCGTTAAGTCGGCCCATGCTTATGAGAGACAACTTTTTATTAGTAGATAATATCTGTCCGTGTAGATGTATCACAATACAAATTTTATTGAGAGCCTTAAAGGCTAGACGCACGGAGGCGTACATTTATTGGGGACCCTCAATGGCCATTACATCAAGAGTAGTAGATTTTTAGGTGCTCGGCATTCCAAGGGTGGGGGAGCTAACGGCCCTCAAGGTCTTCTAAGTGGTAGGAGCTAGGTTTGGTCGATCGGACCACACTTTATGGCCCTTCCCAATTAGGTCCGAGTGTGTCAGCCCTCGGCTCTGCAATGTTTTGGAAGACTCAGTGAAGGACTAAGTCCCCTGGACAGAACCGCCTGGTCTTAACTTAAGAATTGTAGAATCACGCCACTTGTTTATGTCGAGCAGCGACCTGGAGTCTAGAGATGTCTCTGGCTTCTTCAAGTAGATCCATGTTAGTCGCAATCTGTTCTTCATTTTCATTCTCCTGATAATTTGTGACCTGAGCTGTACGAAGGCCAATTTCGACTAGTACCATCGCTTCCGAACCGTAAGAAAGCGAGAATGGGATTTTTTCAGTGGATGATTGAGCCGTGGTCCTGTAAGCCCAGAGGATGAATGGAAGCTCCTCGGCCCAATTGCATTTCACTTTATCTAGTTTCATTTTGAGATGATGTTTGGTGACCTTATTAACTAATTCCACTTGTCCATTGGATTGCGGGTGCCGAGGTGAAGAATACGCGTTTGTGATGTCGAGCCCTTAACACATGCTTTGGAACTTGTCATTATCAAACTGTCTATCATTATCAGACAAGATGGTGTGTGGAATCCCGAAGCTTCAGATGATATTTTTTCAGACGAAATCGATCACCTTCTATTCTGTGATCTTTGCAACTGGTTTGACCTCGGCCCACTTAGTGAAGTAATCCATTGTAACAATGACGAACTTGACTTGACTTTTTCCTGTGGGCAGAGGTTCGATGACGTCGATCCCTCATTGAGCGAATGGCCACGGACCGTTCACGGGAGTCATTTCTTCTGTAGGTTGTCTCGTCACAGCCATGTATCTTTGACATTTGTCACACTTTTAAACATAGTTCTTTGAGTCCTCCCTGATGGTCAGCCAAAAATATCCTTGGCGGAGTATTTTTAGAGCTAGGAGTGGTTTCCACAGATGACTTCATGAATCTTCCGAACCACATAATCTACCTCATCGGGTCGGAGACACCTGAGATAGGGCTGCGAATGCCCTTTCTTGTACAGGATCCCATTCAGAATCACATATCGTGTCACTCTGACTCTTAGGCGCATGGCTTCCAACCTATTCGAGGGGACCTCACCGGATGTGAGATCGTTATAAATGGGATCTATCCAGCTCAGAGTATTGTCAATTGGATGGACTGTTTTCTTCTCCATTTGGTCAATGCTTGGGTGTTTTATGAACTCTATGAGAATGATTCGCGGGATCTTCCCTTCTGTGGCTAATGCTAGTTTCGCCAAGGCGTTGGCCTAAGAATTTTCTACCCTAGGAATCTGACTGATAGTACAACTCTAAAATTTTTCTATCAGTTTCCTTGCTTCAGCCAAGTAAGTCACCATCCTAGTTTCTTTGGCCTCTTATTCAGTGGAGATATGATTTACCACCAATTGAGAGTTGCATCGTACCTGGAGGTTCTGGACCCCTAGACTGGCCGCTAGCCTAAGTCCAGTCAATAGAGCCTCATACTCCGCCTCATTGTTAGAGGCCTTGAAACCGAGTCTGATCGCATATTAGATAGATGTTAAATTAGGTGTGACCAGGACAACTCCTGCTCCGACACGTTTGGCGTTGGATGATTTGTCCACTTAGAGAATCCACCCCGGCTCTGATACAGCCTCTTGATTGCTTGGAAGAACGGGCGGAGGATCGATCTCCACCTTAGTGCAGATTCCTTCTTCACTCGGGACAGTGAACTCCGTGATGAAGTCAACCAAAGCTTGACCCTTAATCGCGGTCCTCGGTCGAAATAGGATATCAAACTCCCCAAGTTCGATTGCTCACTTTATTAGCCGACCAGACACCTCGGGCCTCTGAAGGATTTTCTTGAGGGGAGAATCGATTAAGATGATAATGGAATAGGCCTGGAAGTATGGGCGTAACTTCCGAGCTGAGATGACAAAACAAAATGTTAACTTTTTCATAGTCGGATATCTCGTCTTGACTGACACCATGACTTTTCTCACATAGTATACGGGATGTTGCTTACCCCCTACTTCTCTGATCGGGGCTGAGCTGACAGCTGAGGCCGACCCCACAAGATACAAGAATAGGGGTTCACCTTCTTCGGGCTTGGATAGAAGGGGCAGCGAACCTAAATACTGTTTCAGCTACTGAAAGGCTTGTTCGCATTCCAACGTCCACTCTGCCTTCTTATAACCCTTCAAATGCTAAAAGAATGAGAGGCACTTATCTGTGGCTCTGGATATGAACCGCCTGAGCGCTGCAACTCATCTGGTGAGGCATTGTATCCCCTTGATAGTCCAAAGCGAGCTCATATCAAGGAGGGCTTTGATCTTATCAGGGTTCGCTTCAATGTCTCTCTGGCTAACTTGAAACCCGAGGAATTTACCGGAGCCAATTTTGAAGACACATTTCACGGGATTCAACTTCATTTAGTACTCTCGGAGGATGGTGAAGGTTTCTTTAAGATCCACTAAGTGATCGGATGCCTTGATGCTCTTAACAAGCATGTCGTCGACATAAGCTTCCATAGTATATCCGATCTATTTGGCGAACATTTGATTCACCAACCTCTGATACGTGGCCCCAGCATTTTTTAGGCCAAACAATATGACCCGGTAACATTAGAGTCATTTGTCAGTGACGAAGGTAGTCTTCTGCCTATCTGGGGGATGTATCACGATTTGGTTATATCCAGAATAAGCATCTAGGAAGGAGAGTAGCTCGTACCCTGCTGTGCTATCCACCTGCTGATCAATTCGAGGTAATGAGAAACTATCTTTCAGATAACCCTTGTTCATATCCGAGTAACCTACACAGACCCACCATTTCCCGTTGGCTTTCTTAACTAGGATCACATTTGTGATCCAGTCGGAATAATGCACTTCCTCTATGAAGCCAGCGCTGAGCAGAACAGAGACTTCACCGGCTATGGCTTCATACCGCTCAGGATCTAGGTCCACATTCAGCCTGTGAACCATGACATCCGTAGAGATCCCAGGCATGTCCTCATGCGACCATGCAAAGAAGTCTCTGTGCCGTCGCAAGAAGGATAGCATCTCGGATTGCCGTTCAGAATTCAACGATGTTCCGAGCTGAATAGTTCTGCTTAGGTCTAGCTCGTCAAGCGGCGCTTTCTCATGGTCTTCCACAGATGAGTCCTCGTAGGTCCTTGGGATTTAGGACGTTGATAGTGAGCGCTTGCTTCATGGACCCTTTTTTCACTGCTATCGCGTAAAATCTCCGAGCCTCACACTGATCACCTTGGAGGTAGCTTGTTCCTCCCTCGGTGGAAAATTTCATCATCAGATGAAAGGTAGAGATGACTGCCCTCATTGCATTGAGAGAAGGCTTGCATAGAATGACGTTGTGTACTGATGACATATTGATAACGAGGAAGTCCACCATGAGGGTGACTTAATGTTGTCCTTCTCCCCCGGTCATAGGGAGGGAAATGACTCCCTTGGAGATCACCCTTTCTCCGGCAAAGTCATGTAGGGGGTTTTCACAGGTCTGAGCTTTGACCTTGGAATCCCCATCTTCTCGAAGGCTTCTAAGTAGAGAACATTAGCTAAGCTTCCGGTGTCGACTAGGATACGATACACCTTGTGGTTGGCTATGATCATAGTCACTATTAAGGCATCATCATGCAGATGCTGAATCCCCCGCACATCATCTTCCGTGAAGGTTAGACTACACAGACTGATTTAAAGTTCTTTATTCGGCCTTTCGGTTAGGTGGACATAATGTTCCGGAACAGACTTTCAAGAATGGGCTTTTCGAGCTCTATTTGAATCTCCTCCACCGGATGAGCCACTGAAGATGGTGCGAATTTTGGCCGGCTCTTTTGTGGTGTTATTAGGCCGCACTCGCTCTTCTTTCCGAGATGTTTTCTCCTCCTTGGTATATCGGCACAGATGACCCTTACGGATAAGGGTTTCGACCTCATCTTTGAGATCCACGCGGTCAGCTGTGATCTCAATAGAAACGACAATACTTGCGTTTGTCTCGATGATTTGGGTCAGCCTTCATACAAACAGGCTAATTTAGAAGTTCATATCCTCTGATATCTAATAGAATTTACTCGATAGATGTGTTGAGGGGGGTGTAGGAATGAAATTTATCCTTTGGTTTCCTGCTCGGGCGACAATCGCTAGGGGCACGGTATCTAGTCTCTTACTGGATGGCTGATGTTCTTCGTTCCTTGGACTCTTTTCCTTGCCAATCGGCTCGGTGACCCGAACACTTTTGCTGGCGTTGGAGAATTCCTTGGCATTAGTATACTTTTGAGCTCTGACAATGAGGTCAGCTAACGTCTTTAGTGGATTCTTTCTAATGGAGAAGGTGAACTTTCTGTCTTTTAAGCCACTGAACACTACAGAGAGTGCCATCTTGTCGTCATACTCTTCCACCTGTAATGCTTCTACATCAAAACAAGCTATGTAGTCTTTTGACGACTCCTTAGGTTCTTGCTTGGTGGTGAACAGATGAGTATTCGACTTCTAACTCTTCTTACTGCTTATGAATTGGGTAAGGAATAGCCGGCTGAGCTTTGCGAAGGAACCAATGAAATTGGGTTTGAGCTGACGGTATTAACTCCGAGCGGATCCCGTGAGCGTGATCGAAAATCCCTTGCACATCATCGCGTCCATCGCTGTTTGTATTTACATCCATGAACGATAAACTTTTACGTGCTTCGGTGGGTCACAAGATCTAGAGTATGGAATGACGGGAGATATCTGCAACCTTTGTGGCATCACCTTGTTCATGATTGCATAGGTGAAGGGAAGCTCGGTCTCTTCCATCATTGCTTGAACTGTGACAGGAACTAACGACGGCTACTGCTTCTTTTCCAGCATTAGAATTTTATTGTTAAGCTCCGTAAACCGCATTTCCCTTGGATCTTGGTTTTCGGCTACCATTTCTTGTGTGTTCTCTACTTTAGCA
Source organism: Magnolia kwangsiensis (assembly GCA_037074715.1). NCBI lineage: Eukaryota > Viridiplantae > Streptophyta > Magnoliopsida > Magnoliales > Magnoliaceae > Magnolia > Magnolia kwangsiensis. Next base: position 202,769,358 of record CM073571.1, read on the forward strand.
GTTCTACTTCCCCTTCTTCTTTCTAACTCGTGATGGAGATCCGTCGGTGCTAGGGCCGAGGTGACCGAAGCATTCGACGGAGCCCGAGTTGCTGTAGTCTGGGTTAAAACTCGAATTTAGGTCGGGGGAGAGTTCTGAACCGAAGCTAGTGCCTGAACGGGTTGACGTTGAGACCCTTCAGGCCTCATACTCCTCGGCGCGGAACAGACTTCCACTACTGGACCTACTGCTTCCTGAACAAGGTTTTCCTAACTAGGATGTGGTTGCAGCTCCCGTTGCTATTTCATCTGGTTAATTTCATCGCACAAGGCTTGTATTTTACTTTGTATAGCTCGGTATTTGCTTGCCTGATTGTAAGAACGCCGGGAAGGCCCTGGAGCCGATTTGGCGTGAAATAGTGAAGAGGAACGGGTCTCATTCTGCTCTGGTTCTGCGACTACTACTTTCTTCTTTTCTCTTGCCATTATGCTTAAGAATAAGAACCTGACCTTTCGTATCAGATTACCACAGACGGTGTCAAAAAATGTTGATGAAAAAATCTGGATCACCCTCCACTCAATGTGGTGAACCTTCGACGGGTCCTGAACTCGCACAAAAGGGTGAGCAAAGGAGACCCTGGCTAAGCCGGGGGACCCTCTGATGCCAAAGTCAGGCTATGGATTCTAGGTCTAAGTTGAATGTAGAGAGAGGGTGTAAGATGTTACGTACCTGTAGTAATGAGACCTTCTTGTATTTATATCTGTTCATTGGATAATCTACGTCCGTTAATCTCGGCACGATCCACTCAATCAATGGGATACTGAGATCATGAGGATTTTGCCCATAATCCAGGAATTGTGTAATGTATAATACCTTAGAGGGACGTATCTACGAGTGGGATATTCGGTAGTAACCGCTTAAGGCAGTTTCTAAGTTTAGAGCATAGAACGTCCATGTCCGGCCTCGGCCTTAGCTTAGGATCTTAGATTGAAGGACCCCCGAGCCTCGGACGGATCTCAGATTGAAGGACCCTCAAACCTCAAACCTGGACTTTGAGGTTTCCCCTCTAAGCTTCGAGGCAGGTAGCGAACTCAACTTATTGAGTTTCCCTGTAACGGGCGATGTGTAGATGTGGGTGGTCGAACGATCTGCCTCTGTTCGAAAAGTAGTGGGACGGCCCAAGGTCTAGTAAATAAGTTTCGGTCTGAGTTTCACACTGATTGTCCCGGCCTCAGATTATTGTGAACTGACAACCTCAAAGCAGGAGCACAACTAAGGGCCTAGGCGAGAATCATTCCTTCAGTCATTTTCACCATTCCAAATCATCTCTTAAGCATCCGATCGAATTAACATGGCATTGATCCTCGGACTTGAAGGGGCTCGGATCTTCCCATAATAATTTTTCTACATTACTTGTTTATCCTTGAAATCGCCACATAAAATTGATAGTTTTATATCATGAAATTGTAACGATTCTAATTTAATTTACCTACTTTTCACGTGCATTTGACTCTTGAATAACAAGCCATAATACCTATTTTAACCAACTTAAAGATTGTAATGATGGCTTCTTTATTTTGCATTTCCCACAAAATTGGAAAACCAAATACACACCAACCCTTTTCATATTATATATATATATATATATATATATATTATGTGTTTATTTATTTATTGATAGAACTTGCACTAATCTTATTCAACTGATGGTTTACTTTGATTAAGAAATTCACTAAGCAGTTATAATGCTTGTAGCTTTTTTTTTTTTTTTAGAGAAACGACGATTTGTATATATGCCAATCAAAGAGATTACAACTTTACACAATAGCTTTGGATTACCCAGAACAAAAATAAACTAGCACAACCTATCATGCGGAAAAGGAACTGCATAACAAGATTAGTGTTGTCTCATCGAGCCTAGCCCCACCTTGTCCAAAAAGATGAGACCTTTGATGTGGGAGGGAAGATCCGCTAAGGTGCAAGAGAGAAAGGAGGACTGGGAGCCACTACCCTTCCTGGCCATGGCGTCTGTATGAGCGTTACTTTCCCTGAGGGAGTGGGAGTAGATCACTTGGGCAGATGATGTCAAATCTCGAATTTTGGCAATCCAAGAATACCATTTCCAGCTTGGGGGGAGCAGGGCTGGAAAGTAAGCTTATGACTAATTGAGAGTCCAATTTAAGAATGATTTGATGATATCCTTTCAAGAGGCCCAAACGTAGACCATCATGGATGGCTCTGAGCTCCACGTGGGTTGTTGGAGGCCGTCTCATATCCTTCTACAAAAGTAAAAATAAAACCACTGGAGCTGTCCCTGTAAAGTCCTCCACCACTAGCAGGTCCCGGGTTTCCAAGTGAAGACCCATCGACGTTGATTTTTACTCACCCGACATGGGGTTGATGCCAAGTTACAACAGAATTTGAAAATCAGGAATGAACTACGGAGGAAGGATGGGTAGGCCCTAGAATCTGCGTACCACGCTGAGAGGGAGATGAAGGATTACTAGAGTCGGTCTTCTCCCTGAGAAACTTGATCCACCAGCTTATGCGAGCCAGCAGCAAGTGGGGTTGAGGCTTGGTATCGGTGAAGATCGCTGTGTTTCACACCTTCCAAATTTCCTAGAGCAGGACATAGGGAGGCAGTTTGTGGGCAGCAGATTTGTGCCCGTCAGAAGCAAGCGCTGACCACCATTGGAGAAGCCATTGTTCGACAGACATTGCACGCAGAATGGTGATGTTGAAAGTTGAAGCTATGAAATCCCAACCCATTCTTGCCAGGCCACCTTCCAAGAATAGATGGGAGATGGACTCGCTATCTCTACGTGGCCCATCAGAAGTGATTGGCAATTGGCTACTGAAACAGCAAACGTATTTGCTCGCCATTTGGATGCCTTTTGCTTGAATACTCGCTTCAATCGGAATTGCCTTCATCAAGATTTTCCACACCAAGGTAGAAAGTTTTGGGGGGAGGGATGGATGCCAGATCCATTTGGCCCACTGCCACTGCTTCCGCAGCTGGCCCGATCTACAGAGATCCTAGACCGAAGAGACAGAGAAATCCCCCGATGGCGTGAAAGGCCATATGGGAATGTGTAGAAACCCGCTTGGAAGATGAGATCTGAAACCTCTTAAGGAAGTATTCTCAACATCGATGATGGATGAAGAGGGCATGATTTGCCTAAGAATTGATTTATTTTATGGTTGCACAGTGAAGGAGGAATGTGGATACTGTCAATATGCTGAAGGGGGCCCAACCCAGACCAATTTGTGGTCCGAAGATTTCTTTCTCCGGACCCAATCTGCAGCTGCGAGGAAGTCTTCAATGTTGGAATTAATCTATGGATCCGTTTCTAGATTGGTGAGGAGAATGTAGGAGTGAATTGTTGCTCGTTCGAGTTACGGCCCTGTCCGTATTTGGCTATCATGAAATCCCTCTAGAGGCCATGGCCTATATTGAAGTGGATAGACTAGGCCATTTTGAGCCTGAAAGCTTGCATGATGTCAGCAAGCCTGCTTATACCCAGACCCCCTTCCACTTTGGGGAGAGAAACCATCTTCCAATTGCGCCAATGAAGTCTACGTTTGCCATCGGACCAGCCCCACGGAAAATTAGCCATCTTCCTTTCCAAGGCTTGCAACACCTGCTTAGGAAGGTGGGAAGCTGCAAGGGAAACAGGGATGTTGCTGAGGATGTTTTGAATCAAAGTCCAATCCATTAGCTGCATTAAGACAATTAGATAGTCCAATTCATTGATCTAAACTATTCATTTGTCTAACATGGAGATTTAACCTAACGTTAATCTGACAAATACTACCATTTGATCAATAGCCTTTAATATTGAGATTTTTTTTAAAAATATATCTAAAAATTGATCGACTCAACAATTTGATCTATTAATTTTAAGGTCCTTACAAGAATTACAAATGATTCTGAATAAAAGGAAGAGAGAGAGAGAGAGAGAGAGAGAGAGAGAGAGAGAGAGAGAGAGTCCATACCTCCATATCCTTCTTCATTGCAACAAGATGAAGAAAGGTATTTCCATTCGCATCCTAGTAAACTGTGGGGTGTCATGATGAACACATCTTATCCACGCTATCCATCTATTTTAGCACTTCATTTTAGGGCATGACCACACAATAGGAAACAGTTAGGATAATGACATCCACTGTTGAAACCTTCCTAGGGTCCACAGTGATGTTCATTTGTCATCCAACCTGTTCATAAGGTCACACAGACATAGATGAAGGGAAAGATCAAAGATCAGCTTGATCCAAAACTTCTATGGCCCTCAAGATGTTTTCAATGGTAGGAGTTCAATTCTCATTGTTTCCTATTATGCTGTTTGTTTGAGCTTTGGATATGCTTAAGTTTTAGGCTCATGCCCTAAAATGAGTTAGAAAAATAGATGGACAATGTTATGGGAAGGTCTGAGCCCATACGAGCGCTCGAGAAGGTGCCCGTCTGATCTAATGTGGATCTGATGTGAGTATCCCTGGAAGAGAATGAGCAGTGTGGTAACTCCTCCACTACAGGGCTATGGGTTAGAGTTGCAGGTCGGAACAGTTCCTGCAGTCTGATCGGATATTGAAAGTTATATACTTAACACCTCACCCACGAGCAGTTTGCCCACCAACATCATTAATTGCAATAAATTCGACTCAACAAGACTGATCCGATAACCTGCTTTGAGAGTCCTTGCAAGGGGTCGGGTCCACCATTTCGGGACGGGTCCGTAAGTTCGGCTCAGATCGAGAGGCTGTTATTGTTCAACAAGGTAATAGTAAATGCAGACGGCAGCTGAGCAAGCCGACTTGAGGCAACCAAGCCGAGCCGAGGCGATACATGCGGGTGTCCCATATGCCGAATGCGGAAACTGTCATATCCAAATGTGGCCGGTTACTTCACTCGTAGATACACACTATCCACATGATACGCTACACGATCCATGGATTATGCTCGATATTTCCACGATCTGGGAATCTCCCTGATTGAGTAATTCATGCCGATAATGGCGGACCCAGACCATCCTACCAAAAGGTATAAATACATTGAGACCCTATCGTCATAGGTACGCAATCTCAAGTACTCTCTCCCCTACTCCATACCTAGACTCAGATTCCCTTGACCTAACTTAGGCATCGGAGGGTCCCCCGACTAAGCCAGGGTTGCCTTTGCCCACTTGCATTGTGCAGGTTCAAGACGTGAACGAATACTGAAGTTCGTGTGACGTGGGGGTGAGAGCCGACCAGATTTTGACCTCAATATTTTTTGGCGCTGTCTGTGGGAATCTGATACGAAAAATCAGATTCTCATTATTCAACCCAATGGCGGAAAAAAAAGAAAGCTGTAGCTGTGGAACCGGAGCCGAATGGAGAAACTCGATCGTCATCACCGCTTCACGCTGAATCCGCATTAGGGCCATCGCAATGTTCTCACAATCACTCGAATAACTATCGAGCCATGCAGAACAAAATTCAGGCCCTACGTAATGAAATAAGCAAAATGAAGCAACAAAGGGATCCACAGTTACACCCGATTCAGGAGAATCCGATTCCCGAGCCAGTAGGCCTGTTTATGGAGACTCATTCTACACCGAGGAGTATGAGGCCCGAAGTACCCCAGCATTCTCAGATGCCGCTTTCGGGTGTGAATCCTCCTCCGGTGCAGGTTAGGGTCTAGATGCGGAATACCACCACTTGGGCTCCTATGAACAACTCAGTCACCTCGATTCTGGCATCGACGGATCTCCGCCATCGGCTAGAGCGAAGGAGGAAAAGGAGAACTCCAGATGTAGAGGATGCCTCAGAGACCGTTGTTGAGAGTAAAGACCCCTGGGAAGTGTAATTTGCGAAACTCAATAATAAGTTCCTAACTCTTGAAAAGAAGCAGCAGTTATCAACGGTTTTCACCACAGTTCAGGTAATGATGGAAGAGACCGAGCCTCCCTTCACCTCCGCCATCATGGGTGAGGTGATGCCACAAAGGTTTCGGATACCTCCCGTCATCTAGTACTCGGGATCCAGAGACCCATCCGAGCATCTCGAAGCTTATCGATCGTGGATGCAGATCCAAACGGCAACGGATGTAATGATGTGTAGGGGATTATCTATCACCCTTACAGGATCCACTTGGAGTTGGTATCGTCAGCTCAAACCTAACTCCGTCGAGTCCTTCACAGAATTAAGTCGGCTATTCCTTACTCAGTTTATAAGCGGTAAGAGAAGTCAGAAACCCAACTCTCACCTACTCACCATCAAGCAAGGCCCGAAAGAGTTGTTGAAGGATTACATTGCTCGTTTTAATGAGAAAGCGCTGCAAGTCGAGGACTATGATGACAAAATGTCACTTATTGCAATACTTAGTGATTTGAAGGAAGGAAGGTTTACTTTCTCCATAGGAAAAAACCCACCGAAAACGTTCGCAGACTTTGCGGCACGAGATCAGAAATACACTAATGCCGAGGAGTTCACTAACTCTCACAAAGGCGTGCAAGTAGCCGACCTGGATAGCAAAGGGAAGAGGCCTAGGAACGACGAGTCTCAACTAACCGGTAAAGGTATAGACGACTGCGCCCCCCACGATCGTCGACTGAGCCGGAGGCTAGAGGAGAAATTTCATTCCTACACTCCCCTTAATACTTCCGCGAGCAAATCCTGCTGGACATTCGGGGAGACAAAATGCTGAATTAGCCAGTCTGCATGAAAGCTGACCCAGAGCATAGAGACAAGCGAAAGTTCTGTCGCTTTCACCGGGACCATGGACACAACACAGATGATTGTGTGGACCTCAAGGACGAGATTGAGTCCCTCATTTGCAAGGGACACCTGCGTCGATATACTAAAAGAGGGAAGAATGACCACAAGAGCAGCTGAATAACCCCACGGAAGAGCCTGCTGAAATTCACACTATCTTCGGGGGCTCAGCTTGGGAGGGGGGGGGGGGGGGAGGGGAGAATTCGAACAGGCCTCGAAAAACCTATTCTCAGAACTCTGAGCTGGAACATTATGTCCACCTGGCGGAGTAGCCCAATAAAGAGCTCCGAGTTAGCCCGTGTAGTCTAACCTTCACGAAAGATGATGCGCGTAGAATTCAATATCCACACGACGACGCCTTGGTGGTCACAATGACCATAGCAAATCACAAGGTCTATCATATCCTGGTCGACACCGGGAGTTCGGCCGATGTGATCTACTCTGAAGCCTTTGAGAAGATGGGGGTTCCACGGTCACGACTCTGACCCGTAAAGACCCCCTTACACGGATTTGCCAGAGAAAGGGTAATCTATAAAGGAGCCATTTCTCTCCTAGTAACAGCGGGAGAAGGACAACATCAAGTCACCCTCCTGGTGAATTTTTTGGTTGTCAACGTTCCATCAGTGCACAATGTTATCCTGGGCCGCCCTTCCCTCAATGCAATGAGGGCAGTTGTCTCGACTTATCACCCGATGATGAAGTTCCCAGTTGAGGGTAGGACCGGCTACCTCTAAGGTGACCAATGCGAGGCCTAGAAATGTTATGCGATAGCAGTCAAAAAAGGAACTGTCAAGCAGGCGCTCGTCGTCGATGTCTTGGACCCTCAAGGATCTACAGCGAACTCATCGGTGGAAGATTTGGAAAAGATACTCCTTGATGAAACCGACCCGAGAAAAACTGTTCAGCTCGGATCGTCAATGAACTCCGAGAAGATTGCTGCTGATCTGGATCTACTCGAAGAAGTTCGAGACATCTCGAGGCTCTAAGCAGCAGCTTGACATCAACAAGTAGCCCGCTTCTACAACTTAAAAGTCAAAGTTAGGTCGTTTCACCCTGGGGACTTAGTCCTCCGTCGGGTTTTTCAGAATACAGCCGAGCCGGGAGCAGGGGCGCTCGGGCCTAACTGGGAAGGGCCATATTGCGTCGTCAGGTCTACTAAACCGAGCTCCTACCACTAGAAGATCTCAAGGGTCGCCAGTTCCCTCATCCTTGGAATGCCGAGCACTTAAAGATCTATTATCCATGATGAATTGGCCTTTTAAGGCCGTCAATAAAGTGTACGCCTCCAAACGACCAGCTTTTAAGGCTTTCAATAAAAGTTCTGATTCTACTTCTACATGAATGAATGTCTACTAAGTTGCCTCATTAATACAGCGGCGAACTAGACGGTTAGATCCCTTAAAGAAGGGGTCAGAGCGTAATCCCATGAAAATTCAATACGACATTCCCCCTAAACCAGGGAAAAAGACTAACGATGATCCGACTCACTGACAAAGTAATCAGCTCATCATACGATTGTTTAATGAAATAAAAGGTCCTCGCCAATCATGGGACGAGCCGACTCCTCTAAAGGTTGAACTCGGCTGAGCTAAAGAGGCTCGAAAAGTCTACTGAATGGCCATAGAGAGAGCTAACCCTCCGAAAGAATAGCTCGGCCATGCCTCGGAATAAATCGACATGATAACAAATCAACCCAGCAACCGACAACTATCGTCGAATGCTCAAAAATTAACATTCATTCACCCTCCTCAGAGGAGCAAAAAGAATACATCATTCATGCAAAAAGAAAAAAAAGAGTCAAATTTTCATGCGCACAGAGGTGCTTGGGAGTCGGGGGCTTGATCCGAATGGATGTCTTTGAGGGGCTCCTCTCCACCATCATCGAGCAACAGAGAACTGAGGTCAAGATCTAAGTATAGATCTTGGACGGCATCAATACAAGCATTGAAACCATAATCATAAAACTTAACGGCTTCAATGTCTCTTTCCTTAGAAGTCTTAAAGGCATCGATCGCAGAAGCAACAACTACCGCCAGTGAGGCTTCATCTTTGGCTCACTGAGCCTCCATCGCTTGAGCAACGGCTCGACTCTGTTCCTCTGCCGCCTCAACCTTTGCCCGCTCTAAAGCTTCTCCCAGCCGAGAAGCCTCTGTATCCAGTGAGTCTGCGTGAGCCCTAGCTCGCGTCAGCTTGGTCTCTATCGCCTCACGTCGGGCCTCCGAGTCTTTGGCCGCCTTCTGCAACTAGAGCCCCTGGGTCTTCTCATCCTCAAGTTGCAAGCGCAGCTCACCTTGCTCTAGTTAGAAGAGATTCACCTTGTCCCGCAAGACTCCCATCATAGTTCTGAGAGTCTCCACCTCAGCGTTTACTTTTCGACGCTCGCGCACCCTTTCCCAAGCTAGTAGGAGCCTCGGAACAGACTATATATATATATATATATATATATATATATATATATATATATATATATATATATATATATATATATATATATAAAATGAAGACAAGGAAATCAGAAAGTACATCAAAAAAATGGAAAACGGTAAATACGAAGGGACGGGAATACCTTGTAAAAAATCACCGCCAGATCGTTCAGGAAGGAGTCCTTCAATTTAGAGAGCAAACTGATGATCTCCTCTTCCGGGGCATGCTTGGATGCCCAGTTAGTCAAGCAGGTCATATGAAAGCCTGACTCGTACCTTGCTCCGCTCGTCCCCACCTGAGCCGAGCCTCCCTCCTCTGCGGCCCCTGTCTCGCTACCAGCTGATGCCTGAGCTTCAGACAGAAGGACATTCCCTACCTCAATAGGGGATATACACTCAGACGGAGGGGCATTCCCTACCTTAATAAGAAATATCATGACATCAGCCATCTGAATAGCCTCCTACCGTTCGGAGGATGAGGCAACGGCCATGCAAGGGGTTACCGGCTGAGCCCTCGCACTCAGAGGAGCGGCGGTGGGAGGGGGGATAAGAGTCGAGGGCGCAGGAAAAGGAATTATGGTTGTTGCTAAAGCCGGAATAATGATTGTGAGGACTCTAGCAGTAGCCGGCACGATAACAGCAATCGTGACGACAGGAAATAGAGCTGTATCCGAGGCTCCCACGACCAAGGCTGGACCTGAAGGAACCCCCCCACGAGGAGGAGCTTGCTTCTTCCGAGCGATCTTCGTCTGGGGTGCAGCCCTTGTAAGACCCGTATCCTGGTCCGTACCTTTCCGTACACTTCCGCGGTCTTACCGGTCGAATTCTGGCAACTTTCGACCCTTAACCGATATCGACGCGCGACCTGGATTCATGTACCGACAACCTGAGTCGACTCAACTCGAGACCTATACCATAGCGACCGCGCCGTCGTTGCGGTTCCGATACCGCGACTGGCGCGCCAAGGCGATACCCTGGTCAAGAGTTATGGGCCAACGTTCGGTGCGAGAAAACGCCGCGCGTTGCGAAAACTAAGGGAATCTCAACGATGTGTCACATCAATCACATCAATCCCATCAATGAATCACCCATCAAGCCATCACATGTCAAGTACACATCACTCTCACCCATTTTCCCAAGCAACCACAAAAGTCTTCACATCCCATATCTCTCTTACACAAAAAGCCTCAAAAGTCTTCACAACCCATACCTCTCTTACACCAAAGCCTCAAAAGTCAAGCTTTTCTTACACAACCATCACTCACCCATCCATCCATCACTCTCTCTCTCTCCCTTTACATCACTCTCTCTCTTTCTCTCTTTCTCATTCCAAAATTTCCAAGCAACAAAAAAATCACAAGAGCTCCATACGTATGGAATTTTTCAAGTCCCTCTAAGCTTCAAGTGGCCCACCTTCCTATCCCAAAATCTCCCATCTCAACCCTCCATTCTTCATCTTAGCCATTGAAGTTGAAGACAAGGTGCCAAGGAACCCCTAGGAGCGAGAAGATCGGACGGTGGGTGCTTCTATAGGATGGATTTTCTTATTTTTATGGTGGACCAAGTGAGGCCCACCGATCAATGGTGTGGATCTCACTTGGGACCCTTATTTGTGGCCGATGGGCCACTTGGATCATCATGATCGTTCCATGATGGGGCCATTCTCCATGGACCCCATCATGATGTTTATTTCATTTCAAAAAGGTCATCTAGACCGTCCATAACGGTGGAGGATGGATCTCCACCGTTGATTTACATTTTTTTATGGTCCTTTGTTCAAAGGGGACCGTTGTTGTATGTTTCATTGTAAGGGAGGACCCATAAGGACGGGGCCCCTCCATCACAAGCCGTGTCCCACTCTCCATCTCTCTTTCTCTCTCTCTCTCTTTTATTTTATTTTATTTTATTTTATTGCAACAGGAGGGTGTGGCCCACTTGAATGGATCCCACTTGAAGTATTTTATTTTATTCAAGTGGGGCCCACCTTGGCTGTTACTCCCATGCCACCCATTAGTGGGGCCCACTCCATCAGGGCCCTCCTTTTAAAAAATAAAAATAAATTTAAAACCGTCCAGACGCTGGACGTTCTTAAGCAAAGGAGAAAAAGGAAGAAAAAGGAAGGGGCTTTGGTGCTTCCCTTGCATAGGCCCCACCCTGACGTTTAAATCCGATCCAAGCCGTCCATCCTCTTACCCACGGCGTTTTAGCCGTTGGGTAGAAGTTTGGAGCTGATCCAATCGCCTGGTGGGCCATAGCGTCGAATGTTGCGCCCTTACCATTCAATCTCTATTTTCTTATTTTATTTCTCTTCCAAGCATCAAAAAAATTTGAACTCTGGACTTATTTGGACGGCCTTGGGCCACTGATCGCTATGGCTGGTGTGGATTTCCCGAAAGCGGGCCCCACACGTGATTTTTGTCAAAAGATTGAAATTGGAGGAGAGAGAGAGAAGGAGAGGCAGCAGCTTGCTGCCGCTGTGTCAGGCGCACGCAGGCAGCGGACGGGCGGGCACCCACGGCTGCTGCCGTGGGCCCCACTTGATGCATATGTTTTATCTACCCCGTCCATTGGGTGGGTCCCCATCTCAGGTGGGCCCCCTCCGAATTTCAGGTTGGTCCAAAACTCAGGTGGCCCACACCGTAAGAAACAGTGTGAATGAGCATCCACCATTGAAACTCTTCCTGGGGTCCACAGAAGTGTTGGATCAAGCTGAAATTTTATGTTTTTCCTTCATCCAGGTTGAGTGACCTTATGAATGGGTTGGATGACAAATAAACATTACAGAGTGGGCCCCACATGGGACCCACATTGATGCATATGTTGAATCCCACTGCCTCCACCGTCCACGAACGGTGGGCCCTGTGTGATGTATGTGTTATATCCGCACTGTCCACTGGACAGTGGGACCCACTTTGATGCATACGATGCATCCGGACCGTTCATCCACTTTAACATAAAAAAAAGGGGGCTATGGGTTAGGCCCATTTGATTTATAAAATGCTAATGGACTGGGCCCATTTGATCTATTTGAGGCCTAAGAATTTGGGCCCACTTGATATGTAAAGCCTATGGGCTTAACTTGATATTCAAGGCCTATGGTTTTAGGCCCAATGGATGTGAACTAAGGCCATGTGACTAGGCCATTTGATGTACTTCTAGGCCCATAAAATTGGACCTATTTATTGCATTCTTAAGCCCATGGAAGTGGACCCATTTGTTATATTGTAAGACCTATGGGACTACACCCATTTGATTAAGAAAGGGTCCATGGGATTAGGCCCACTTTGATATGCATGCAAACTCATGGACTAGGCCCATTAGAATTGTGTAAGGCCTAGGGATTTAGGCCCATTCGACTCATATAAGGCCTCTAGGTTGAGGCCCAGTTGATATGCATTTGGGGGCCCAATTGGTGTGGCCCATTTGATACATATTAGACTCATATGATTAGGTCCAATTGATGCAATCCAAGGCCCACGGGTTTTGACCCATTGCAATGCACTTAAGACCCATTGGTGTGGCCCATTTATATGGCCCATCTGATGAATAAAAGGCCCATGAGATATGGCCCATTTGATATATATGTAAGGCCCAATGGGAGGAACCTAAGGTCCATTGCAATGTGTAAACCCAATACCGATTATGTAGTGGTGTTTAAGAAGATCGTACTTGGAATGCAATGATGGTTTGACATCCACATTACGAGTGTAATGTTGGTTGGATGTCCACATTACGACTCTCCTTAGGGCCCATTACTAGCCGTACTTGCCGTGTATAGGCCGTCCAGGTCCATCTGTATTGTAAATAGTTCATTTTGTTATAACATGTTTAGTACAGTTCATGACTCATGATCATACGCATCATATGTATGCTTGACGTGAGAATTGTCTGATCATAGCATCTGCCTTCGGGCAGGTTGTTTATGGGCTCCCGGTTAGGCGGTGTTGCCTACATGAGCGCACGGTATGCGCAGGATTGGTTGCATGACTGGATAGCGTGATTCATGCATTCCGCATTTATGTGACATGGTTATTGTACGCCCTAGCGACATCAGGGCCGTAGCCTCCACAGACGCATCGTGGTTGGCAGGATTGGATACCGAAAATCTTGACTTACATGGGGTACTATAGATATCCATGGGTGAAAGTCCCTAAACCCTTATGGTACCAAGAGGTTGCTCCAACGTCTAGACCGAGTGGGTAGATGAGCGTTGAGTGCCGATTACCAGACGGTTATGCTCTCCACTGTGTCGTGGTCGGTTGGAAGGGAGTACGGCCTTACCCGCCCGAGTGTAGGGGGCAATGCTAGGCTGAGTTTGACCAGCTCGAGGAATGGGTCCGCTATCGACGAGTCGCGCCCGATATTGGCAGACGGATAGTGAGGTCTCTTCCACTTACCTTATTGTGCGCGATGTGGCGGCAATCTGGTTTAGAGTGTACTAGACCCCGGTGATATTCCATACTTTGAGCTGTATTGATGTGTGGACATTGATGAGTATCCGTATGCTTGAGTTGCATTATACATTGCATGGCCTTAGGATGACCGATACCATTCATGTCTTGTATCGCATAAGCCATGATACGGCTCATGGTATTATGTTTCCATTTGCATATTCCGCATCACTCTGACATTGCATGTACATATTACTACCTTGCGCACACACTTTCACCACCCTCTAAGCTTTCTATAAGCTTATGCACGATTGTTGCGTGCAGGTGACGTTGGATCGCAGCAACGTTGAGGCAGGAGCACGTTGCTGATCATTTTGGAGTTTTTCTGTTATTTACCCTTGTATTTCCCTTTATGCCCATTGTACTTGTAAAGTTTTTGATCATAGTGGAAATGTAATGAATTTCTTGGTTGTTGTTTGTGGGTTATGCCTTTGGTTATGCTTATTACGAATCAGACTGACATACAAAACCCTCCTCGTAGCATCCCAGGATCGAAACCTGGCGAATGGGAGCTAGGAGCCGAGAATAGGGTTCTACGGAGGCTGTCGGCGCCGGATTCGGCGATCGAAAATTCTGTGAGCCCGGTTTCCGAGTTTGGGGCGTGACAGCCCTCAACATCTCTTTTGTTGTCGGGGCAGCCTTCCTCTTTCGAGTGCTAGAGACCTTAGCCATGCCTGCGCGAGGAATAACAGATCAATGACCAAGTAAGTGAAATCGGTCTCACCAAAGAAAATAAGACAACTTACTGAAGGACGTAGGCAGTGCCTAGGACTTGCAGAGCCCGGACCAATGAAGGTTGGTTGCGGTGATCAGGTTCATCCAGGAATGAAGTTCCCCTGCTCTCGCCCTGACCTTGGTGATACGGTTCTTCTAGGCCAGATCAAGGAGAGGTAAACCCCTTGGAAAGTCTGCAAAAAAGAAGAGGAGAACTTTATCCCGATTAAGGTAAATATAAATGAGAATTAAAAAACATAAAAATTAATTAAAGTCTGACTTGATTTTACAAAGTGAGTCGGAACCCAAATCGATAGGGATCCAAGCTCCACCGCTAGTGCCTCTCACTCTCCTACCGCCCAGAACTATTTGTTCTTCTAATCCTTATTGGAGGATGGAAGGTTCATCACCAGCCCCGACCCTTTACTACCTTGGGTCGCAAAGTAGTACTATGGTTCTTGGCTGTCGTGTTTAACTAGGTATAAGCTCATCAGCTCCTTTGGGGTCAGCTTTAGATTTCTAACTTGTCTCCAGATGATAAATGCGGAGGTTAATACCCTCCAGGCATTAGGTGTAAATTATCCCAGAGCAAGTCCGAGGTAAGCGGCGACCGCTTGGATGAAAGAGTTGAAAGGGAGTCGAAGCCCACATTGCAGCGTACAGAGGAAGATCGCGACTTTCCCCTCGGCAGGGGCACCAGTGGTATCAAGGGGCGCAGGGGTCCTTATCTGAATAGAGTTCGAAATCTGAAATTCCGAATGGATCCATTCCATTTGAGACTCCGACAAAACGGAGCCTCCTGGGATCACCTCCGAGGCACGCCCGCTTGCAAGCATCTCAGTTGCCTCAGCAATGGTAACTTTGGGAGCTCGGGCGACCTTCTTTTTGCCAGGCCGCTGAGTAAAGGACCCTACCCCCTTTTGCTTCCGAGGCGGAGGATATAACGGTACGACCTCAAAGGCACCTTCGGAGGCCCCTCTTCCATCCTCCGAGCTCCCAGGCTCACCATACTCTTGCACAATCTCGAGATTAGATGATATTGTGGAAAGAAGATTGAAAATTGACAAGGAAGACTCACTAGGAGGTCACCTAAAATCGCCTTCTCTAGGAAAAGTACAGTCGATTGGAATCGCCTTCGAAGAAAATCGTCTCCTCCAGTATACACTCAAATTCGTAATACAGGTAGCGAGAATGGCTCTGAAGGCTATTTATATAATCTAAAGGGAATCTCTGCATAAATGACAAGCTATAATGGCCGCAGCCAAATCGTCGTGAGCCGATTCCCGAGTACCCGTGGCCCCTTCCCCTTGGGCAAGCTCCCACTGGATGATATGTTTCTGACATCGAACGGCGCATTCCGATATTCGAAGCGATGCCCGAGCAGAGGGAGCCGTCACATATACTCTTCCTCGAGTTTACATGGCAATCCGTCATAGGTTGGTATTTATTTGGAATCGTAACCTTGCTACGCATCCATTTGAAAATAGCCCGCACACGTGAAATCCCGAGACATGACGTTCAAAAACTGAAAGTCATCATTACTCAATATGGGCGAGAAATTCGCTACATGATTACTCTCCGAGCTCACAAGTAAACTCGAAGAGTAGGGGGCTTCTGTTATGGGAAGGTCCGAGTCCATACGAGCGCCTGAGAAGGTACCCGTCCGATCTGATGTGAGTATCCCTGGAAGAGAACGAGCAGTGTGGTAACTCCTCCACTACAGGGCTATGGGTTGGAGTTGCGGGTCGGAACAATTCCTGCAGTCCGATTGAATATTGAAAGTTACATACTTAACGCCTCACCCACGAGCGGTCTGCCCATCAACATCATTAGCTGCAATAAATCCGACTCAACGAGACTGATCCGATAACCTGCTTTGAGAGTCCTTGCAAGGGGTCGGGTCCACCACTTCGGGACGGGTCCATAAGTTGGGCTCGGATCGAGAGGCTGTTATTGTTCAACAAGGTAATAGCAAATGCAGACGGCAGCTGAGCGAGCCGACTCGAGGCAACCAAGCCGACCCGAGGTGATACATGCGGGTGTCCCATATGCCGAATGCAGAAATTGCCATAACCAAACGTGGCCGGTTACTTCGCTCGTAGATACGCACTATCCACATGATACGCTACACAATCTATGGATTATGCGCGATATTTCCACAATCTAGGAATCCCACTAATTGAGTAATTCATGTCGATAATGGCGGACCCAGACCATCCTACCCAAATATATAAATACATTGAGACCATATCACCACAAGTACACAATCTCAAGTACTCTCTCCCCTGCTTCATACCTAGACCCAGATTCCTTTGACTTGACTTAGCATCGGAGGGTCCCCTCGCTAAGCTAGGGTCGCCTTTGCCCACTTGCATTGTGCAAGTTCAAGACATGAACGAATTCTGAAGTTCAGGAGACATGGGGGTGAGAGTCGACCAGATTTTGACCTCAACAGACAACATGGATAAGAGACACACATCATGGTGTGCCCACAGAGTTTACTTAGCACATAATTTGCATCCCTCACATAAATAATAAAAATGTATGGTTCAAATACTTAAAAAATACAAGCATGTGGACCTGTCGGTGGCAACAGACAGCCAAATCCTGACTCATGGTGGAGGCAAAATGTACAGTTTTATAATTTATTCTTCATCGGAAGATGGAAAGAAAGATGTGAATAAGGTAAAGTAGGTAAAGTCCGACTGGGTCTCACACGCTCGATCCAATCATTTATTACTGCCAGGTAAACTCACATCAAATGCAGAAGTCTGGGACGCCGAGTTCCAGCCGTTGCATTTCACAACCGTTGTAAGGCCTGGTTGATTTTACACGATACATGTAAATCATGGTAAATGGGTTATTATAACTTTTTCACCTTGTTTGAAAACATGAGTAACTACACGTGCAAAATCTAAACGAAAGTGGTGACTTAAATATATAAACCTCACTATAAAGCATATGGTATATCCGCATTGTCCATCTATTATATTATAACATTATAGAGAAGGAACAGAAAAATGATGCAGATCCAACACTTAAATGGCAAAGGAAACAATGGCCTTAATTCATCCACCATTTAAAGTTATTTTCTTCACTAGGCCTGCATTAAAGTTTTTTCATCATCTAATCATAGAGTCACAAAGACATGAATAAAGAGAAAAAAACAAATATCAGTTTGATCCAAAACTTTTAAAGCCCCAAGAAGTTTTTAATAGTAGGTATTCGATTTTCATTGTTTCCTATGGTGTGGTCCACTTGAGCTTTGGATCTGCCTCATTTTTTTGTTCATGCCATAAATTTGACTCGCATAACAAATTAGTGATGTTAATAAATAACATACATCTCGATGGGCCCCACATTGATATTGTAAAATTTTCAATTAAAGTGTTAAAAATAAAAGATGTCATGTATGTATTGAAAGTGATATAGTGATTACCTAGGTAAATAATTATTAACCATTTATACGGTAACATTCCCGTTAAAATACGCCCGGTCATATCAAATATATAAATAGAGACATTCCTTTTCAAGCCTTTTTACGGAAGTCGTTACGAGTCTAAATCTGTCTAACATACTGTCAAAAGTAGGCCTGGTCACATCAAATGTAGAAAGTAGGGCCATCAAATCTAAATTATGTACACACATCGTCTGTCAAGACCTTCTGCAGTTGGAATGAGGCTGGACTCCTTCCAACATGCTAGACCCATTCATTACTGTCAACAGTAAGCCCGGTCATATCAAGTGTAGAAATTGGGTACTCCGTTTAGGGTCCAATATGCTAGGCGGGCCTTCTCCCTTTTTAGTTGATGGAACGGTCCAATCAGGCTTGGAGCCCTGTGAGGCTAGCTGTTATGTATGTGTTTATCGTAATGGTTCACCCATTTTGGCTGATCATCTTAGATGAAAAAAAACTGAGGCAGATTGAATACTAAGTAGATCACACCAACTGAGATTAAATGCTTACCACTTAAAATCTCCTGGGGCTATAGAATTTTTGGTCAAGCTAATATTTGTCTTATCCCATCATCTAAGCCTATGTAACCTGATGAACAGATTGGATGGTAATAAATATCATGGTGGTCCTAGGAAGGTTTTAACAGAGTTCATTGTAACCACTACATCCCGTGGTGTTGTCCATTAAAGCCTTTAATCCACCTTTTTTGTATTACAATGCAGTAGAACATGAATTTTCTATTTCTAGCAAGTAGAGAATCCAGATTCTTTAAGCTCATACGCTAAAATGATCTTTCAAAATGGATGGATAACTTAGATGATATACATTAACACGGTGGCACTGCAAATGGGTTGGACAATAGGTGATGGTACACCCAATGAGTAATTTCTAACTGATTAAGTTCATGGAAATCTAATCCATTCAATAGATTGGAAGTACCATGAGGAGTAATTATACAAAAATCAGCCCTATCCATTCATTAAATAGAGCTTAATTATATTGATCTATTTATCAATGCTATACACTGTTTTCTATGGTGTGGTTCCCTTGATCAGTGGATAGGTATATTTTTTGTATTAACTAATTCTCATAGAGGTGCCAATATTTTAGGAGGATTGGATATCATAAGAACTTAAGAGGTTGGAAGTTATCCAGTGAGTGCACCATAAACTGTGGTCCAGCCAGTTGTACTTGAGACCTCTTCATCATGGAAGCCATGCTGCTGGCGGAAGAAGAGAAGAAAAGGAAGAGAGAGAGAGAGAGTGTCCATACCTCCATGTCCTTCTTCATTGCAGCGAGATGAAGAATGGTGTTTCCATCCGCATCCTTTCGATTCACAAACTCTTTGTCATCGGACTCATCACCCACCAAAAGGATCAACGTCTTCATTGCATCACACTTATCATTATATTTATTATATTTCACACAAAGGTGTAGGACCGTCTCATCTCGATCCGTCATGTCTCGGATCCACTCGGCTTTGATTCTCTTGAACTCCTTCAAGACATTGATATGACCTTTCATCGCTGCTGCATGGACAGGAGTCCACCCTTTTGAATCTCGATCATATGAAACATCAGCGATTAACGGTAAGAGCTCTTTTACGATTTCCGCAGACCCCTTTGCCGATGCCATGTGTAGAGGTGAGAATCCTTGGGAGCTCAATGTATTGGCGAGCTGGGGCTTCCGACCTAGGATTTCTCCGGCAAAGTAGACGCTCCCATATTGAATTGCAATGTGCAAAGGAGTCGGTGAAACAAATTCCGTCAAAAACCTGTCAAAAATGGGTTCATTTTTTCGAATTAATTCTTTCAGGGAATTCTCCTTTTGGTTCTCCGACCGTAATTCTCTCATCAGGGAATTCTCGTTTTCCGACCGTAATGCTTCGTAGATTTTCGAAACCATCTCCTTCAAATCCATCTCTCTCTCTCTCTCTCTCTCTCTCTCTCTCTCTCTCTCACGTATATTGTCCCTGGGTTAATCGGGGTTTTATAGAATGCGTGCGACAGTGGACATTTTATAAATAAAGCGTCCCACCATTAATTTGATACTCCGGCAGAGCGTGATGGTTGATATGCACGCACTCAAGACCTGTAGGCAAGTACTGTGTTGAGTTAAATTACACCGTCCAGATTATGGGGCTTTCTTTAGAAAAGTCATTAAACGGAAATCATATTGGTCAATGTGCAAGAGACTGGATCGGCCTGATTACTGAGGCAGGTTATGTGCCTGGGGAACTCCATCTCATCAATGTGCAAGATTCGGAACGTGTGCGGGCACATGTGCTTCAAAGGCCTCCATCCATCTGAGGCTAGGAGAGATTTTAGAGATGACTTCCGCATGACCGAGATTTGCGGGTGAGTCCCTCCGAGAACATTCATCGTCTAAGGATCAAGTGGGATTTCTTGCGGTGGAAACCAGAACTCACGCATTACGTGAGCCACAAAATATTCGACGACTATGAAGCATTTTAAAAATGACCATTTTTAATATCTTAAGTTGATAATTTATGAAAGTATTGGGATATATCTCTTATTTTATGAGATAGTTATTGGCTTAGATGAGGCCCACTTCAATGTTGTTGTAAGATTCACTATGACCATTTGTTATTAAGTCTCATATTGGGCATAAAGGCAAAAAAATTTAATGACGTACGTTTCTCGTGTGCCACACAAAAGAAAGCAGTTAGGAGTGAGAAATGTATACCCTTAATATTTAAAGGGTTCACCAAGATATTTGTATGAAATTCAGTCCAACCAAAAAAAAAAACTAATAAACCATGTGCCCTAAAAATTGTAACTGAACATGGATCACTTAGGTTACACCAATGAAAATTGGCAAAGCCATTTACATTATATCTAAGTCAACATGACTGATAAATGGAATTGATTTTTAGGCCCATGGCTTAACATGGGGTCAAAAACCTAGTGGCTGTGGTTTATTTTACATAAATATCACAATAAACCCCACTCAATCCACCAATTAAGGATTTGCTCTTGCAGGTGGTTGCAAGGAATGGTACACAGATTGCCTAGGATTGCATGCATGGTGGACAATTGTGTACTACTGGAAAAGCTTTGTAAGCCCTATCATGATGTATGTGTATTATTCATATTATCCATTCAGTTTTATAAATCATTTTAGTGCATGAGCACAAACTTGAAGTTGATCTGGATCTTGGGTAGGCCACACCACAAGAAACTGGTGATTGGATGCCCACCATAAAAACTTGGTGGCTACAAAAGTTTTGGATCAAACTCATGTTTATATTTTCTCTTCATTCATGACATTGTGACTTTATCAAGAGGTTTGATGGCAAATACATGCTACGGTGGGCCTTAGGAAGTTTTAAATAGTAAACTTTCAATTCTTTAATGGTGTGATCCACTTGAGATTTGGATCTACCTTATTTTTGTGCTCATGCTCTAATATGATGTGAAAAATGGATCAACAACAAGGATAAGACACATCTATCATGGTGGCCCCATGGAGATTGTTTAGTAGCACACAATACAGACATGGTTACTGCTTGCTACACCATGCAATCTGGTTTTGAAAAAATAGTGCAACTTCATTGCAACCCACATATCCTAGGATGTGAATGAGACCTAAGCATGGGGCACACTTTGTTGTATGTATTATATATTTATGTCGTTTATATGTTTTGCTGGTTCATTTTAAGGAAAGAAAAGAAGGAAAAATTGATGCAAATCTCAAGTTGATCACACCGCGAGAAATAGTAGTCATTGTTAAAAATTTTCCTTAGGGTACAAAGGCTATGAATCTAGCTGATATTTGTATTTTCCCTTCAAGCGCTCTGTGTGACCTCATGGGCAACATGCTAGATTACGAATAAAAGTAGCTGTGGTCCCGTGGACACTAGTAAGTTTTTGATGGTGGCCGTTCAGTGGCCACTGTTTCCTATAATTAATGTGGTTTACCTAAGATTTGCATCTTCTTCATTTTCTGGACAATGAATGTAAATAATAATAATAATAAAAAAACCAGATGGGAGGGCGTAGATATATAAAGCATACATCAAGGTGGGCCACGGTCAGGTCTCCCCAGCGTCACCAATCCTGGATGGCAGCTACATGTCCTTGAATCAGCCGTTGGAAACGTAACCTTTCTTTTTAACCAAGCAAGTATTTTGTAAACATGTTTTTTAATTTTATTAAAGCGCGGTGTTGCTATCAGTAAAAACTGATGCCCACCGCTTAAATTCCATGACACGGGAAACCACGGTGCGTAGGAAACGGAGGATCCGCACTCTAATTGGATACTCTGGCAGAGCGTTATAGTTGATATTCACGCACTCAAGATCTTTATGCAAGTACTGTGCGTAGTTAAATTACACCGTCCAGAATATGGGGCTTACTTTAAAAAAGTTAATAAACGTAAATCATATTGATCAAATAGCTGTAACCACTGATTCAAGCTAACTTGTTTATTGAATTCAGACCGTTGG
The DNA here is from genome assembly GCA_037074715.1 of Magnolia kwangsiensis. Lineage (NCBI taxonomy): Eukaryota > Viridiplantae > Streptophyta > Magnoliopsida > Magnoliales > Magnoliaceae > Magnolia > Magnolia kwangsiensis. Next base: position 202,791,603 of record CM073571.1, read on the forward strand.
ATGGTTTCCATTTTCACCTTCCACTGTAAGTCCACCAATCGAATTGCCAGTAGCTAACCGACCAAACTACCTTAGGTTATGACCCGCCTAAATTGGTCCTCAAAGTTTAGATTCATTGGTCTTAGTAATTTATGTGCTACGTGTTAATTTTTTGTACCTGTGTATCAACCATCACGGATGCGAGTAGTATAAAAGAAAGTTTTACCTTAACCCTTAAAAAGGAAAAAAGAAAAAACGCAAGCATCTTCTTTCGCTTCAAAGGATAATTAAATGGCGGTCCAAAGCCTATCACCTGGTGGGTCCCACGTAGACAGTTGGACCATAAAGCTGGCCATTCTGCTATTAGGTGGTACGGACAAAAAAGAATTGAACGTGGTTGAAAGAAATTGGACAGTGGTCCCTATATATTTAGGGAATAAGGAGAAAATTACCACGGTAAATGCCACCTTCTATAGTATCTTTTATTTTGAGTGCAAAACTTACCATCGTAACTTAGACACTTTATGTACACCAGTCAATCCGCTTTCCTTTTTGGAATTGTACTCTTATTTTGGGATTGCCTTTTCAAAACATCCGTTAAGCATGAGTGAATGAAAGAGGTAATTTGGCTTGTGGCCCTACCACTAACTAGGCCTCATGATGATACATGTATTTTATCGACGATGTTCATCGATTTTGAAATACAATTTTACAGCTCGATTTAAATCATAAGTTGATGTTATTTTTAAATAATAGGAGTTATTTTATCCACGATGTTCATCGATTTTGAAATAAAATTTTACAGCTCGATTTAAATCATAAGTTGATGTTATTTTTAAATAATAGGAGTTAATGTCTATAATGAGGTGATATGTTCCGTCCACCTTATTAGATAGCTCCCTATGAGCTTAAAAGGTCTTGGCTTGAACAACGTTCACTTCTAACAAAAACTATGCTTAAAAACTTTCAACAATAAGTGCTATTACCATAATTATTTACTATTTTATTGCTTACACAAGCTTTAAATGATACCGTAAGGAAGCCTGGGGAGTACGAATTATACACATATGCTGATGCAGGTACCATGAGCTGAGTCCCAAAAAGGTGTTGTCCACGTCACTTTATCGCGGACGTAACTTCTTGTACACTAAAATCTATTTTCTCACGGACGTAACTTCTCATTCACTAAAATCCGCTTTCTCACGGACGTGACTTATTATACACTCAAAACACCGTACGAAATTTTGAGAGAATTTGACCGTACAACAATGCGGTGCAAGTCAAACCACTTTGGTAGAATGCTTGGCGACCACGTAACATGGTGTGAATGTACGGTGAGTTTTTTTTTCAAGCGTCCGTCCCATTTATTTGATGGTCCCACAGAGCGTCTTGTTGATATGCATGCACTCAAGACCTGTACACAAATACTGTGTAGTTAAATTACACCGTCCAGATTATGAGGCTTACTTAAAAAAAAGTTAATAAACAGAAATCATATTAATCAAATAGCTGTGACCACTGATTCAAGCTAACTTGTTTGTTGAATTCAGACCGTTGGATGGTTTCCATTTTCACCTTCTCCTGTAAGTCCAGCAATCGAATGGCCAGTAGCTACCCATCCAATCTGTTCACTAGGTCACCTGGACCTGGATGGATGAAGAGAATAAATATATCATACGGATGGAAGAAGAAAAAAAATATATCATATTGGACATGTTGATGCTATCAATAGCTCTAGATACTACATTATTTTTTTTTTATAATTTATTTATTTATTTATTTATTTTTTCAAGTATGGGACCTACATTCATGTAAAAAGAAATTATAGAAATAAATAGAGATTATGTATTTTTAACTTTATATTAATTTTTTTTCTAAATAGATTAAATCGGATAAAAAGTTATCTTAACTAAAGGCAATTATCAAAATGAAAAACTATGTCAATTAAATCGGTAGGACACTGATTCGGGTAGATTAATTATCAGTTTGATGACTGATGTTTTCATCACAATTTCTTATATCTTAAGATTTCATATTAGGTTCAATTTTATTATTTTTTCTTTTTTGAGATCTTATTATAAGTTTACATAGTTTTTGTAAAATTTTACATTATTCCACTTATTATAAATATTTTTAAAAATTTTCGTGAACAGATCTTTCCAAAACAAATAAATTCTATATAGACTGCACTAACTCCCTAAATCAATACAGTTAATATGAAATTCAGATTCTCTCTCTCTCTCTCTCTCTCTCTCTCTCTCTCTATATATATATATATATATATATATATATATATATATATATATATATATATATATATATATATAGACACCCCACCCAGGCTATCATCCTGAAAAGACAAGGACAATTCGGGCCATGATCAACAAACCCGAAACTCAAACCCTAACCGTACACGAAACCCTAATCCAAATCCTACCTATACCCAAAACCCTAATCCAAACCCCTACTTGAACTTGAAACCCTAAGTTATTAGAATCTCCCAAATCTAGAACCTATTTAGAGTCAAGACAACCTAGAAATACACCCAGCTGAGCCAAAAAATCGAAAAAGTGACCACCAGACAAACCAGCACGCCACATGAGGACCACACATGCGGGCTCGACCAGGTTGTTGGACTACTGCCGGCAGTAGTTTGACTACCATCGGAGGTACTCCGATTACCACCGCTCGCCAAACGTGTGTGTCTTCCGAGCAACATCTGTCCCCTAGCCCGAAAGTCGACTTTCCTTTAAATTTACCTCTCTAGGGTTTACTATTTACCATTCTATCAACCTTAAGAGCCAATGAGAATGCACCACGTGGTGTTTATCTTCCCTCAACCACTCGTAATTTGCCACATTAGCTTTTACCCCTCCTAAACTCCACAATTACCATAAGACCATTAGAGAAGGCTATAAATAGTCCTCTCCTCTTCTCATTTTCACATAACACAACCAACACCTTCTCATCCAAGAGAGAGTAAGAGAGAAAGAGAATGAGGGAGAGAGTGAAGGAGAGGGAAGGAGCTTCTAAGCACTCAAAGTTCTGATCTTTCAAGCCACCCCTTAACTTTCCTCCCACTCTTTCCAACTTATAAGCCTAGCCAAGATTGGTCATGGTTCAGTTTATGTCTTAATCTATTTAAGATCAAGTCAAAGATCCATTCATTTTATACACAAACATTTATCATGACATCTATTCCCTTCTTAACCCCCCAGCTTTTTTAGATCTCTAGTGAATGTATGATCTGTGACTTACCGTACACCGGATCCCGTCACATCAAAAATTCCTAGTGATGTAGTCCACTTTGAAAGTGCACCTACTACATGCCCTGGTTTGTCAATTACGTTGTAGGTTGAGTCAGTTGGACAATAGCGCCTAACAAGAAGATCAAGTCAAGCGTCCGCCTCAACTGGATGTGTGGAAGCTCATCAAAAGGAAAATCATAGCCTCACATCCCTTGTCCCAAAACACCAGGTGATTAAATCCTTAAAAAGAACTATAACATCTTAGGGTTTATGTGTAAGAAAACTTTTTATTAAAAAGAAAATCTTCTAAGTTTTTCTTACACTATCGATTATATCGATTCCCCTTTCGATATGATCGATCAGCTCTATCGATGTCCTCAGGATCTCAATCGATACAATCGAGTGAGGACAAAAAGCGTCCAACAATCAAGCAATCATCTGGACTATTTATCGATATATCGACTTGTTAGTCGATATCATCGATATTCGAATATCGATCATATCTGAAGTGGATCGATAGTATCGACAGATTGCTTTCCGGCGCTCCTGTTTTTCTAAAGAAAACTAACATATGCTTCGATATATCGATGTCTTTCCGATACAATCTGAACTCAAATATCGATCATATCGGAAGTCAGTCGATTATATCGATTGTGGGCGCATATTCTCACCAGCATGAATTTCAGGTTGTTGTTTATGATGATCGGGGTGCCAGTCGATAAATCGATATTGATATATCGATTATATCGAGACCTAGTCGATTGGATCGAGTCAGAACATAAATCATCCAGTAAGCTTATAGGTAAATCTATACGATTTATCGATCCCATCGATAATGTCTCCGATATGATCGATGTACAAATTTCGATGACATCGACTGCTTCCCCGATCATATCTGTAGAACCTGAAATTCTTCAAGGCTTCTCTCTTTTTTTTCACCTGTTGATAGATCGAACCATCACTCGATTGAATCGGAGTTCGAAATCCGATTACATTGATGTGTGTCTCAATCCAATCGACCAGTAGGCGAAAGGTTTCCAAAAATGAAATGACAATTGAGTTTGTATCATCGAGAGGTCGGCCGATACAATCGAGAGTATACGCTCGATCATATTGACGACTGATCGATGATATCGAACTCTGTCATAAATATGACCGTTTATATCCGTTGGAACCTTTTGCCTATAAATAGAGAGAGTTGTCTTCATTGCTGGTAGAGAAAGAAACGAGTGCTTTAGAGAGTTTTAACATTCTTATCATTTAGCTAAGCCATTTCTCTCAGGAAGTTCATCCTCCAATCCACCCTCATCATTGATATCTCATAGAGTGGATTGGAGAATGAACTTCCACATTCAAGGATCCTTCAGCTACTACTTTAATGACATATCATTAAGCTGGGATGCCTTGAATGCATAGATGATGGGAACCTCTCTATCTTCCTTATAGGAAAATCTTCAGAGTGTGGTATTCCATCATAGCCTTGACCCAACCTAAGCCTAGCACATATATACATCTTTGTGTTGCGAATCAAGGGAGTTGAAGACTCTTCATCAATAAGAAGGAGATCTTCATCATTGCGCTGAAAGGGACTCATCAACTTATCTGTAAGTACTAAGAGTCCAGAGGACACTTGTGATCATTCCTTTTTAGGATTGAGTTTTAAGTGTTACTCACCATTTGAAGTCCTTGAAGGAGGCCTCCGACGGGAGTGTACGTGCGGGGTGTGTTGTGTGGACCCTTGCTCTGTGGAGAGCATAAACATCTGGTTAGGAGTACGCCAGCAAAACTCCAGGGTTAGAGGTGAACCGAGTAGAAACCTCCAGGTGTGTTGTGTGGACCCTTGTCCTGTGTGGGCATAAACATCTGGTTAGGAGTACGCCAGCAAAACTCCAGGGTTTGAGGTGAACCGAGTAGAAACCTCTGTAAAGGTTGAAGGTGAACCTGATTTAAAACCTTAAGTTTGAGGTGAACCATGAGAAACCTCCTTAGTGAAATCCGGTCACTCAAGGGTTGAGTGTGGAAGCCGGGAGTGGAGTAGACAAGTCGTCGAACCACTATAAAATGACTGTGTTTGAGATTGATATTGTCTTACATTTATGTGATTGCCTTACAAGTCCTTATATATGATCACATCTTATGCACACACAGTCATATCCATCACAATCTCATCTATAAACTATTTGTCTTTTAAATAGTTTGTGATTGGATCCTCTACCAGGCTTGGAAGCCAGTAGAGTTAATTTTGAGTAATCCTAATCTGTACTCTGTAATAGGATTAGTGTGATAAGGATTTTTAATAATTCATAAAAACTTTAAAAAGTCCTATTCACCCCCCCTCTAGGATATATTGACATATCTCTACTTCAACTTAAGCGGTCTTCACCTCTATTTCACATTTTTCTTACGTCTTTGCATAAGCATCATCACATCCGCCCTCTAGACACGCCGTTGGACGTATGCTATATGGCTTACCAAAATCTCGGATCTTGTCGTATCAGAAATCCACATGTGTGCCTAGTCCCATCTCGACAACATTATCCATCCCTTGAGATTGTTTTACCACAGAAAGTAAATACCGTACGTTCGTACGGGTAGAGAGGGTGCCTAACACCTTCCCTCTTTCTAACCGAGGTCCCTTACCTAAAATCCCGGATCGCAGATAATAAGTCAACTTAAGGTAGGAGAGTTTTCAGATTTCTCCAACCTTATGTATTCTGCGGTTCTAACCGATCGCGAAATTTTGAGATTATTCGGCTAGCAGCGACTCCAACATCCATAAATCAGCTTAATCACCCTTACCACCAAAAACATAACATATAAATCAGCATGGGCGCCTATTTTCAATGTATACAGAATGACGACTCCACTAGGGAATTGCTAGCTTGCACTAGATGAAACCCGACTTGAAACAGTGTGGTACTTTAATCTCAAGGGATATCATCACTGCATTCATAAAAGCGAAAAAATATCTTTGGCTTGCACTTTATTGGGCACAGATTCGAACCATGACCATTCAATCCCGCATAGCCAAGACCTCTCAAGCTATCCATGAAGAAGAGCTGGCAGCTCAGCCAACTCCCGAAACATCAGCATCTGTGCCTATACCAACATCCACCTTATTACCTCCAGTAGCTCCAATAGACTCACAAGCTAATACAACCATGCAAGAAGTGGCCTAAAGTCTCCAAGCGATGCAAGAGCTACTACTTCACCTAGTACTAAGTGCCACACTGAATACACAAGCAACCCAGCCTAGTGTACAGAACAGTTCAATCCCTCAAACTCATTTTGCTTTTTCCCTCGTTCATCCAGTAAATCCTGTTCTCCTTTTCCCAGAAGAGTCAGCACAAGATCAATAGCAGCCAGTAAACAGTAGCAACCTTTCCACACATCTCTACTTAACACATCACAACAATCAGGTTACAACACAAGTTTCCCCTAATGGGAACCACCAACAAGAACTGGGGGATGCCCATGAAGGGGTTCAGTTTCGAGTCCAACTCACTCCCCCTAACGGGAGCAACATTACGGAATTGGAAGATACCCCAAGTGGGAGCCATTTTCGAATGTTACACCCTCCTCCGAAAGGGAGCGGTGTCTAATTTAAGCTACCTCTCGCCACCGGGAGTTCATCTTCTTTTCAACAACCTCCTATTCTTTATCCATTTGAAGAAGAAGCAGCACAAGCCTTGCAGTAAGGGGCAAGATATTTGCTGCAAGGCAAGTCTGAAGTCGAGAAATTATGAGAACAGTTGCAAATGGGGTAAAATCAGATCTAAAGGCAACAAGGAGTGGACCACCTATCCACCAAATTGTCACGCCCCAAACTCGGAAATCGGGCTCACAAAATTCTCGATCGCCGAATCCGGCGCCGACAGCCTCCGTAGAACCCCATTCTCGGCTCTTAGCTCCCATTCACCAGGTTCCGATCCTGGGATGCTACGAGGAGGATTTTCAACATCAGTTTGATTCGTAATAAGCATAACCAAAGGCATAACCCACAAACAACAACCAAGAACTCCATTACATTTCCACTATGATAAAAAACTTTACAAGTACAATAAGCATAAAGGGAAATACAGTGGTGTAGAACAAAAACTCCAAAACAATCTGCAACGTGCTCCTGCCTCAGCGCTGCTGCGATCTAATGTCACCTGCACGCAACGGTCATGCATAAGCTTATAGAAAGCTTAGAGGGTGGTGAAAGTGTGTGCGCAAGATAGTAATATGAATATGCAATGACAGAGTAATGCGGGATATACAGATGGAACCATAATATCATGAGCCGTACCAAGGCTATGCGATGTAAGACATGAATGGTATCGGCCATCCAAAGGCCATGCTATGTGTAATGCAACTCAAGCATACAGGTCTTCATCTATATCCACACATCAATACAGCTCAAAATATGGAATATCACCGGTGTCTAGTACACTTTAAACCAGATTGCCACCACATCGCGCGCAATAAGGTAAGTGAAAGAGACCTCACTATCCGTCTGCCAATATCGGGCGCGACTCGTCGATAGCGGACCCATTCCTCGAGCTGGTCAAACTCAGCCTAGCATTGCCCCCTACTCTCGGGCGGGTAAGACCGCACCCCCTTCCAACCGACCACGACACAGTGGAGAGTACAGCCAATTGGTATTCGGCACTCAGCGTTCATCTACCCACTTGGTCTAGACGTTGGAGCAACCTCTTGGTACCATAAGGGTTTAGGGACTTTCACCCAGGGATATCTATAGTACCCCATGTAGAATAAGATTTTCGGTATCCAATCCTGCCAACCACGATCTGTCTATGGAGGCTATGGCCCTGATGTCACTAGGGCGTATAATAAACATGTCACACAAATGTGAAATGCATGATTCACGCTATCCAGTCATGCAACAATTTCAGCACATATCGTGCGCTCATGTAGGGCAACTCTGCCTAACTGGGAGCCCATAAACAACCTGCCCGAAGGCATATGCTATGATCAGTCAATCCCCATATCAAGTATACATATGATGCGTATGATCATGAGTCATGAAACTATACTAACATGTAAATGAGCGATGAACCATCCTTACAACGCGAATGGGCCTGGACGGCCGAAATACAACAAGTACGGCCCAGTAATGGGCCCTAAGGAGAGTCGTAATGTGGACATCCAACCAACATTACACTCGCAATGTGGACGTCAAACCAACATTGCTCCCCAGGCACGATCTTCTTAAACTTCGCTACGTAATCGGTATGGGATTACACATTGCAATGGGCCTTAGGTTCACCCCATTGGGCTTTTCATATATATATATATATATATCAAATGGCCATATCCTATGGGCCTTTTATTCATCAGATGGGCCACATAAATGGGCCATACCAATGGGTCATATGTGCATTGCAATGGGTCAAACCCGTGGGCCTAGGATTGCATCAAATGAGCTTAGTCTCATGCGTCTAATATGTGACCAATGGGCTACACCAATTGGGCCCCCACATGTACGTAAAAAGGGACTCAACCCATAGGCCTAACATGAGTCAAATGGGCCTAAACCCTTAGGCCTTTATTAAATAGAATGAGCCTAACTCATGGTTCTCAAATAAGTCAAGTGGGCCTAATCCCATGGACCCTTTTATAATCAAATGGGTTTAGTCCCATGGGCCTTACAATATATCAAATGGCCTACTTTTATGGGCTTTAAAATTTCAACAAAAAGGGGTCCAATTACATGGGCCTTGAAGTATATCAAATGGGCCTAGTCCCATGGACTTGCAACACATCAAATGGGCCTAAGTTCTTAGGCCTTAAATGAATCCAATGGGCCTAGCCCATAAGCATTTCATAAACCAAATGGGCCTAGCCTATAGCCCTTTAGAAACTCAAATGGGCTTAACCCATAGGCCTAAAATGATCATTTCAAGTGGATGAATGGTCTGGATGCATCACATACATCATGGCGGGGTCTACATGAGGGCCCGCCATTTCGTAAAGTATGCTATATAATATATCTAAACTACATAATATTTATATATATGTTTATATATGGTATACTATATCATTTATAATATAAATATATACATATATATAAACACACATGCCACACACACACGCTACATACACACACTGTACACACATTGCACACACATTCAACACACATGCATGAACACACACGCTGCATACACGTCATAAGGGCCCCACCGTCACGCTGACGGTGGGAACAAACCCATACATCACTGTGGGTCCCATGTGGGGCCCACCCTGTGACATTAAAATGCCATCCAATTCGTTCATAAGGTCACTCGGACCTGGATGAAGGGACAGAATAAATTTCAGCTTGATCCAATACTTCTGTGGGCCCCAAAAACTCTTCAATGGTGAAATTCAAGTCACACTGTTTCACGTGGTGTGGGCCACCTGAGTTTTGGATCTGTTTCATTTTTGGAGGGGGCCCACCTGAGGATGGGACCCACCTCATGAACGGATTGAATGGCAAACAAACATTACAGTGGGACCCACACGCAGGGCCGTGGGCCCTTGCGTCCGTCTGCCTATGCCAAGGGCTGCACGCGCCTGCGTGCAGGCGCTGGCCCTGTCAGAGGCAGCCTCTGCCTTTTGCATTTTACAAAAAAAGAAGAAAACTCGTTTTCCCGGGGTTTTTCGCACGTGGGGCCCACAAAAATGAAATCTGACCCAGCCATTGCGATCAACGGCTCGAGGCCGTCCAAATGAGTCGAGAGTTTGAATTTTTTTGATGCTTGGACGTGAAATAAAATAAGAATTTAGTGTTTGAATGGTGGAAATGCAATATTTGGCGCTATGGCCCACCCGGTGATTGGATCAGCTCCAAACTTCTACCCAACGGTTAAAATGCCGTGGGTAAGAGGATGGACGGCTTGGATCGGACATAAACATCAGGGTGGGGCCTATGCAAGGGGACCACCCAAGTCCCTTTCTTTTCTTTTCTTTTTCCACTTTCCTTTACAACGTCTAGCGTCCCAGACGCTGGACGGTTTATCATTTTTTTTTTTTTTTAAATGGTGTGCCCTGATGAAGTGGGCCACCACGGATATTAGACGTGGGTACACATATAAGGTGGGCCCCACTTGAATAAAAATGTGAATAAAAATAATTCTCAAGGTGGGATCCATTCAAGTGGGCCACACCATCCTATTGCAATAAAATAAAATAAAATAAAATAATATAATATAAAATAAAAGAGAGAGAGAGAGAGAGACATGGAGAGTGGGACACGCCTTGTGATGGAGGGACCCCGTCACTATGGGCCCTCCCTTACATGAAATCATACATCAACGGACCCCTTTGAACAAGGGACCATCAAAAATATAAATCAACGGTGGAGATCCATTCCCCACCGATATGGACGGTCTAGATGACCTTTCTAAATGAAATAAACATCATGATGATCCAAGTGGTCCATTGGCCACAAATAAGGGTCCCACGTGAGATCCACACCATTGATCGGTGGGCCTCACTTGGTCCACCATAAAAATAAGTAAATCTACCCTATAGAGGCACCCACTGTCCGATCTTCTCTCTCCTAGGGGTTCCTTGGCACCTTAGCTTCAACTTCAATGGTTAAGATGAAGAATGGAGGGTTGAGATGGGAGATTTTGGGGTAGGAAGGTGGGCCACTTGGAGTTTAGGGAAGCTTGAGAATTTTCATACGTATGGAGTTGGAATTTTGCTTGGAGTTTTGAAATGAGAAAGAGAGAAAGAGAGAGAGTGATGTAAAGGGAGAGAGAGAGAGTGATGGATGGATGGGTGAGTGATGGTTGTGTAAGAAAAGCTTGACTTTTGAGGCTTTTGTGTAAGAGAGGTATGGGAGATGAAGACTTTTGTGCCTTTTTGTGTAAGAGAGGTATGGGAGATGAAGACTTTTGTGGTTGCTTGGGAAAAGAGATGGAAGTGATGTGTACTTGACATGTGATGGATTGATGGGTGATTGATTAATGAGATTGATGTGATTGATGTGACACATCGTACAGATTCCCTTGGGTTTCGCAACGCGCGGCGTTTTCTCGCACCGAACGTTGGCCCACATCTCTTGATCAGGGTATTGCTTTCGGCGCGCGAGTCGCGGCGTCGGAACAGCAATGACGGCGCGGTCGCTATGGTATTGGTCTCGGGTTGAGTCGACTCGGGTTGTCGGCATATGAATCAGGATCGCACGTCGATACTGGTTAAGGGTCGAAAGTTGCCGGAATTCGACCGGTATGACCGCGGAAGTGTACGGAAAGGTACGGACCAAGATACGGGTCTTACACAAATTTAGGGATCTTTGTCCCTTTCCAGAGGCTCGGGTACCTCCAAACTTCGAGGTACTAAAATTCAAAAGGTATGATGGTAGTGGGTACCCCACCGCACATCTAAAGGCCTTTTATGGGGAACTTAATGCTATAACAGGAAACGATGGAGCCTTCATACGGCTCTTCCAGAAATCTCTCAAAGGTGATGCTTTGGATTGGTACATTTGCTAGACATCCACCAAATCAGAACCGGATAAAGACTCTCCTAGGCGTTCATTGACAGATTTTCATATAATCTGAACATAGCTCTAAGAAGGTTTGACCTGCCTTGAGACAAAAAAGTGATGAGTCGTTATCAGCATATGTAGAGAGATGGCGAGCCATGGCGGCTCGAATGAGAAATTCCATCGATGACGAAGAGGAGATATCCATGATCGTACATTCAGCAAATCCCAATATTTCAGGATATCTAATCTCATACCCCTATGTAAATTTCTCCCAACTCATCCGAGCCGGAAAGTAGGTGGAAGCCGAGATCAGAGTCGAAACCATTTCCTCATGACTGCACCAGACTCCCTCAATCAAAAGAAACAAAGTCGAGGGGAAACCTGTCGGATATGGGAATGAAAATGACACTACTCCCGCGCAATGCACTACGGAGGTCAATAATATCATCGCCAACACTTAAGGAAATTAGTATGCTCCACAACCGAAGCCACAAAAAAACAGGCAGTACCAGCCATAATTAAATAGGTAGTACCAACCACAGCAAACCGAACATGGATATCAGGCACAACCATCTCAACAATAACAGCAACAGCTTAGGAGGTATGTGCAAGGCACAAACATGCAATGTTAGGTAGGAAGTTCACCCCATTAGCACAAATTAACATACAGTCAGGTTCTGACAATGTTAATGTAGAAACAACTTTTGACATTGTTCTAGCCTCGACTTCCACCTAATCCCTTGCTACCAGGTTACAATCAGTATTGCGCATATCACCAGGCTCCTAGCTACCTAACGAACCACTATTTCGCTTTGAAACATGTGGTTCAAGATTTAATTGAAAGTTAGAAGATCGCTATCACCCCACAGGCTAGCAACATGGCTCAGGCCAATATTCTCCAAAATTCTCTACCATCGCATCAAGTGGGACCCAGCATATCCAGCACCTCTACCGTCAACTACATTGAGGGTGAACGACCCACGTACTCCTCTCTATATCATTCCATATAAGTAATCATGCCCAATACAACAAACTAAACATGGGGACACCAACAAGCGCCATCGCCTCAGCTACAGGTATTCCTCAAAGCGGCACCAACAACTCAACCTCTCATATTACTTGAAGCAGCACCAACAACTCAGGTATTCCTCGAAACAGTGCCTACAGTGCAACCTCTTATCTACCTCGAGGCAGCACCCAATAGGTCTCAGTCTCTCATCTCTCAAGGGGCACCCCTAGCACTCACCAGGTCACGTCCTCAACATTGCCCTCCCCAAGGGGCACTTTCAGCCCCAACCTTAGCAGATTCAAATGGGTTGGATTCCGAACCCCTCACTCTTCCAATAGACTTCCCTGATCTAGCTTCACTAACCTTGCAAGGGGCACCCCCGGTTCAAACATCAAGCTTCTTAATGCTTCACCAACTGGCACATGCCCAGAGGACCCCTCCCACAACTCAAAAGGGGGAAGAAAATTTTATTGCCAAAATCGGTCAAGACTTGGTAGCACCTTAAGAGAAATCATCAGGTCCATCATAAATAGTTCCAGTCATAATATCTCAGCCTTAAGAACCACTGATATACCTGGAAGGAAGAATGGTTCCCTCCTACAACCCAAAAACAGTCCCATGACATTATCCTGAATGCGATGAAGTGGGCAACAACGGGAGGTATTTCAGGAGGGATAACCAGAACCTAAAAGAAACCCAGTGAACTTTGTCGGGAACCACCTACAAAATTGATGCTGCTTATGACATAACAACCCAACTCAAATCCATTCCTTCACAAATATCCATCTAGGAACTCTTATGTACATTAAGATCGCATCGAGAAATCTTTGCGAAAACATTGAATGATGCACATATCTCCCCTGGCGTACCTCCTGAAATAGTGGCAAGAATGATCGGAGAACTCCTCGCACCACGAGCCATCACTTTCTCCGATGAAGAGTTGTCACCCGAACGTCGCAAACATGGGCGTTCATTAAATATAGTTGTCTGTTACGAGAATTTCAAAGTCCCACTCGTACTTATAGACAACGGATCAAGCCTAAATATTTGTCCTTTGAGGACTGCCGAGCATTTAGGGATAGAACCATCTTCTATTAGGCCCAGCACCATGAGCGTCAGAGCCTTCGATAACTCCCAGAGGCAAGTCGAGGTAGAAATCGATATTAAAATACAAATTGGACCTGACATGACACTTGTCATGTTTCAGGTCATTGATATCCCTGTCTCATTTTAACCTTCTGTTGGGGCGGCCATGACTCCATGCTGTTGGAGCCATCCCATCTACCCTCTATCAAAGGGTTAAATTCCTTTTCGAAAATCCAATCATCTCAGTGCTTGCCGAACCAGAAACGATCCTACCGGTAATAGTTAATATCCCAGAAACTGACATCCCAATGATTGACTTTCAGAACGCAGATGGTGACATATCGTATCATAACTTCGAGTTCGAAATTATGAACTCAATCGCTAATCCACGCCCCCTTGCTGCTGAATATGTTATCCCCCCTGCTAAGTGATTAATCCTGAACTACCCTACCGAGTTCCATGAGAAAGGTATGGTAGTAAAGCCAGTACGTCCCAACATGCAGAGACAATGACTAGGATATCACCCGACACTAGAAGATCAAGCCGAAAGGCCGAAAAAGGGTCAACCATTTAAGTGCACACCTGTTGAGTTCGTCAGGGCTGAGATAGTTTGTGGAGACATGATGATTTTCCTTGAGGACCACCTCCAGTGGCCTAAACTCATGGAATGTTCCAGGCAAGAGTCTATCTGGTTACCAATAAGGTGGGACAAGATCCTCAGGGCATCAAAAGCACCTCCAACGTCAGGGGCATAACCCCGAACTCATCACATGAGGTTAGGGGTAAGGAAGCAGGGGCACCCACAGGGAATCCAGAACCAGGAGTGCCCATTACAAAAGGCATAGGCAAGAACAGGGAGGCACCCATCCCCACCCATAGTCAAGGGGACACATCCCTGCTACTAGCTCAACCGCACAAGGGGCAGAACCAGCCAGTCCATTGGATCGACAAAGGGAAATGGCCCTCCCTAGATTGGACAGACATCAAGGTTCCATCGCAAGATGAACTTAAAGATCCAGAAGAGCTCCAACTGTTAGGCAAAGAGATCGAATTGGATTCTGACTCCGAGCCCAGTCCAGCAGACATAATTGTCATTAGGACAAGTGACCTACAAGAACCTACAGAGCAGAGCATCAGGATCGAAAGGGGGAACACCAGGATCGACAGATACCCCCTAACAATCGAGTCAGCCGGTAAACCGTACATGGATACCGGCGTAAAAAAATGCTAATGTAAATAGAAATTGGTGCCATGAATTAGGAAAAGACTAATCATGGTTTGCAACGCCGTCCTGTTTGGGACACCTTGGCGACACAAAAAATTAAGAAAATTTTCAAAATATAAAAATATCACATATTCCAAAAAGCACAAAAAAATCAAATATTCCTTAAAATTACAAAACATCAAAAAATTTTCAAAATACAAAAACAATAGAAAAATTTTCAAAAATCACCGTGCCAGACACTTCACACACAACGCTTGAATTCAAGGTCGATTCATATGATTTCGATCTAGAGTTGGACTTCGAACTTATGGGTTTGGACGAAGCACTGGATGAGGGAAATGATGATACAACTCTCGAACTTGAGGACTCTTTCGAAAGGTTCAAAACAAAAGCCAACGTTGTGACAGACAATTTTGAAGTTGTAGACTTGGGATCAGCGAAACTCCCTAGAGAGGAGCACATCAGAAGATCACTGCTCCCGTAATACAAACAAAAGATGATGAAATTTCTGAGACCGAGGTTGTCCAACTTTGTTTTATCTTACGAGGACATATAAGGGCTCGATGAAGATTTGGTAGTACACCACTTGCCTACTAAGCCAGACATGAAGCCTATCAAGCAGAAGCTGCGGAGAATGAAACCAAAATGGGCCCTGAAGGTCTGTGATGAAGTCATTAAGCAATATAATGCAGGGTTCTTGGTAGTCTCCAACTATACAGAATGGATCGCAAACATCGTACCAATCCCAAAAAAGGTTGGCAAAGTTAGAATGTGCATCGACTTTAGGGACCTCAACAAAGCAAGCCCTAAAGATGACTTTCCTCTACCTCACATCGGCACACTGGTCGATAACACTACTGGACACAAGATCTTCTCCTTCATGGATGGTTCCTCAGTCTACAATTAGATCAAGATGGCCATCAAAGATCGAGAGAAGACTTCTTTCATCACACCATGAGGAACTTTCTGCTATCGGGTCATAACTTTCGGATTGAAGAACACAGGAGCTATATATCAACGAACCATGACTGCCTTGTTCCATGACATGATAAACAAAGAAATGAAAGTCTACGTGGATGACATGATCGTCAAGTCTCGCATGATTGAAGGACTTTTCAAAGACCTCAAAAAGTTCTTCAACATACTAGAAAAGTTCAAGCTCCGCCTTAACTCGCAAAAGTGTGTCTTTGGCGTAACCGGAGGTAAACTGTTAAGCTTCATCGTCAGCGAAGATGATATCCGGGTGGACGAGATCAAGACTAAGGCAATCATTAAAATGCCGCCACCTAAGACTGAAAAAAAATTCAGAGTTTCCTCGGACGGATCCAGTATATCAGCCGATTCATCGCACAGCTCACTCCCGTCTGTGAGCCCATATTCAAACTTCTGCAGAAGAACTTGTCAAAGGAGTGGAATGACGACTGCCAAGCGGCCTTTAACAGGATAAAAAAGTACCCGCTAAATCCTCTAGTGCTCATGCCACCTACCCCAGGTAGGCCACTACTGCTATATATCTCTGTCGTAGCAGAAGCAATCTTATGCGTTCTTAGCCAACATGATGACACAGGAAGAAAGGAGCAAGCGATCTACTATCTAAGTCGATGGTTCACAAGTTATGAAGCCAAGTACTCCAGCTTAGAGAAAACATGTCTCGCCCTGGTTTGGACAACACAACGATTATGACAGTATATGATCGCTCATCCAATCCTTCTGCTCGCTCGTATGGACTTGTTGAAATACTTGTTCGAGAAACCAGCACTAACGGGCAGGATCGCAAAATGGCAGCTATTTCTTTTAGAGTTTGACATCACATATGTCACTCAGAAAATAATCAAGGGGTAAGCACTGGCCAATCACTTAGCAGCACACTCACTGCTTGCTTACCAACCACTGAAGACCTTCTTCCCTGATGAAGATATCCTCCTGATTGAGGAAGAAGAACAAAGAAAGGCATAAGAGTGGACACTTTTCTTCGATGGAACCACAAATTCAAAAGGGAGTGGAGTAGGCGTCATACTCTACTCTCCCGAAGACGTTCCAATTCCCATATCCAGGCGACTGGTATTCTAATGCACTAACAACGTAGCTGAATATGAAGCATGTATTGCTATTTTGAGAGAAGCCATAATCCTTAACGTGAAGAAGTTAGGAGTCTTCGGGGACTCGCAACTCATCATCAATCAGACAAATGGTGACTGGAAGATCAAAGATGAAAAGCTGATCCCGTATTATGTCTACCTGAAAAATCTAATCGAGGAATTAGAAGAGATGACATTCTCTTATATGCCTTGAGCCAGGAACCAGTTCGCAGACGCTTTGGCCACCCTTATCTCAATGCTGGAGATCTCGAAAGGAGTTGCTGAATGGGAACTTACCGTCGAACTCCAACAGGAAGCCACATTTTTCCTACAGATCGACGAGGCTGAAAACCTCTCGAAGGATCAATCGTGGTACACGGATATCAAGGCATACCTCAAGCATTAAAAGTAAGCGGAAGGAGCAACATCAACTGACCACTATCCAGCGGCTAGCAACCTAGTTCACAATCACTGGGGGCATCCTCTACAATCGATCCTTCAACCAAGTCCTTCTCCGCTGTGTGGATGAGATAAAACTGGCACAGATCATGTCAGAAATCCACAAAGGAATATGCGGCCCACACATGAATGGACATATGATGGCAAAAAAGATCTTACGACTCAGATACTATTGGCTTGCGATGGAGACAGATTGCTGCACACATGTCAGGAAATGTTTCAATTATCAGAACACGTGAATCAGATCCATGCACCTGCTTTTGAACTATACAACTTGACGGCACCATGGCCCTTCTCTGTATGGAGGCTAGACATCATCGGCAAAGTCAACCCCAAAGCTTCAAATGGGCATGAGTACATCCTAGTGATAGTAGATTACTTCACCAAGTGGATAGAGGCAGTATCCTACACCACCATCGCAACCTCTCATGTGATCAAGTTTATGAAAAATAATATTGTCAGCCGATATAGGATTCCTCAGGCCATTATCACAGACAACGAAACTCCATTCGTCAATAAAAGGATGGGCAATTTCCTCAACAAATTCAAGATTCAACGTCATTGGTCAAGTCCCTACCGCCCTCAAATGAATGGTGGGGTCGAAGCTGCAAATAAGACTATCATTCGTATACTAGAGAAAATAGTGAAAACATATTGCGACTGGTCGGAGATGATCTCTTTCGCACTCTGGGCCTATCGGATGTCTGTACGGTCTGCTATAGGTGTAACTCCATACGAGCTCGCATACGAAATGGAAGCGGTGCTGCCAGTTGAAATTAAAATCCCATCACTCTGGATACTACTGGAAAGTGAGGTTAAGGAAGGTGAGTGGTAATAAGTAAGGTACGATCAACTGCATCTGGCAGACGAAAAGCGTATGCATGCGCTAAACCACTCCCAATGTTATCAAAGAAGGATCGCACGAGCCTACAACAAGAGGGTTTGCAAGAAGAGTTTTAAAGTCAGCGACATGGTCATGAAGCGCATCCTACCACTGCATTTGCCAAATTCCAGAAGAAAGTTCAAACCCTTGTGGGACAGACCACTAATCATTCGGGAGGTACTACCAGGAGGTGCCCTTCGACTCACTAATCTGAAAGGAGAAGATCTTTCTGAGCCCATCAACGCCGATAATGTGAAAAGTTATCATGGGTAACTATACCTAAACTTGTCAATGAGTACAACCGCAAAGCTATATCCACCACTCTTTTTTTTTAAAAAAAGAGAAACAATAGAAAAATCCATCACTCCTTCCACCCAAAAGATATCTACCCTTCCTCCCACCAAGTACAAAAACAACTAAAAGAAGGGTACCCGTCATTTCTCCCATCAAAGAAGAGGCTGGTACCTACCACAAAAAAAGGGGAAGAAAGAAGAAAAAAGATAGGAAATCTCAAAAAGGAAGACGGAGAAGGAGAAAATAAGACCATCTCACATTCTAAAAAAAATCTAAAAAAAAAAAACAGCTTGTGGTTGTGATTAAAGACAAGGATAGGAAGGCAACCAGTTGGTCGGCTATGAAGAAAGTCCCTCCGTCTCCTCCGGCCCCCTACAAAAAAAATAAACAAAAGGGAACATGTCTAAGTAAAGAGAGCGAGGTGAAAACCCGAAAGGACACCTTGAGTAAAAACAGCTGGTATGTAGCGGACTTGGTAAAAACCTTAAAAGGCACCAAGGGTAAAAACAGCGCAGTTGCCAAGGGGCAGGCAAGATCAAAAACTCAGGATGTAGTGAAAATTTAAAAGGACGCTACTGGTAAAAATGACCGAAAAAGCCTGATGTAATGAAAACTTGAAAAGACGCTATGGGTAAAAATGACAAGAAATATAAAAAATAAAGTGTAGGTACAGAAGAAGTCGAGGTAGCAAACACCACGATGAGATAAAAGGAAAGATTAACTTCAGATCAGTACTCTATTAAACTTTGCTCAAATTCAAGGGACATGATCCTGGATACTCTCTCAGAGAACTGAGTTCTCATGTGCACAGTTTAGACTATTGCATACAACGTGGGCTAAGCACAATAGTCTGATCCCAATCATCCAAAAGCACTAATCCAAACACAAGCAAGCACTGACAAATTTGGCACAAACAAAATCTTTTATTCCTTTAAAGTCTTTTTACAAGTACATTGCTTTTCTTTTCCTTTTTTTCCTCAAAAAACAAAAAGAAATTCTTCATGCATATGGGATAAGCAGGAAACCCAGGTAAGCTCCTCTCCGTCGTACAATGATAGCCTTTACTTGAGCCTCTCTATCTCCATGCGCAAGTAAAAGACCTCATCCCTCTTTAGGCGATGCATAACAAGCATGCTCTCATCATATCACCTCCCTACAACTAGCCGACAGGCCATGTCCTCACAAGAATGGTGAAGAACGGCAATCTCAGAGATAAGGTGACCATGTGTTATAAGTAGAAAAGATGGATCAATGAATGGTCGCTCCTCGAATGCCTCCAAAGAATCATCAACACACGAGAAAGACAAAGCGGTGTTACTAACCATATCTTGATCAGTAGCCTCATCCGCCAAATGCCAACCTAGAACTTGACGATAAAGTGACTGCTCCACCACCCATCGCTGGTACAACACTGTGGCCAGGGGAGGAGCCCAAGACTTAAGATCCAAAGCTATCGCATCTAAGGAGCCCTGCCAAGAAATCCAGACTCATCGATACAAAGCAATCAAATCAGAAGGAAGAAGAGCATGCCCAAATCCAGAGAAGATGAAGTCTGGGATATCCTGCCAAAGACCAAACTGATGGAGGAATCACATGAGATGGTAAGAACGGTACCCCTGAAGACCCAGCAACAGTAAAGGAGTGCAAGCTGCACTATAAATCAATGGTGAGCGACATAGCCAGGGAGCCTCCCATCTAATCTCCCACCCCCACAACTGAGAGAGCATACGATGATATAACAACTCAGTGGCCTCAACACCTGAAGGGAGGCTATCAAGCAACAAAGACAACACATCGCCGCGACGAGAATCTGACCATAAAAGCAGAGGAGCATGTATAAGTGCTCCCACAACCACACCTATAAGAAGGCACAGATCAAGTTTAGACTACAAGCAGATAACAATGCAGAGCAAAGGAAAAGAATGAAGAATACTTGAACGAATAAGCAACATCCCCGGAGGATACGAGTGTGTTTGAGTGAGCACTCAGTCAGTCCCAAAAAGGGCTTCGCCAACACCACAGAAATGATACTCCTACAATATAGAACGTGGTGGAATATGTCCAGTAAAACTGCTGATGACGACTGCCGCTAGCCCGAGAAAAGCAGCTC
Source organism: Magnolia kwangsiensis (assembly GCA_037074715.1). Taxonomy (NCBI): domain Eukaryota; kingdom Viridiplantae; phylum Streptophyta; class Magnoliopsida; order Magnoliales; family Magnoliaceae; genus Magnolia; species Magnolia kwangsiensis. The sequence goes on from CM073571.1 coordinate 202,812,456, forward strand.
AGCCAAGACATATAATATCAAGGCATTCAAACACTGAAGCTAGCGATCAGACCTGGGACCTCCTCGAGCAATGGACCAACGATCATACAGAAGCTCCAATGAGAGCTCACCGGCCTGACCCTCCATAGCAGGAAGAACAGCTGGGAACCTAAACCAATCAATTAGGTTAGTAGGATGAACTGGCTCAGACGAAGGAATGTAAGGCTCCTGAGTAAGAGAAAGGCCCGATAAATGTGAAAACTCCTCCAGCGATGGGCCCAGTTCCAGATTATTAAAGGAAAATAGGTTTAATGTTGGAACCCAATTGTACGAAGCCGCACTCAACATTCGCCAGTCTAGGCAAACTTGGTGAAAGTGGAGGACCTCTCTTAAGCCCAAAGAACCCAGCTCGAAGATCTCAGATTCAGTCAAGCTCTCTATCTAGAGGTGCAGTCACTCGGAACAGTTACCGGGTGGCTGTAATCAGTAAGTCTGGACAATCACGCCCTCTACAATCTGAATCCCCACATCCACAGGTGAGTTGTAAAAAATGGGCATCCCTTCATCCAATAGGTCAATCTCATGGTGCCAGAAAAAGCCTGACTCTCCCATCGCATCTCGAAGAGCATCCTAAAAAGCTCCAACAGGTGGCCCTGAATCTCCAACGACCACTATGTCAGGAGCAGTCTGGAAAATAAATGCCCCAGGACCTGTGACGCTTAAAGTATCCCAATAACCGACAACACCAGTGTCCTGACCTCTGACAGCAGCTGACTGTCCCATCACTGCCCTGAAATCCATGCCAAATATCTGACCCAGGCCATCCACAAGGAATCCATCATCCGTCAGATCCAAACCGCTCGAACTGCCGAGGTGGGGCCTGCCACCTATCCAGACCTGATCCACCTCATCCACATCATCCATTACCCTTTCAACACCATTTCCACCATCTAATGGTCCATCCATGCCGACCACATCCAATGGCTCGCCAAGCATGAGACCATCGAACCCATCAAACCTATCCATCCTCGTCACATCAATATCCACAAACCCTGGTGGCCCATCTGGCATAGATCCCCCAAGCCCATTCATCCTATCCAACCCAACCTCATATCCTCCATTAATGGTATTGATCTCCCCAAAAGAACTCATTACACCACTATTTACCTCTATCAATCCACCCATAGAGGATGATGCTCCACCAACCTCTCCACCATTTATGGGCCCACCAACACCTCCAATGTTTCTAGCCATAATAAATCCAAAGGAGAGAAAAGGACATAGGAAGAAAGAGAACAAAGAAAAGAGATAAAAAAGAGGAGAAAGGAGACAAAAGGAATGATTAGACGGTCTGAGCAAGAGGAGAATAACCAGGAAAAGGGGAGGGAATGTACAGAGAAGAGGAGGGCTTACTAGAAGAAAAGATGGATGGAGGTGATAATCGAATTACTGCTAGCTGTACTTGTTCACACCCCAAGTGCAGGGCTGTGATGTAGTAATAAACTCGGTAAGACCGAGGTCGAATCCCAAGGGACTGAAACTTGTACGCTATCTGAAACTAAGTAGGAATAGAACTAGCCTAAGATGAAATCTAAATTGAATAAAATTTAGGAAATAATTTTAAAATATTAATCTAAAACTTAAGAGAAATCAGAGATAGAAACTAGGGATTCAGTGGATCCACTTGTAGAGATCAGGGAGATATTCTGCCAGCTTCAAGAATCATGGAATTTAACTGAACTTACTTTGATCTAGTTTTCAAGAGATGAAAGGTATATAAATTAGAATGGATTTCATCACTAAACCATGCCTAGGAGACAAAGCAAACAACAGAATTAAACTAATTACCAACCAATCACATGTATGAAGGTTAGGAAGGGTACCGTCATTCCACTATGCCCAAGAGACGATGGTGAACAACAGGGCTTCCTGACGTCATAAACATAAAGGAAAAGAACATGCTCAAAGTCATTGCAGACCCATTATAATTTCAGTCATAATAGACCATTAAAGACTAAAAACATTCCATTAAACTAACATCAACATTAGTTCAGTTCATAAATTAAATCGAAGTCATAAAATAGAATATCACATCTTGCTACAAGATTCACATCTTAGCCCTAGCTAAGAGGTTTAGCCAACCATAGATTTGCTTAACTAAATCTCAAAAGAAAAGAAAAAAAACAAAACAACCTCTGTCTCCCTTCTCCACGTCTAAATTCGTACAGAGACCCGAGTACCAACTCGATCAGAAATCACGTAGAATTAATTCCTTTAAAAAATAAGCGTAAGTTAACTAGCGCTACGTTAGATTAGCTATAAAATTATCCCTGATCACTTTAAATATATTCTACAAGACCCAAAACTTGTAGAAGTAATGACGCTACAATACCCTGAAATTTAGGATCAAACTCTAAACTCGTTTGCTCTCAGGAACCCTTTAAAACTTCGTGTTGGATTTAGACCGCGCGTCGAAAGTCCGATATCTATAATCTCAGATCGTTAGGACCGCTTAGCTGAACTTGACAATCGTTTCGAAAATCAAGCCCAACCGATGTTCTGAGGCTATTTCATTGAGCCTGGAGCAAAGAGAGTAAGAAAAGGTAAAGATTTAGAAATTTAATTCAAAATCTGGCACATGTTGTTGCGCGTTAGTATTAAGCGTTCTGACCATCAGAATTCAGCCAAATTTCACCCTCGGATCAGAAAAAATTTCTCTTTCATGTTATGAAACTTGTAGACCTGATTTAGGTTCGATGACCACTGAACTGAAACCGGACCGCTATGTGCGATCTGGGAACACTACCGGACTAAAAACTTGATGTGAGCAGGATCCAATACACATGAGCTTAAGTCTGACCGCATTCGGCCAGTGGACCTCCCGAAATACTCTTTTGGATCGGAAAAGACCCGATTTGGTTATAACCCAAGTATACCTTGGTTCCAAGTCTAAATGGGTGAGTTTCAAACCTATTTAAGAGCCTTAAACCCTCTCATATCTCTCCCATATGAATTTGCAAGAAACCCTAGAAAGAGAAGAGACAGAAAGAGAGAGATTGTGAGAGAGTTGTGAGAGAAACTTCCTGCCACTTGATCCTGCTTTTGCACGTACCGAACCACCGTATTCTAATCACTCTTCCGGTGATTCCAACTCATTTCTAAGTAAGAAAACCCTAACCTCTACCTGTTTTAGGAATTTCTTCGATTCCAATAGCGAAGTAGCTGATGTAACTTGTGATATAGGTCGTCATATCGCCGTTGACGAAGCGTAGACCTTCTATACGAATCAATACGCGTCTACGACGAAAGGTGAGGATTTTAGACGCTTAGATTGACTGATTTCAAAGATTTCAATGTCATTTAATAGTAGATTATCGATGGGAGCGCCGTTTGAGATGTACAATATGCTGTCTATTTTCTATTTCGTATACGTACGGTGAATATGAGATTTAGGATATTTTAGGCATTTATAGGAAATACCGTATACGTCTGTATTTTGCTGAAATGATTGCCATGTAAATTTGTCATATTATGATATTAGTGAGGCGTGCATATTCTGTTTGGTGAAGAGATTCGCCCTACTGCACATTTTGAGTCGACATACGCTATGTGGATAAAAATGTATAGACTAAGTGTTTGTATAAATGATTGTATTAGTATGTATTGAGCTAATGTTGTTGTAGGTTAGCTTTGAGAATGAATTCTCAATTAATATGATCATGTATATGATTTCCTCCATGTTATCATTGAATTGATTTCCTTATATGTATGGAATACATGTGTTTTGGTTGATTTGCTTACGTTGTGTGTATAACATGTTGTCAATATGCTTGGATCAATTATGTTTCATTCCTGTTACTCTTATATGATCACTGATGTTAATTACAGATGCTTGGGGCTATACGTTAGTCCAGGCGGTCGGTAACAGATTGAATTCGTGGTTGGCTTCTATTTGTCACGAAGGACGCGTCGATGAACTCGAGTCGTATTTTGGGTTGGCGGTAGTGGTTAGGCCACATGAAGTGTTTTATGCACTTCATGTCGCTCAGCTTAAGATGCACTCGTACTAGTTGAGCTCGTCAAGCAACCCGACTGACCGTTGATTGTTCACTTTGTACTAGTCATAACTGCTTGAACCTAGGGTACTGAACTTACCAGTGGAACCCCTGATAACCATGGTACCTTGATCCATAAAGACTCATGAGCCGGGCATGGTGGTATGGGACACCGTGGTCGAGCTGTCGGCCTATGCTGGGGCCACAAACCTCCCCGTTGTGACCAATGAGCAAATTTGACTCGTGAGCCGATTGTAGTGGTATGAGATACTACATTCGAGCTGTCGACCTACACTGATTGGTGACGAGCCCTTTGTAGTGACCTCGAGCGTATTCTGAGTCTACGGGAAGCGACGACCCTTCCGTACCAACAAGAATACATTAGGCCTGTATTGATAAGGTGATGGGGGAGCGGTGCAACAAGTGCGAGCAACAGCCCTGACAGCCATTGCAGCGACCTATAAATATAACATTGTATGAGACTACTAGGAGTGACGACCCTAGACAGGATCTGTGTTGGGATTGATATAAGCAAAGTTCCTTAGTTTCTCAATACTGCTGTATGAAAGGACTAATAACAACTCGGTAATCATTATCCATATCGCATTGCAAGTGCCTGAAAGATGTGGAGCACTGAGAGAAGAAAGCATGTCGCGGACGTAAGATGGTGTCGCATGAGGGAGTATGTCGGTGAGGGCATCCATCATGTCATTCATGCTTGCATTAACAACAGTATCTAGGAATGTCTGATTGCCTGCTTTACTATTATTGCGTGATTGATTTGATAACATGCTAATCTTTGCTTTATGATTCCACTGAGTTGATCACTCACTCCCACGTTATGGGACGGTGTTTGCAACACCTACCAGACTCTGTCTTAGATGCAGGTGGCGAGGCGATTTAGGACGCGAAGCTAGATTACTACGAGGATCAGGACGAGTTCTCGTATATGCAGTTCGCTGACGGCTTCGCGTAGGTGGCATGGATCGACGAGACTTATTAGTTGGACCATATGACATTTTGATTTTTGATTTGTATATGTATATGTGACTCAGAGATGTATTCATACTTTGGAGACAGTTCGAGATTATTTTATTTTCATACAGTGATATATATATTCTTCAGTCTTCCAGTTGCATTTTATCACTGGATCTGGAGTATGAATTACGGTTTTGGTATAATCTTACTCATGTTAATGCTCTTACTCAGACAACATTGAATTATAAGCATATTTGTTGCATAAGTGATGGTATGGAACTCGAGAGTCGGGTTTCTACACGACCCTCGATTTTCAGGGTGTTACATGCTGGGAGTCGGTTTCCACAACTAAGAGGGATCGAGAGCTTCTTACGCAGCAGCTATACGTAGTGCAACGTATTTTCATAGCCGGAATGCGCACTAACTCAAGACAACCTGCAGTTGGCTTCGAGTTTTGGAGCAATAAACATGTTTTAATCCGAAATTCCTCCACGGTTAGGGTAAAGACCACCCTCTGGTCATATTGGACGGTTCGGATCAGAGATTTGATCGTCATTTGGGCCGTACAATGCCCCACGAAAATTGAACGCACGTCCATACATAATGCATGCATACAACATATCTTGCATAACTGGTGGGGCCCACATTCCATGTTGTTTGATGAATCCGCACCGTCCACCGAATTCCTCTCAGAATTTTGGTTGGAAATGTGTAATTTTGGACTTCTGATGATGAGGCCCAAAGGATCCTTCGTTCTGCCGTTCATCCTCCATTTGGACAATAAAAACCCGATCTTCACTGTCGATTGGAAAACTGCCACCTAGGTACTTGTAAAAGGGACCACGTTGATCTAATGGACGGTCCGGATTGGACCTTCGAATCTTGAAGGTGGCCCACAGCAGAGGACCACAAGTCCCTATTTTCCATTCCACAGGCGGGCGAGATTTTTGAATTTGAACGGAGTCGGGTCAGCTTTGTTGACTGACTCTGTTGGTTCAGTGTTCAACAGCCATGCATGTGCTATATATACACGTGACTTCTATGTGGGTCTACAACAATGTAGTGAAGGATCTACACCGTCCATTTAGTTTCTCATCTATTTTAAATCGTCAAAACCAACTTTAAAGCATATCCAGATAACAGGTGAGCCCCAAATCAATGATTTGTGGGCTGATCTGTCCGTTGGACCACTTCAAGAGGGATCCAACGGCTAAAATTTGACATGTACGGTTAATTTATATCCCTCAGACCACGTATGAAGTTTCGAGCCGAACGGATGGAGAGAACCCTGTGATCATGCATTCTGGCTGACTTTCAGGCCACTTGAGCTTCAGTTTCTTGATTTTCTCGGATATCTGACATGTAAATCTGTCGATCTTGGTCCCCTAGAGTCCGTCCCTTACCTTTAGAGTCGTTAGAGCATTAAATCCCTACTTTTAGCACCTTATTTCGATCCAAGCTCATAAATACACCCTGCATCACAAATACGATTAAAGTGGGTCATTAAACGGTATCATGTTCGTAAATCCAAGCAATAATTGGGGTCTAATATGCAATATTTGACCCTCAACACAACCCCCAACCATCATTTTTCTAGTCCCGAGAAAAGTATGCGAAGAACAAGTTGAGAATTACATGACAATTTCTATGAACTCAAGTGATTTTTGGAAAACAATCCAAATACTATAAGTCTAAGATTCATGAATGTTGGGCATTAATTTCTCTTAGACTCAAGCGCACGGTAGACTTCATAATCAAGTTCAAAGTATTAATCCATCAATTAGAATAATTCTAAACATTAAGTCCATGGGTGTATAATGTAATCTCGGCTTATCAACATCAAGATTCAATTCTCTATTTCAGGATATCATTGGTAATCAACAAGAGAATTCATGATAACCAAAACTTTCCTCATAACTCATCGTTTCATTCTTTTGATTGATTGATTATTTATTTATTTATTTTCTTTTTATTAATGGTAATGCCAAGAAGGGGAATCAAATCTTCACTTATAGGGAGCAAACCTATGGTGAAAACCGTACACCCGACTCTTTTCACATATCATTCAAGGGGTATTAAATTTACACCTATAGGGAGAAAACCTATGGTGAAGATTATTCGCCCAAATCTTTCTAAGGGTATATATATTTTTTTATCGATCCTATTAGGCAAATGTTCTAGGCTAGTTCCTTTCATACTTAATGATTACCAAATTAACCCTTTAATATCAAACTGAAATCTTAATGTGGAAGCGAGATGTGACATGTGAAATCATGACTCAATCAATATTTGAAACTTTTAATCATGGAGTAATAATTCAAACTTAACTGTAAAATCTAACAGACAGTGAATCCAAGAGTTATAAATTACCAACCTCACGTATCTTGAAATTCTAAGTCACAGATGGCTGTCGAAATCGCATCAATTCATAAGAAATTTCAAAAACTTTTAAAAATTTTTACAATTTTTTTTTTAAGACCAGAAAAATATTGATTAGGAAACCTAATCTCTCACCCCCAACCAAAATTCTACATTGTCCTCAATGTAAAAGATATATGAGCATGCAATGCACATGAAACAATGAAAGTAAATGAAAAGTGATGGGAAGATAGTACCTGAATAATGAATCGAGAGAGTTTTTAAATTATCTACGTAAGAGCGAGTCAGCACAAGAGAGTAACAAAAGTAAAACAAAAATAAACTCCTACCTACACCACTTTCGCAGGTACTCGCGATTGCATTTAGCATATGTAACAAGCCTTTAAACCCCTAGGTTGCTCCTAGTGGACGAGTTGTAGTCTCGTGAGGGTTTACAGCAATGTTACCCACAAACATTGAATTAACTAACTAGGAAAATGAAATGGAATGAAAAGCTAGGTTGTCTCGCAGGAGCGCTAAGTTTACAGTCTTTAGCCAGACAAATAAATCAAACTACCCTAGTCCTATGAAAGCGAAAAACCTACATATATCTTCATCAAACTAGGAGATCAATCCTGGTAAATAGGAGCAGTCAGAGGCATGGACATGTCCTCTGAATCAAATTTCTCGATAAATGGTTTTAATCGATGTCCATTTACTTTAAACTCCTTGCCATTGTTGGGATCTCTTATCTTGACGGCCCCATGAGGATAAGCAGTAACAATAATGTAAGGGCCGGTCCAACGAGATTGAAGCTTACCCGGAAAGAGATGTAGTCGAGAGTCGTACAAAAGGACTTTTTGACCTAGTGTGAATGATTTTCGTAGAATATGTTGGTCATGAAACGCCTTCATCCTATCCTTATAAATTCTCGAGTTCTCGTATGCGTCATTCAGAATTTCTTCAAGTTCATTCAACAGAAGTTTGCGTAACGAGTCAGCGTTGTCCAGATTGAAATTCAGATTTTTGATCACCCAGTATGCTTTATGTTCCAACTCCACAGGAAAGTGACATGCCTTCCAATCGACAAGTCTAAAGGGAGATTTCCAATAGGGGTTTTAAAAGCAGTACGATATGACCATAAGGCATCGGTCAATTGGGTTAACCAATTCTTACGATCAGGGTTAACCGTTTTCTCTAGGATATGTTTGATCTCCCTATTGAAAATCTTAGCTTGTCCACTTATTTGTGGATGCCATGGGGTGCTCACCTTATGAGAGATACCGTATTGCTTCATTAAGCTCTCAAATGATCTATTGTAAAAGTGTGAGCCCCCTTCACTAATGATGGCTCGAGGTGTCCCAAACCGCGAAAGGATGTTCTCTTTTAAGAATTTGATGACCGTGCGATGTTGAGGGTCAAATATTGCATATCAGACCCCATTTATTACCTGGATTTATCAACACAATGCTGTTTAACGCCCAGTTTTAATTGTGTTTTGTTGCAGGATGAAATAAAGAGCGTTGATTGAAAAAGCGTATTAAAAGCATAGATTTAATGCTCCGAGGATACCAGAGTAGGGAACGGACTCCAAAGGACTAAGATTGAAGAAATTACACGCCAGGGATCCGAGGAAATCAAGCTGTTTGCATTAAATGGGCCCGAAAATCAGCCAGAATGCAAGATCACAAGGTTCCCACCATCTGATCGGTTCGAAACTTTATACATGAGATAAGGGCCATAAATTAACCGTACATTTCAAATTTTAGCTCTCGGATCACTATAGAAGTGCTCCAACTGATAGATCAGCCTATAAACCGTCGATTCTGGGCCCACCTAATATCTGGAATTGCCTCGAATTTGGTATTAACAACTTAAATGAGGAGACCAATCAGATGGTCGGATCAGATTTCGCAAAAACATCACACTGGACCCTACATGTATAACATGTGCATAAAACACATGTACACTAGCCGTGTACCGGACCGGATGCATATTTTAAAGTCGGTTTGACCGACCGACTTCAGCAGCAGAAAATGCATTTTCAACAGCGTTAACGCTGTCCGTCCAAAAACTTGTTCATGCCATAAGGTTCCTTTTTCGGCCAATATCTTGATAAGTTTCTAAGTAAGTTTCTCAACAGGATCATCCAAAAGCCCTTTTTGCAATAGGCTTTTCTGCTGCTGAAGTCGGTCGGTCAAACTGACTTTAAAATATGCATCCGGTCGGTATACGGCTAGTGTACATGTGCTTTATGCACATGTTATACATGTAGAGTCCAGTGTGATGTTTTTGCGAAATCTGATCCGACCATCTGATTGGTCTCCTCATTTAAGTCGTTAATACTAAATTCGAGGCAATTCCAGATATTAGGTGGGCACAGAATCGACGGTTTATAGGCTGATCTGTCAGTAGGAGCACTTCTATAGTGATCCGAGAGCTAAAATTTGAAATGTACAGTTAATTTATGGCCCTTATCTCATGTATAAAGTTTCGAACCGATCAGATGGTGGAAACCCTGTGATCTTGCATTCTGGTTGATTTTCGGGCCCATTTAATGCAAACAGCTTGATTTTCTCGGATCCCTAGTGTGTAATTTCTTCAATCTTAGTCCTTTGGAGTCCGTTCCCTACTCTGGTATCCTCGGGGCATTAAATCCATGCTTTTAATACGCTTTTTCAATCAACGCTCTTTATTTCATTCTGCAACAAAACACAATTAAAAATGGGTGTTAAACGGCCTTGTGTTCATAAATTCAGGTAATAAATGGGGTCTGATATGCAATATTTGACCCTCAACACAACCCCCAACCAGCATTTTGCTAGTCCCGAGTAAAATATGCGAAAAAATAAGTTGAGAATTACAGGATAATTTCCTATGAAATCGGGTGATATTTTGAAAAACGAATTAAATACGAGAAATCTAAGATTCATGAATGTTGAAAATTACTTTCTCCCAGACTCAAACACACAGAAAACTTCATAGTCAAGTTCAAAATATTAATCCACTAATTAGAAAATTTCTAAACATTAAGATCCATGAGCGTATAGTGTACTCTCGGCTCATCAACATTAAGATTCAATTCTTCATTCTCAGGATATCATTAGTAATCAACAAAAGAATTCATAATAACCAACGCTTGCCTCAAAGATCATCTTTTGATTTTTTGGTTTCTTTTTTTTTCATTAAAAGAATGTCAAGAGGGGAATCAAATTTTCACCTATAGGGAGCAAACATACGGTGAAACTAGTCACCCAACTCTTTCCAACTGTTAACCATGGGGAATCGAATCCACACCTATAGGGAGCAAACCCATGGTGAAGATTAATTGCCTAACTTTTTCAATTTTTATACCCTGATGGCAAGATATTTCAGGCTGGTTCCTTTCATGCTTAGTGATTACCAAGTTAATCCTTCGATATGGAACTGAAATCTTAATGTGTAAGCGAGACGTGTCCTGAAATCATGATTCAATTAATGTTTAAAACCTCTAATCATGGATTGCTAACTCGGACTCAACTATGGAATCTATCAGGTAGCTAAATCCAAGAGTCATAAATTACCAACATCACGTATCTCGTAATTCTAAATTAGGGATATTTGTCAAAATCACTTCGAATTCATAGGAATGTTCAGAGAAAAGAAGAGAAAAAAAAAAACTCACATTTTTTTGCTCAAGATCAAGAAAACACTGATTAGGTAACCTAATCTCCCACCCCCACCCTAAAATCTACATTGTCCTCAATGTAAAAGATATAAGCATGCAATGCACATGGGACAACAAAAGTAAAGTGATGGGAAGATAATACCTGAATAACAAATCCAAAGAGAGACTATCCACGAGATCACAGTATGGAAGCTGGTTAGTACGAGAGAGAAAGAAAAATAAAAATAACGAAAATAAAATCATACCTATACCACTTTCGCAGGTGCTCTCGATTGCATTTAGCGTATGCAACAAGCCTTTAAACCCCTAGGTTATCCCTAGTGGACGAGTTGTAGTCTCGTGAGGGTTTACAACAATGTTACCCACAAACATTGAATCGATCATGCGATGGTCATTATTTCGTCACGGAATCGCTTCGACCCATTTAATGACATAATCTACAGCGAGCAAAATATACAAATTTTCAAAGGATTGGAGGAATGGTCCCATGAAATCGATGCCCCAGCAATCAAATGCTTCAATGATAAGGATGAGATTCAAAGGCATCATATTTCGATGGGACAATGCTCCTAATTTTTGACAACGCTCACAAGCCTTGTAAAACCCATGAGTGTCCCTGAACATGGTGGGCCAATAAAAGCCACTCTGTAAAATCTTGGCCGTAGTCTTTTTAACAGAGAAGTGACCACTGCAGGCCTGTGAGTGACAAAAGGAGATGACACTCTGATGCTCATCGTCTGGCACACATCTCCTTGGAATTTGGTCTGGGCAATTTTTAAATAAATATGGATCATTCCAGAAAAAGTTGTGCACTTTGGTAAAGAATTTCTTCTTATTTTGTGTCGTCCAGTGTGTTAGTATGAAACCTGTAGCAAGATAATTAGCAATATCAGTGAACCAAGGTGAATCAGAGACTCTGAACAGTTGTTCATCAGGGAACATGTCATTGATATGGGTTGCCTCAAGAGAATCATAGATATTAAGGCGAGAAAGGTGATCGACCACTACGTTCACTGCTCCTTTTTTATCTTTAATTTTTAAATCAAATTCTTTGAGTAGAAGGATCCATTATATCAAGCGGGGCTTAGAATCATTCTTAGAAAGAAGATACTTAAGTGTCGCATGATCTGTGTAGATAATGATCTTGGATCCGATCAAGTAGGACCTAAATTTGTCCAATGCGAACACTACGGCTAAGAGTTCTTTTTCCGTAGTTGAGTAGTTCATTTGGGCAGGATTTAGAGTCCTACTTGCGTAATGAATGATATAGGGCCTCTTATCTTTTCTCTGGCTTAGAATCGCTCCAAGAGCATAATCAGAAGTGTCGCACATAAGCTTAAAAGGCAAGCTCCAATCGGGTGGCTGCATGATAGGTGTAGTAGTTAACATGCCCTTAAGCTTGGTGAAAGCTTCCTGGCATTGCTCAGTCCACTCATGTGATGCATCCTTTTGCAGAAGATTACATAAAGGATGAGAGAGGAAACTAAAGTCCTTTATGAATCGTCTGTAAAACCCTGCGTGTCCTAAGAAGGATTGTACGTCTCCGATGTTCTTGGGTGGATGTAGGTTAGAGATAAGATCGATTTTTATCTTATCTACCTCGATTCCCTTGGACGAGATGATATACCCAAAGACAATTCCCTTTTGAACCATGAAATGACACATCTCCCAATTAAATACCAAATTCTTTTCTTCACATCTTTTCAGCACACATTTAAGCCTTTTTAAACATTCGCTGAAAGATGAACCAAAAATAGAGAAATCGTCCATGAAGATCTCTAAATATTTTCCCACAATATTAGAAAAGATACTCATCATACATCGCTGAAAGGTGGCAGGGGCATTATATAACCCGAACGACATCCTTGTGTAAGCAAAAGTGCCATAGGGGCATGTAAATGTGGTCTTTTTCTAGTCCTCAGGGGCGATTTCAATCTGATTGTAGCCTGAATACCCATCAAGGAAACAATAATAGAAATGACTAGCTAGCCTTTCCAAGATTTGATCAATGAAGGGAAAAGAAAAGTGGTCTTTCCTCGTGATGGTATTCAGCTTCCTGTAGTCGATGCACATTCTCCAACCAGTAGTAACTCTGGTTGGCACGAGTTCATTATTGGTATTGGCTACGATGATGATCCCGGACTTCTCAGGAACCACCTGAGTTGGACTCACCCATTGACTATCGGATATAGGGTATATGATACCCATATCTAATAGTTTGAGAACCTCGGCTTTAACCATTTTCTTCATATTTGGATTTAGTCTACATTATGATTGCTAAACGATTTTCGCATTATCCTTAAGATATATGAGGTGAGTACAAATCGAGGGGTCGATTTCCTTGAGGTCCGCTATTGTCTATCCCAGAGCTCCTCTATGTTCAATGAAAGTAGAAATGAGCATACTCTCCTGTTCTTTTTCTAGGTGGGCAGAGATCACCACCAAGTATGTCTCATCTTGACCTAAATAGATATATTTCAAATCAGAGGGTAAAGGTTTTAGGTCAAGCTTTGGTGGCATGAGGTTAGACGGTAGAGGCACTACATTAGTTTGAGGTAATTCTTCAAATTGTGGCTTCCACCGGTTAACTTCAAGTACCGGTGCAGTATCAAGCATGGCACACGTCTCCCTAATCATGTCATCATCAAAATCATGGGAGTGGGCCAGACACATCTCTAGAGGATCAAAGGATAAGTCAAGAGGCATTTTATCTTCCACGAAAGTATCAATCATGTTAATGTCATGGAAATCGTTATCATCCTCTGAATTGCTGTCGTTATTGAAAAAGATATTTGACTCCAATGTCAAATTTCTGAAAGACATAGTCATGATACCATTCCTGCAATTGATAATCGCATTTAAAGTAGCTAGGAATGGGTGACCAAGAATGACAGGAATCTGAGTGCTCATGTTATTGATGGGTTCGGTATCCAGGATGATAAAATCTACAGGATTGTAAAATCTATCGACCTGGACTGATACATCCTCGATTATCCCTCTTGGTACACGAACAGTGCGATCAACAAGTTGTAGTGTGGTTAGGGTAGGTTTTAATTCACCCAATCCTAACTGTTTGTATACCGAGTAGGGAATGAAATTAACGCTTACTCCTAAGTTAAGAAGTGCGTGATCAATTCGATAGTTCTCGATTACATATGATATAGTTGGGCTACCGGGATCTTTAAATTTCTGCGGCATGTCTTGCTTCAAGATGACACTCACTTTCTCAGTCAATAAGATTTTCTTTTGAATACTCTGTCGTCTTTTGTTTGTGCATAGGTCTTTCAGGAATTTGGTATATGAAGGTATCTGTTTTATGACATCGAGTAAAGGAATGTTGACTTTTACTTGTTTCAAGACCTCTAGAATATCTTGAGAGTTAGAGAGATGTTTTAGTGTAACCAACCGTTGGGGGAACGGAGCAACTGGCTTCTCTAGAAGTTCCGGTTCTAATTTTTGTGGGGCATCACTAGATCCATCATTGTTATCCTCTTCTAGTTCTTGAGGCTTTTCGGGCCTAACCAGAAGGGTTTTATCAATAACCTTCCCACTCCTAAGAGTGGTGATGGATTTAGCGTGCCCCATTTGATTTGAAGAGATAGGATCACTTATCTTGTACTGCAGTTTAAGATTGGGAAGTGGTTGTGCAGGAAGCATCCCCTTTTCAATAATCATCATACGTAAATCTATTTTTTACATAAAATCTGTAACGCCTCGCATTGCCTGAGTCAGCCATTGTATAGAATTTTGAATCGATTCTTCTTGAGGTTTCCTCTGATTTGGATTTTGATTGAAAAAACCTTGAAGGGTAGCAGTTTGTCCATTCCTCCAACTAAAATTGGGATGATTTTTTCAACCAGGATTATACGTGTTAGAGGTCGGTCCATTAAAAGTCTTTGATAGTTTTTTACGACATTGGATTGTTCATTCAACACCTCTCGAAAGGTAGGTATTGTAGGATAATTTTTCGTTGTATGAATGTTGTAATCACAGATGCCACAAACACTTTCATTAACCTTATCCTTCTTTCCTTCCATGACCTCAAATTTTCTTATGAGTGTAAACACTTTATACTTGAAATCATCATCTTCTTTCAAGAAATACAATCCATCTTTCTCCTTAGATTGCGTTGGCCTAGACGTGGTGTTTGAACTTGGGTAATAGTCTCATGATTGAGTTTTTTTAGCAAGACTATTGAGGTAATCCCACACCTCGTCAACATTTTTATTAATGAATTCTCCATTACACATTGTCTCGACCATTTGGTGTATAGAAGATGTCAGTCCATCATAGAAAAAATTTGTAATGCGCCACATTTCAAAGCCGTGTTGTAGGCATAAACTGACCAAATCCTTGAACATTTCCCAACATTGGAAGAATGTTTCATCTTCTTTTTAGGCAAAGTTCATGATTTCTTTTCAAAGGGTAATTATTTTATGATGTGGAAAAATTTTCTTTATAAATTTCCTCTGCATATCATTCCATGTGCCAATAAATCTAGGACGTAGTGAATGTAACCATGTCTTGGCCTTCTCTTTCAAAAAAAAATGGGAAGAGTTTCAGCCTAATTGTATCCTAAGATACATTAGGAAAGTATAAGGTGGCTATAATCTCATCGAAGTCTTTTAGATGTAGATACGGTTCTTCAGACTCAAGCCCATGAAACTTAGGAAGGAGTTGGATAACCCCTAGCTTGATGTCCATCTGTCCTATATTTTCAGAAAAAATCATGCATGAGGGCGTACTCACCCTCGCCGGTTGTAAATAATCTCTTAAAGTACAAGGCAGGGGTGCTTGATGCACCTCATTCTCAGCTTGTACTTTCTCAACCCTCAGTTGGGGTAGTGCTTGACGTTGATTCGTAGCCATAACCTCAATTAACTCAGGAAAATTCGAGCGGTGTCTAGTCCTGCGATGAACAGTCAACTCCTCAACTAATCCTCCTTTGGTTAAGAGATGTCGAGTGTTGTCACGGGCCCACTTGGGCATGAAACACTTGCAGACCTTGATTTAAATTTTAAACCTAGACCTAAGAAAGGAAATAAAACTCCAAAAAGAAGAAAGGGTTGGAGAGAAGTTACCAAATTGGAGTCCCTAAGTTAAAAACCTGCAAAACAAACAAAACAAGTTAGTTTCTAGAAATAAAAAGTCTAAGAATAGAAAATTCCTAATTAGAAGTAAACTAATTTCTAAATAAAAAGAAGAAATTCTTAAAAGAGAAAGTAGAAAAAAATTTAGGAAAATCTTTAACTAGAAAGTAAGTTAATAAAAGGGAATAGAAAGTATAAATTCGAAAGAACTTACTGAATTAGAAGTTTCTATCTTAAAATCCTACAAAACAAATAGGTTAGTTTCTATAAATCAACAGAAATAATCTAACTTAAAATTAGAGAAATCTTAAAATTAAACTAATCCTAAAACTAGTTAAATTCAGAAACGCAATCGTCAGTCCCCGGCAACAGCGCCAAAAACTTGTCTACACCCCAAGTGCAGGGTTGTGAGGTAGTAATAAACTCGGTAAGACCGAGGTCGAATCCCAAGGGACCGAAACTTGTACGTTATCTGAAACTAAGTAGGAATAGAACTAGCCTAAGATGAAATCTAAATTGAATAAAATTTAGGAAATAATTGTGAAATATTAATCTAAAACTTAAGAGAAATCAGAGATAGGAAACTAGAGATTCAGAGGATCCACTTGTAGAGATCAGGGAGATATTCTGCCAGCTTCAAGAATCATGGAATTTAACTGAACTTTCTTTGATCTAGTTTTCAAGAGATGAAAGGTATATGAATTAGAATGGATTCCACACTAAACCATGCCCAGGAGATAAAGTAAATAATTGAATTAAACTAATTACCAACCAATCACATGTATGAAGGTTAGGAAGGGTACTGTCATCCGACCATGCCCAGGAGACGATGGTGAACAACAGGGCTTCCTGAAGTCATAAATATAAAGGAAAAGAACATGCTCCAAGTCATTGCAGACCCATTGTAATTTCAGTCACAACAGACCATTAAAGACTGAAAATATTCCATTAAACTAACATCAACATTAGTTCAGTTCATAAATTAAATTAAAGTCATAAAATAGAATCTTCCATCTCGCTACAAGCTTCACCTCTTAGCCCTAGCTAAGAGGTTTAGCCAACCATAGATTTGCTTAACTAAATCTCAAAAGAAAAGAAAAGAAACAAAATAACCTCTGTCTCCCTTCTCCACGTCTAACCCAAGCCGATCTTTTCCCCTTTTTTTTTTCTTTTCCTTTTATAAAGCAATACCAAGTCGGTGCTGGGAGTTGGTTTCCGCAATTAAGAGGGATCGAGAGCTTCTTACACAGCAGCTATACGCAGTGCAACATATTTTCACTGTCGGAACGCACACTAACTCAAGACAACCTGTGGTTGGCTTCGAGTTTTGGAGCAATAAACATGTTTTAATCTGGAATTCCTCCATGGTTAAGGTAAAGACTACCCTCTGGTCATATTGGACGGTTTAGATCAGAGATCCGATCGTCATTTAGGCCGTACAATGCCCCAACAAAATTGGACGCACATCCATGCGTAATGCATGCCTACGACCTGTCTTGCATAACTGGTGGGGCCCACATTCCATGTTGTTTGATGAATCCACACTGTTCACCGAATTCCTCTCGAAATTTCGGTCAGAAATGTGTAATTTTGGACTTTTGATGATGAAGCCCACAAGATCCTTCGTTCTGCCGTTCATCCTTCGTTTGGACAATAAAAACCCGATCTTCGTTGTCGTTTGAAAAACTGCCACCTAGGCCGTGGTAAAAGGGACCATGTTGATCTAATGAACGGTCCAAATTGGACTTTCGAATCTTGATGATGGTCCACAGCGGAGGACCGCAAATCCCTGTTTTCCATTCCGCAGGCGGGCGAGATTTTTGAATTCGAACAGAGTCGGGTCAGCTTTATTGACCGACTCTGTTGGATCAGTGTTCAACAGCCATGCGTGTGCTATATATACACACGACTTCTATGTGGGTCCACAACGATGTAGTGAAGGATCTACACCGTCCATTCAGTTTCTCTTCTATTTTAAACCATCAAAACCAACTTTGAAGCATATCCAGATAACAGGTGGGCCCCAAATCAATGATTTATGGGCTGATCTATCTATCTGTTAGACCACTTTCAGAGGAATCCAACGACTGAAATTCGACATGTACAGTTAATTTATATCCCTCAAACTATGTATGAAGTTTTGAGTCGAACGGATGGAGGGAACCCTGTGATCATGCATTCTGGCTGACTTTCAGGCCACTTGAGCTTCAGTTTCTTGATTTTCTCAGATATCTGACATGTAAATCTGTTGATCTTAGTCCCCTGGAGTCCGTCCCTTGCCTTTAGTGTCGTTAGAGTGTTAAATCCCTACTTTTAGTACCTCATTTCGATCCAGACTCATAAATACACCCTGCATCACAAACATGATTAAAGTGGGATATTAAACGGTATCATGTTCGTAAATTCAAGCAGTAACTGGGGTCTAATATGCAATATTTGACCCTCAACAGTACTCAGAGTACCTTTGCAGGTACGTCATCCCTGTATCACTGCAACACTTGATAGAATAGGCAGAACAGACAAAAGTCCGCGGGCGATAGTCGGACTACCGCCCGAGCCCACTTTTACACAGCTAGGGATACATGACCACATGATACAGTGAAACTAATCATTGTTAGGGAGATAGGCATCTGTATCCTTGCGATGAAAGTGAGGCCCCAAAATTCGTCCTTAAGCAAAATGTGCACTGTCACCTGGAGCATAGCCGAGCTGCAAAATTGAGCCGATACTATACTGCTTGCACCAGGAGCTGTACTCTCTCACTGGATCAAAGAAGGCACTGGCATCTAAGCCCTTTAAAGTAGCAACCAACTCCCACTTGAGCACCGACCTCCAATCAGATGGACTAGACGGTGGACTTAGTAGAACTAGTGGACTGCCAGTCCGCTGCCAGAAGAGCCTCTATCCGAGATACCACTTCATCACACGAGGATCTTCTAGGATGCGACGCCGTCGTGAGGCCTGAAAAGCCTCCTGAGCCCCAGGAGTAAGTGTCACATTTGATCGGAGATATGGCCTAGTATGAAACCGCAGGAAAAGAGAAAGGTCAGGGGGAGGAAGATAAATAGAAATCAAACAATACATGGGCAACACAGGGCAAGATAATCACTCACATCATCAGGGATAAGGGCATCTATATTCGACCTCCAGGCGAAATTAAAAAACATACACGTACGATTGCAGTTGCCTTTATACCACAACATCATGCACGGAAAAGGAGGTGAATGATTAATCAAAGTGGGTGTCAGATGGGAAAAATGATAAAAAAAAAAGAAAAGTAAACCTACGCAAGGCCACAATCAGAAAAAGCGCAACATACCATCTCCCAGGAAAATGAGGCAGAAGGGATATCCAAAAGAGTACCTTGATGATAAGATAAAAATCAGTCAAGGATTGGCTAATGCAGCAGCTGTCTTTGCCCAGCCCTTCATATAAATGGGCAAGGAGGGTTGCATTCCAATTGTGCGGCGTGGGAAAGGTGATATCAGTCATAAGCGATAACAAATGGGAACTCACTAGCTCGTTCACATGACAGAAAATCATCGCTCCAATGGTATACAAAATCAGGGCATGGGCTTTCACCATGGTCACGACCTTAGTCTCGGGGACGTGCCTAGTAAAGTTCGAGGACAGCCAAAGCAGCCTAAATCGATGGCCAAAAAAATCTAAAGAATTCGGCATCATCCCCAGCAGCTCCATCCAGTCATCATCAGAAGGTACTGGAAGATCCTTCTCAAAAGGAATAGATCCTCCGTCATATTGAAGACCCAACTGCATGTATATATCATAATGAGTGATGCCCCACTCCTCAAAGGGCAAATGGAAGGCATGGGTCTTGGCATGCCACCGCTCGGTCAAGGCAGATAAAAGGGATATGTTTGTCTTGCTCATACGAACCCAGAATAAGTGGGTAAACTGAGGATGCTCCAACACCTCAAAGAACAGGGGTTGCGGATCATAAAACTAGCCAGGCCAATGTGTCCTAACCCCGCGCTTCCTCAAGATAACAAGTGTACCACCTTCCCGAGCCACATCAGAGAGGTGATGACCCTCTCGAGGCACATAACAAGGATCAGGAGATTGGCTAGACGAACTGGCCTCATTCCTACCACAACGAGGCATGCTGTACAAACAAGGCTCACAGGTAAGTACCCTTCTCACCATAAGTTCAAAAAGCTCAAAAGGCCCAGTTCAAAAAGCCCAGAAGGCCCACTCTAAGGCCCATTTTCAAAGACCACCTTCCATACCCACATGTCCCTAATTTAAGCCCACCTTCACAAATCCCTTTCTAAGGTCACATATTCAAATAAATGCATCTGGGCATATCAAGGTCATGATGTGAGGCCCACTTGAAATTAAAATTCCATCCATCCATCATCTATAAAATGACCAACCATCAAGGTCTACACCATCGATACATTCAAGTGGACCCCAAATCACCTATCCAATGGTCCAGATTAGACTAAAAAAAAAAAAGAATAAGAGGATTTTTCTACATAAGAGGTGGGGCTCCTTTCTTATCACACCCCACTCTAACAAAAAAAATGAAAAATCCAGCCAACTCTTTGGCCCAAAATAGATGAGCCAAGCCCAATCCAACGATCTTGATCATGGCCTCCCCAAAACCCATGAAGAGATCCAACCCATCAATAACTCCTCAAATAATGGTCCAGCAAAATTCAGTAAAAATCCACTGATCAAGATTACCTAAAAATGAAGAAGGAAGAAAATTCAGAAAATATAGACCAAAAATCAACAAAGAAAACACTACCAAAGAGCTTCTAGGGACCACAATAGAGTCCCTGGATGTCCATGGGTCGGTTTCAAATAGAGGGAGAAGATCCATCGTCCGGACCTGCGGACAAACTAACGGACCAGCGGTAATCGGACTGACTGCCGCCGGTGGCAATTCGACTGCCACCCAACCAAAAGTTACACGGAACAACGTGCTATCCCCCATGGTGAGTTGGAATGACCGATTCTTCCTTCGGTCTATTAAGTAAAAACCTAAGAAAAAAATAAAATAAAAAGTAAAAAGTTAGATTCCCTTCAAAATCTCACAAGAAATTGAGAGAAATCTTCTATATTCTCCAGTTGTGGTCAGTGCAAATAGCTAAATAAGATTTGATCTCTCTCGATTTTCCCGGAGGAGGATCGAATCCATACATGATACATGTACGATTGGCCCGATCTCTATATCTGGACAGTCGTACGAATGCTAGTAGAAATGATTGGATCTATCTTTGGAAAGAATAATCAAACTTGAGACAACAATCCATTATAACCAAAGTATCAGAATCAGAAGATTACGTGACAAAAGATTACTTGCACATACCTAGTCCGGGATGTTTGTAAAATTTGATCGAATCCAAGTTGGCGTAGTGAGTTTCTCGTAAGGCCGCACCAACGCGCAGGGCAGCTAACTACTTTGACAGTCAAATGAATCGAATACTCCTAGGGTGATTACGTAGCAAAGGACCGACAAACCTAACAACACGGGAATCCTCGTAAAGCCGCACCAACGTGCAGAGGCCCTACTTTTAGACTTACCTTCCAATGCTATTAACAATCTGACGTGAAAGGATTGTGATTGGTGACCCGTAAAGCTGTAAAAAATGTGCAGGGGATAATCACAACATTTTCCTTGACCCTCGTGATATATGCAAGTCATCCCTTTTCCAAACAGTCAACTGACAATGATATAATGGCAGACAAAAGATTCGAATCACTATCCTTTCTGACCAGAAGGGTGGGGTGTCTACTCACTTTGGCCTTCGATTGCTTGCAACCTCGGCTAAAGAGGGGCATTTGTAGACACCCCACTCAGGCTATCATCTTGAAGAGACAAGGACAATCCGGGACAACAAACCTAAAACCCAAACCCTAACCGTACCCGAAACCTTAATCCAAAACCTAATCCAAACCCCTACCCAAACCCAAAACCCTAAGTTATTAGAACCTCCCAAATCTAGAACCCATTTAGAACCAAGATAGCCTAGAAATACACCCATCCGAGCTAAAAAATAAAAAAGGGACCACTAGACAAACCAACACGCCACACGAGGACCACACGTGCGGCCTGGCCCGGGTGGTAGCTAGACTACAGCTGGCGGTAGTTTGACTACCATCGGTGATACTCCGATTACCACCGCTCACCGAACGCGTGTCCTCCAAGCAACAACTATCTCCTAGCCCGAAAATCAATTTTCCTCTGAATTTACCCCTCTAAGGTTTACTATTTACTATTTTTCCAACCCTAAGAGCTAATTAATGAAAATGTGCCACTTGGCGTTTCACTCCCCTCAACCACTCACAATTTGCCACATTAGCTTTTACCCCTCCTAAACCCCACAATTACCATAAGACCATTAGAGAAGGCTATAAATAGTCCTCTCCTCTTCTCATTTTCACACAACATAACCAACACCTTCTCATCTAAGAGAGAGTAAGAGAGAAAGAGAGTGAGGGAGAGAGTGAAGGAAAGGGAAGGAGCTTCCAAGCCCTCAAAGTTCTAATCTTTCAAGCCAACCCCTAACCTTCCTCCCACTCTTTCCAACCCATAAGCCTAGCCCAGACTGGTCATGGTTCGGTTTATGTCTTAGTCTATTTAAGATTAAGCTAAAGATCTATTCATTTTATACACAAGCATTTATCATGGCATCTATTCCCTTCTTAACCCCCCAGCTTCTCTAGATCTTTAGTGAATGTATGCTTTATGACTTGCTGTATATCAGATCCCATCACTTCAAAAATTTCTAGTGATCTAGTCCATTTTTTTACCTCTTTGCATAAGCATCATCACATCCGCCCTCTAGACATGCCATTGAACGTATGCTTTGTGGCTTGCCGACATCTCGGATCTTTTCGTATCAGAAATCCACGTTTGCGCCTAGTCTTATCTAGACCACATCATCCATCCCTTGAGATTATTTTACAACAGAAAGTAGAGACCGTACGTTCGTATGGGCAGAGAGGGTGCCTAACACCTTCCCTCTTTGTAACCAAGGTCCCTTACCTAGAATCCCGGATCGCAGATTAGGAGTCAATCTAAGGTAGGAGAGTCTTCGAATTTCTTCAACCTTATGTATTCCGCGGATTCTAGCCGACTGTGGGATTCTAAGATTTATTGGCTACTGACAACTCTAACATCCATAAATCAGCCTAATCACTCCCACCACTAAAAACATAACATACAAATCAGCGTGAGCGTCAATTTTCAGTTTATACTATATATATATAATCTAAACTTTTCTACCTACAAGTAGGCTTTTGAATTACCTCAATCAGAATTATATTTTTATATTTACAAATTTTATAATTTAAGTGATTACTGTTGTCCATTTTTGTCCGGTAGAATTTTGGGAACTTAATGTTTTAATATAACTTTACAATTCAAATATTATTAAATTAGAGTATAGGAAAACATCCTAATGTTATTTGGTACATTTTTTTATACATCAATGAATAGGGAACTTATATATATATATATATATATATATATATATATATATATATATATATATATATATATATATATATATATATATATATATATATATATATAATAATTATTATTATTTTTTATTTTTTATGTTCTTCCTAATACACAACAATCAAATATGGAATCCTAAGTGCACAATTTCTAATTAAATGGGATGTACCATTATATAAAGGGGTATTAAGTGGGAAACATAACCTACAGGTCACATTAGGTTTTTAAGAAAGACTCTTTGATACCATTCTGTTATGCTCCAAAACTTGGATACAAAGTGTGCTCCCTCAAACCCGAGTTTCGGCTCATGACACATACATTGAGTGTACTTAATTTATTCTCCGTACAGTTGTCTAGAGGCACAATTTAATGAATTCTAGGTTCAATCCAAATTTAACATCCATTCATCCACGTTTATATTATCTTCTTATAATTTTCATTATCATATATTCAAAATCACATCGTCTGAACAAGAATCATCTGAGTCTACTCATTGAAACTTTATTCAACAAAATAAAATAAAATAATATAATAATAAATCAAATATTTTCAACATGATCATTTTATAAACAATGGTGAATCATATTTATATACAAATAGATATAAAAATAATTCAAACTCTTAAATAAGTCATTAATCCATCGTAACAAGTTTATCTTTTGTCAAATACAGCATATGGTCATACAATTCATATGGAAATTGGTCCTCATTTTTAGTCATTTAGTTTGAATTTTCTGTTTCATTCATCTCTATACGGTTGTCAATCCACAATGTTAGCTGGCTGGGCTAATGAGTGAATCCATCATGGTTTATACACGTCATAATTAAAATAAAAATGCATGGATGTTATGAGATATACAAATGAGTGAATGTATCGAGTGAGTAGATCCATCCACTTGCTTGAGTTGGATTCCATCAACCTGTATCTCCCATTTTTGAGTAGGCTTCCACCATCTTGGTAGGCTTCCACATATTGTGGGCATCCAGGGATGGTCCCCTAGATCACCTAATACTATAAGTACTTACAGATTTTCCAGGGCGTGCTCCTAGGATTCAACGTAGGTGCGCTATGCATGACATAAATGAATGAAAATGATCGATGCATCATATTATCATGTTGTCACATATATCATCATGTCATATCCATAGAATTTCAAGCTTAAACAAATACAATAAAACAACCAATACAAAGAATTATACTCAATATATCAATCAAACAACTACTTTAAGTACAACGGAGATGAAATATGTTGGGATCACTCACTTGTACTTGGTAAAGGTAAATCCATCAGAAATCATACAGGTTTGAATTTAAGATCCCTAATGAATAATGTAAACAAAATCATGAATCGAAATAATCACTCCATTCAATGGAGCCCACTTTTGACTAAATCAAAGTAACCCACCTTCATTAGTTAATTTGTAATTTAATTTAAGGTGAATTATGTATATTATAGAGTTAATCCATTTTCGAATCTCAGCAAATGATAGATTAATTCAAGATTTTATTAATCGATCCCTTTAATCAATTATGAACAATTGAAGATTCCTCAATCGAATCGAATATCGATCGATCAAGAAATTTTGAATTTTCTTTATTTTCAACTTTTAAAGGTTTTTTCATTTATACAAGGTTAATTTGAACCATCCATTGATTCCCACAAAATCAAATTAAGGAACAACCAACGAATTGTTTAGATTTGGACCATTTAAGATCCAAACTAATCATATAGCATAATTACTACGTTTCAATTGTTGCAGACCGTTTAATGATCAGATCTATTTAAGATTTTAAATACAATCACATATCTAACCCAAAGTCTATTTATATGGTATAGATCGGATTTGATACATGTAAAAATCTACTGAATTAGCAAATATACAAGGCAATGATTGCAATTTAATATGATCGGTGTGGCCAACCCGATGGTCAAATCACTCCAAAATTTGAGGCCTTGATATATCTTAGCCTTATGAATCATATGGTTATCATGGTTCTAATCTAATTCAATCAGGCTATCCCACACCAATCTCTATAGCAAGAGATTTCGCCTAAGATTTACTATTTTCATTATATGCATTAATAGGCCGATGCGATGAACGTGTAGTCAATCCAACTCATTCATTGCATAGACCTTAAAGAATAAATTTAAATTATGATAAAGTAAAATTAAAATATTCATCACTAACCTGTATCAAAGGAAACTTAAGCTTTCTTCATCTCTCTCTTGTCTTTCCGCTAATAAATGTTTTGAAAAAGTGAGGTTTTTAAAAAGCTTTGGATCAAATTCTGAAAGTTTCATTAACAACTAAAGATATGACATGGATTTGATGATATCGAGTAGTTAGAATTTAAATTCTTCCAAGTACGATTCCAAGTTCTCGCTCAAAATAATCCACCAAATAGAAAACACACATAGAGACTGCCTAAGGATGTATTTTGATTTAATTAAGGTCTAGAGACGATGGATAACGTACCATATGGATGGTTGAGATTAGATGAATGAGTTTAACCAATAGACAATTATGATTAACTAATGAATGACTCAGATTGAACAACACGATCATCTACCAAAGATAAAGGAGAGTCGATCTTGAATAGGGAGGAATAATAAGTAGTTTTCATTTCAAACTTTATTTATGTGCTGGATAAAACTGTTTTTTAGGGAATTGTTTCGGAGGAATTCTTTCATACATACACATGTCTTTCAATTGATGACATTCACTTACATGTTATGAGAAATCCACTCTGCCCATTCACTTTGCCTTATCATGTTAGTATATGAGTCCAAAAATGGAGTAGAACTAGTACTCGAGTGGTCCGCTAGATTATAGATTGTGAGTAAGAAGAACTACGTACCATTGAAACTTCTCTCCTTATTATTGTTATTATTATATTTATATTTTATTTTTAGTATTGTACTTTACACTTGTGTGTGCATACGTGTGTGGATGAAATGGCTCCGCCATTTGAACATTCTCCCCATTTTTTTTCTCCTTTTCTTTTTTGTATTACTGTTTTGATACAATTGTTTATCTTCTTTTATTTTTATTTATTTATTTATGTGGGATCTACAATGATGTGGATCAAAATCCACTCCATTCGTCGGTTTTGTTAGATTACATTGGGCTATTGGCTTGAATATGAGATATATTTAAATTTTAAGTGGGCCACAACTATATGGTGTAGATGATGGTTTAACACGTACAAGTGGTATCCAATCTTTTTAAACAACTCTATGACCTGTTAGAGAATGATTGTCTCACTTCTGCAATTTTTAATTAAAACTTCGGTCTTGCATATTTTTTAGTTGGATCGTTCGAATAATGCAAAATTTTAGTTTAGTCTGTCATTTTGTGTGCTCTATTAACCAATTAAGTTTGAACCTTGATCTTAAGAGGATGGCCAAGATGCATTTCTAATGACTTACATATACTCATAATTTAAAATAATGTTTACCGACATCCTATGTAAAAATTAACCAGTAATTTTGATGTATACCCTATGATTTCCCTAATGAATGTTCATTTAGATATTTGGGTTACCCAATTGGTATTTCTGACTGTGATGGATGATCAATTGATAATCTAAAATTAACGCATTTAATCATGGTTATAGGTTATTGTACAGTTATTTTCGCAAAGGGACACATTGAAAGTGGTTTTTTGGATGTGGAATATATTAGAAATATATACCGTTAGATTCAAGTGATTGGTTCACAAGTGTAAAATACTTAGATCATGATTTTGACAGTAAATTAAGCATATTTATAAGTGATAAATAAGATGAACGGATCCTAATTTTAATTTGACATGTGTACGAGTGGATATGAAGATTAGTTAGTTTAGTATGATCGGTTGGTCCAAATTCAAAGTTGTCGGTCAAATATCTTCATCTAGTGGTAAATGGTTGATTTAGCGGTGGGTTTGATAAACAGGTGAAAATACTAAGAAATTTGATGGATCATCTTATTAATCAACAATGGAAAATTATTCCTTATATTTTAGATTCAAGCTAAACTACAAATATACGGTTAAAATTAACAGATTTACAAGTGTAGTGTTGAATAAGTGTAATCATATATTCTTAGGTATGGGTAAACTTACACTCAAAATTTCAGGTTGTTACACCCACTATAATAATTATTAGACATCTAACTTTTTGATTAGGTCATACAGACTTGGATGAAGGGAAAAAATATAATAGCTTTTTCCAAAACTTTTGTGGCCCCCAAGTAGTTTTTAATGGTGGGCTTTCAATCAACACTATGTGGTTCACTTGAGATTTGGATTGACCTCATTTTTGGGCTTATACTATAAAATGATTTGGAAGAATGGGTGGACAACACGGATGAAACACATACATCATAGTGGGACCCATAGAGTGGCTAGTGGCAGGGTCAGTAGCCATCCTTTTCCGTGGATGAAATCCATGGGTCTCATTGTGATGTATGTGTCTAACTTAAACCATTCATCCATTTTATCATATCATTTTAGGTTATGAGCTAAAAAATTTAGGTAGATTATAAATTAAAAAGGTCCACACAATAAGAAAGGGGATAAAGACATTCACAGTTGAAAGGGGGACAATCCATGGGTCTAACAGTGATGTGCATCTGTGATCCAGCCCGTTAATATAGTCACACAGACATGGATGGAGGGAAAAAATATAATAGCTTGTTCCAAAACTTTTGTGGCCCCAAGAAATTTTTAACGGTGGGCTTTCAATCAACACTATGTGGTTCACTTGGGATTTGGATCGACCTCATTTTTGATATTATACTATAAAATGATTTGGAAGAATGGGTGGACAACATGGATGAAACACATACATCATGGTGGGACCCATAGAGTGGCTAGTGGCAGGGTCAGTAGCCATCTTTTTACGTGGATGAAATCCATGGGTCCCATTGTGATGTATGTGTCTAACCTAAATCATTCATCCATTTTATCATATCATTTCAGGTCATGAGTTAAAAAATTTAGGTAGAATATAATTTAAAAAGGTCCACACAATAACAAGGAAGGGGATAAGGACATTCATAGTTGAAAGGGAAACCATCCGTGGGTCTAACAGTGATGTGCATCTGTGATCCAGCCCGTTAATATAGTCACACAGACATGGATGGAGGGAAAAGACAAATATCAGCTTATTCAAAACTTCTATGGCCTGCAAGAAGTTTTCAATGGTAGCCGTTTAACTCCCTTGTTTCTCGTGATGTGGTCTATTTGCCTTTTTGATGTACCTTAATTTTGGGCTCGCGTTCTAAAATGATCCACTACAACAGATGGACGGCATAGATCAGACACATATATCACGGTGCACCCATTTTTTTTTAAAATAAATCTACATGGTTATTATCGCCAGGCTAATCAAGTGTGAATATGACAGGTGTGGCGGGCTGTACTTCATGCCGTAAATAATGGTGATTTATTTACATTTATTTACACGTATAAATAGGAAATCGAACACGCAAAACTTAGGTTGCAAAGCTTAGATTAGTGGCTTTTAGTGTTTTTTATGCTACTTGTCAATGATTTGTGCCTGTGTATCAACCATCACAGATGCCCAGAGTATAAAAAAAGCTTTTTTCAACCCTTAAAAAAAAAACGCCAGCATCTTCATCTGCATTCGGGGAAAAAGGGCGGTCCAAAGCGGAATATCTAGTGGGCCCCACACAGAAAGTTGGTCAAATAAAGCAAGGCCATTCTGCTATTAGGTGGTACAGAAATAAAAGAAATGAACGTGGTTGAAAGGAATTGATCAGTGGTCCATATAATTTAGTGCACACGTGTGGCCCGCCTGAGACTAGATCGACCTGATTACTGAAGCAGGTTATGTGCCTGGTGGACTCCATCTCATCAATGTCTAAGATTTGGAACGTGTGCAGGCATGTGTGCTTCAAAGGCCTCCATCCATCTGACACTAGGAGTGTTGGGATTTCTTAGGTTAATAACTTGTGAAAGTGTAGGGATGTCTCTCTCTCATTTTATGTGATTGCCTTGTATTGGACAACTATAACATCAGCCATGCTCAACATAACGGAAACTAAAGTGAAAATATTGAGATGGAAGAGTAGCAAGGCAAGAAACTATAGAATTAGAGATAAATGCATTTGAGAATATGGGAGTAACACCACTAGGTAAATAAGATAAGAAAAAATAAACTTAGATAATTTGATCATATGTTGTGGAATCAAGATCCGTGCCAATTAGTTATGAGTTGTTATAACTTGAAGGCTCTAGATGGGTAATAGAAAGGTCAGAAGGATTAGTATGGTAAGGAAAGCCTTGATGATCAATGTTGAAGGTATGATCCCCGGTCGAGCAGTACTATTCATGTACCCAACCCAATTAATTGGAGTAAAGTCTAAATGAGGACGATAATGACGACACTTAATTCAACCAAGATAAAAGGTAAGAAATTAATGTTGTTTTCTAGTATTCATACTAAGGATGTAGTTCTCAAATTGATGTTATGTTTGGATACTTGATATAAATGCAAAGAAGAAAAATTAGATCCTTGTTTGTTTGTTTGTTTTTTTTTTTTTTCAATAGATCGAACATGGCTAAAACTTAATGGGCATTGAAAGTTTCAATATTTGATAAAGCAGTTCTTTAATAATCACAAATTCTAAAGTAGCTGGCTTATACCTATGCCACTTCAATGGTGAGCTTCATTTCTGTTTATGAGCCATCATCCTTATTTTCTGCTCCTCCTTGAAATAGGATGCCTTGATAGCCTTAGGAAGTTGTTAGTTGTATCAGCTTTGTGTATTAATGATATGTTATTGAATGAAATAAAAGACTAAGTTAACTCGAGTGTAGGTAGCGAACTAGTAAAATAGTTAGGTAAGATTGAGGTCAATTCACAAGAAACTATATGGTAAGAACATTACTAAAACTAAAAAATCTGATTATTTTTTTTTCGTTATAGAGATGTTAAAAGTACGTAGAAACAATCAATAAACATGAACGAAGGCTCTAGAAATCCACTTTTAATCATTCCTTTGTAATTCATCAATTCAAAAGAATAATTCAATTGAAATCAAACAATGATTCCTTCTAATTAGAAGTTAAAATAGTTAAATTAGATAACGAATTTCAATTGATTGATTTCTCATGAAAACTAAGTAATTTATCATAGGGAATTCCAAGCATCTATTAAACCCAAAGTTAACAATAAATCAAGGAATTTTATAAAGAAAAACTTTCACCAATACTAATAATTCAATTAAAGCAATTTCAATATATCAATCAAACTATATATAATCCTTAAATTAAAAATGAATTAACAATAAGAATTCATTACAAGGTTTACCCCTTACCCTTTGCTAAGAGATTGTCCAACCATAGATAAAATCTCAAAAAGAAAATAGAAAAACTAAAAAAAAAAAAAAAACTAGAACTAAATTTTGGAGAAGAAGAACGACATCGAGGGTCGAAGAAGACACTCTTCGCTCTCTTTCTCTCTTTCCTTGATGTTCTAGGTTATGCTCTAATCATGCTTATAGATCGTCCTTATATAGCGATTTCAACAAAATGTAAGTTATCGTCTCAAGTACCTTTGAAATCAAGAGGACATGCACGTAACAAATCTTCAAGTATTTGGTTCATGCGGCCAGTCTATCCATTACACTATGGATAATAAGCCGTGCTGTAGTATAAAGTCGTGCCTAAGGCTTCCTTTAAACTAGTCCAGAATAATGAAGTAAAATGAAAGTTGTGATTTGACATAACAGAACTAGGTACGCTATGTAATTGCACTAATTCTTTGATGTACAGTTTAGTAAGAATGTCCATTGAATAAGTAATACGAATGAAAATGAAATGCACTGAATTTGTTAATCGGTCAATGATCACCCATATTGAATCATGCTTTCTGTGTGTCATAGGAAGTCCAACTATGAAGTCCATAGAAATGCATTCCTACTCCGATCCGGCATCTTTAAAGGCAGTAATAGTCTTAACTGATTTTGATGACCAACCTTTACTCGTTGACATGTGTAAATTGATAAAAATAATTAGTAATGTCTTTCTTCATGCTCTACCACCAAAATGAATGCTTACATTTTGTTATTACTTAGTACCTCCTAGATGAATAATAAACTTAGTCCTGTGCGCTTCCTTCAAAATTTATTCCTTCAGTTCTGGAACATTAGGCATGTAAAGACGACTGTGATACCGAATTCCCTTATCTTCCCACACTTCCCAAATTGATCCCTCATCACCTTGGTGCTTAGCCACTATTTTCATTAACCACTTGTCATTTCCTCGTGCTTTTATGATTCTTTCTTTCAATATCTACTTTAATACTATGTTACATAAGCGAATACATTGTTCTTCGAACTGTAATTCAACATCAAAGTCCTCTACATAGTTCATCATCTGCCACTCTTGAACCATTAATCTAGCTATGGTTTTCTGCTTATGTTACTTCCTTCTAAAGGCAACTGCCACAAGATTTGCCTTGTCAGGATGATATAAAGCTCAAAATCATAAATTTTTAGGAATTTGGCTCATCTTTGTTGCCTTATATTTAGATCTTTTTAGGAGAACAAACATCGAAGACTTTTGTGATCTATGAGATCACCCAAAAATGGGAAGGTCGACTTCCTCTTTTCCCACCAGCGGTGAAATCAAACGGACAATGTCCCCATTGTAGATGAGTGGGCCACCATGACCATGCATGTGACTGATCTAGGTCGTCTATTGTGAAGCAAGTGCAATTCTGTTGGAACCCCACCCATTTTGATGATCAAAAGCTTATTTGCATGCACGGATCAATGGATGAGCAAGGGCGCTGTAGCAAGATGAGAGAGAGAGAGAGAGAGAGAGAGGGAGAGATCTATTGCACTGCACCTAGCTGGCAATCCGTTCCCATGGTGATCCAGGCCATTCGTCATGAGTCAATCCCAACAGTTCGTCCATAGAATGAGCCGTTCGTAGAATCTAAATGTGAGCATTGAGACATTGGTTTGTATAACCCCTATGGGCAGCCACTCGTATAATAATCGAAATGTGTATGGAAATTTCTTTCATGCTTGGATTGTTTCCCTTCCGCTGAATTGCTCACTTTGAAAAAGAAAAAGAAATGAGAAAAAAATATACCCAAAATTTGACTATTTTAAAGGTCAACACTTGGGTTTTCGAAAAATGAGTCATATACTCTGGTTTTAAAAATCAGAGTGTTACACAACACCTTATTACTTGCGCCTGACGGTCCTTAGGGAGGATTTGTTTATGAACTTTTTGCTTGATCTCCCATGAACACAGTACGACATGACTTCAATGTTCGTGGTAATAAATTATTTTTCCAAGATGACACACTTTATCCCATGTAAAAAGACCATCGATGTAATGCATGTGGCAAATTTTTTCTTCAAAAAGGTCATGCGACTATAAGGGGTTCCTAAGACCATTACTTCTAACCACGACATGAAGTTCATTAGCCACTTCTGGCAGACTTTGTGAAATCAGTTCAATATGCGACTTTAGTTCAGTAATGCCTACCACACGCAGATCGATTAATAGATTAAAGTTGTGAATTGCACACTGAAAAATCTCTTTCGATGCATTTCATATTTCAAGCTGAAGTAGTGGGGTTTAGCCTTATCTGTAGAGGAGTTTGCATTCAACAATATGGTGAACCGCTTGACAGAGAATTCCTCATTCCAGATTGTTTATATATGGTCGAGTGCCCCATCACACACTTGACTTGTTTCCTTTGTCAAAGCTCCCAGGCATGAGCATTACAAAAGAATATATGGCAGATCAAATCGTCGGAATTCATGCGGATATACAAGCCAAGTTGCAAGCTTCAAATGACAAGTACAAAGGATCAAATCGATAAGCATCGATGATAAAAGATGTTCGAGGTGGGTGACAATGTTATGATTCATTTACATAAGGAGAGATTTTTTACTGAGACTTACAACAAGTTAAATGACAAGAAGATTAGACTAGTACCGATCCTCTAAAAGATCAATGACAATGCTTATATTGCTAATCTTCCAAATGACATAGAGATCTCGCGTACTTTCAACATCGCAAACTTGAACAAGTATTTTGAATCGAAGCTAGATGAGAACTCAAGGTTGAGTCCTTTTGAAGAGGAGGGGACTGATGTAGAGCGGGTCACAGACACTTTCATGGCAAAGATGGACCAAAGAAGGCCTGATCAGAGGGGTAAATGATCCAGACCGTCAGAACTTTAAATCAGTCGTATCTCGCAGACTGGGATGAGTTTTTTGACATATCATATATGATTTTGGGATAGGAGAACCTATTTAAGCTAACCAACCCAGCTATGTCGAGTTGCGCATGTCGGATTTATGAGATTCCATCAGATTGATGGTCAAAAGTCCTATTTAATTTTATTTTTAACATAGACAGTAAGTTTTAGTTTGAGCATAACTTTTGATCCTTTGAATTGTAAGTTGTTGATGTTACGATTTGGTTCACCCTGCTCGCCTGTTGTATACTTGTAAAAACCAAGTGACAAAGGAGGACCTTAGTTGTAGCCGAGGATCCTCTGATGCCTAAGTTAGAATAAGCAATCTGGGTCTTCTTGAATTAGGGTATTAGTGTGTACCTTCCACCATAAGTAGGGTTCCTATTTATAGTCTTTCAGGACCTCTCCCATGTATGACAATGAGTCTGCTGTGTAGATACATATCATACAAAGGATCCTCCCCTGGTAATATGACGCTTATCTCGACGTGATCTTCGACGAAGATCTCGGGGTAGTGATCTATCCTATATATGGAAGGGACATACACCAATCGTCGCATTTGAGGAGGTCGTGGTTGATAGCTAAAGCTAACATCTAAGTTACTTTGGTTAGGGTCCTGCGGATCGAGCTTAAATGATGATCGAAGTCAGGGTCAAGTTCTGTGATCAAGTCGGTGTCCATAGCTGTCCCTTAGTCGCAATAGTGAAATGTCAACTAGGCGACCAAGGCCGCTACTCATGCCTAGATTAGTCGTGAGTTTTGTGGTCGGCATTTGGGGTCGAGCTCTTTCTCGATCTCTCATTCGAATTGTTTGCCTTTAAGTTGTTTGGTTATTCCAGTAGGTTAGTCCAGTTTTAGCCATTATAGAAGTCGTGCCCAACATGAAAAGGGCTTTAAAAAGTTACGAGAATAACGTGGTTGGACTAAATTGGACACTTACTATTTTTGGATAAAAACCACGTAGTCTAGTAGGAATATAGGCTGTCTATTTATACTAAGTTACATTTTTATGGTGTTTCAGTTGGAGTCTAAGTCTAAAACTTGTCCTAGGTTTGAGTTCATTATTTAAAGACTTGTAATTATTTTAATTTTAATTTTAATTTTTACTTTTTATTATGATTAATTTTTAAAATCACCAATCAAATTATTTTGAATTTATTAGGAATTATTCCTACTTTTTTCTCTTAGATTGGAGGAAGCTCTTCAAGGAATCCAAAAAGCTCATGCATTTGGAATAATTATCTCGTGAGGAAGATGGTGATAGACCCATCACACCCCTCCCTGCGCCAGACACCTCCTGAGCTGTGGAGGAGTGCAGACTATCATCTGTGGCAGCTAATCACTAACCAGCCGAGGCCATTTGCAAGCGTGGCTCACTTCGAGTCAGGTTGGGACTGAAATTTGGACCATGGGCCTAAATTAAGCCCATTTGCCAGTTGGGCTAGTTTGGTCCATTGTTTAAGAGCCAGTCAGTCCAGCCCGTTCAAGCAGGAGTACCGTGACCCATGCTATCATTCTTAACCGAGAGAGAAGAGCAAACCAGAAAAAAAAAAAAACAAAGGGAAAAAAAGGAAAAAAAGGAAAAAGAAAATCTTACACTGATCATAACAGATGGGTCCATATTTACAATATTCGTATATGTGATCCTCTCCTATTTGATTCTGATATTTCAAATAATGATTGATTTTGAATTGTGTAACAACATAGATTGGATCACTATAGCTATAAATCCTGACAAAATGGGTCCACCTTATAATGCATGGCCCAAAACTAACAGTAACCAGAATATCCTACCTATCCGATCTGGCCGAACAAACTTGGACCGTTGATCATCTACTCCTTAATTATCCATTCATGACAACTGATCAGATTGGACTACATGATGAGTATGATTTCGTGGCTATATACCACCTAGAATGGAGACGGCCTGGATTGAGTTACATGTGTGCCCACTGTACGGATCATGATTGTGGGCATGGGATGATTCAAGGGGACTGCCTATGCTCCATCTCCACATACGCTTATGGGGCACCCTCATTCGGTGTGGGTCCTCCCGCGAACGGATTGGCTACTCCTCCTCCCACTAGCCTGGTGGTCAGTGCTTTGTGGGCCCTGCCATGATGTATGTGTTTCATCCATGCCGTTCATCGATTTTTACAGATCATTTTATGGGTTGATGCCAAAAATGAGAGGGATATAAATCTCAGGTGGACCACACCACAGGAAAACAGTAGTGATTGGATATCCAGCATTAAAATCCTCCATAGGCCCATTGTACTGTTTATTTGACATCACATCTGTTGATTAGGTCATACAGACCTAGATGAAGGTAAAAAACAAAGATCAGCTTGATCCAAAACTTGTATGGCCCCCAAAACGTTTTTAATGGTTGATGTTCATTCAACATTGTTTCCTGTAATGTGGCCATTTGAGATTGGGATATGCCTCATTTTTGGTCTCATGCCCTAAAAATGTTCTACAAAAATAGATGGACAGCATGGATGAAACACATATATCATGCTCGGTCCCACGGAGCATCGAACAGTACCAGCCATTAGCTGATGGCAGGGGGGAGTAGCAATCCGTTTCCGGTCCTCCCATTAGCACCTTCCTCAGCCATCAAATCAATCGGCGCGCTCTTGCAAAGATGATCGGAGCTAAAAGACCAGTGATCGCCTTCCCGAGCCACCCAATCAGTGTACATGTTCTTAAAGACCAGTAAACCAGCCAGCCTCGTCCATGA
Source organism: Magnolia kwangsiensis (assembly GCA_037074715.1). Lineage (NCBI taxonomy): Eukaryota > Viridiplantae > Streptophyta > Magnoliopsida > Magnoliales > Magnoliaceae > Magnolia > Magnolia kwangsiensis. The sequence continues at coordinate 202,849,052 of CM073571.1, forward strand.
CTAATTAAAATGTACACATTTTTAAGAATTGTTTTCTTATTTGATTATGACTCTTTTTATTATGTTTTAAAGTTTATTTGAAATTATTTAAACATGTTAAACTCATTTTTTAAAAATTAATTAATAAAATTTTTAGAAATTAGTTTATTTCTCTTATGGATATGAGAAATCTCTTCTATGGATTTAAAAGAGCTTTATGGGTTCAAGGCATTTATTGATCAAGTAAGGCAGTGATCCACCTTCTCACGTCCTCCCGGCGTAACAAGTACACCGTGGTACCAGCCCGTACAGTCAATCAGAGGAGACTCTAGTGAACCCAATCAGAGCTGGAGACTCTAGTGAACCTAGTGAATTTATGGGTGCAAGAAGTAGAGGAAAAGCTCCTGAGGAGCCAGATCTTGCACATAAATGGCTGGCTGGGGCTCAGTCTCGGGCAATGTATAATAATTAAATGCTGGGCTTGGCCTGTTTCTTTTGGCCCATCACAGTCTTGGGCTCTATTGGGCTTAGGTTCTTTCTGGGCCTTTCTTAGACTGACCCACTTGTAAAGGAGTCGCCACTAAAGCCCCAATAAGAATGGGCTAGTGGGCCAAACAGGCCCAGCATCTGTGTTTTCAAAACTTGGACATGGTTCTACTTAGCCATGGCAATTTCAGAAGAGATTGTAGTTGGAGCTACTCCCCTTTGCCTCACCAAGAACAGCCACTCTTCTCAAATGGACGATGGGCGTCCCACTTTCGCAATCAAAAGGTAGGCTTAAGATTACCATGAACAGATAGATGCCAAAACCAAAACCCAAGAAGAGAACAGCTTCTGCCACAATTAGCCAGGTTTTATTCATGCATCAAGAAGGAGAACATAGAACTAAATAAAAGGAAGTAGCAGCAGCATCTCAATGTACAGAGGATCCATGATTATGAGGATGAAATGTTAAAGGACGACAGCCTAGCCTCCATCTCAACATCCATCCTCCCATTCGCTTCAGGTCCTCTCTCTACCACCTTCTTTGAGCCACCCGATCAGTCGACGTGCTCCTGCAACGATAACTGGTGCGAAAAGAGCAGTAAACAAGCCCAGTATCTGACCAAGAAAACCTCGTAAACTTGTACGTAGTTGGTAGCTACCTGTGTAATACGCGCTATTTTAACTGAAACAATAGCGATGGGGAAACTAGTTCTCAAATAAAAAGAAAACGGAAACGACCTCGATCGATGCTGGTACCGATTACCACCATTGATGATGCAAATGATAGTGCATTGAAGTACAAGAACGCAGCAGACACTGCTGGACTCTTATCATCAAGAATCGAAATCACTGCCTTGTGATTCTTCACATACGAGGTGAGATTTTTGGAGTCCACTATCAAGTCATCCTGCCAAACACCACCTGGAGGGTTTAGTCCTGCTTGAAATGTCACTGTGGAAATCAGTACTGAAGCCACCATCACTGCGGCCCGCAACTCATCCCTTGTATTCACATCCTTCTCAAGGAGCCTCTGCAAGTTGCTTCACCAAGGAACCTGATCATGGCTAATGTGTGCTGGTGACATCTCCCATCTTTTAGCTCCCTTTCGTTGGAGGAACTCTCCATCCATTTCCATGTCTCCAGATTCAGTTGGATGAAGTTTTAAGAGATCCAAGGGTATGAGATCATGGCCATTTTTCTCATTTACTTCCACTCGAGTCTCATTGAGCAAAAATCTCATAATCTGCATACACATTTCAGTTTTATATATCAATAAAAAGAAGGGCTGTTTATTAACAAGAGTTTTTTTTTTTTTTTTTTTAAATTTTTTAAATCTCCTTAAAATTTCATTGCTGTGGAAAAAAACAACCTATACGGGCGGGGGCTCGGGCAGAAAAATAACACCCGAGCCTCCCCTGTTTTTACAACCAATTCACGTTCGCGCTGACCCTGCCTGGAAAGGAAGGGCCAGCATATCATTTCAAAAGCTAACCAAAAAACACTAGCTAACGATGCACCACACCTAAACCCACCCTATCCAGGACCAGCTCCCCCCGAGAAAGAAAGTGGAGGTCGGAAATTGCCAATAATATCTTGTTCTGTTGATTAGTGCTTTCCAAACGGTCCAGGCTATCTGCTACCTTGTTGGCCTCTCTCGGGGTGTGCTTGATAGAAATGCTAACCGTGGCTCGAATGGAATCACAACGGTTTTTCCAATAGAACACGTTCTACGAAGCATTACCTATCTTGGAAAACAGCTCTACCACTGCTAGCGGATCGCTTTCCACTTCAACCTTGGAGAGCCCTTTTTCCTTGCAAATGTTGAGGCCGTCTACCACTGCCTTAACTTCCTCTTGGAATTTCGACCCCACACCATAGCCTTTGGAGAAAGCAAACTTAGGATCTCCCTTATCATTTTTGCATACACCCCCCACTACCTGAAGGCCCCGGGTTGTCCGTTGAAGAGCCGTCAACATTCAACTTCACCCAACCCTTCATCGGCCTTGTCCACTTCACAAAGGACACCGAAGGAGAAACGCCCTAGCCAGGATCCAGCCCAAGATCAGTAATAGTCTCTCTATCTACCAAATTTCTGCTTATTGGGAGCGGGAAGGCATTGGCCAGATGTCGGAGCCAGGACCGAACCCGCCGGATGGAATAAACTACCCTGATTTGGACATCCTCAAACCGCTTCTCATTTCTAGCCTTCAAGATCTCCCCAGCAGATCAGGAAAGGAGTGAGACCTCTCAGGACACCAACGGTGGAGGTTTCTTTTGTTGTGGCCCACCATTGGAGCGCTCTACCCCCCTCAGCTTGACCATGAAGGAAAGAAACTGAGAGGGTGACCGAGAAATGAGACCAAAGGGAAGAAGCCAGCTCACCTTTGGCGAAGAGGTGGTCAAGGGACTCTTCCTTGCGGGAGTTGTGCTCGCAGCAGATGCAGGATGAAGCCATGTAGACCCCTTTCTTCTTTACACCAATATCGACCGTAATGGCAATGTTTAGAAGTCTTCAAATAAATACAGCAATTTTTAGGGGTAGCTTGGGATGCCACACCCACTTGGCCCAAGTGCGCAACTAGCCCAAGAGACGAATGAGCTGCCACGTTGATCTGAGGGAGAAATTCCCTGTCTTGTCTTTGACCCAAACTACGTGGTCCTCGTCTTGATTTAAAGCCATACTTTCGATGATCACATGTTGCAGAACAGAGTCCGAAAGGGAGGGCGGAAAATGATCGTTCTGGAGAAGGCCTTTCGGCCCAATAACATCTTGGATCCTCAGGTTTTGAAGTTGTAGAGGTATATTACCAGATATCCAACCGTGGAGAGGTCCCAACCCCGTACAGTTCTCAACTTAAGGAATGACTAGCTCACTCTATCATAGGCTTTTTTACGCGAAGAATTTTTTAGGATTAAGTATAAGAGAGAGATTGAGAAAGCTCTAGGAATTGTACCTTCCTATAAGAGGTACTTGATGGCCCAACGTAGGTTTAGACTGACTGTGTCCCAGCAAGCCAAGAATAAAAAGCCTAAGAAACTATCATGCTCAGGCGCACCATCCATTGGCAATGCTGAAACAGCCATCTTCACTTCTTCGATTTAAGGGGTTGTTGCAAGGAGGAGGTCATTATCTTTGGGGGTGACCGATGAGGGAATCATTAGGATGAAGTCTCCAATAGGGACCGTTGCTTCCATTGAATAGATGAGTTTGAAGAAATTAGCCGCTTCTTTTTTCATACGAGTCTGGTCATCAATTTTGGTGTCGTTCTACAGCTCAATTTCTCTGATTTGGGCTTTTTGGATTCGATTATTTGTTGAAGCGTGGAAAAATTTTGAATTTCTATCTCCTTCCTTGAGTTATCTATTTCGGGATTTTTGCTTCTAGAAAATTTCTTCTAGATTTTTCAGCTGAAACAATTTTTTTTTTTCCTTATCCAGTCTTCCTAGATTATGGGGAGTAGGCTTGTGCGTCGATTCCTGTTCGAGCTGATCCACCAAAGAAGTTGTTGTCTTGATCTGACTAAAGATGTTGCCGTACACATCTTTGTTCCAGCATTTCAAGGCTACTTTTGTATTCTTCATCTTGCATAGGAGGGAGATCATTGGGTTGGCTACGTTTGGTTGTAACAAGTATAATGAAATTCAATGATATTGTATGAACAATCAATTTATTTGATGCAAATTTTCAAGACATTGATATTTCTTACAGTCAAACACATCCTAAAACTAGAAAAATTAGAAACATAAGAAAGTAGAAATTGCTATGACTTGCAAGATGAAAGACCTTGTTGGTCAAAATTTTCCAAGGTACAGTATGTATAATACGGAAGTGGGTATTTAATCTTTTCAATTTCCAGTAGTGCTTTCTTTTCTTTTTCTTTTTCTTTTTCTTTTTTAAAATTTCATAAAAGTAAAAGCTATGAAATGATTTTATTTTTTGAAGGATTTTGCCACTGTCCCAAAACTAGAAAAATTAGAAACATAAGAAAGTAGAAATTGCTATGACTTGCAAGATGAAAGACCTTGTTGGTCAAAATTTTCCAAGGTACAGTATGTATAATACAGAAGTGGGTATTTAATCTTTTCAATTTCCAGTAGTGCTTTCTTTTCTTTTTCTTTTTCTTTTTCTTTTTTAAAATTTCATAGAAGTAAAAGCTATGAAATGATATTATTTTTTGAAGGGTTTTGCCACTGTCCCACCTTCCCCTATGTTGCTAGTAACTTCCCTAAACCTTGGATCTTTTGCAGCCGTTAAGAAACCCTTTCATTACCACATAAAGGGCCTGAATGAGTTGAGTGCTTCAGAGCTTCTTCTCTCCTCAGAGCCTCTAAACAGGATAGAGTTTCACATCTATCTAAAACATAGTTAAATATATACCACCCCACTCTAGGCCTACCTATAAAGACCCCAACATAGTGGAGCCTCCTGTTGTTATACTCAATCACAGTGATCCAATAATGTGATCTAAACCGATAATCTTGTGAGCCCATTTAATTATAGAGGTCTTACATGATTGGACTCATGTTTCTCACTCTTCACGTGTGTTAAAAATCTCCAGATTTGAGTGATTCTATCCATTGTAAATCTGAATATTATTTTGGATTTTTAACATATTTTTTCCTAATTGTTTATAACAATAGGCCACTAATCTATGGGTTACAGTTATCTTATCTTGAAAATGTACATGGAATCACCCATCCGTTGTTGATCATTAGTCCAATCAACAGTCAAGATTCCAAAACCATAGGTCCTATATGTAGAAACTGCACAGTAAAACAATATTCACGTCCTCTCTCTCTCTCTTGTTTAAACTTGTAATTACATGGTTAATATATTATTATTATTATTTTAATAGAAGGGTGGGATCACACCACCTAAAACTTTGTTGATATTGAAAAAACAAGTACATCCCCTCAGGTGGGCTCCACAAAAACCAAACCCCACCAGTTGTATACTCAGCTATATATCTAAAAAAAAATAAAATAAATAAAGACTGAAACAAAACAAAGATGGTCTAACCAAATCTACAATGCAAACAACAGATCGCCAAAAGGATTAAGAAGAAAAAAATTTAGACTCCTAATCACCAAAAAACCTTAGCATCAATGGAGCTAGCTGACAACATAGGGCACGCAGAGTGTCCAAAGCCAACAGCCCCGGCAAACTGAGCCCCTCATCCACATATCCCTGGCAAACTTGAGAAACCAAGTCCCATCTACTCTCCTTGTATTGCCCTTTGTTTGGTCCACTCCAACATTCTTGTATTCACCTTCTCATTATTAGGACCCTGCAATCTCTCACTTGGACCTTCGATTCAGCTACCGAAATGGTCCCCACATGTGGGATCTCCAAGCGCTTGCCCTGATCACGAGGGACAAACCGCGTATTGACCCAGCATTATTTATTGTATGAGCCTGGTTCTCTGCCAAGTCCTCGTAGAATAAGCTATCGTCAGGTACTCCATGTGGGGCCCACTCGAGTCTTCCCACCATAAAAGCTGGACACCCCAAAATTCAAGCTGATCCGACTATCATGTAGGCCAAGTTTGCTATGGCCTACCAGAATCTTACATCAGGGTGAAAATTCACTCTCTAAGGTTTCATGGGATTCTGCATCTTATTGACCGTTAGGATTTGACACTCATGACACGTGTGAAAAGGTTCGCATGTGCCTAAGTGCGTAAGTCAGCATGCCTCAACGGATACGCTCACCCGCAAACCAGTTTGTACATACTACATGCCAACAAATCTGAACGGTTTACATGAAGTAGAACCTCATGAAACCCTTTGATACGAAATTTTACTTTGATCCAAAGCTTCGTGGGCCATTAAAAATTCAAACATTTTCTTCCCTTGATTTAAATTTCTCTTTATTATGACTTACCCAAATCTTAGATCAGGGTGAAAATTTATTTCTTTAGGTTTCATGGGATTCTGCATCTCGTGGACCGTTCGGATTCGACACCCATAACACATGTGAAAAGGTGCACATGTGCGCAGGTGAGCATGCCTCATACATATACACACATGCATGTGTGTGTGAGCGCGTGCACGCGTGTGCACACCTTTGCACATGTGTCTTGAGCACACAATCTGAACATTTTTATGTGATATGGCACCCCATGAAATCTTTAGTCTCAACTTTCACCCTGATTCTATACTTTAGGAGCCCATAGTAAACAGAGCAGAAATCCACAGTTAGGCTCATGAGGTTTGATTGGGTGCCGGATCAGACACACACACACACGTTTATTTTGTAAATTATATGTCAGTGAGAAGTTGGAAGAAAGAAAACGGCGATGGACCGGAATCCTTTACAACTGTTGAATGTAGCGTGTAGAAATGCACTCAAGTTCTGTGGTCCTACTATATTATGTGTGACACCCACTCCGTCCATCGGTGCACCTCTATCTACCTGAGATCCGCTACATCCATTAGGTGGACTTCTATGTTATTATTATTATTATTTTTTAATAATATTTTAAATTATAACTAAGGAGCAAAAATTTAGTTAGATATGCAACTCTGGCCGTCCACACCTATTGAAACAATGGGAATGGAACACCAACCATAGACTTATGTGTGGGGCCATTGTGGTTGGTATCTCTCATCAAATGTGTAAATAAATGAGAGTTATAAAAATCAGCCTTATCCAAAACTCAGTAGCCTATATAGTATTGTTTGTATCATATTATATGAACGGTTCACTTTTAGCTAACACAATTGTTACAATAATTATAATTTATTTAATTCAACAAATTCAATTTTAAGATTATTGAAATATTTGGTTAAATTAATTAGATTATTTAAAATAAAATATAAAAGTAAAAATAAAAATTAAGATAAAAGACTTATATATTTAAGTCGAGGCATGGTGTTAGTCACTCGGCTACCCACAAACGTAACAAAATTTTTAAATTTGGAGGAAAATCTAAATATTTGAAATTCCATTTTTAATATAAATTTTGCAACCAAATACAACATCTCATACCTATTATCTACCGTGGATAATTCATTACCTGAAAAGCAGATAGGGTAACCGTTCTTAAATTGTGATTACTGTATAACTGTCTTTTGAAATTAGGCCGTTGCTTATTTTTCATTTCAACCATCCGTTAGATATGCACCAGTAATCAAGTTATATGATAGAGTCGAAAACACTTTTAGTTGAAAATCGATGTAAGTTCGGTATGATAATTTGGACTGATCAATTTTAGCTACCCGTACGTGACATGTAAAATTTCCGAGTGCATGCGTAGAGTATCAAAGCTTTTCTCTCAAAAGAAATGAACAGGTGGAAAATCCTTTTAAGCCTTTCATTTCTTTATCACTCCCTGGCCCACACCGCCATCAGGACAGAAAACAAAACCGAACGTGCCACGACTAAACACGTCAAAGCAAGCCGTAACAAAACCCAAAACGCGCAAACCATGCTCAGACTCGAGTATTGAAATGAGTTGACCTTATTTAATGTTAAGATCAACGGACGAGGATTGTATGCTAATACAACCAGTAGAGAGTTGCTATTGGACGGTGCTCTGTGGGCCCCACCAAAGACACTGACAATAACGACCGGCACTTGAGGCTGTGATTTAAGATAGCTCATCATTGGGGTCCACGGGGTTTGATCAGAAGAAAGTTCTCCAGTAAATCTAGGCCGCTTATTTGTATTATTCTATCCATTTTCCGAGCAATAATAATAAGATCATTTATATCGTCCACTTAGCGTGTTGTTTGAAGCGTAGACCGTTCATTTTAAGTTCCATTTGATCAACGGACCTTCTCAATATACCTTTATTTATCACTTGTTGGAACTATTCCTAAGCTGATCTGCATACCCTATTTTTCAAGTCTTTTACTTCATTAAACGTCTCATGCATGGATTTCAACATCCTCATCTCTTCAATGCTCATCCTTTGCTCAAGCTGCAAATGCTGCAAATTATCCAAAGTAATTGTGGGAAAACACATGAATGCTAACTGATGCGGATGACCGAAAACAAAAAAAAAATAAATAAATTAAAATAATTGAGTAAAATCAAATTTTAAAAAGTATAGAAAAAATAAGAGATAAACGGAACGAAATATTTTTATAATTTGGGAGGTTAAGTACTTCATATAATAAATTTTTTTTCTTCACTAAAACAAAAAATAAATATATAAAAAATAAAATAGAACTCTCTCAGGCTTTCTTATTTTGTACAGGAAACTCACTTGAGAAAGTCTTTCGTCATTATATAAACCTCTCCTTTTAAAGACAACATCATCCAAATGAACATCCATGTAAAACTAAGATATAACACCTTTTAAGCACAAAAAATGAGATATTATTTTTTTAATTTAATAAAGTGAGCGCATGGCACGATTCTATCATTAATCGGGAAAAAAACATTAGAGCCATTCGAGTGGGTCCTTATAAAAAGACTGTGGACCACACCTATCATACAAGCGCAAGCTAATCTAGATGCAAGGACAAAAGTGGACCTCGAAAAGAACTTCTAGACAATCATTTACAGAACATACGCTGACCAAAATTAGGGGACTAGAGAGGAGAGGTGCAGCAACTAGAAACAGATAGAAAGGGAGACCACGAAAAAAGATCCCAAGTCAAAGGCATCTTATAGCACCAAGCCCCACATTATCCAGCACTAGTGCTCCTCTAACTAGCCTCGGAAGGTGGGAACGACATCTGAATATTCTGTCTAGGCTTCTGTCGCTTGCCATTCTCACTAAAGCGTCTGCCATAGAATTCCCCTCGCGGAAGATATGATTAATAATAAGATTTAGGCTCCGTCTTTTGTGCTAGATATCTCCGAATGTATACCAAATATTCCATGGATTGGAGGCAAGTGGGTCCTCCGCAGCATTTGCAATAACTTTGGAGTCAGTTTCTACAATGATGTTAGCAAGGCCCATGTTGGAACAGACGTTCAACCCATCAAGCATGGCCTGGGCTTCCGCGCAAGTATTTGAGGCAGTCCCATAATATCCATGGAAGGTGAAAATTAGCCTACCTAAGTGATCCCGGCATACTCTTCCTCCACCACTCTCCCCTGGGTTGCCTCTCGACAATCCATCAATATTTAATTTCAACCAATCTTTGGGAGGCTTTGACCATCTGACAATGCAAGGCTTGCCTGCATGAGATGGGTTGGGACTGGTTATCCTCAGGGCCTGGAGGATGAAGTTATCAGTTCCTGTCCAAATATGGAATGGATGATCCGATCTCTCTCAAGGGGCATTTCAACCTGGTGGCAGTCCCATCCAAAAAAAGAGATAAGAGGGGCATTTCCTATTAAGGAAACGCATGTGTTGCATACACATTAAACATGCAATCACCCCCGCATCAATGCAAAATGTGCTTATGTGATTGATCATGCGTCTTGGTTCCTCACCAATTCGCTACGATTACATTTGTTGGCAGTCAAAAGAATTACTATCATTTGAAAAGAATTATGAGTTGTGGTGCACTGCATTCCACTTTTGCCATTGACTCTTATATTAATATGACTACCTTTTCTTCCATCAGTTTGGTCTGAAGATCTGGACATGCTACTTGCTTTCTTCATCCCTCTTGATTTTTCTATCTCTTGGGCTAGAGGAAGCATAGGACCGCGGCATTCTTTAATGACAGGGCTAGGGTTGTCAATCTGCCAAGCTCGCCCAATATGCTTTCAGGGCTGGCCTACTTGGAGCCGGTCTTGGGTTTGAAAAATAATTTCAGCCCCTTTAATAATCAGGACAGGCTTAATTAGCTTCATTCATATGCCCGTCAACTCCGCCGAGTCTGGTGTGGCCCGGCCCATCTTCAGCTTTTGCAAAGGTCCTGAGATACTGTAGACAATTGGATCCTATGGGCCCACTCATCGGACCGTCTTTCAAAATCATTCATTTGAGAGGACACTACAAAAATAAAACGGGCATAACCTATCAAATACTACCATTATGCCACCCACATCAACAAATACACTCAAAGACTGAGGTCACACAATCTCTGAATCCAGCTGACAAGCAAGGCCTCAGCCAACACAAGTCCTGGACCTCCAAAGAAATGGTAGAGGTATATCCACCACACTCCATGGTTCCAACAAAGGCCACCAACATAAGAGCCTTCAACCAACAAAACTGACTTGAGGATAGGCAATTCTGTCATGCTGAATTGATTTGGATACCTCGCTTCATTCCTGCATTCCTCAAAGAAATTGAAATCTGTTCTTTATTCCAATAGTTCTGACGCCTGCTAGGTTTAGCATCAAAACTCCCCACACTAATTTAGGAAACTACTCTCTACTACTGAAGTACCTGTTGCATCCATTTCCATTGCCAATCCAAACAAGATTATCTGCTACTGAATTGCTTTCTCTAAGGATATGGGGTACTGTGAAGGAAATGGTTTCAAATTCCTGTTTTGATTCCCTCAAGATGTATCAAATCTTCCACGATAGAATTGAGATATCATTTCTTACCCAGTTCACAATGATTTGAGACTCGGACCTCCAACATGATGTTTTGGAGACCCTCATGAGATTTACAAAGCTTGACCCCATCCAGAAGTGTTCTCGCTTATGAGACATTATTAGAGACCCTGCCATGTTGATATGGAACACATATAACAAGTTCCTTTCGTGATCTCGACACACACCATCTGCCCCCATCTCCCAGGTTCTCTCTTACCGAGCCATCCTTGTTTAGCTTCACCCAATCAATTGGCGATTTTCCATTGCGTGACAGTGATTTCCCTTTTTCATTAAAATTTATAATTTCCCACAATTGCTTGAAGGCCCACAAGGTTCCTGAAAATGATATGATTATCTCACAATAAAGTGTGGAATGATTCACCCAACATTTTGAAGCATGATAATTTGTTCCTTAAGTTAGTCCAAAAGCCACACACAATAACAAAATCGATCCAAAAGCTCAACACAAAAGATCATAAAAGACTATAATACTTTAATAGCATGTTAAATCATAAGATACTACATTGTGAAAATTATAACTTGTTTATTTCATTGGCAATAAAAGAAATGTACAGAAGATGTGAGACACTAGAAATTATAACAGACACATGAATCCATCTAAATAACTATCCATGATAGGTATCATGTACTCTAATAACATACATTATGGCAATAATACGATGGATGGAAATGACATGATTCAAGAAGGTTGCTGAGTCGCCAGCACAACATTTCTGCCCCTGTTTCTTGCTACTGTCGGTCGCCACAGCCAATAACATTTAGTCATCAAATAGAAAATGGAGACTAAGAAACAGATAAATAAAGAGCAAGCAAAGAATATTAAATTCGACGCTTTCAGTTCCCAGCCTATATCATGTGGAAGTCCTTTAGGTGTGTGAAAGTTGTTGCAAAGATAAATCATCACTGACAAAAAAGCGAGTGCCAACAGTAGAATCTGCAGCATAGGAGAAACTATTTTCTCTCGATGTACAGGTTTTACCGGCGACGCGCCTATTAAGATTAGGAACAAGGACATGAAAAACACCAAAAGGTTGAATGATTGGAATGTCTGGAACTGCTTAGGCTCCTTATCAGCCAAAATGGATGTGCCGGCGGTATGAGATTTTTTGTTATTTAAGGTGTTGTTGAAACACATATTCAAATCATCTTGCCAAAGACCGCCTGGTGGGATGAGGGCTGCTTGGAAGGATAGGGTTGCAGTTAGTGTGCCCACCAATATCAATACATTCTTTAATTGGTTATCTGATTTTTCTGTGGACATTTCCCAGGATCTTTCAGCTCCCTTCTTTCGGAGTTCCTTTACCATGTCTTTCTCTGCTGAATTACTAGAACGAGGTGCGAAGACATCCAAGGCTGTGAGACCATTCATGTTCATGGCGTTTATCTCCACTCCAGTCTCAGTGCTCAAGTACGTTATCATCTGCAATTATTTTTTTTCATCTTGAATCAAGGAATGATCTTATGGAAAGAGAAAAAAGAAAAAAACAGAAAAAAGAAAAGAAGAAAAAGAACTTATGGCTCTGGTTTGTTTACTGGTGGGACATGCACCATCGTTACGTGCATGGTTCACTCATCAGGTATGCCGCCGTTAAAAAAAAAAACGAAAACAAAGAAAATGAGGTTCTGAGCTAGGCACATGGTGTGGTGCTTCTGATTAATGGTATGGATTTGCACACGTGTAACATTCGTCTGTGAGCAAGATGTTGCATGATTATTTACTATAAAGGGCTTCTTTAGTTTTCAAATTACAATGGCTGTAAATGGGCAATGGTTATTTACTCCGGTTAATGTGTGGTGACATTAGCTACAATATTTAACTACAATGATAATATAAAATTGATAGTTTTATATTATGAAAATGTAAAGATTATAATTTAATATTTTACCTACTTCCTATCCTATACAAGTGTATTTGACTCTCCAATAACGAGTTATGATTCCTATTTCAACAAACTCTTGAAGAATGTAATGATCGCTCATTAATTACTTTGTATTTCACACAAAATTTGATTACCAAATACAGTAACTTTTTTCATTATTTATATATTTATTTATTATTTGTTTATTTATTTATTGATTAATGATGTAGAGTGGGTCGCGGACAGTTTCATAGCCAAGATGGATCAGAAAAGGCCCCGTCGACGACAAAAGTGATCTGGACCGTCAGACCTTAGATCGGGTGTATCTCGCAATCCGGAATGAGTTATCTGACATATAATATATGATTTTGGGGTAGAACGAGCTACTTTAGCCAACAAAGCCTGCTATGCTAGGTTACGCAGCCCGGATTTGTGAAATACCCCTGGATTGATGGTCGTTTTTCTGTTTTATTTTCATTTTTACTATATATAGTAAGTTTTAGTCTGATTATAACTCTTCATCCGTTGGGCTTTAGGAGTTGTGACCAACATGAAAAGTGCTTAGAATAATTAGGAGAACGGTTTGGTGAAGCCAAGTAGGACACTTACTATTTTTGGCCGAAAACCTTGCGCACTAGTAGACATCACGACCATCTATAAGTAGTAAGTTTACTATTTATAGTCGTGGATTCTAGGAGTTTTAGTTGTAGCTTGATTCTGATTTCTTTCTTATTGCTTGGTTCCCTTATTTAAAGGGTTGTAAACTCATTTTTATTCATTCATTAATCAATTTCAAATTTTATTATAATTTATTTCTATTCTCTTGCTTTCTTTCCTCGTAGATTTGAGAAGTCTCTATGAGGAGTCCAGAGAAGCTTCGTGGATTCGAAGTAGTTATCCTTGAGGAAGACGGTGATCGACCTCATCACGTTCATCCCTGCATTAATTTGGTATCAGAGTGAGGTTTTTCCTCGGGCTAATGATAAACAATGAAGGTATGAATCAAAATCCTGTGGACGGTGATATAGGGATTCGTTATCTTTCGAAAAGAATAGAAGCTTTCCACCGGGAGAGTCAGTTGACCATGCAAGGGTTGCAGACAATCCTTGACCGTCTTGCGGATGCTCTACTTCCGCCCTGAGGACATTAATGAGGATTTTGCTCGATGACCAATCCATGGAGGCGATCATCTAGATCGTGCTGAAAGAGACTTCAAGATAAGGCTGAACTTCCTAGTTTTAACGGTTTCTTATGTATAGAAGATTTCCTCGATTGACTAGTCGAAGTAGAGAAATATTTTAATTATATGGACGTGCCATATCATAAAAAGGTAAAATTGATAGTGTTTAAATTAAAATCTAGTGCTTCTGCATGGTGGGAACAATTGCAACTCTCACGAGCCTGCCAAAACAAGCCGCCCATCTCATCATGACCACGGATGAGACGCCTTCTTCGATCACGATTTCTCCCTAGTGATTATGAGCAGGTATTATTTCACCAATACCAAAATTGCCGACAAGAAAATCGAACTGTTAAAGATTATACTGAAGAATTTTAGCGGTTGGTTACACGAAATGATCTGTCAGAATCTAAGTCACAGAAGGTGGCACGATTTATAGGTGGGTTACTACCGATAATTCAGGACTAAGTTCAAATGTACCCAGTCGGGACCATGGATGAAGCAGTTCAATTGGAGGGGAGGGCAAAAACACAACTTACACGAGCTCCTGCTCGTCCATATCCTTCAAATCGACTTCCCATGACGGGTCTCACACAAGATCCAGTGCTGGCTTAAGAAAAAGATCAGGTAAGAGAACGTCCTCAACCTCCTCCACCCACAAACTGTGATACGGGGAGTGGCTCATCCAGACCTCAACAGGCAGTACCCACAATAGCAGGCCTAAGTAGGATCCCAAATCCTTATACTCGGCTAAGGCCAAACAATTGTTACCTCCGTGGCCAACCAGACCACTTATCAAACACTTGTCCTCAACGTCCCGCAGCACATTTGACTATAAACGAAGGAGATACTGAAGATAAGGTCGCAGAAGAAGATCATGATTTTGATGAATATGAACAAACCACTGAAGAAATAGCAGGTAGCAGTGAGATGACGATCGAGGATCGTGGTGAATCTCTAGTTGTGAGACGATTACTGTATACCCCACGAAAAGAAGTACATCCACAATGGCATAATATATTTCGTACTCGGTGTACTGTCAACGAAAAGGTCTATGATGTGATCATAAATAGTAGTAGCAGCGAGAATATCGTCTTAAGAGATGGTGGATAAGTTACAGTTACTAACGACGAAACATCTTTCCCTGTACTCAATTGGCTGGATAAAAAAGGTGAATGAGACCAAGATAACTGAAGAATACACTATCTCATTTTCAATTGGTAAACATTATAAGGATCAGATACTTTGTGATGTGGTCAATATGGAAGCTTGTCATATGCTACTCGGTCGACCCTGGTAATCGGACCGTGATGCGACCCATCGGGGACGAAACAACGTATACATATTCGTCAAAGATAGTCTAAAATAATCCTTGCCCTTATGACACCAGAGAACCACCCTGAAGCCTCTAAAGTGGAGGGGAGTTCCCTCTTGACCATTCAGAATTTCATGAAGGAATCCAAGGAAACCGGCGAGGTATACGCCGTAGTGGTGAAGGGCGAGGAAGAGGAACCCGCAAACATTCCTCCAAGTTTAAGACTATTGCTAAACGAATTTAAAGAAGTCTGGCCTGAAGATTTACCTGATGGATTGCTCCCCATGAAGGACATTCAACATCACATAGACCTCATCCCTAGGGCTAGCCTGCCCAACCGTCCTCATCATCGGATGAGTCCGAAGGAGTGTGGGATATTTTAGAGGCAAGTGGAGGAATTGATCCGTAAGGGTCTTTTGAGAGAGAGCATGAGCCCATGTGCCGTACCAGCATTATTAACACCAAAATAAGATGGAAGCTGGTGCATCTGTGTCAATAGTCGAGCAATCAACAAAATTACCATCAAATATCGGTTCCCAATACTACGGTTGGATGACATGCTCGATATGCTAGAAGGGGCCAAGGTGTTTTCTAAACTAGATCTAAGGAGTGGGTACCATCAGATTCGTATCCGACCCAGTGATGAGTAGAAAATGACATTCAAGACCAAGGAAGGATTGTATGAATGGCTGGTCATACCCTTCGGCCTATCAAACGCACCAAATACTTTTATGCTTTTGATGAATCAAGTTCTAAAATCGTTCACTGGCCGATTTGTGGTAGTATATTTTGACGACATATTGATATATAGCTAGGATGAGGAGGAGCACATGAAACATCTCAGGCAGGTGCTATAGGTCCTATAAAATAACAAGTTGTACCTTAACTTGAAAAAGTGCAGCTTTTTAATTGACAACCTATTATTTTTAGGATTTGTTGTAACATCCACAGGCATTTGGGTGGACGATGAAAATGTGTGAGCTATTAGGGAATAACCGATCTCGACAAACATCCATGAGGTGAGGAGTTTTCATGGGTTAACGACTTTCTATTGTCGATTTGTGCGAGATTTTAGCACTATAGTTGCGCCTATAAAAGATTGCATGAAAAAAGGACCGTTCCAGTGGACTGATAAAGCTGACAAGAGCTTTCACGAGATCAAGTATCGTTTGTCTACAACACCGGTATTAGTGCTTCCTAACTTTGACAAATTGTTTGAGGTCGAGTGTGACGCTTCATACGTCGGAATTGAAAGAGTATTATCACAAGAAGGTAGGCCGGTAGCCTTCTACAACGAAAAGTTCAGTGAAGCCTGAAAGAAGTGGTCAACTTATGAGCTTGAGTTATATGCAGTTGTTCAGGCGCTGCGACATTGGCGGCATTATCTGATTCAAAGGAAGTTTGTTATATACACTGACCATCAAGCATTAAAGTTTATTAATAGTCAGAATAACGTGAATCGTGTGCATGTTAGATGGGTTGTGTTTTTATAAAAATTTACGTTCTTTTTGAAGTACAAGTCAGGACAGTAGAATAAGGTGGCTGATGCACTTAGCCGTCGTGCATCACTACTTGTTACGATGAGCAACGAGGTGGTCAGCTTCGACTATCTCAAGGAGCTGTATGCTGAGGATGAGGACTTTAAAGATTCTTCGATGAAGTGCCAAGAAGGTCACCCTAGTGACCTTCATATACAAGACGATTTTCTCTTCAAAAGGAATCGATTGTGCATCCCCTAAAGTTCTCTGAGGGAGCAGATTATTTAGGAGCTACATGGAGGTGGCCTCGGTGGACATCTCAGGCAAGACAAGACGCGAGCTCTTGTGGAAGAGCGGTATTATTGGCCGTAATTAGTACGTGATGTGGGAAAAGTCATACAACGTTGTCATATTTGTCAGACCTCCAAGGGACAATCTCAGAATACGGGCCTCTACACCCCGTTACCTGTGCCTGATGGTCCTTGGGAGGATTTATTAATGGACTTCGTGCTTGGTCTCTCATGAACATAATGCGGCATGGATTTGGTGTTTGTGGTGGTCGATCATTTCTCTAAGATGACGCACTTTATCCCATGCAAGAAGACCCTCGATGCAACACACGTGGCGAATTTATTCTTCAGGGAGGTCGTACAACTACACAGGGTCTCCAAGACCATTACTTATGATCGTGACATGAAGTTCATTAGTCACTTTTGGTGGACTTTATGGACTTGATTCAATACACGACTTCAATTCAGCAGTGCTTACTACCCACAAACTGATGGGCAGACTGAAGTTGTGAATCACACATTGGGAAATCTCTTTCGTAGTATTGCAGGAGAAAAGCTGAAGCAGTGAGACTTGACCCTGTCTCAAATAGAGTTCGCATTCAACAATATGGTGAACCGCTCGACAGGAAAATCGTTGTTCCAGATTATCTACGGACGAGTGCTTCGCCGCACACTTGACTTGGTCCCTCTGCCCAAGCACTCAGGCACAAGCATTGCAGTAGAATATATGGCAGACAAGATCATGGGCATCCATGCGGAAGTGTAGGCCAAGTTACATGCCTTGAACAAAAAATACAAGGAGCAAGCAGACAAGCATTGGCGACAAAAGGTGTTCGAGGTGGGCGACCAAGTAATGATCCATTTGCGCCAAGAAAGATTTTCGACGGGAACGTACAACAAGTTGAAGAATAAAAAGATTGGACCGGTACCAATCATCCAAAAGATCAATGACAACGCTTATGTTGTTGATCTTCCAAATAATATATTGATCTCACGGACTTTCAACGTCGCAGACCTGACCGAGTATCATGAACCAGAGCAGGATGAGAACTCGAGGACGAGTTATTTTAAAGTAGAGAGGACTGATGTAGAGCGGGTCGCAGATAGTTTCATGGCCAAGATGGATCAGAAAAGGCCCAGTCGACGACAAAAGTGATCCGGACCGTCGGACCTTAGATCGGGCGTATTTCGCAATCCGAAATGAGTTATCTGATGTATAATATATGATTTTGGGGTGGAACGAGCTACTTTAGCCAACCAACCCTGCTATGCCAGGTTATGCAGCCCGGATTAGCGAAAGACCCCTGGATTGATGGTCGTTTCCCTGTTTTATTTTCGTTTTTACTATAAATAGTAAGTTTTAGTTTGATTTTAACTCTTCATCCGTTGGGCTTTAGGAGTTGTGTCCAACATGAAAAGTGCTTAGAATAATTAGGAGAACAGTTTGGTGAAGCCAAATAGGACACTTACTATTTTTGGCCAAAAACCTTATGCACTAGTAGACATCACGACCGTCTATAAATAGTAAGTTTACTATTTATAGTAAGTCGCGGATTCTAAGAGTTTTAGTTGTAGTTTGATTCTGATTTCTTTCTTATTGCTTGGTTCCCTTATTTAAAGGGTTGTAAACTCGTTTTTATTCATTCATTAATCAATTTCAAATTTTATTAAAATTTATTTCTATTCTCTTGCTTTCTTTCCTCGTGGATTCGAGAAGTCTTTGTGAGGAGTCCAGAGAAGCTTCGTGGATTCGGAGTAGTTATCCTTGAGGAAGACGGTGATCGACCTCATCATGTTCATCCCTCCGTCAATTAACTTGCACTGACTTCATTCAACTGATGGTTTACTTTGATAAATAAGTCCTCTAAGCAGTTATAATGCTTGTAGTTGGATTAGGACAATTAGACAGTCCAATCCATTGATCTAAACTGTTCATTGTCTAGCATATATTTCATGGGTTGCCAATATGTAAACCTAGCGCTAATCTGACAAATACTACCATTTGATCAATGATCTTTAATATGGAGATTTTTTTTTAAAATCCAAAAATCGATCCACTCAACAACTTGATCTATATATTTTAAGGTCCTCATAAGAATTACTAATGATTCTAAAGAATCATTTTTGTTCAACAATGGTAACCAGGTACATCCATTGCTTGGAAAAGCAATGTTTATAGAAATTAAGGCAAAATCAAACATGGAGTGGATAGTCGGATCAGTTTGATGTTTGCATGAAGTTCATAATTTGTTTAGAATTTTTTTCTTTTTTTGGGCATAGGCACTCACACACGCCACTCATACCATATGAGTGCTCGATCCCATGACCTCATGTTGAAACTCTTGTGAGTTTATCACTGAGCCATAGGTCACACCACAATTGTTTAGAGGTTAATAGACAGATCAAATTAATTGATTGGACTGTCCAAGTGAAATTATTGCACCTAAGAGCACTATGACTTATAATGATATCAAGAAATATTTAATTTGCGAGGGTATAGACCACTAAAGCGTGATTATCATACAACAGCTAATTCATGGTAGGAATTGTGGATTGGGCACCCAGTAAACTTTGTGAGCCTACCATGATGTATGCATCTTATCCATACTGTCCATCTGTTTTACTAATTCATTTTAGGGCATGGAATCCAAATCTCAAGTAGACCACACTATCTGAAACAGTCGGGATAATGACATCCACAGTCAAAACCTTCGTAGGCCCACAGTGATGTTCATCTGTCATCCAACGTGTTCATAATGTCACAAAGATATGGATGAAGGGAAAAATTCAAAGATCAGCTTGATCCAAAACTCTATGCCCCCCAAGATGTTTTCAACGGTAGGAGTACAATTCTCACAGTTTCATGTTATGCTGTTTGCTTCAGCGTTGGATATGCTTAAGTATTCGGCTCATGCACTAAAATGAGCCGGAAGACTAGATGGACAGCTGGATAAGACACACACATCATGGTGTGCCACAGAGTTTACTTGGCACCTAATTTGCATCCCTCACAGAAATAATAAAAATGTACGGTTCAAATAATTGAAAAATACAAGCACGTGGACTTGTGGGTGGCAACAGACAAAATGTACGGATCAAAAATTGAAAAATACAAGCATGTGGACTTGTGGGTGGCAACAGACAGCTGAATCCTGACTCATGGCAGAGGCAAAATGTACTATTTCATAATGTATTCTCTAATCCGAAGGTAGAAAGAACCAGGTGAACAAGGGTAAGTCCGACTGCGTCTCACCCGCTATAGATCATTACTGTTAAAAGTAGGCCTGGTCATATCAAGTGTGGAAATTAGGGTTGTAGATTTCCTCCCAAAGGCTTTTGGCAGAAGTTGTAAGGAATCTGACTCCAGCCCACAGACAATCAAATATAAAATTAGGGACGCATATTGCCTGTAATGAGTCTGGACTCTGTCCAACACGCTGGACCCCTTCATTATTGTCAAAAGTAGGCCCGGACATATCAAGTGTAGAAATTAGGGACGCGGAATTCTTGCTTAGGTTTTTCACAGAAGTTATAAGGAATCCAACTCCATCCTACATGCATTGGATTCATAGATTACTGTCAAAAGTAGCCAGATCATACCAATATAACTTTAAAATTAGGAATGGACTTGTCAAGACTTTTTGCAGCTGTAATGAGTCTTGACCCGTCGAACATGTTGGACCCATTCATTACTGTCAAAAGCAGGCTAGTCATATCAAGTGTAGAAATTGGGGACTTAGAATTGGGGATACAGAATTCCTGCTAAGGCTTTTCTCAGAAGTTGTGAGGAATCTAACTCCATCCTACACGCATTGGATCCATTCATCACTATCAAAAGTAGGCCCGGTCATGTAAGTTAAAAATTAGGGACGCACATTACTTGTCAAGACTTTTTGCAATTGTAACGAGTCTTGATCCGTCCAACATGTTGGACCCATTCATTACTGTCAAAAGCAGGTCAGTCATATCAAGTATAGAAATTGGGCACATGGATTACCTGCTAAGGCATTTTGTAGAAGTTAGGTGAGGCCCTCTTAAGATGGATTTAAAACTCAAGTTAGCCACATGAAAGAAAATAGTAGAGATTAAACAGCCACTCTTGAGACATTCATGTGGTTACAGAGGATTTTTTTTTAAAATATTTTTTTCAATTCATCCTGATGAAAATGACTTTACAAAGTGTATGTACGTATTGAGGTGGACTCCGGCTAGCTCCCCAATGCAAAAACTTTATGTGAAAGCCTTTGCCCCTATCTAGATATGGACATTAGAAGAGAATTAAAGGAGAGAGCCACCCAAGTCGTGCACAGGGAAGCAAGATAGCTATGACCGTGGGGTCTGTGATTGTATGACTAATAAAATAGGGTATATTCCATTGAATGGTTCAAATGACCATTTGTTTTTTATGAATAATTTATTAATGAGGTCGCCGGCCAAGGAAACGGATTGGCTACTACCCAACGACGACCTGGCTGGAGATGGAACGGTCCAGTCAGGCTTTGGGCTCTAAGGCTGGCTGTTATGTAGGTGTTTTATCCGGATGGGTCACCCATTTTGACTGATCATTTTAGATGAACCAAAAACTGAGGTCAATCGGATACTAAGTAGACCACACTAAAGGAAACAAAGGGAATTAAATGCTTACCATTGAAAATCTCTTGGGGCATAGAGTTTTGGATCAAGCTAATATTTATATTATCCTTTCATCCAGTCCTATGTAACCGTATGAATAGATTGGATGGTAACTAAATATAATGCTGGGTCTTAGGAAATTTTGAACTTGGATTCATTGTAACCACTACTTCCTATGGTGCTGTCTATTAAAGCCTTCAGTCTGCCTTTTTTGGAATCAAAACAACGTTAATGTGGACCAATTACAATACATTAGAATACAAATTTTTTATTTGTGGCCAGCGGAGAATCTAGATTCTTTACGCTCAAAATGGATGTACAACTTAGATAATAGACATATATCACAGTGGCCCTGCAGACGGGTTGGACAATATTAGGTGATGGTCCACCCAGTGAGTAACTTCTAGATTATTAAGTTCAAGTGAATCTAATCCGTTCAATAGATTAGCACTGCCAGGAGAAGCAATTTATAAAAAATTCAGCCATATCCGGTCATTAAATGGACCTTAATTACATTTATCTATTTATCAATGCTATAAACTGTTTTCTATGGTGTGGTTCACTTGATGGGTAGATAGGGATAAATTTTTCATACTTACTGATTTACGTAGCAATCTTTTAGGAGGATTGGATATCACAAGAACTTAAAAGGTTGGAAGTTATCCAGTAGTTGCACCATAAACACTGGTCCAGCCAGTTGTACTTGAGACCTCTTCATCATGGAACTCATCGGCGACGCTGCCGGCTCGGCAGAAGAGAAAAAAAAAAGGAAGACAGAGAGAGAGAGAAAGAGAGAGAGAGAGAGAGAGAGAGAGAGAGAGAGAGAGAGAGAGAGAGGATCCATACCGGAATATGCTTCTTCATTGCAGCGAGATGAAGAATGGTGTTTCCATTCGCATCCTTTCGATTCACAAACTCGTTTACATAATCCACACCCAGAAAACCTATCAACGTCGTCAGTGCATCAATCTGATAATTATATTTCACATAAAGGTGTAGGATCGTCTCATCTCGATCCGTCATGTCACGAATCCACTCGGGTTTGGTTTCCTTGAACACGGTCAAGACATCGAGGTGACCTTTCATCGCAGCTGCGTGGACAGGAGTCCACCCTTTTGAATCGCGATCATATGAAACATCAACGATTAACGGTAAGAGCTCCCTTACGATACCGGCAGACCCGTTTTCCGATGCCATGCGCAGAGGTGAGAATCCTTGAGAGCTCAATACGTGGGCGAGCTGGGGCTTCCGACCTAGGATTTCTTTGGCAAAGTCAACACTCCGATGTAGAATCGCAATGTGCAAAGGAGTCTGTGAAACAAATTCCGTAAAAATCCTATCAACATTGGGTTGATTTTCTTGAAGTAAGTTTCTCAGGGAAGTCACGTTCCCCGTTCGTAATACATTGGAGATTCTCAAATCCATCTGCCTCGAATCCATCTCTCTCTCTCTCTCTCTCTCTCTCTCTCTCTCTCTCTCTCTCTCTCTCTCTCTCTTCCCCCC
This sequence comes from Magnolia kwangsiensis, assembly GCA_037074715.1. NCBI lineage: Eukaryota > Viridiplantae > Streptophyta > Magnoliopsida > Magnoliales > Magnoliaceae > Magnolia > Magnolia kwangsiensis. Next base: position 202,872,251 of record CM073571.1, read on the forward strand.
CCCCCCCCCCCCCCCCCCCCCCCCGGCTTTTACGTATATTGTCTCTGGGTTAATTGGGTTTTTGTAGAATGCGTGGCGACCAACGTATGATGAATTCGGACATTCGGTGGATTTTTTTATAAAGCGTCCACACCCTTCATTTGATACTCCGGCAGAACGTGATGGTTGATATGCACGCACTCAAGACCTGTATGCAAGTAATGTGTGAAGTTAAATTACACCGTCCAGATTATGGGACCTACTCTAAAAAAGTCATTAAACGGAAATCATATTGGTCAAATATCTGTGACCGCTGATTTAAGATAACTTGTTTGTTAAATTCAGACCGTTGGATGGTTTCCATTTTCACCTTCCACTGTAAGTCCACCAATCGAATAGCCAGTAGCTACCCAACCAAACTAGTGTAAAATTTAGGTTCTGACCCGCCTAAATTGGATCTCAGAGTTTAGATTCTTCGGTTTTAGTAATGTATGTGCTTACGTGTCAATTCTTTGTGCCTGCGTATCAACCATCACAGACGCCCGGAGCATAAAAAAAGTTTTTCTCAACCATTAAAAAAAGGCCAGGATATTCTTTGGCTTTCGTGGAAAAAGGGCGGTCGAAAGCCGATCATCTGGTGGGTCCCACATAGATACTTGGTCAATAGAGCAGGCCACTCTGCCAATTAGGTGGAACTGACATAAAAGAAATGAACGCGGTTGAAAGAAATTGATCAGTGGTCCATATTTAGCGCACACGTGTGGCCTGCCTGAGCAGGGTATGTTCCCGGTGGACTCCATCTCATCGATGTGCAATACTTGGAACGTGTGCAGGCACACGTGCTTCAAAGGCCTCCATTCATCTAACGCTAGGAGATATTTAAGAGATGACCTCGGCATGTGCGAGATCTGTGGTTACTTGCAGGTGAGTCCTTCCAAGAACATTACAGTCTAAGAATTAAGTGGGACCTCTTGCGGTGGAAACCAAACTGACAGATGTTGTGAGCCACAAATGTTCGCTGACATAGAAGCATTTTAAAATGATAATTTTATATATCTTAGTTTGATAACTCATGAAAGTACTGAGATTTCTCTCTTTCTCGTTTTGTAATTATCTTGCATCCCTTGAGATAAAAGGAAAATTTTATTGGATAACTATAACACCAGCCATGCCTAACATAACAGAAACTAGAGTGAAGATATTGAGATGAAAGACTAACAAGGCCAGAAACTATAGAATTAGAGCTGATTGCATTTGAAACTTATATATTCGTACTAATAAATAACAAACTAAGAAAAAGCAGACTTAGATAGTTTAGTCACCTGCAGTGGAAACAAGATCAAGATCCATACTGGTTAGTTATGAGTTGTTACAACTTGAAAGCTATATATAAAGGGATGAGAAGAAGGGCAAGGAGATTAATATAGTGGCAAGAAAAGACTTTGATGACGAATGATCTAACTGAAGATATGATCGTCATCTAGCTACCCCAATTTATTGGAATAAGGTTTAAATGATGAATGATGACACTTGATTCCACCAAGATAAAAGGTAAAATTAATGTTGTGTTCTGGTATTCATACTAGGGATGTAGTTGTCAAATTATTGTTATATTTCTTTGAAATTTAAGTTAGAATCTAATTGAACTATAATTTAGAGACTAATGCCTAGATACTTGATTCTTTGTTTGTTTGTTTGTTGTTGTTATTATTATTTTTTTAAAATTTTTAATGTCAATAAGCTAGTCATGGCATAAGTAGATCACATGTGTAGAGTACATCACGGATTCATAAGGTCCTTGGGGAGTAGATTATGTGTTTCCCAATGTGCAGCTTGGATGGATCTCAAACTGTGAGGCCCACCGTGATTATGTACCTTAAATCCACTCCATCCATCCATTTTGACATCTCATTTTAGGACCTGAAGCCAAAAATTAAGTAGATTGGAGCACATCTTAGGAAACAGCGGTGATTGAATCCCCACCGTTAAAAACTTCTTTAGGGCCACCGAAATGTTTATATCAGCTTGATCCAAAACTACTGTGGCTCAAAGAAGTTTTTAATGGACGGCTTGGATAAAAGACATGCATTCACGGTCGCCCAACAGAGTTTAGTCAGTACAATAAAAGCATACTAGCTCGTTAGGCAATCCAATTTTGATTGGGTGAGCTGCCGCACATCTCCACACCGCAGCCCTAGACTGAAATCAGTCGAAGATCCGGTCTTCTCATCAGGTGGACCACAAGTTCAATAAACGGCAATTTGACCTGAAATCCATTTTTTAAAATCAAAATACCTAAATGTAAAATTCTAGTTATATATATATATATATATATATATATATATATATATATATATATATATATATATATATATATATTCATTTTATTTATAAATGTTGTGCTGGTGCAGCACAGATGATGTGGCCCAATGAGATTTCAGGGCACACGAAATCCCTATGCCTTGGAAACGGACCAGCTGAGAACTTTGAAGGACTGGAATCCTCACCAACTGGGAAAAAAAATATTCTGAGATACACAACTTACGTGGTCCACACCACAAGAAACAATGGGAATGGAACGACCAGCCACAGACTTATATGTGGGGCATTGGTATTTTTCCGAATGACTTAATAAGGGCTACTGACTCAACAGGACTAAGGAAAGATATAAAAATAAGCTTGATCCAAAATTTAGGTGGACCACACCGTGTTGCTTTTATCACATCCACTCCATCTATCATATGGGCCCATCAATGTTATACCAGGGCCCCAAAAACATACAATCAAAATGTCAGGTGCGCTACACATATGGGACGAATGTGGAGTACTGGATGCCACACTAAGGTTTTTCGGTGGTTCTTTCATCGTGTTTATACTCCATCCATCTTGGTCATGTGCTCTTCACCGTGACTTATACTTCTTTCCAAATTCTCTTGGTTTTCCTAATTTTCCTAATTTTACTTTTTTAATAAAAAAATATTTTTTTATATATGTTATGATAATCTTTTAGTTATCATTTTATTGACCGGAAAGGATTTCAGCAACTCATGCTTATGAAATTTTAATCAATGTTTGAAATTATTGTCCAATACCCAAAGCTAGTTTTGGCCAGGGTAATAGTTATCTTTTTGCTCATTGGTGCAAGTGGGAGTTTTATCAGAAGTTTCTCTTATACTACTTCTAGAATTATAAGAGTTTCAATACGGGGTCATAGGTTCGAGTGTCCATTGTGCTGATATCTTAATGTAGTGTGAGTGTGTGGGGGTGTGAGTGCCATGTAAAATAATAATAATAATAATAATAATTAATTAATGGGCTCACAAGATCTTATGATAACTATGTGATATATATATAAGGGACCTTCACAAAAAGTTTAAAATGCACCGCTTATGTCCAACATCTGCATAATTACTATTGGAGTAAAGACGATGTATTCACCTCTATTATTCTATGATTAGGAAGACCCTCAAACATAATTATTGATTTAAATCATTTAAAAGCAACTTTAATGGATAATAAATATTTTTATGAACATCTCCATCTCGCAAGTCTTTCTGGTGGGATGCTTGAACAAGGGGGTAAGCCTTCCCTTTAAAAAAGAACTCAATCTCATTATTATCATAAAAGGAAAAATAAAAAGATAAAGCAGTGTTGGACCCATTCGCTCGTAGACACGGACGCATGACAATATCATATTGCAAAGAGGGGAAATGATGACATTGACGTGCCGTTCGTAGGACCTACTGCAGTGATAATTGAGGGAAGCCCTGAGATGGTGGAAACGGTGGAACACGGCTTTATGATTAGGATGACTCTCAAACATAATTGTTAATTTAAATCACCTAAAAGCAACTTCAATGGATAATGAATATTTTTCCGAGGCTTTATGATTAGGATGACTCCCAAACATAATTATTAATTTAAATCATCTAAAAGCAACTTTAATGGATAATGAATATTTTTATGATCATTCCTATTTTGTAAGTGTTTTCAGTGGGTGGGATGCTTTAACAAGGGGTAAGCCTTCCTTTTCAAAAAGAACTCAATTTTGTTATCATCGTAAAGGAAAGATGAAAAGATAGAGCGTGTTGGACCCGCTCGCTAGTAGACACGGACGCATGACATCGACGTGCCGTTCTTAGCACCCACTACGGTGATAATTGAGGGAAGTCCAGAGATGGTGGAAACGGTGGAGCGCGGCTTCGGTGGATCGGATTCACCAAGGTGGGTGGAACCACTGACTGTGGGGCTCACAGTGATGTATGTTCCTTAAATCTACACTGTCCAACCATTTTGACAGCTACTTCTAGGACATGATCCAAAAAATGAAGTTGACATAAATCTTAAGTGGATCACACCATAGAAAACTGTTGTGATTGAATCCCTACCATTAAAAATTTCATGGATTCCACTCGAATATTTATTTGACATCCAATCTGTTGATAAGGTCACAAAGACCCAGATGAAGAGACCACATGGATATCATATTGGTCCAAATCTTTTGTGGTTTAAAGTAAGTTTTTAATGGTCATTACCACTGTTTACTGTACCATGGTACATCTAAGATTTGGATTTACTTCATTTTTTAAGATTATGTCCTGAAATGAGTTTTCAATACAGATGGATGGCATGGATGAAGTCACATACATCAAGATGGGCCCACAGTTGGTAGGCACACCCAACCGAAGCCACGCCCGGAATGGTGACATTGAAGTGTAGTGCCAGAACTGTTGCAAAAAGCTGCATGGAAGGCTTTGGCCTGCATGTAAAAAGTTTTGCACTTTTGGATTAGACACGGAGACGCGGACATCACCGTGGGGTTGCTGTGGGGTTGTAGGTTGTGCTACTAGTTTGTTTGGTGTCTCGAATATCATGGTAAGTAGATTGCTTGTGGCACCCACCGTGAGGTTGTCCCTGTGGTGTGGTAAGACGTGTGAGGCTCGCTGTGATATACGTTGATTATTTATACCGTCCATCCATTTTGCTTATCTCATTTTAAGCATCAGCTCAAAAATGACATAGATCCAAAGCTTAAGTGAACCACTCCATATAAAACAATGTGGATCGAAATGCCCCCTCTTAAAACTTCCCTAGGGCATTCAATCCTTCCTATTTTTCTGGGTCCACTTTAGCTTTAGATTTACGTCATTTCTTAGCTCATAAAATTATGTAGCAAAATGGATGGAAGCATGAAACATATACATCATGGTGGGCTACATTGAGCATGTGCTCCCTGCGGCAGGTGCCACTGACAATTTACTTCTTAAATCACTTGGCTACGTGATGTAAGGCCTTGTAGGGCCCACCGTGCTGTATGTGATTTATATCCATGCTGTCTATTCATTTTTGGGGAAGCAGATCCCAACAGCTCTTTAGACCACGTACATACATGTTGTGGGGTCACCACGCAATCTAATTCCATTCAATTGCAGGATGTAACAAGGTGGCTATTGGTTGGTGTTCTATGGGCCCCACCATGATGTATAGGTTTTAACTATACTGTCTATTTATGAGCCCAAAAATGAGGTAGATCTAAATCTCAGATGGACCACATCACAAGAAAACATTGATGATTGAACGACCACCATTAAAACTTTCTCAGGCTGACCATAATGTTCATATGCCATGCATCCAACTTGTTGATTAGATCACTGGACACTTGTTTTCTTCGTTAATTTTTTTTTAAAGAAAAAACTCTCACATAAAACTTTGATGGAATAGGCTATAGAACCACACCTGTGATGTAGAGCGGGTCACGGACAATTTCATGGCCAAGATGGATCAGAAAAGGCACGGTCGGTGACAGAAGTGATTCGGACATCGGACCTTAGATCGGGCGTATCTCACAATCCGGAATGAGTTATCTGACGTAAAATATATGAATTTGAGGTAGAACGAGCTAATTTAGCCAACTAACCCCGCTACGCCGGGTTGCGCAGCCCGGATTTGCGAGAAACCCCCTAATTGACGGTCGTTTTCTCGTTTTAATTTTGTTTTTACTATAAATAGTAAGTTTTAGTTTGAGTATAACTTTTCATCCGTTGGGCTTTAGGAGTTGTGTCCAACATGAAAAGTGCTTAGGATAATTAGGAGAACGGTTTAGTGAAGCCAAATAGGACACTTACTATTTTTGGCCAAAAACCTTGCGCACTAGTAGACATCACGATTGTCTATAAATAGTAAGTTTACTATTTATAGTAAGTTGCGAATTATAGGAGTTTTAGTTGTAGTTTGAGTCTGATTTCTTTTTTATTGCTTGGTTCCCTTATTTAAAGGGTTGTGAACTCGATTTTAGGAATTCATTAATCAATTTCGAATTTATTAGAAATTATTCTTATTTTCTACTTTCTTTCCTCGTGGAGTCCAGAGAAGTTTCGTGGATTCAGAATATTTATCATCTTGAGGAAGACGGTGCTCGACCTCACGTCCTTCCCTGCGTCAGTTTGGTATTAGAGCGAGGTTTCTCCTCGGATCGATGACTTCTAACGACGGGTCGGGCAACAATCCCATGGGCGGTGCCCCAAGGAATTTACCTTTAACGGCGGTAGTTTTCGAAGCAACCATGCAAGAGAATCGACAAGCCATGCAAGGGCTACAGGCTTCTATGGATCGCATAGCGAATCTCTTGGCGGAAACCCTAAGGCAACTCCGTGTTCCTGGTGGTAATCTTCCACCGCCGATTGTTGAAACTCGCAATTGCCCTGATTGCTGGATAGTACCAGCAATGCATCCACGGGTCATTCCTGAGGAAGGGGGCTCCAGTGAGGAGGAAATCGATGACATAATCTTTCAACACCCCAGACAAGGCGGCGATCGAGTAGATCGAACAGATCGAGAATTTAAGATGCGGGTTGATATTCCTAACTTCAATGGCCAACTGCACATTGAGGATTTCCTCGATTGGCTTTCTGAAGTTGAGTGATTTTTCGACTATATGGATATCCCTGAAGGAAAGAAGGTCAAGCTTGTGTCGTACAAGTTGAAAGGAGGAGCTTCAGCTTGGTGGGAACAACTGCAACTCGCACGAACTAGACAGATGAAAGCACCAATCCGCACATGGCAGCGGATGAAGCAACTACTACGTGCTCGATTCCTCCCTAGCGATTACGATCAGGTATTATTTTAACAATATCAAAATTGTCGACAGGGTAGTCGGTCGGTGAGAGAATACGCAGAAGAATTTTACCGCCTGGCGGCGCGTAACGATTTAGTCGAGACTGAATCGCAGCAAGTCGCCGGATTCAACGGTGGATTGCGTATGACGATCCAGGATCGGGTCCAGATGCAGCCCGTTTGGACGATGAATGATGCGATCAAATTGGCTACTTGGGCAAAAGCACAACTTGAACGTTCTACCACACGGCCCTATTCTACCGCAAGGATCACTACGGCGGGTCCATCCCAGGGAGTTCCACAGTCTAAGGGGAAGGAACCCGTATAAGCACGCGCTCAACCTCCTACGTCTGAGAGCCGAGGTCAGGGAAGCGGACAAGCTAGACCTCAAAGGGGCGTATCGACTGCTACTGGTCCAAGTAGAATCCCGAACTCTTACGCTCGACCCCGGCCTGACAACTGCTATTGTTGTAGCCAACTGGGCCACCTATCAAATACTTGTCCCAAGCGAAAGGTGGCAAACCTCACCATCAATGATGGTAGTGCTGATAACGCCGATGAAGATCCAGATGATGAAGAGCAGGAGCATACCACCGAGGACGAGGTAGATGAATTAAGTTGGGTTCAGCAAGATCACGGCGAGTCACTCGTCGTGAGGCGGTTATTATATGCGTCAAGAAAGGAAGTGCATCCACAGAAGCATAACATCTTCCGCACTAGGTGTACGGTGAATTGAAAGGTTTGTGACGTGATTATTGATAGTGGCAGCAACGAGAATATCGTCTCCAAGGTCATGGCGGAGAAATTACAATTGAAAACAGAGCGTCATCCCTCTCCATATACAATCGGTTGGATCAAGAAGGTCAGTGAAACAAAGGTAACTGAACGGTGCACCATATCCTTTTCAATTGGTAAACATTATAAGGATGAAGTAGTATGCGATGTGGTTGACATGGAAGTATGTCACATACTACTCGGTCGACCCTGACAATCTGACCGTAATGCCACTTATAAAGGGTAAGATAACATATATATCTTCGTCAAGGATGGCCGGAAGACCATATTGGCCCCTATGGATCCAGAGGGACCACCTGAAACTTCTAAAGTGGAGGGTCGTTTTCTCTTAACCATACGGGACTTCGTGGAAGAATCCAAAGACATAGGACAGGCTTATGCATTAATTGTAAAAGGGGAAGAACTCGAGCCTACCATCATCCCTGAAAGACTAAAGCCCTTGCTACATGAATTCAAAGAAATCTGGCCCAATGACCTTCCTGATGGGTTACCTCCCATGCGGGATATCTAACACCATATCGACTTTATCCCCGGGTCCAGTCTACCCAATCGGCCTCATTATCGAATGAGTCCGAATGAGTGCGAGATTTTTTAAGAAAAAGTGAAAGAGTTGATCCGTAAGGGTCTTATTCGAGAAAGCATGAGTCCATGTGCTGTACCAGCTCTATTAACTCCAAAGAAAGATGGGAGTTGGCGCATGTGTGTCGACAGCTGAGTCATCAACAAAATCACCATAAAGTACAGGTTTCCTATACCCCGGTTGGACAATATGCTGGACATGTTAGAGGGTGCCAAAATATTTTCTAAATTGGATCTAAGGAGTGGCTATCATTAGATTCGAATACAACTGGGTGATGAGTGAAAAACGGCCTTTAAGACCAAGGAATGATTGTATGAATGGATGGTCATGCCCTTCGGTCTTTCGAATGCGCCTAGCACGTTCATAAGATTGATGAACCAAGTTCTGAAACCTTTCATTGGACGATTCGTTGTGGTTTATTTCGATGATATTTTGATATATAGTCAAGACAAAACTACCCATATAGAACACCTCAAGAAGGTCCTTCAGGTGCTTACTAAAAATAAACTGTATCTCAATTTAAAGAATTGCAAGTTCATAACTAATAGCCTATTATTTCTGAGTTTTGTCGTAATGTCCACGGGCATTCGAGTGGATGAGGAAAAGGTGAAGGCAATCAGAGAATGGCCAGTTCCCACAAATATTCACAAAGTGCGAAGTTTTCATAAACTGACGACATTCTATCGTCGGTTCGTGAGAAATTTCAGTACTATTGTGTCATAAATCACAGATTGCATGAAAAAAGGGTAGTTTCAGTAGACTGACGAAGCCAATAAGAGCTTTACCAAAATCAAGCGCAGATTATCTACGACCCCGGTTCTTATACTTCCCAAATTCGATAAACTGTTTGAAGTCGAATGTGATGCCTCATATGTCGGAATTGGGAGAGTTTTGTCTCAAGAAGGTAGGCCGGTAGCCTTCTACAGTGAGAAACTTAGCGATGCACGTAAAAAGTGGTCTACATACGAGATCGAGTTATACGCGGTAGTCCAGGCACTGCGACATTGGCGACATTATTTGATTCAAAGGAAATTCATACTTTACACGGACCATCAAGCTCTCAAATTTATTAATAGTCAAGCTAACATTAACCGTATGCATGCTAGATGGATCTCATTTTTACAGAAATTCACGTTCGTGCTAAAACATAAGTCAGGACAACAGAACAAGGTAGCTGATATGTTGAGTCGCCGTGCAAATTTGTTAGTAACTATGAGCAATGAAGTCGTCGGGTTCGAGTGCCTCAAAGACATATATGCCGATGACGACGACTTCAGGGATGCATGGGTTAGATGCCAAGAAGGTCACTCCGGCGACTTACATATGCAAGACGAGTTCCTTTTCAAGGGAAATCGATTGTGCATCCCGAACAGTTCGCTAAGGGAGAAGATAATCCAAGAGCTACAAGACGCGAGCTCTTGTGGAAGAACGGTATTACTGGCCGCAGTTGGTACGTAATGTGGGAAGGACAGTCCAACGTTGTTATATTTAGCAAACCTCTAAGGGGCAATCTCATAATACGGGCCTCTATACCCCATTGCCCGTGCCTGATGGCCCTTGGGAGGATTTATCTATGGACTTCGTGCTTGGTCTCCCACGAACACAACGTGGCATGGATTCGGTGTTCGTGGTAGTAGATCGTTTCTCTAAGATGGCGCACTTTATTCCATGCAAGAAAACTCTCGATGCAACACACGTGGCGAATCTATTCTTCAGAGAAATTGTGCGACTACACGGGGTTCTCAAGACTCTTATTTCTGATCGTGACACGAAGTTCATAAGCCACTTTTGGCGAACTTTGTGGACTCGATTCGATACACGACTTCAGTTCAGCAGCGCCTACCACCCACAGACTGACGGTCAAACTGAAGTTGTGAATCACACTTTGGGAAACCTCCTTCGATGTATTTCAGGAGAGAAACCGAAGCAGTGGGATTTAGCCTTGCCTCAAGCGGAGTTTGCATTCAACAACATAGTGAACCGCTCGACAGGAAAATCTCCATTCCAGGTTATTTACGGACGAGTACCTCGCCACACACTATACTTGGTCCCTCTGCCCAAGCTCCCAGGCATGAGTATTGCAGCAGAACATATGGCAGACAGGATCATGAGTATTCATGCGGAGGTGCAGACTAAGCTACATGCCTTGAACGAAAAGTACAAGGAACAAGCGGACAAGCATTGTCGACAAAAGGTGTTCGAGGTGGGCGACCAGGTAATGGTCCATCTGCGAAAAGAAAGATTTTCGACCGAGACATACAGCAAGTTGAAGAATAAGAAGATTGGACCGATACCGATCATCCAAAAGATCAATACAATGCTTATGTTGTTGATCTTCCAGATGACATGGCGATCTCACGGACTTTCAACGTTGCAGACCTGACCGAGTATCATGAACCAGCGTAGGAGGAGAACTCGAGGGCGAGTTCTTTTCAAGTGGAGAGGACTGATGTAGAGCGGGTCGCGGACAATTTCATGGCCAAGATGGATCAGAAAAGGCACGGTCGGCGATAGAAGTGATCCGGACCATCGGACCTTAGATCGGGCGTATCTCACAATCCGGAATGAGTTATCTGATGTAAAATATATGAATTTGGGGTAGAACGAGCTACTTTAGCCAACCAACCTTGCTACGTTGGGTTGCGCAGCCCGAATTTGTGAGAAACCCCCTGATCGACGGTCGTTTCCTCGTTTTAATTTTGTTTTTACTATAAATAGTAAGTTTTAGTTTGAGTATAACTTTTCATCCGTTGGGCTCTAGGAGTTGTGTCCAACATGAAAAGTGCTTAGGATAATTAGGAGAACAGTTTGGTGAAGCCAAATAGGACACTTACTATTTTTGGCCAAAAAGCTTGCACACTAGTAGACATCACGACCGTCTATAAATAGTAAGTTTACTATTTATAGTAAGTTGCGAATTCTAGGAGTTTTAGTTGTAGTTTTCATCACATCATGATAGCCCATGGTCCCAAGTTTTTTGTGGCCCACCCTGAAGTCAGATTTACTTCAAACTTAGGACCATGGGCTATCATGATGTGATGAAAACGGTGAAGGGAGCAGATTTTTTGAGAAAACACCATAGTAGGCCCCACTTATTTTTTGTACAAAACATCCAAATAGTGCGAAAAAACGTCACGTGCATGCCATTGGGTTTTGACTGTGGCAACCATCATGGTCCATATGATGAATCTGGACCATTCATTAGAATCTCACGGCCCATAGTACCATCACCTAGGTGATAAAATTTCAAGGTACAACGGAGATTGATTTTTAACCGCCCAAACGTAGGACGGACGGCTGAGTAAAAACTAAGTGGGCCACGCCGAAATTGATCCAAAAATGTTCCTCTCTGAATGATTTTTTGAGGAAAAGCTAATGGACAGAATGGATTTATACGAAGACACGGAAAATGGGCCCACCGAACTTCACAGCGTAAAGATATACGCAGGCTTTGTTATGCAGTTATCCGACACGTCCGGTCACCGTGGGCCATCGTACATGCACAGACGTCATTGGACGGTCGATCCAGACCGTCCATATGATGCACAAGCCCTATACGAACCTAGCCATGGAGGTAGATTCCAACGGGAGGCCGTGCTTTGTCCAAAAACCCAGTTAAGCGCAAGTCGATTTTCACTTTAGTTACGCAGGGAGTGCATGAATCTTCCACACCGACCTAGGACGTTCTGCGTAAATCGTCACCTCTTCAACTGTACATGCAGTCGCCGACCTCCATCAACTAACTATAAAAGAAGGACGTGAAGAGAGAGAAAAGGAGGAGGGAGTGTGCACGTGGAGCAGCCCCTAAATCAATTTTTCCATTTTTTATTTATTTATGTTTTTTTTTTCTTTTGTTAGAGATTAACCCAATCATGTTGAGCTAAACCTCTTAGCTAGGGCTAAGAGGTGAAGCTTGTGGCGTGACGGGAGAGACTTTGCTTGTGCTTTTTGTTTAGATTGAACTGATGTTGAATTGAGTTTATTTATGAGAATGCTTTTAGTTTTTAATGGTCTGTTGTGACTAAAATTATAATGGGTTTGCAATAGCTTTGAGCATGTTCCTTTCTTTTATGTTTATGATATCAGGAAGCCCTGTTGTTCCCCATTGTCTCCTGGGCATGGTCGGATGACGGTACCCTTCCTAACTGTCAGCCCCAAACTCGGAAACCGGGCTCACAAAATTCTCGATCGCCGAATCCGGCGCCGACAGCCTCCGTAGAACCCCATTCTCGGCTCCTAGCTCCCATTCGCCAGGTTCCGATCCTGGGATGCTACGAGGAGGATTTTTAACATCAGTCTGATATGTAATAAGCATAACCAAAGGCATAACCCACAAACAACAACCAAGCACTCCATTACATTTCCACTATGATCAAAAATTTTACAAGTACAATGAGCATAAAGGGAAATACAATGGTAAATAACAAAAAAACTCCAAAATGATCAGCAACGTGCTCCTGCCTCAGCGCTGCTGCAGTCCAACGTCACCTGCACGCAACGGTCGTGCATAAGCTTACAGAAAGCTTAGAGGGTGGTGAAAGTGTATGCGCAAGGTAGTAATATGAATGCAATGTCAGAGTAATGCGGAATATGCAGATGGAACCAAAACGTCATGAGCCATACCAAGGCTATGCAATGCAAGACATGAATGGTATCGGCCATCCCAAGGCCATGCAATGTACAATGCAACTCAAGCATACAGATACTCATCAATGTCCACACGTCAATACAGCTCAAAGTATGGAATATCACCGGGGTCTAGTACACTCTAAACCAGATTGGCGCCACATCGCGCGCAATAAGGTAAGTGGAAGAGACCTCACTATCCGTCTGCCAATATCGGGCGCGACTCGTCGATAGCGGACCCATTCCTCGAGCTGGTCAGACTCAGCCTAGTATTGCCCCCTACACTCGGGCGGGTAAGGCCGCACCCCCTTCCAACCGACCACGACACAGTGGAGAGCACAGCCAACTGGTATTCGGCACTCAGTACTCATCTACCCACTCGGTCTAGACGTTGGAGCAACCTCTTGGTACCATAAGGGTTTAGGGACTTTCACCCAGGGATATCTATAGTACCCCATGTAAGTCAAGATTTCCGGTATCCAATCCTGCCAACCACGATGCGTCTGTGGAGGCTACGGCCCTGATGTCGCTAGGGCGTACAATAACCATATCACACAAATGCGGAATGCATGAATCACGCTCTCCAGTCATACAACCAATCCTGCGCATACCGTGCGCTCATGTAGGGCAACATCGCCTAACCGGAAGCCCATAAACAACCTGCCCGAAGGCAAATGCTATGATCAGTCAATCCTCATATCAAGCATACATATGATGCGTATGATCATGGGTCATGAAACTATACTAAACATGTTATAACAAAATGAATTATCTTACGATGCCGATGGGCCGGGACGTCTATACACGATAAGTGTGGCCCAGTAATGGGCCCTAAGGAGAGTCGTAATGTGGACATCCAACCAGCATTACACTCGCAATGTGGACGTCAAACCAACATTGCATCCTCAGGTACGATCTTCTTAAAACACCGTTACATAATCGGTATTTGGGTTTACACATTGCAATAGACCTTATGTTCCTCCCACTGGGCCTTACATATATATCAAATGGGCCATATCTTATGGGCCTTGTATTCGTCAGATGGGCTACATAAATGAGCCACACCAATGGGTCTTAAGTGCATTACAATGGGTCAAAACCCGTGGGCCTTGGATTGCATCAATTGGACCTAATCATATGAGTCTAATATGTATCAAATGGTCCACACCAATTGGGCCCCCAAATGCATATCAACTGGGCCTCAACCCAGAGGCCTTATGTGAGTCGAATGGGCCTAAATTCCTAGGCCTTAAACAATTCTAATGAGCCTAGTCCATGAGCTTGCATGCATATCAAAGTGGGCCTAATCCCATGGACCCTTTCTTAATCAAATGGGTGTAGTCCCATAGGTCTTACAATATAACCAATGGGTTCACTTCCATGGGCGTAAGAATACAACAAATAGTTCCAATTTTATGGGCCTAGAAGTACATCAAATGGCCTAGTCCCATGGACTGGCAACACATCAAATGGGCCTAAGCTCTTACGCCTTGAATGAACCCAATGGGCCTAGCCCATAAGCATTCCATAAGCCAAATGGTCTTAGCCCATAGGCCTTCCATAAACCAAGTGGGCCTAGCCCATAGCTCTTTGCTAAATAAAAGGAATGGATGGCCTGGATGCTTCACATGCGTCAAGGGTGGGGCCCACATGAGGGCCTGTCATAGCGTATGTGGTACGTTAAATAATATACATAAACTACATAATATATATAAAAGAGATATATATATACACACGTGCTGCACACGCACACGCTACACACATGCTGCACATGCACGCACGCTGCACACACACTACACACACATGCAACACACGTACATGCAACCCACACACACGCAGCACACACGTAGCAATTGGGCCCCACCGTCACGCTGACGGTGGGTATAAAACCCATGCCTCACTATGGGTCCCATGTGGGGCCCACTAGAAATGTTTATTATGCCATCCAGACCGTTCATAAGGTCACTCAACCTGAATGAAGGAAAAACATAAAATTTCAGCTTGATCCAACACTTCTGTGGACCCCAGGAAGAGTTTCAATGGTGGATGCTCATTCACACTGTTTCTTACGGTGTGGGCCACCTGAGTTTTGGACCAACCTGAAATTCGGAGGGGGCCCACCTGAGATTGGGACCCACCTCATGGACGGCTTGAATAGCATACAAACATCAAGGTGGGGCCCACGGCTGGAGCCGTGGGTCCCTGCTGAACGCCCGCCCGCCCGGGCGCTGCACGCTGCCGCGTGCAGCGTGCTGCGGCTGGCAGTGGAGAGACATGCCACCCTCTCTCTCTCTTCTAAATTTTAGTTTCTGCCAAAAATCACGTGTGGGACCCGCTTCTTGAAAATCCATCCCATCCATGGTGTTCTACAGCTCGCAACAGACAAAAAGAGTCCAGAGTTCGAATTTTTTTGAGGCCTAAAAACACCAGAAGAATTTTTAATGGTAACCGTCAATGTTTCCCATGCTATAGCCCACAAGATATTCGGATCAGTCCCATTCTTTTACTTGACGGTTAAATCGATGTGAGTAAAGGGATGGACGGCTCGGATCAGACATATACATCAAGGTGGGGCCTACACTAAGGGGCCACCCAAAACCTCTCCTTTTCTTTCCTTATTCTTCTTTCTGTAAAACGTCCAGCGTCCCAGACGCTGGACAGTTTTTATATATATATGTATTTTTATTTTTTATTTTTTGTGTGGGCCTTGATGAAGTGGGCCACCACTGATGGGTGTCATAGGTTCAACGTCTAAGGTGGGCCCCACTTGAATAAAATAATTATATCAAGGTGGGATCCTTCAAGTGGGCCACACCATCCTTTTGCAATAAATAAAATAAAATAAAATAAAATAAAATAGAGAGAGAGACATGGAGAGTGGGACACGGCTAGTGATGGAGGGACCCCGTCACTATGGGCCCTCCCATGCATGAAATCATACATCAATTGGGTCCTTTTGTACATGTGACCCTCAAAATTAAAGATCAACGGTGGGGATCCCTTCCCCACCAATATGAATGGTCTAGATGACCTTTCCAAATGAAAGTAAACATCATGATGGGGTCCATGGAGAATGGCCCCATCATGGAATGATCATGATAATCCCAGTGGTCCATCGGCCACAAATAAGGGTCCCAAGTGAGATCCACATCATGGATCGGTGGGCCTCACTTGGTCCACCATAAAATCAAGAAAATCTACCCTATAGAAGCACCCACCGTCTGATCTTCTTGCTCCTAGAGGTTCCTTGGCACCTTGTCTTCAACTTCAATGGCCAAGATGAAGAATGGAGGGTTGACATGGGAGATTTTGGGGTAGGAAGGTGGGCCACTTGGAGCTTAGGAGGCTTTGCAAAATTCTATACGTATGGAGTTTGAAAATCCTTTGTTGCTTTGGAATTTTTGGAATGAGAAAGAGAGAAAGAGAGAGAGTGATGTAAAGGGAGAGAGAGAGAGTGATGGATGGATGGGTGAGTGATGGTGGTGTAAGAGAAACTTGACTTTTGTGGCTTTTGTGTAAGAGAAGTATGTGATGTGAAGACTTTTGTGGTCTTTTGTGTAAGAAAGGTATGGGTTAGGAAGACTTTTGTGGTTGCTTGGGAAAATGGGTGAGGGTGATGTGTACTTGACATGTGATGGCTTGATGGGTGATTGATTGATGGGATTGATGTGATTGATGTGACACATCGTTGAGATTCCCTTGGTTTTCGCAACGCGCGGCGTTTTCTCGCACCGAACGTTGGCTCATATCTCTTGATCAGGGTATCGCCTTGGCGCGCGAGTCGCGGTATCGGAACCGCGGCGACGGTGCGGTCGCTATGGTATTGGTCTCGGGTTGAGTCGACTTGGGTTGTCGGTACATGAATTCAGGTCGCGCGTCGATATTGTTTAAGGGTCGAAAGTTGCCAGAAGTCGACCGATACGACCGCGGAAGTGTACGGAGAGGTACGGACCAAGATACGGGTCTTACACTAACCTTCATACATTGTTGATTGGTTGGTAATTAGTTTAATTCTGTTGTTTACTTTATCTCCTGGGCATGGTTTGGTGATGGAATCCATTCTAATTCATACACCTTTCATCTCTTGATCACTATATCAAAGGAAGTTCAGTCTTGATTTCCATAATTACATTCTTCAACTGGATAAAGATGGGACTCTAAGTCCAGTTGGGTTCTTAAAACAGGCATAAGATCTCCCTGATCTCTACAAGTGGATCCTCTGAATTTCTAGTTTTCTTCCTCTAAATTCACAAGTTTTAGTTTAAATTATTTCATCAATATTCTTCAGATTACAATTGATTTAGACTTCATCTTATTTTAGTGCTAGTTCTAGTTACTTTCGGATAACGTACAGGTATCAGTCCCTTGGGATTCGACCTCGATCTTACCGATTTTATTACTACATCACAACCCTACACTTGGAGAGTGAACAGGTTGCCATGTAATTATTGAAGAATTGCACTATTTATGATCCTTGCTTTCTGATATATGCCTTGAAAGATTTTGATGAATACTAAACATGAAAACATACCAATCATTGACTATACATGTCGATACATAGATATGTTGTTCTTCTCAGAGAGAGATGTATCTAATTGAATATACATGTCGATACATAAACATTGAGCATACATTACATGCATCCATCGTGATCGCATGCACGCCTTGCAACTTAAGTTCCTAGGGAATTTTCTTAGATAGTTATGTTTCGTAGATTTGTTGTAAAATGCCTACAATAGTGGAAGCCTAATCATGGAACATATGTATGATTATCTATACCTACCTAGGTGGATATTTGACGGGTATAAATTATATATGCCTATCTATGATGGATGTCTGAAAGGTATAACTTTTGGGTTGACGGATATCTAACCCAAGCAAGTGAATAATCATCCCACTTGGCATGCATCTTATGACATCTTTGCATCCATGTTCATACTGCATACATATTTATTTATTTTATTTAAGCTATCATATATTGTGTTACTTATGAACCATGTTGTGTTCGCTCATTAACCTGGCTAGCTAACATTGTGCATTGACAACTGTACAAATGCAAATAAGGTAGGAAATCCAAATTAAGTGCCGACAAATAAGGTTGGGTCGGAAAATGATGCTCAAAATCAATAGTCGTATTTGGCTTGAGAATTCATTAAGATATTAATTAACTTTCATTCTGTTTACTTATTATTATTTAGATTAAATTTGAGAATTGATTATAGTATGACTTTGTCGAGCTCTGATTGATTATTTTAATTAACTAAATTTCCAAATGGGTGGACATAAATTGATTTTGATCATTTATCATATGATTGTACACTTAGTGTATAAGTATATGAATGCTATGGATTGAGAATCAATGAAAAATTGTGAAATCAAGTGAGTATATGAATGTTAATGTGGTGACAACATATAATGCATTTAATTGTATTTCAAAGTAGTTGTATGATGATGGGGATAATGTACACTTAGTGTATGAGTCTATGAGTCATAGACTGTAACTCGGGAATGAGGTTGTTCACTCATAATCCAAAGTGTGAGGTATGACAAAAATGGCCACTGTTGAAACATTAATGGACCACAAAAGTTCTATACCTACAGGTTAATATTTCTCAATTTTCAATCCTTCCCAGCGTAAGTGATCTCACACACAATTTAGATGGCATAGAAACAACAAGGTGGAGTACCCTGAAAAGGTTTCAAGGGTAGGCATTAGCCTCCCTACTCTTTTTCACATGAGTTTTAAATTTACCTCATTTTTTTACTATATTATATAATATAGGCAGACAAATGGAGAAGATTTCTCACAAACATCACATTAGCCCCACCAAGATTTTGGATCACAGAAACTTACCCTACACACGTGCGGTAGGCAATTCAGATCTTCACCCAACATGGTGCAGCCCTGACGTGGTAAGATTTTATTGGGCTAATTTTTAATAGAAGGTGTGTGGCTTGGGAAGCGGATTGGCTAGTGTACCTGACACCAGCTATATAGCTGCTGTATTGAGGTATGCGTTATATCTAAACCGTTCGTTCATTTAGAGAGCTAGTCTTAAGGCTTGAGACAAAAAATAAGACAGATCTAACTATCAAGTGGACCACACTGCAAAAAACAATGGAGGATTGAACATCTACCATTGAAACCCTTTTTGGGGTCACAAAAGTTTTGGATCAATACAAAATTTGTTTTTCCTCTTCATTCAAGTCTTTATGACCTTAGGAACAGATTGAATGGAAAATAAACTTTAAGGTGGGCCCTACGAATTGTTTAATAGTGAAAATCATTATCTCCACTGCTATTTGTGGTGTGGTCCAGATGATCTTTGGATATAAATCATTGTTTGGATAATGCTCTAAAATGATCTCTAAAAATAGATGGACGGTGTAGATATGATAAAAACATCATTGTGGGGCCCATGTAGCTTTGATCTCCTTTGAACCATTCGTACAACTCAGAGCTCGAGGAGCGTTAGTGCTCGTCTTCGCACGACACGTACCTATAGTACGTATATAACTAGTATGTGGTACACTAGCCAATCCGCTTCCGTGGCTTGGGTGGATCACCGGAAGTGGAATGGCTGGTGCACCACATACCAGCTATATAGCTGCTATATGTATGTGTCGTGCGAAGATGAGCAGTGATGCTCTTCGAGCTCCGAGTTGTATGAATAGTTCAAAGGATATCAAAGTTACATGGCCCCCACAATTATGTATTTATTATATCTACATTATTCATCTATTTTTAGAGATCATTTTAGAGCATTAGCCAAAAACTGAATCATATCCAAAGATCATCTAGACCACACCAAAAATAGCACCAGTGATAATGATTTTCACCATTAAACAATTCTTAGGACCCACCATAACGTTTATTTTTCATCCAATCTGTTCATAAGGTCACAAAGACTTGAATGAAAAGGAAAAACAAATTTCATATTAATCTAAAACTTCTGTGACCCCAAAAAGAGTTTCAATGGTAGACGTTCAATCCCTCACCACTTTTTGCAGTGTGGTCCACTTGATAATTAGATCTGTCTTATTTTTTGTTTCAAGCCTTAAGACGATCTTGCCAAATGTATGGACAATTTGGATATAACACATACCTCATGATTAAACCCACGTAACTTGCTTACATCAATACAGCAGCAATAGCTGGTGTGAGGTACACCAGCCAATCCTGGGACCTGACGTGCTTAAAATTTCTGAGTGCAGGTGTATCACCTCTCTCCCAGAATGTGAAAATCATATCTCTGAAAGAAATGGTTTGGTAGATTGTCTTTTCAAGGCCGTCATTTATTTGGCTCTTGGTTAGGTGGAAAGTTCTTTCAAGATCGTCGTTTGTTTAGCAATCTGAGTCCACTCAGCCATCAGGAATAAAAAATCAAAACCAACGTGCTACGACTAAAAGCACGTCTCACAAGCCATAACAACTAGGACTCGAGTGCCCACGTGCCTGAAATACTATATTTCGATACTGTAATGATAGTGCACATGTGGTGCGGGTGTGTGTAGGGTATGAATGTATTAAAAAATAAATAATAAATAATAAAATAAAAACGAACGGAAGAATAACAACAAACTAATACACGCAAACCTCGTACACACCTGATCAGTAATGGCATTGTATTAACCGTATTTAATAATAGGTTTCGGTCGACGGACGCGGATTGCGTCCTACCCTGCCGGTCTCTAGCTACGAACGGACAGTTCTGTGGGTGGGCCCACTGTGATGTATTGATTTATCCATGTCGTCCATCTCTTCTCTTGAAACATTTTAAGGTCTATGAAAAAAAAAGGAAGGCATATCCAACCCTCAAGTGGACCACACTAAATAAAAAGCTGGGTTGCATTAAATGCAAAAGCATAAAAATGCTAGAGGCATATGTAGTGTGCTCTACTTGAGCCTCGGATCTGCTTAATTTTTGTGCTTATACCTTAGAATGATCCGAGAGGAGTGATGGACGGCATGGATAAACCGATACATTATATTGGGTCCAGCCATTGCATTAAATGCAAGAGTCATCTGTGGTGTGATCCACTTGAGCGTTGGATCTGCCTCATTTTTGTGCTTATAACTTAGAATAATCCTAGAGGAGTGATGGACGGCGTAGATAAACTGATACATCACAGTGGGCCCGAGCGCAGAACTGCCCGTTCGTGGATAGAGACGGGCGGGGGTAGGAGGCAATCCGCGTCGACTGCCCCTTCATGAGTGGGAAAAGATATGGTGCCTCTGGATGCACGGAATTTTCGTGCTTCCATATCATATACCATAGACCTGGCGCATGTGTATGATAATCGGGACCATACATTCCACTCTCTCTTTCACTAATTGGCCATAAGAAAACAATTGATTTGATCAGATTATCTTAACCATTCAGTCAACTATTCAACAGTGTATGTGAGTCGTTTCTGAATTTAGAAGTTTCTTTGCCACATATTAAAGTATATATTAGGATTCTCCGTTTCTAAACAGCGTGATCATTTGTCTATCATCAACTCCTAATTACAACTATTGAATGAATACTCCTAGTCTTGTCGCTGTGAGCTATCTGAGTGGCAATGAGATGGAGACACGTCCACCCAGTGTATTCTTTGACGGGTAGACCCTTCCTGGTTGGATCAATCTAATCGATGGTCCAGATCCTGTTAGTATGTCTCATTTGTCGAACCAACCGCACGCAGACGCGAATTAGGCACTACCCTAGTCTGTCCTTAGGAATATTGGTGGGGTCTCTGAGGGGCTACTGTGTTGTATGGGTTTCATCCACCCTGTCCATCCATTTTTGCATATAATTTTAGGTAATAAGCCCAAAAAATGAGGCAGATCTAAGGCTCAAGTGGACCACATCCAAGAAGCAACATAAAAAATGACATCCACCGTTAAAACCTTCCTATGGCCCACCGTGATGGTTAATTGCCATCCAATCTGTTCATAAGGTCGCATAGTCCTGGATGAAGGTAAAACACAAATATCAGCCTGATCTAAAGCTTTTGTGCACTCAAAAAGCTTACAATGTTAGGTTTTTAATCACACTGTCTAATCCACTTGGGCATTGGAACAGTCTGAATTTTGGGCTATTATAAAATGACATGAAAAAATGGATGGACGGTGGGGATAAATTCCATACATTACAGTGGCCCCTCAGAGCCTCTGTCTGTTCCTAGCTAGTGGCGGACACTTCAAGGGGACAAAACTCCCATCTTACACGTGAAATGTGGTGGGGGGCTTGAAAAGTACATAAAGAAATAAGCGCCAAGAAGCATTTATTAACGATTTACGTACCATTTTACTTCACTAAAAGAAGAAAAACAAGAGAAAACAAAGCATGTCTATTTTCCACTTTCTCACCTTCTGCAAGGAAATCCCTAAGGAAAAGCACCCTCTCTCTACATGCATTTTCACATCTATAGACACCCAAGAGGTGAGCACTTCTTAAAACAATGTGAGTATTTTCAATTTCAGGGTTAGAGCTGTCCATGGGCCAAGCTGGCCCAATTAGCTTTTGGGCCTAGCTTGGGTTCGAATACTAGGTATAAGGGCAAGGACTGGTAAAGCAGGGTTGGTTGGCTAAAGTAGCTTCTCCTACTCCCGAATCATATATGCTACATCCAAAAACTCATTCTAGTTTGTAAGATACGACTATTTTGAGGTTCTGGCGGTCCTGATCACTTCCGCCTCTGATCAAGCCTTTTTTGGTCCATCTTGGCCAGGAAAGTGTCTGTGACCCACTCTACATCACATAAGGGACAGGACCGAACCTAAAATTTAAACCCAAGTAATAACTGGGATGGGCTGGGTTTACACATGAGCCCATCAGCCTAGCCCAAGTCCAGCCCGTTTAGAATTTCAAGGGCATTTTGCATATATCATCCATGATGCGGTACCCTTGACCAAAAGCCCAAATCTTACCCCCAAATAGGTAGTAGGAATCAGGCCTGGGAGACACATAATCATCAAGGACCAGGATCAGGCCTGTTTGTTTTGGCCCATCACAGGCCCGAGCCTGACCCGCTGATATCCCCAGTCAGTGTTGAATATAGATCTACAATGACCAGAGCTAGTGAGCTGCTACCATTGCTCTCAAAGAGAGCTCACTACTTAGTATCAAGAGAACCATTTCAGCAGTTATAACCTCTTGAGTATGTTCTATGTTGCAAATCTTTTCTCATGGGGGTAAGGTTTGTTGAACTCCCATGTGAATAAATATACTATATTCACTTGCATAAAGAATATCAATTTGAAATTTTCATGAGAGGATAATTGAAACTAGTTTTTCTAATAATCAAGTGAAATTGAAAATACTCACCTTGTTTGCAACAATATCCCTTTCAGTTTACTAGGGAGCTCTTGAGAATTTTTAATTGTTGGAACTTTCTATTGTAGAGCATCAGCTACAATTTCATGCAACTGGCCCTAAATTCATCACAACCTGACTAATACATGCTGCCTAAAGGGCATGCAATAAAAATAGGGTAATGAAAGGGAAGATGCCAAGAAAGCTACTAGCTAAGCACAAAGCACCCACACACATGAAGGGTGATACTCTGATAGTTGCTGCATGAAATAGCAGGCAACACACAGATCATATTCAGCAACCTCAACCACCATTGACATACCAACATAATCATGTCCAACATTGCATTTTAGCAAAGAGTGCATTTGATTGCAACAAATACCATGAACTTTCATGATTAATTAGTCTGTGTTTGGTAACAACAAGTATCATGAAGTTCCACGATGTTTTTGTGGATTAATCAGTCTAATTCAGTGCATGATATAGAATGTCATGATATTTTCTTACAACCAAACTCATCCTAATTTGGTGGAAAATATCATGATATTTTGTGCAACCAAACGCACCCTTAACAATTGTGTATTGTTTGAGGAGGTAAATTTGCAATGAGTCGAGGTCTCTATAGCGTACACTGCCACACAAACTTACGACACAGGTATGTTACCCACCTAATACAATTACACCCTCATGATAGTGAAAACATACTACAAAAGGAGAATTTTAGAATTTTGACAACTTCCATATTTAACATATATATACTTCCTTCCCTTTCCCAACATTACATACGCACATACCTGCGACACGCTATTAACAAACCTACAAAAGCACACTAGGAGGGTCCCAATGGCAAACCCAAGCTTTTCTATCTCTATGTGATAAGTTGAGATAGGGCGCACATTTTCTTTTCCCACTGTACACATGCACGTCAATCTAGACTTCGTGGAACCTTTGTTGGAAATTGGAATGTTGTTCCCAAAATTGTCAGGTGATCGTAGCCATCAAATTAAGTTATCCTTTTGTGTGTCTGTTGAGGAACCAATGGAGCCAAATTGGACGGCTTGGATTGACATATGTTAAACCACAAAAGACTTTGTGGAGATTTTGATTTGCATATATTTCATTTACAAAATAGGAATATATAGAATAGATAAGAGATCAGTGATAGATTTATGGAAATTTGTAGAGATCTTAACCGATCCAACTCACTAATAATCCATAGTAGATGTTGTACTTTAATGTTTTTTTTTTTTTGTAAATTTAATGCACTCTAAGATGTGTAATTTGATTTTAAAAGGTACACTGAACATTTATTCAAGAGGATGAGAAAATTTCATTAGTAATGCGGTGAGACAGTGATGAGTAGTACGAGAAGCGGATTGGCTGGTGTACCACACACCAGCTATATAGCTGCTGTAGGTACGTGTCGTATGAAGACAAGCACTGACGCTCCTGCAGCTCTGTGTTGTACGAACGGCTCAAGGGAGATCAAAGTTACATGGTTTCTACAGTGATGTATTTATTATATTTAAACTGTTCATCTATCATTCAAAAAATTAATCATATCCAAGGCTCATCTAGACCACACCACAAATAGCAGCCGAGATAATTATTTTCACCGTTAAAACAATTTGTAAAGCCTACCATAATGTTTATTTTCCATCCAATCTGTTCATGAGGTCACAAACACATGAATGAAGAGGAAAAACAAATTTCATATTGATCCAAAACTTTTGTGACGTCAAAAAGATTTTCAATGGTAGATATTTAATCCCCCGTGGCTTTTTGCTATGTGGTCCACTTGATAGTTAGATATGTCTTATTTTTTGTCTCAAGCCTTAAGACAAGCTCGCCATATGGATAGACGGTTTGAATATAACACATACCTCATCATTAAACTCACAGAACTTGCTGACATCAATAAAGCAACTATATAGCTGATGTGAGGTACACCAGCCAATCCACTTCCGAGAAAAGCTAACACTTTTGATATCTTCCTAGAACTTCTAATAACTTGCGGATGATCTATAGTATCAGTTCTGATATCGCTGGATTTCAACCACTATTCTTCCCATGGATACATGCTTTCGGGGTTAGGAGTTTAGCCATTGTTGGAAGTTTAACCGTTGTTCTTCTTGTTACCCTATACGTTCTTACTGCAAATTAAAAACATATCTTACCATGAGGCCAATATGGCAACTAGGTCCGGTCCAAAAGACCGAAACACTAGACGATAAGTATATTGCTCCAACACAATGCTAAGCTATAAAGTGACAACTTAGCTCTTTAGTTTAGCTATTGTTAGAAGTTTAACCGTTGTTCTTCCTGTTACCCTATACGTTCTTACAGCAAATTAAAAACATATCTTACCATGAGGCCAATACGGCAACTAGGTCCGGTCCAAAAGACCGAAACAATAGACTTAAAGTATATTGCTCCAACACAATGCTAACCCATAAAGTGACAACTTAGCTCTTTTTTATTGATAATACCAGAAATATATAAAAGATGTGAACGAGTTGTAAAGATCTTAATAAATACATATGAATCCATCTAGCTTATTTGTATGGCAAGAATATGATGAATGCTATGACATGATTTAGGAATGGAGTATCCCTACATTGCTAAATCTAGCTCTTGCAAGATATCTAGCTCTCACCAACCTCCCAATGAACGAGGAAAGTTCACCCCAAGCAAATTAAAAGGAAAAGAAACACCATTATTGCAGCAAGGACATTCAAACAACTTGGTATATGGCGTATTCTTTTAGGTTCATTAGCCGCGATGCAAAGATGGAGCAGGGAGGGACATGATGAGGCTAATCACCGTCTTCCTCAGGGAATAAATACTCCTAATCCATGAAGTTCTTTGGACTCCTTACAGAGCTTCCTCGAATACACGAGGACTAAAAGCGGGAATAATTCTTTATAAATTCAAAATAATTTGATTGATGATAAAAATAAAAAAAAAATAAAAAATCCAACTCTTTAAATAAGGAGCTCAAACCTAGGATAGAATTTTAGACTTAGACAACAACTCAAACACCTTAAAAACATGACTTACTATAAATAGTAAACTTACTATTTATAGATGACTTCTATTCCTACTAGACTTTATGGTTTTTGACCAAAAATAGTAAGTTCCAATTTGGCCCAACCATGTTATTTTCCTAACTTTTCTTAGCCCTTTTCATGTTGGGCACGACTTCTACAACTCAAAGGATCAAAAGTTATACTTGAAATTTAAACTTACTATTTATAGTAAAAATAAAATTAAGCAGGACTTTTGATTGTCGATTTGATGGAATCTCGCAAATCCGACATGGAGAAACCCGATGTAGTGGGTTGGTTGGCTTAAGTAGGTTCTCCTAAGAAAAATCATATATAATATGCCAAAAAACTCATCCCGGTTTGCCAAATATGATTGATTTAAGGTCCCGATGACATTCCAGAACATTTTCGTCTCTAATCAAGCCTTCTCTAGCCTATCTTTGCCATGAAAGTGTCTGCAACCCACTCTACGTCAAAAGACAAAACACCACTGCCATTGAAAAAAGAGCAGGCTTAAGGTAAACAATAATTGTAGAAGACACGTCCCGGACAAATCTGCTTTTGCACAACCATGCACTCATTAGGATGATGCTCAGAGATGCCACAAACACCATCTCATTGAATATATAGAATGCATAGAACAACTTAGGTTACTTTAAGCCAATATATGGATGTGATTGCAGTGTGATTTTTCCCATGTGAGGTATCATTTGTGTCCACCATGATGTCATCTTGCCAAATTAAAGACAGCTGGGAGGGGTGACGGTTGTTTGGAAGAATAATATTAGGGTTAGTATGCCCACCACTATTATCATACTTCGAAACTTGCCAATCTGACTCCATGCCCAGCTCAACAAGGATGGGTAGATTGCTTTGCACTGTAGTTGACGATGCTGATGTAGCGTACTAAATTCTTGGACCTGATTAAGTGTGGGTTGATTTCTCATGGTGTAGTTATCTCCTAAGCTCCTCTAGCTCCCTTCCGCTGGAGGATCGACGCTATCTCCATGTCTCCTGATTCACTTGGATAAAGTGCTAAGACATCCAAGGCTGTGAGACCATATATTCATGTTCATGGTGTTTATCTCCACTCTAGTCTCATTGTTCAAAAACTTTGTTGCGGGAAAAACCAAACTGATCCCTTAGCACTAACCAAGCTGTAAATGGGCTGTATTTAGCCACCCTTGTTTGTTTTTTTGTCTTAGTTCGTTGACACGATAGGAGTGGCCCATTTTCTTCTGTTCGGGCCCTCTACATGCTTCAGATTAATAGAGAGTATGTGGCTCCATCCCACTTTCTTTAAAAAAAAAAAATGATCCCTTAGACGGGAAGAGCAACAATTATCTACAAGTGATATGCCTCTGAACTAAAGAGGACCCTCCAAATTGGGGTGACCGAGGTCCAAGCAGAAGGGTCATCGGCATGGGACAAACAACTCCTCCAGCTCAAAGAGGAGCCACCGAGTTGAGCTATCAAATGATGGAGCTCGGTAGGAGATGACTCACACCATCGAGAATGTCTACAACATGGGTAAGAAACCCGTGAGGAAGGAGCTTGGACTCTGAGCCCCGAGCTCCCAACATCTCGGACTGACTAGATCGACCACTGCCAGTGTAACACCCCGTACCTTTGATACTCGGGTGTTACCCCTGATGACCCTGGTTATCAAAAATTAAAGACGATTAAACAAGATAACTTAAACTCTACACGTGTAGGTCGGAGCTCCTATTTGACGATGAATCCAACCACCACGATCCAAATGAACCAAGTCAAACCCAACATTAACCGAAAGGTAAAAACTCAGCAAAACCCTTAGATCAAAACAGGCTATGAGCAAATCAACTGAGTCACATTGACGCAATACACTCATTAATAACCTTGGGAGAATAAGTTATGACCAGCAAGGCACTTAAAACCCCTTAAATCCCGATTCAACCGTCAAATCCAAACCTCGGATCTAACAGACCTTCAGATCACAATGTATGGGCAGGATGACACCCTGAATGGTGTGATATGGCCCACCTGGGCCTCAACCCTGCCTCGAACAAGAATAGGACCTTTATGACTGGTCCCCAAGACTATTGATCGGAGCAGATCAACCACCAAGTCCATGATGTGCCTCAAAAGTCCAGTGCACGTGCACCCCAAATACTAGTGCACGATGCGCACTTAACAATTAATTTTGGTCCACCAGCGATTGATCGAACTAAAATTCTCTAAAATCGTTCCCGCCAACCCCTGTTTAAAAACATTTTACTTTGAGCCTCTAAGTGGCCCACCTTGGCCGCTTTCCGAACAATCTAAACCATCCATTTTAATCACGAGGGTCCACCGAACAAAATGGTATAAGACCTTAGACCCATACATTGAAACGGTGAAGATCAATCCCAACTGTCCAAGCCCTTCAAGCGTGGCTAACATTCAATGCGAGACTTGAGATGCACGCTAGCATGCCGTTTTCGACGGGATTTCAGCCGCCAGGTCGCTTGCACGTAAGCTGCCAAAGTCTCCTCTCAACCAGTAGCAGTTGGGTGAGACTGATGGCCATCATTGTTTGGTTTGGCACCACCCTAGCCATCCAATGAGATCACGTGGCTTCATCTCGACTGTCCTACACTCCTCTCCCTGCCTATATAAGGTGAGGCTCAACCTCTCAGACTTCACACAGAAAGAGAGTTAGAGAGGAAAGAGTTGGAGAGAGAAGAAAGAGAGAAAGCAGAGAGAGAGAGAGAGAGAGAGAGAGAGAGAGAGAGAGAGAGAGAGGGCCGTTTTGGTGAGCTTGGAGCACACTACCCCAGCCCAGTCCGTGAAAACCGGACAGAGCTGAGTTAGTGTGGGACCAGAGCAGCACCATTTGAGAAAGAAAAGAGAGGAAGAAGGAGAAGGAAGTAGTTGTGTGCGTGCCAGCCCAAGCCCCGGAGTCGAAACCGACTATAGCAGGTAAAGGCCTTTCCCTCCACTCTATTGAAACTCTAAGAGAGCTCAAAGACTAAGACTCTATCACACTCTACTACACATCACATTTAGGACCAAGAGAACCAGCCGTTTTGAAGCTGAAAATGGACCAAATGCAGCCCTTGTTTCAGGCTGAGCATGGCCTGAATGCAGCCCTGTTTGGGGGCCGTGTATGGCCGAAGTACAGGCCTTGTTTGGAACCTAACAATGACATATAAATGGCACCGTTGGGGGCTGAACCACGGCTCAGAAATGGGCCGTATGGGGAGCAAAAATCAAACTCCTAATAGACACGAAAACAGTAAGTTCCTCAGCTGAAAAGCGGCTGAGAAACGGCCGATTTTCGGCATGTGAGTGACCCCGTTTTGGGTCATTTTCTTGTCGTGGAAATGTGGCCAGAGATGAGCCGTTTTGGAGCCAGAACCATGGCAGGAGGTAAGCCCTGTTCAAGTCCTCAACCGTTTGTAAAGAAGAAGAGCCAACTGGGCTCCACCAAACTGCAGCTGGGCTTCACCAAATGCAGGTGGGCCTCACCAAAAATCTGTGGGCCCTGCACAATGCAGGTGGGCCTCGCCCAAAGCAGATTTCTGCACTGACCGTGGACCCCACTAAAAGGCTGGTGGCCTGCACTGCTGGTGGGCCGCACCATGATCAAATGCCCACCAAGGGATGGTGTGTCTGGGCCGTCCATCAAGGGTCAGGCCTAGAAGTGAGCTCCTGCACTTTTTTCAAAACAAAAAAAAAAATAATATATATATATATATATATATATATATATATATATATATATATATATAATATATACATGCATGCATGCACCCGTACGTGCATGTAAATATTAGATTATATGTACCTTTAATACATGCAACCTGGAGTATGTAGATTTCATCTAGGCCATCCATCTATTTCCTCCGGCCCTGGACACCACCAAAAGAAAAAGAAAAAAAAGAAAAAAGAAAAAAAGAGAAATTATTATGAAGAGGTACGGAACACCCATCTGCAAACCCGTTTGCACGGGCTACCAAACAAACATTTTTGAGAACTCATCATATCTTATGATTATTGAGAATCTGAACGGTCAACATGAAGAAGAACCTCATAAAACCCTCTGGTATCAATTTTTACTTTCAATCAAAACCTTGGTGGGCCATGAAAATGCAAATAGTTTCTTCCCTTTATTTGAATTTCTCTTTACTATGGCTCACCAGAAACTTAGATCAGGGTGAAAATTCACCACCTAATATTTCATGGGATTCCACATCTTTTGGACCGCTTGGATTCGACACCCATGTCACGTGTGGAAAGGTGTGCACGGGCCTAGGTGTGCAGGAGAGCATGCCTCGTGTAGATGTACTGCATGCATGGGGATAAATTATTATATACAACCATGCATGACTGGGATATCTCCAGTGCGTGTAATGCATGCAGGTAAGAATTTAAATAATATATTCAAAAGTAATGCATCTGTGCGCGAAATACCAACGTGGGACCCACCTATTGTGAGTAGCTAGGATACCATCCAGTGCATGTAACATATAGTAAAATATTATGTAGAACCCAAAAGGAGCACGACTGATGGACGTGTTCCATCCTAGCCGTCTATCCATTTGACGGGCTCGTCCAGATGGTGTGGGGCCCTTGATTTATGTTTTCTACATCTAGCCGACCACCCGGACGGTTCTGGTGGTGACCTCATGTATCCACGTCAGCAAATTCTTTGGGTATGACCTTGTGGCTTGCATCCCAACCGTCCATTTCTTGGCCTCACCAGTCAACTGTTGAGCTGTGAACAGCAAGTTCTGTAGCCCCATCATAACGTTGTGTTACATCCAAGTCATCCGCCCATATAAAGACACAGACCCCCACCCATGATATAATTATTTCATCCACACCGTCCAGATTATGCTGGACGGTGCTGGGCAATGTTTGGGACAATGCTGGTCGATATGAACCGTACTTGGGTAGCACGGAATTGCACGAACTATGTTCATGCGGTGCCGATTTATGTAAACAACGTTTGGACGGTGCAAATTTATATAAACTATGCTGGCACAATGCTAATCATCCTTAGTAAGCCCTGTACCCCATAAAATAAAATAACAGTAATACACAAGTTATACTTACAACTATTAGACGTGACCCAAGCCTTTACTAGGGCCCATTCATGGAGCCACCTCGACTGGTTAAAAATATGGTGGGCCCGTTCCCTCTGGCAAAGGCCAAGAAGGGCCTTGTTATTATCACTTCAACCCTCACGTTAAGTGGGAAAAACCATGAAAATACTTGACAAATATAAATTGTGATCTTAGGAGACTTTTGGGTGACCTTAGGCCGTAAGAGAAATTAGACCAAGTTCGCGAACACTATTCTACAGGTGATAGTTCTTCCCCTTGAGCTTTTCATCTTCTCATTAGCTTAAGTTATAATTTTTATTTAAATTCATATTTGATATCTCCCTTTATAATCATATGTGTTAGCTGGTAAAAATTGAATTGATATATTACATGCTTTATGATTATCCTGTATAATTGTTCATGCTTGTGGAATTCTCATTGTGAATTGCTTATGGAACCTAAACTGGTACATTAGTGAAAAATTTTCACTTATAAATGTACACCCATACTTGGGATGTAACTTAATTGATGATGATTACAATGGACCTTCGACTTAGTGGTTATTGAGCGGTGGTCTAAATGGATCATTGGTGTGGGCCTACCATCTAGGCTTGTTGTATCCAATAGTTTTCAAGGATTGTCTTTTATCGCATAATTTTGATACTCGCCCTATAAAGCCTATTTTAATAATTGCCCTATGTGGCTTGTTTGATATCGCCCTATTTGGCTTTGTTTGGGTATTTATCCTATATGGGTTCGATGTTTTACATCGTGAAATCATGCGATGGTAAGCCCCATATACTGTAATATAATTGGCCACTAGTCGATGGGTTTTCATTAAACATCTTAAGATGGTAGTCTCATGGGCCGGGGATGGTGGTAATGGGATACTATACCCGAGCCGTCGGCCTATGCTGGGCTCTGAGCTCCCCGTAGTGACCTTGAACTTACCTAAATTGGCTGATTGTAACTAGACTAATAACAGTTTGGCTAATCATGCATCCATAGTATGTTGGTGATGACGGGTGGCTAATTCTGGATGCTGTAGCACGTGCCCTTAGGATTTTTGGGGTATCGTTTCGCTAGCTCCCAGACTATTGACTATCGACCCCTGTCCGACTGGATGATTTTTCCAGGTCGATGATTAGATGGGCGATGAGCCAAAGTCCGGCTGGATGTGCATCCCCAGGGCGATGTGCATTCATGCATCCACGCATTTAAAAAAACTACATCATGTGTTGTTTTGATTGCGTTGTCATTTTATGACTATGCTTACCTAATGCGGCGGTGTGTAATCTTGAGAAAAATTCACACTGAGCTGGCCACTCATCTATTAAATATATAACCGTACAGGTAGAACAGGTGGCCTAAATGGTGTATATGATCAGACTTGACGAGGAGCTGTGCAGGTTCTATGGATGCATGGTCGTATTGCTAAGAGGAGCTGCGTGGTCATGCGGCTTACATTTATATGTTTTGTGTTATTTCTTATGTATGCAAATCTTGTAATAGTTAATGTTGAGACATTGGTTTGTATAAGTCATTATGGGCTGATTGTATATTTTAAAGGTAATGAAATTCCCTTATGTTGATTTGTTCACTCTACGCTCATTTTTCTACTCTGATAAAGGAAAAAAAAAAATACTCGAATTTGACCATCCTTTTAGATTAACACTCGGGTTTTTGAAAAACAAGTCATATACTCAGATTCTGAAAACACGGGGTGTTACAGCCAGAAAGGCCAAAGAGATGATGATTCGGCTTGATTTCAGTTGAAGATCACTCCAACATATTCGAGATAGGAATCCTGCCAAATCAAGGGCCCTCCGGCATAGCATAATAGGATTCAGAGGTCCAAAACTTTCTCTCACACCTTATATATATGACCACAAAGTCTAGACCAAGGGATGAAAAAAAAAAAAGAAGTGATGCATCTAAGCCTTCATTTACCTCCTTACGATCATCTTTTGCAGATCTATTAGATGGCGTTAATAAGACCATAAGCTGTCTCAGTTTTACATCAACCTCATCTTTTGGCCAGATTCAGGCAATAACAAACTTCATCATCTGGCTATGCTTATTATTATTCTTATTATTTTCATTTTGAGTTAAGGGAAGGTCTTGTAACTCTAATATGTTTAGAGGTTGGAGATGCAATAGCAGGTTCACTCATCAAGGAGTCCACCATAAAATAAAAATAAAACAAATAATAAGCAAAGCCAATGAGTTTTTGGGTTAGGGCACAAGGGGTGGTGTTTCTCATGAATAGGATGGAAGTTGCACAAATGCGACATTCATGTTAACGTATGGTTTACTTTAGAGAAATGTTCAGTGCACTTAGAGCACTATAAGTTATAGTGCTACTGGTTGCATTGGGACACAGTCCAATCAATTGATCCAAGCTATTCATCAGGTCTTACGGATATTTCATAGATTACATGTAAATGGAAGCGGATTGACTGGTGTACCACACACCAGCTATATAGCTGGTGTATTGACGTTAGCAAGTTATGTAGGTGCCATCATGAAGTATGTGTTATATCCAAACCGTTCATCCATTTTATGAGCTCGTCATAAGGATTGACATGAAAAAAAAGATAGATCTAACGATCAACTGGACCACACTACAAAAAGCAGTGGGGAATTAAACGTGTGCCATTGAAACCCTTTTGGACTTCACGGAAGTTTTGGATCAATATGAATTTTGTTTTTCCTCTTCATCTAGGTTTTTTTGACCCTATGAGCAGATTGGATGGAAAATAAACGTTCTGGTAGACCCTAAGAAATTTTTAACAGTGAAAATCATTATCTCCGCTGCTGCTATTTGTGGTGTGCTCCAGTTGATCTTTGGATATAATTCATTTTTTGGATAGTACTCTAAAATGATATTGAATCATGGATGAACGGTGTGGATATAATAAATACATCACCGTGGGGCCATGTAACTTTGATCTCCGTACAACTCGGAGATCGAGGAGCGTCAGCGCTCGTCTTCCCACGACACGTACCGACACCAGCTATATAGCTGGTGTGTGGGCCAATCCGCTTCCCATGTAAACGTAACGCAATCTGGCAAATGCAAACCATTTAACCAATGACTAGATTTCTTATGTACCCAAAAATAGCTCCCTCTCATGATTACTGAAGTTTCTAAGCGAATCATTTTTGTTAGGCAAGGGTAACTATGGCATCCATTGCTTAAAAGAGTGATGGCTAAAGAAAATAAGGCAAAATAAAAGATGGATTGGATCGCGGGATCAGTATGATTTTTTAATATCGATAGTCCTTGTATTCTTCTCAAGTTAATGGATATTTCATTTCTACATGGTAGTGTGCACACTGACATGTCACACAGCTAGCTTCAACGAATGTGATGCTATCACGTGTAGGCGTCTTTATATAGAACTTTAGATAAAAAGTAGGCAATACACAAAGCACGTGATGACATCATAAGGATCTAAAGGACATCTTGATGTAGAAGGGGTTGTAGTTCCATAGTTAAGATGGATCAGAAAAGGCCCGGTCGACAACATAAGTGATCCGGACCGTTAGACCTAAAATCAAACATATCTCACAATCCGAAATGAGTTATCGAATGTAAAATATATGATTTTGGAGTAAGAGGAGCTACTTTAGCCACACAACTCCACTATGCTAGGTTACGTGAGTTGGATTTGTGAAACGTCATCAGATTTATGGTCGTTTTCCCAATTTTAATTCCGTTTTTACTATAAATAGTAAGTTTTAGTTTAATTATAATTCTTCATCCATTGAGCTTTAGGAGTTGCACCCAATATGAAAAGTACTTAGAATAATTAGGAAAATAGCGTGGTGAAGCCAAATAAGACATTTACTATTTTTGGCTGAAAACCTTGGGCACTAGTAGACATCACGACCGTCTATAAATAATAAGTTTACTATTTATAGTAGGTTGCGAATTCTAGGAGTTTTAGTTGTAGTTTGATTCTGAAATTTCTCTCATTGCTTGGTATCCCTATTTAAAGGGTTATGAACTTATTTACTTCATTCATCAATCAAATTACGAATTTTATAGAATTTATTTCTATTTTTCTTATTTTTTTCCTTGTGGATTCGGGAAGTCTTTGTGAGGAGTCCAGAGAAGCTCTATGGATTTGGAGTAGCTATCCTTGAGGAAGACAGTGATTGACCTCATCATGTTCATCCCTACGTCACATCTCCACCAGAGACATGTCACTATAGGAGGTTTATAACACCTAGAAATGCATGTACAACTGAAATCCTAGAGACAGTCACCCATCCAACAACATGTGGTGAGAAGAAATTGGTTACTCATTTGTAGAGCATTAAAATAACGTGTGTAACCCAACATAACATATAATTAAGGCGATGATGCACACTAACACATGGTTAGATTTGATTGGCCGCATATATTTCTAAATTTGTAAGTGGTGCAGTAGAAAAAGAAAACTGCCTAGAGAGGGAAATACAAATAAATACGGCAACATCTTGACAAGTTGGCCTCGTCTTGAATTAGAAGCATAATAGTCTAAGTTCGCTAATCGATTAGCCAATTAATCCCAAAAGTGAGCTACCCAAGGCCACAACCTACCCAAGTCTATAAAAGCAACAAATAATGAAGAGCTCTAAGCCCTCCCCATTTCAAACAAACACAACTTCACATTGATGTTGCCTGTCTATCTTAGCTTAACTTAGCCAAGTTTAATTTATCCACTTCTGTCAAGCACAATGTTGCAGCAAGTTCAAATCAATTAGTGAAGTTTAGTTTAGTCTCTCCACTTCTATCTAATATATCGTTGTAGCAAGTTGGAAATAGCATGGCTATTCAAAAATAACTTTGTCGTTGGATCTCAAATTTCTAAGTCCTTACTTAGTGATTTCTCTAGGCCACGACCCATAGGTTAAACCAAAGAAATCTCTTAGCCATTTAGGTTCAGACAATCATCGACTATCCATAGTTGTTTTGCCTAAAGGAACCACCATTGACAATTTTGTCTATTTTATCTCTTCATCACCGAATATGCTAAATTCACTTTCAGTTTAATAAAATCAACACTTCGTCTTGTATTTCTTGCTTCTTAAGGTTTATTATTATTATTATTATTGCTCAACGATGTAAGTTACCACCATTGTGATTGTCGATGTAAAAATCTGGTCGACCCTCCCTCCACGTCGTTTTCTAGAATCTGCACCAAGAGAACTGACAAAGGTAACCCTGGCTAAGCCGGGGGACCCTCCGATGCCTAAGTTAGGACAAGAGAATCAGGGTTTAAGTCGAGAGTAAAGGAGAGAGCACTTGCTATTGCGTACTTATAGACGTAGTGTCGTATGCTATCTATACTTGCCTGTGGAATGGTCTGGGTCCGATAATCTCGGTACGATCACAAGGATTTCCCGATCATGGAGATACTGCCCGCAATCTATTGATCGCACAACATATCGGATGAGTAGTGCGTATCTGCGAGCGAAGTTATTGGCCACGACTGGTAATGACAACTTTTGCATTTGGCGTATGCCATTACCCATCTACTCGGCTCGGCTCATCCGACCACGGAGTAAAGGATGCAACGTTTAGTGTTGTGTCTGATCCGACCCGTTAGGTCAATCCCATCGTAGTTGGCAGGGCTAGCTGTGCCGAGAATAATGCAGTTACCATCATAGTTGTCAGTCCCATCCGAACTGTTCCGAGCTGCACCTCAACTGTGTCGGCTGCTCGGACGGGTCGCGTCTTCCTACTCATTGTAGTCATGTGATGCTTGAAACAGGTCGGACGGGTCTTGCCTCGGCTCAGCCTGGTGCTCGGACTGGCGTTGTATCGTGGGCTCGAATTTTTCCATAACAAAAGCCCCCTACTCTTCGAGTCTGCTCGCGAACTTGGAGAGTATTCATGTAAAAGTTCTCCCGCCCATGCTGCATTGATGAGGATTTTCGAATTACACACATGCTAGTCACTTTGGTCGACGCGTGGCAACGGTTGCGATTTCAAATTTCCTTCCGACTTATGGGAGGCTGCCACGCAGGTCTGAGGAGGCGTGTATGTGACAGTTCTCACTGCTCGGGCGTCGCTTCGCGTCTAGAAGCACGCCGTTCGATGTCAAAGCCGTACCGTCGGTTGAGTATTCCTCCAACGAGGTGTGGCCACGTGTACTTGAGGATCGGCTCGTGCCGATTCGGCTGCGGCCATTATGGCCTACCATCAATGCAGAGCACCTTTGTTGCCTATATAAGGGATCCCGAATTTTCGTTTATCACTTTACATTGTAAACCAGAAGAGCATACCGGAGAAGGTGATTTTCGACGAGGCGATTCCCGTCTGAATTTGAAGTTTTCGGCAGGCGATTCCGACTTATCTTCCTCTTCCGGTGGGAGGCAATTTCCGACAGTCACCCGGTGAGTCCCGTTGATCTTCATCCTTCTTTCTACCATGTCTTCCAACCTCGAGATGGTACGTGAGTACACTGAGGACTCTGAGCTGGGGAGTTCTAAAGATGGAAGTGGGGCCTCCGAAGGCCCATTCGAAACCACCACCCTATACCCCCCGCCTTGGAGACAAAAGACGTTGGGTGCTAGGACCAAGCAACCCAGTAAGAAGATGGTTGTCCGCTCCCACCGAGTCAGAACTGTTGAGGCCATCGAAATGCCTGTGAATTTACGCAGTGCGAAAGTAGTCCTGGGAGGTTCCGTTATGTCGGAATCTCAGATGGACTGGATCCGTTCGGAGTTTCAAGTTTCGAACTCCGTTCAGATAAAGGCCCCAGGGCCTATGGACGTGGCTGGTGTACCTGCCGGGGGGAAAGTCGTTATCTTCCTCTACGCGATGCAGTGCTAGGTTCGGCTTTCACTTCACCCCTTCATCAAAAAGGTTGCGGCCTACCTCAAATTGGTTGCGGGCAATTTGCTCCCAATGCCTGACGGGTGCTAATCTCCGCCTACATTATTTGGCGATAAGTTGGGAACCCCGAGCTGACTCCGAAAGAGTTGATGAGCCTGTACCTGGTCAAACATGATGGCAACAACCCATGGTATTACTTTGCGACCCGAGGTAGCAAGGGGTCGGGACTAGTAATGAACTTACCGTCCTCTAATAAAGACTGAAAAAATAAGTGGTTCTGGATGACAGGAGAATGGGAGGCACCGACAGCGGAGATCGGAGCTCTAACTACACTGGTTCCGACCCATTTCACAAAACCAGGTCGGACTTTAACCAACATCTATGTCGATGCCTTCGTTTCCCTTTGTTTTAGTTGAAGTACAACTTCTCCGTTTCCTTTTGCAGCTTTCCCGAAGGGGCTGACTCTCCTCGATCTGGCTCAAAAGAACCAGATTGCGAAGGCTAGATCGCGATCGGAGACGCTTTGCTCCTGAGCGGACCTGATAACCGCATATAATCTTTATCAATCCGGGCTTTGCAAG
Organism: Magnolia kwangsiensis; assembly: GCA_037074715.1. Classification (NCBI taxonomy): domain Eukaryota; kingdom Viridiplantae; phylum Streptophyta; class Magnoliopsida; order Magnoliales; family Magnoliaceae; genus Magnolia; species Magnolia kwangsiensis. Next base: position 202,911,174 of record CM073571.1, read on the forward strand.
ACACAACCCTTACCTATGTCCTTCAGTAAGTTATCTCAAGATTCCTGATGAGCCCGATTTTGGTTACTTAGCCGCTGACATTGTCATTTTTCTCGCAGGTATGGCCGAGGCGTTTGGCGCTCTAAAGAGGAAGGCGGCTCCAACTGCAGCAGAGTTGTTGAAGGAAAGCCCCCGGGTGAAGATCACCCGAAAGAAGCAGGCACCCCCCCGTGTGGGGGAATCTTCTGCCCCGCCGGTCTCTGCAGCCCCTGCTCCGAAGCTCGTCGGCTCAACTCTTGCGGTGCTCGCTCACCCGCAGGCGTCGGGGGCAGCGCTGACCCCGGTGCGCCCTTGTGCCGCTACAGTTACTCCGACGGGTCCTCTTCCGACACGGTCTAGTCCGATCGGGGGCCCGACGGTAGTTCCTCCTTCGGTGCCTATACGAACGACCATGGTCGGCACCCCAATCATTCCGAGCCCTGTTGCTCCTCACGCCCTAGTCACTCTGAGCTTTGCTCCTTCCACCGTTGTTCCCCCCACCGCGGAGGCTCCTATCGTAGCCCCCGAGCCCCCCATCGTTGTTCCTTCTTCCTCCGAATAAGAGGAGGCCATTAGAATGACCAACATATGCTTTTCCCCCTGAAGTCGAGGGAGATGTCCGAGCCGAGGGTCAGAACTCGGCTGACAGTAAGGTAAGGGCCGAGGAAGCGGTGGTCTCGCCCCAGGTGGGTACGATAGGTAGGAGGTTCGAGCTGGGCTATCATATGGCTTGCTTTGCTCCATGGGCGGCCAAGCATGTCTCCGAGGAGGATATATCTCGAACCCTCAGTAGGTCGGACAGCTCTTTTCTGAACGACTTGGCTGCCGTGTGTTACACGGTATGTCTCTGAGAAGATTCTTTCTTTCCTTCGTATTATCGTTGTATATTTTTTAGATACTGATTCTCTTTTCCTCATTCAGGTTGTCCCAGCGTTGCTTTCGATTCGAGAGAGAGCGAGGGAGCATCAGAGGAGAGAGATTGAGCTGGAGGCCTTCAAGGCTAAGATGACGGCTTTGAAAGATGAGTCCGTCCTCTTGCAGTCTGAGCAGAGTGAGCTGCGTCGGCAGCTCTCGGACGAGAGGGCCAGAGGAGGTCGGCTACAGGGGGTTGTAGTTGACCTAGAGGCCAGAGAGTTGTAGTTGCAAGTGAAGGCGAATAACCTCCAGGCCAGCAGCGATGAGGCACTGCCGAGCTAACCCGCTCCAGAGCTCATGCGGATTCCTTAGCCGTATAGACCACTCGGCTGGGTGAAGCTTTGGAACGTACTAAGGCTGAGGCGGCTGAGGAACGGGCCTGAGCCATTACCCAGGCTGTGGAGGCTCAGCGGATTAAGGGCGAGACCTCTCTGGCCGCGGTGGTTGCTACTGCGATTGAAGATTTTAAGACTTCCAAGGAGAGAGATGCCGAATCTGCGACGTTTTACAACCGCGGCTTCAATGCTTGTCTTTAGGTAGTCCTGGGTTTATACCCAGACCTCGATCTTAATCCTCTACTGCCTGAGGACCCTGAAGATGTCCCTTACGAAGCCCTCCGATTGGATCAAGCCCCTGACGCCCAAGCACCTCCTCCCCCATGAAGGCCTCATGTCCTTTCTCTCTTCTTTTTTTTAAGCTGTCGATGTAATTTTTACCCTTTGAGGGGGATTTACTGAATGAGAAAGTTTTCCTCGGTATTTGTCAACTATTGACTCGTGATGTTGTTATGTTGCTGAGCTGACCTCTTTAAAGGTCTGGCCCTTTCATTATTGTTTAGCTTATTCTCCGAGCCCCCTCGGCCCAAGTTTTAGTTGAGTCCTGTCTTTTAGGATATTCGGCTCGTCGCTTGTCCTGTGAGGACTTTTCATTCCGTTGCATGGTGATCCGAGTACTCCATCGGAGAGTCGGGTCATTATTAGGCTTTTTTCCTCAAGGAGATGCCTTGTCGAACCTTTATAGGATTATGTTCCAACCCCTTAAGGATCGGACCATTAAGTTCATGCTCGTAATGATAAGACAATTGAGTAGACGTTCGAGACGGAATTAGAACTTTTATTAAGAGCCTTAAAGGCTAGTCGCTCAGAGGCGTACACTTTATTATGAGCCTTAGAGGCTAGTTCCTCATGAGTAGTAGATCTTCAGGTGCTCAGCATTCTAAGGATGAAGGAGTTGGCGACCCTCGAGGTCTTCCAAGTGATACGAGCTCGGTTTGGCAAATCTGATCACACGATATGGTCCTTCCCAGTTGGGTCCAAGTGCTCCTTCTTCCGGCTTGGCTGTGTTCTGGAAGACCCGATGGAGGACTAAGTCCCCTGGGCGAAAACACCTAACTTTGACCTTCGAGTTGTAGAAACGCGCTACTTACTGATGTCGAGCCGCCGCTCGGATCTTAAATACATCTCTGAGTTCTTCAAGCAGATCCAAATTAGCAGCCATCTGCTCGGAGTTTCGATTTTCTTTGAAATTTCTCATTCACGCCGTAAGGAGTCCGATTTCTACTGGCACTATTGCCTCCGAGCCGTAGGATAACGAGAATAGGGTTTCACCCGTTGAAGTCTGGGCTGTGGTCCTGTAGCCTAGAGGACGAAAGGGAGCTCCTCGGCCCCATTTGCCTTCATTTTTTTCAGCTTTATCTTGAGATGGTATTTGATGATCTTGTTGACCGCCTCTACCTGTCCATTTGACTGCGGGTGCTAAGGCGATGAGTAAGCATTCATAATGTCAAGCCCCTGACACATACCACAGAACTTGTCATTGTCGAATTGGCGGCCGTTATCAAAAATGATGGTTCATGAGATTTCGAACCGACAGATGATATTTTTCAACACAAAGTCGATTACTTTTTGCTCGGTGATCTTCGCGACTGGCTCGGCCTCGGCCCACTTAGTGAAATAGTCGACCGCGACTATGGTAAACTTGACCTGTCCCTTCCCTGTAGGCAAAGGACCAATGATGTCAATCCCTCATTGGGCGAACGGCCACGGCCCACTCATGGGAGTCATTTCTTCTGCCGGTTGCCTCGACACAGCTGTAAAATGCTAACACTTGTCGCACTTTCGAACGAAGTCTTTCGAGTCCTGCTTAAGGGTTGGCCAAAAATACCCTTGACGAAGTATCTTCATGGCCAGGGCGTGACTGCCAGAATGGTTCCCGTAGATTCCCTCTTGAATCTCCCGAATTACGTAGTCGGCCTCGTCCAGTCGGAGGCATCTAAGGTAAGGCTGAAAATGCCCCTTCTTGTACAACACTCCGTCCAATATGACGTACCGGGCCGCTCTGACCCTAAGTCACCTCGCCTCTAGTTTGTCCGAGGGGGTTTCGCTGGATGACAGATAATTGAAAATCAGGTCCATCCAACTTGGAATGGACCGGACAGGATTAACCTCCTCCGACTGGTCAATATTTGGGTACTCAACGAACTCGACGGGAACAAAGCATGGGATCTTTATTTCGGAGGACGAGGCGAGTCTTACCAAGGCATCGGCCCATTAGTTCTCGACTCTAGGGATCTGTCGGATGGTATAACTCTAAAAATTTTTGATCAATTTCCTCGCCTCCTCGAGGTAGGCGATCATTCTAACTTCTTTAGCCTCATACTCCGAAGAGATATGGTTCACTACCAGCTGCGAGTTGCAACGAACTTACAGGATCTGAACACGTAGGCTTGCTGCCAACCTGAGCCCAGCTAACAACGCTTCATACTCGGCCTCGTTATTTGAAGCTATGAATCCGAGTCTGATTGCATATTAGATTGTCGTTGAATCGGGTGCAACCAGGATAACATCGGCTCCTGCTCCTTTAATGTTGGAAGACCCATCAACATAAAGGATCCACCCCGGATCTGACGCTGCCTCTTAATCGCTCAACGGGATGGGTGGTGGCATCTCAACTTCCTTACTGATTTGCTCTTCATTCAGAGTTGTGAACTCGACGATGAAGTCGGCTACAGCTTGACCCTTGATCGCCGTCCTGGGGCGAAATTGAATGTCAAACTCTCCGAGCTCTACGGCCCACCTGGTGATTTGACCCGAAACTTCGAGTCTCTGAAGGACCTGTCTTAGAGGAGAGTCGGTTAACACAACTATAGAGTGGGCCTGGAAGTACGGCCGTAGTCTTCTGGCCGAGACGAGGAGATAGAGTGCTAATTTTTTCAAGGACTGATATCTTGTTTCAGCTGGTACCATGGCTTTGCTTACATAGTACATGGGGTACTACTTGCTTTCGACTTCTCTGATCAGAGCGAAACTGACAGCTGAAGCCGAAACTGCGAGGTAGAGGAACAATGACTCCCCTTCTTCAGGCTTGGACAAGAGAGGCGGCGAACCCAAGTACTGTTTTAATTACTGGAAGGCTTGCTCGCACTCTGGCATCCACTCCTCCCTCTTGTAGCCCTTCAGCTGCTGGAAGAAAGAAAGACATTTATCTTTAGCCCTAGATATGAAGCGTCCGAGGGCGGCAACTCTTCCCATGAGACACTGTATCTCCTTAAAAGTCCGAGGCGAGTTCATGTCGATGAGAGCCTTGATTTTATCCGGGTTGGTCTCGATACCTCGCTGACTGACTTAAAAGCCAAGAAACTTCCCTGACTCAACCCCGAATGCACACTTAGTGGGATTCAGCTTCATCTGATGTTCTCGGAAGACGCTTAATGTTTCTCCGAGGTTGGCAAAGTGGTCGGAGGCTCGGATACTTTTCACTAACATGTCATCCACGTACACCTCCATGGTGCGCCCAATCTGAAGGGTAAACATCTGATTCACCAGCCTCTGATATATTGTCCCAACATTTTTCAGGCCGAATGGCATGACCCGGTAACAGTAGAGTCCTCTGTCCGTGACAAAGGTAGTTTCTGCCTGTCTGGGGGGTACATAGCGATCTGGTTGTACCCGGAGAAAGCGTCCAAAAATGAGAGTAGCTCATGTCCAGTCATGCTGTCCACCAGCTGATCAATCCGAGGTAACGGGAAGCTATCTTTTGGGCACACCTTATTCAGATCAGAATAGTCTACACATACTCGCCACTTTCCATTGGATTTCCTGACGAGCACAACATTCGCTATCCAGTCAGGGTAATATACTTTTTCTATGAAACCTGTATCGAGCAGGACGAAAACCTCCTCGGCAATGACCTCATATCATTCGGCATCGAACGACCTTCTTTTTTACTTGACCGGCTTATGATCCGGGTCCACATTCAACCTGTGAACCAACACTTCGGGAGAGATCCCCGGCATATCAGCGTGTGACCACACGAAGACGTCTCGGTGCTGCTTCAAGAAGGCCAATAATTCTTCCCTCCACTCGGGATTCAGTGATGATTCGCGCTGAACAGTTTTGCTCGGGTCTGATTCATCGAGGGGGACTTTTTCCAGATCTTCAACTGATGAGCTTTTTGTCGATCCTCTAGGGTCCAAGGCGTCCACGATGAGCGCCTGCTTGGCAGCTCCTTTTCTACTGCTATCGCATAACACCTCCGGGCCTCGCGTTGGTCGCCTCGGAGATAACCGATCTCACCCTCAGCTAGAAACTTCATCATCAGATGGTAAGTTGAAACGACCACTCTCATCGCGTTGAGGGAGGGTGGGCCCCGGATCACATTGTGGGCGGATGGAACATTGACAACCAAAAAGTCCACCAGAAGTGTGACTTGATGTTGTCCTTCTCCCATTGTTACAGGGAGGGAGATGGCTCCTTCGGAGATTACTCTCTCTCCAGTAAAGCCGTGCAAGGGAGTCTTCATGGGTCGAAGTCGGGACGGTGAAATTCTCATCTTTTCGAATGCTTTGTAGTATATCACATTGGCCGAACTTTCAGTGTCGACCAGAATACGATATACCTTATGATTTGCTATGGTCATTGTGACCACTAGCGCGTTATCGTGCGGATGCTGGATCCCGCGTGCGTCATCTTCCGTGAATGTCAGGCTGCACGGAGTGACTTTGAGTTCCTTACTAGGACGTTCCGCCAGGTGAATGTGGTGTTCCGACTCGGATATCCGAGAGTGGGCTTTCCGAGCCTTGTTCGAATCCCCTCCCCTAGTCGAGCCTCCGAAGATGGTACGAATTTCAGCGGATTCTTCTAGGGAGTTGTTTGGCTGTTCCAGCGGTCGTTCTTCTCTCCGAGCGAACTTCTCTTTTTTGGTGTAACGAGGTAGATGTCCCTTACGGATGATGAACTCGATCTCGTCTTTCAGGTCCACGTAGTCGTCAGTGTTGTGACTATGGTCCAGGTGGAAGCGACAGAATTTTCGCTCGTTTCGGTGTTCTGGGTCAGCCCTCATGCAGACTGGCTAGTTAAGTAGCCTGTCTCCTCGGATATCCAGCAAAATCTGCTCTGTAGATGTGTTTAGAGGGGTATAGGAACAGAATTTCCCCTCTGGCCTATGGCTCGGTCGACGATCGCGGGGAGCACGGTCATCCGCCCCTTTACCGTTCGATTGGGAGTCTTCATTCCTAGGCCTTTTCCCTTGTTTGTCGAGTCAGTGACTTGCATACCTTTACGGGCGTTAGTGAACTCCTCGGCGTTGGTATACTTCTGAGCCTTCGCCATAAAGTCCGCTAGCATTTTCGATGGATTCTTTCCGATGGAGAAGGCGAACTTTCCTTCCTTCAGCCCGCTCAGGATGGCAGCAAGAGTCATCTTGTCATCATAGTCTTCGACATGCAATGCTTCTTCATTAAAACGGGCGATGTAGTATTTAATGACTCTTTCGGAGCTTACTTGATGGTAAGCAGGTGAGTGTTAGGTTTCTGACTTCTCTTACCGCTTATGAACTGTGTAAGGAATAGCCGGTTTAGTTCCACGAAAGAGCCCACGGAGTTTGGTTTGAGCTAGCGATACCAAATCCGAGTGGACCCTGTTAGGGTGATAGAAAACCCCCTACACATCATTGTGTTCGTTGCAGTTTGGATCTACATCCATGATCGGTAGGACTCCAGGTGTTCTAATGGGTCCCCGGATCCTGAATACTGGATGACAGGAGGCATTCGAAACTTCTGCGGCATCGCCTCAGCCATGATAGCAGGAGTGAAGGGAGGTTCGGTCTCTTCCATCATCGCTTAAATTGTGGCTGGAACAGTCGATTGTTGTTGCTTCTTTTCTAACGTCAGGAACTGGCCCTTCAGCTCCGCAAAGCGTGCCTCCCAGGGATCCTTATTTTCAACGACGACCTCCGGGGCATCCTGGATCTCTGGAGTTATCCTTTCTCTCCTCCGTTATAACTGATGATGGAGGTCCGTGGACGGCAGGACGGATGTGGCTGAATGGACGGTTGTGGAAACTCGAGTAGTGACATTTCTCCGGATCCTTCAGCGTGCACCGCAGGAGGATTTTGACCCGAACGCGGCACCCCTGAGTGCTGGGGGGCTTCACGTCTCACACTTCTCGGCACGGAGCGAGTCTCCACAAATAATCCCACCGGCTCAAGGACGGGTTATTCCTGAACCGGGTGCGACTCTGACACCCTCTGCTTCTTCATTTTGTTTATCTCGTCGCGCAGGGCCTGGATCTCATTTTGCATGGCGCGATATTTACTCGACCGATTACGAGATCTTTGGGAAGGCCCCGGTGCGGATTCAGCATGGAGTGGTGATGATGAACGAGTCTGTTCGTTCAGTTGCGATTTTTCAACCGCAGCTTTCTTCCTCCTCGCCATTGCTTAAGAAAATGAGAACCTGACTTTTAGTCTCAGGTTCCCACAGACGGCGTCAAAAAATGTTGATGCAAAAATATGGTCGGCCCTCCCTCCATGTCATCTTCTAGAACCTGCACCAAGAGAACTGACAAAAGTGACCCTGGCTAAGCCGGGGGACCCTCCAATGCCTAAGTCAGGACAAGGGAATCAGGGTCTAAGTCGAGAGTAGAGGAGAGAGCACTTGTTATTGCGTACCTATAGACGTAGTGTCGTGTGCTATTTATACTTGCCTGTGGAATGGTCTAGGTCCGATAATCTCGGTACGATCACAAGGATTCCCTGATCATGGAGATACTGCCCGCAATCTATTGATCGGGCAGCTTATCGGGCGAGTAGTGCGTATCTGTGAGCGAAGTTATTGACCACGACTGGTAATGACAACTTCCGTATTTGGCGTATGCCATTACCCATCTACTTGTCTCGGCTCATCCGACCACGGAGTAAAGGATGCAGCGTCTAGTGCTGTGTCCGATCCGACCCATTGGTCAGTCCCATCGTAGTTGGCAGGGCTAGCTGTGCCGAGCATAATGCAGTTACCATCGTAGTTGTCAGTCCCATCCGAACTGTTCCGAGCTGCACCTCAACTGTGTCAGTTGCTCGGACGGGTCGCGTCTTCCTACTCATTGTAGTCATGTGATGCTTGAAACAGGTTAGACGGGTCTTGCCTCAGCTCAGCCTGGTGCTCGGACCGGCGTTGTATCATGGGCTCGGATTTTTCCATAACAGTACAGAATATGGTGCAGTTAAGGAACATGTTAATGGGATGAGTGTAAATAAATTGGAGATGTTGAGACGGATGAGAACAAGACGAGAAAGAATAGATTTAGAAATGAATGCATTTGAGGGAACTTTGGAGTAATACCAATAGGTAATAAGAGAAAGTTGACATAGATGGTTTGGTCATATGCAAACTGTTCCAATTAATAGTGAGTTGGTACAAGTTGATGACTCTAAAAGGGCAAGGAAAAGGGACAAAGGACTTGTATGAAGGTACTAAGAAAAGACTTGTTGAACAATGGTCTAATTGAAAGGTATGGCCCTTAATAGTTGGATGGCATAAAAAGATTCATGTAGCTGAACCAATTAATTGGGGTAAGGTTTAAATGATGATAATGACAACGACGATGGCGACACTTAATTCGATGAGATAAAAAGCAAGAGGTTAATGCTGTTTTCGGGTAATTCATAATGACGATGAAACCCTCAAATTACAGTTGTATTTCTTTGAAATCCAACTTTAATCTAACTGTAATTTGGAGCCATATGCTTGATATAAAACCAAGGAAGAGAAATTACATCTTTGTTTTTTTCATTTCTTTTTTATCTTTTTTATGTCAATAGGCTAGTCACTGCAATTCAATTGAATATATCAAACACAGCCTAAAAGTTACTGCCATTCAGAGTTCAGTATTTGATCATAAAGCAGTTCCCATACTCACAAAAGGAGGGAAAAGATAGACGGTTCAGCAAAGTTCCCTACAGCTCAGAAAATCAAAACTTTGGCCACTCTCATTGAAAGCAGTTCAAGATTAAATAAAGGAAGTATTCTTAATTTCTCTGAACTTAATGAATTGTCAACAAGTGCACAACACCTCAAAACCCTAAGCCTCCGAATAATTATCCCCAAGCATGAAATCGATGAGAATGCAATCTGACCAAGCAAATGTGCCGCTGCAAACCACTTCCGTGACCATATGGTCACCAATGAATTTTACAACATCCAAAAAAATCGGAAGGCAACAAGCCGCACCATAAATACTCAGAGACCAATATCAGATCCTTCACTCTGCTTCTCTCGCCAATCCCGGCCATGTAAAACTTCAGCAAACACCATTATGGGTCAATGAGTACCAAATAAATAGAACTGACAAGAATGCCGGTGCAAGCTAACGGATCGGATGGTACCGAGCAGATACTCTTTTAGGGGGGAGCTTCCGCATAATGAAAAGGACAAGCGCTGAAGGTAGAATCTCGGCCAGCTGATTTTCCCAATAATTTCAAACAGAAAAAAGATTTCTATCAGACTAATGAAATATGGTTTGGTCCAGATGCTGGGAGTGGGCTTACCATGTAATAGATAAGGTTCAGAACGGGATGATCCATAACATCAAGAGATGCATCCGCGTCGAATGCAGAAACTCCAACCTACAATTTAAGATGAAAATCAAGTTCAGCGTCCTTAACATCATTTAATCTTGAAACATTTTTCTGTTATACCATAATTTGAAATTAAAGTTGAACATACTAAACAATAAGCAAATGATTAATCTAATAAAATGGTATCAACTGATGCCAAGTGTCAGTTTGTACTTGTAGTCAACAGGAAACAATTGTATTGGACTTCTCCCCAAGGGTCAGGTACATGAAACAACTGAAAGTACGAGCAATAAAAGATCATCTACAAAATTACATAAATTGAATGCTTAAACGCATCCGTACCAACATTATCTATCCAGACTTCCCTGCCTCTTAGGTCATTAAAAAAATTAATTGTTTTGCTACACAAATAAACAAAATAGTAGACAATCGAAGGAATGATATATTTTCTTTCCAGGATTTTCAAATATTTAAGAAAAAAATTACAATGATATGTTAAAATTTTCAAAGGCAGCATACGATATTTTCTAAAATTCTCAAAGGCAGCATATGTCATAATTTTTTCATGAAGAAGACACATACTGACAGCCCCTTAAAGTTCCCAGGCCATACAGCAACAACAACATAAGCAGAACACCAGAGCTAGCAGCCAAAGGGCCTTCTTTCTTTTTATTCTTTTTTTTCTTTTTTTTCTTTTTTTTTTGAGAGAGAGAGAGAGAGTAGCAGCCAAAACCATGGACACAAAAATATTCAAGTTAGACTTGAGCACTTTCTTTCATGTATCTATCTTTATAAAAAAAAGGTAATAAAAATTAAAAATAAATAAATAAATAATAAAAAACACTTTCTTTCATATATTATCACAAGAAGGCAAAACAAACTACTATTGTAGGCAATAAGTATAACCATGCCTATTGTCAGCAATTGTTCCCTGATGTGAGATTTCAAGCTTTACTTAAACAGTAGGAAATCCAGGGCTCAATGGAATTGTAGAATGTTCAGCAGTGATAAAGGTGAGCCATTGCTGGAATTCTCAGGCTCACATGGCATTCAGGATTCAAATTTTTCTGAAGGCGATCTTCTTCCAGACATCAAGTTGGCCATTGAGCATCAATTGAGCCAGATTAAAATCGAATAGGCTTCCAGCAAAGCAATTAGGTGGGTTAAAGATGGTCACGTCCTTTAGAGTAGTGAATACTATCGAAGAAGCTGCCGGTTCATGTGCAAAGTTATAGGCATCTATTTTTATTTTTATTTTTCCATTTGCATCCCCCTTGAATACTATCGAAGAAGCCGCTGGTTCATGTGCAAAGTTACCGGCATCTTTTTCTTTTTTTTTTTCCATTTGCATCCCCCTGCCAATTCAAGGGTGGACTGTTTAGACAAGGAAAGACTAAACCAGGAACCCAAAGCCATAGTAGACAAGCGTCGAACATGTAGTTTTCAGTTGTAGAAGCACGCCTTTTCTCGTGCATTTTGTCATTAACTTTTTTTCTTTTTCCTTTTCAAAAAAATCTTCGCCACTAGTCAAAAAAAATAAATAAATAAATAAAAGGTTCCCAAATATGATTTTTTTTTTTTTCTGCCTCAAGGACGGAGCCTTGGCAAGTGCTCTATAGACAACTGTGGCTCAGGGGACGCGGCCATGACTTCCACAGTACTCAGTCAAACTCAGCTGGAATGTTTTCACCATTACACCAATGTAATTTACCTATGAATTCATTATGGAAAAAAAATAAAAAAAATCATTACAAACGTATTTGTTCAACCTTTATATATTGGATGGTTTAGGTGGATAAACTAAACCTTGGCAAGTACTCTAGAGACAACAATGGCTTGGGGAAGCAGCCATGACTTCCACGAGCAGTCAAACTCAGCTGGAGTGTTTTCACTTATACCAGTGTATTTATGTATGAATTCATTGCGAACATATTTTTTCTACCTTTATAAATTGCCGGTTTAGGTCAAGGTGTTCCAAAACGGTAATGGTGGCCGTAACGGCCACCACCGTTACCGTTATGATACGGGCCGTAACGGCCGTTACAGCCCCGTATCGGCCGTTATGGCCATTTTTTATTTTTTGAAAATTATTGATACTAGATCGTTACGGGTCCATTACGGGCTGTTACGGGACCGTTACGGCCCATTTTTCATTTTTTCTGTAATGGCCGTTTCGACTCCGTAACGCGTAACGGTTATGACCGTTGCCATTATGTAACGGCTGTTACGTAACCGATTTTGAATACCATGGTTTAAGTAGATAAACCACCAAAACAAGATTTTGTTTGGAATTAAGTTATTCATAGAAAAAATAAATTCACTAACACAACTTACCACGTTTCTAGTCAAACAAATTATTGCTCAAATTCCCTTCAAACTCCAAAATTGAGATATCAAGTAAAGAGTAGCCATGTTTACATTCAATGAGCCTGACCAGTAGCAGCAACCGGTTCATGTCTGTGTTGTGACCTTATGAGCCGTGTCAGAATGAGCTTGCAATTCTCAGCTTCTTTCTTAAGTGCTTCAATTCGATGTGATCTATCACAGACGGTTTTGAATCAGATTCTTCCCCTACTTTCCACGCATCATGAGCAGATTCACCTTTCACCCTCTGCCTGCAACCTCAACTATATCATCGGATTGGAAGTTGATACTGTCTATGGGAGCCCCACTTATCTCGAGGACTGAGATCAAGAGGGAGGGCCACTTGCATGGTCATCGCTATTTTAACAGGATTTCAAGTTCTTTGTAATTTTGAGCTTTTTTGCAGGGTTATTTTTGTTCATTTACTCTTCATTGTTAGTTTTTAGTTGCTAAATTATTGTTGGTAGTATGTGTTGATGCAGGACTAATGCATGAACTAAGTAACGTGTGAGATCAAATAACCGAATTAAGATATTTAACAAAAAAAAAAAAAAATATCACTATATTCATCACAAATATCATGAAAATCAAAAGAAAATCATGCATAATCCTGACATAAGCTATCAACATCGTAACTCAGATCATTAAATAAAAAGAAACTAACATCTAATAGATGTAGGGACATCCACTTAGCATAGGGTATAGTCTATTTCAAAATAAGAAACCTAATATAACCTAGGGTGAAAATTAGGGTTTGGGTAATTTCGAAAAGTAGGAAAATTATGAATTTTAGGTTTAGAGTTAAGGTTTCAGGGATGGAAGAAAGGGGTTTTTCCGACTGGATGCGATGTTTCCCGAGCTGCAAGGTAGATCATCTGACCCGTTCTTTCTCGGACCACTCTCCCCTTTTGCTCTCCATCCAAGCAGACTCGGCCACATTCCCTCGCCCGTTTAGGTTCCAACGAATGTGGACCTCCCATGACGACTTCACCTCCACAATTTTGAGCTCCTGAAATGAGGTAACCCCTGGCACCCCTATGATCAAGTTCTATGTTAAAATGAAAAGACTGAAATCTGTTCTTAAGGTTTGGAACAAGGAGACTTTCGGGGACGTTGACAGGAACATTCACCTGGCTAAGAATGAAGTGCTCAAGGCTGAACATGCTCTTCTCAATTCACAAACAGAAGCCGAATCGATCAACCTCAACAGGGCCCAGGCTAATCTTAAAAAGGCCTACCTCCAAGAGGAGATTTTTTGGAAGCAAAAATCCAGGATTGCCTGGTTATCTGAGGGAGATAGGAACACAAAATTCTTTCATAACTCGGTCCTAGAAAATTGTCAAAAAATTCAAATCAAGAAGCTAAAAAAGACCTCAGGTAATACGATTGAGAACATCGAAGAAATTGGTGAAGAGGCAGTTTCCTATTTTACGAACCTTTTTAGCTCTAGTGTCAACAACCACATTAGAGATATTATTAATCACATTCCCCGTATTGTGTCAGAGGACATGAACACGGACCTTTCTAAGCCTATCTCCATCGACGAAGTTAAAGAGGCTGCCTTTTCGATCCCCATTGACAGCGCTCCGGGCCCTGATGGATTCGGCGGCGCCTCTTTCACTAGCTGTTGGGATATCATAAAGAATGATCTCTTTCAAGCAGCAATGGATTTTTTCAATGGAGGTAAAATTCCGAGGGGCTTCAAATGCACGCTTATCAATCTTATTCCAAAGAAGCAGAATCCGGAGTATATTGCCGATTACAGACCTATCAGTTTGTGCAACTGCATCATGAAGATTTTTTCCAAAATAATGGCCTCCAAGTTGGCCCCCATCCTCCCTCCTCTCATTTCAGAAAAGCAAAGTGCTTTTATCCATGGTAGATCTATAGTTGAGATCATCTCCTTAGCTAGGGAAATGGCTTACAATCTCGATCGTAAGGTGTTTGGTGGAAACTTGATTATCAAAGTTGATATGGAAAAAGCATATGATCGTATGGAGTGGGGTTTCATCGTCCAGGTGTTAAAAAAATTTAGATTTGATAGCTAATGGATTTTGAAGATGCAGCGATGTTGGGAAGATATTTGGTTCTCAGTCATCATAAACGATAAAAGCTTCGGTTTCTTCAAGTCATCCAGGGGTTTGAGACAGGGGGATCCGCTCTCCCCGTTCATCTTCATCCTTGCGGCGGAAGTGTTCAGTAGGGGCTTAACCAAGCTCTTCTCTTCGGGTTGCTACCAACCATTCAAGCTTCCCCAACAATGTCCCATTATTACTCACCTTTTCTATGCTCACGAGGCAATATTATTTCTTAATGGTAGGTTATCCAACGTGCGCATGTTGCTCAGATTCATTACTCAATACGAAGAAGCTTCTGGTCAAAAGGTTAATGCTTCCAAGACATCCTTCATCGTCCCAAAAAAATGCTCCATAGCCAAAGTCTAGAAGCTCCGCAACATTACGGGTTACAAACAGGCTTTTCTCCCCTCCACATATCTTGGAGTGCCGCTGTCCAAAGGGAGAATTCAAGCCCCGCAACTAAAACAACTTGTTCAAAAGATCGCTCGCAAAATTGACGGATGGAAAGCAAAGCTTCTAAATCAAGCATCAAAGCTGGTTTTAATCAAGCACGTCCTATCTAGTATGCCCATCCATTTGCTTGCTGCCATCAGCATCCCAAAATCTGTGTCCAAATCTATCAACAAGGCAATTTCTAGCTTCTTTTGGGGTTCTTCTGATAAGGGCAACAGGAGGCACTGTGTGAATTGGCAGTCAGTGTGCACCCCTATCCTCGAAGGAGGTCTAGGAATCAGATCCTTCGAGGGCCTTACGCAGGCGTTCAAAATCAAGATGGGGTGGCATCTTATTTAGGGGAGGTCTTTACGGGCTCAGTTCATTTTGGCCAGGTACTACCTGAAAACAATTGTCTCCAACGGTGCTATTGGTCATTTATCCTCAGCTACTCGGAAAGAGATATTCAAAGTGTTGCAGTTTACTATCAACCACTCCAGATGGCAGATCAGGGAAGGAGACATTAATTTATGGAACCAGAATTGGTCGAGCTGTGGTCTGTTAGCAGGCGCAACAGTCAGACACATCCCTCATCACTTGGAAGAAGCCACAGTTAGAGATTTCTTCCACCACCCTGCTGTGAGAAATCTGGCAGAAATCAGTCCCATAATTTCCCCTCAAGCGATGCGTACAATCACTGCTTCTCCTCCCCTGTTTTCCAACAGAAAAGATCGGATGATTCAAGACCTCTCAGCTTCGGGTAAGTTCACAGTTAAGTCAGCATGGAATGAACTCAGGTCCCACCTTCCTCAGCTTGGGTGGACTAAATGGGTTTGGCATAAGGCTCTCCCTCCTAAGATGAGCATTTTTGTTTGGAAGATCTTTAAGAATGCAGTCCCTGTGGATACCACCCTCCAGAGTCTTGGAATCTCAATGGCCTCCCACTGCGAATGCTGTAGCCTGTCTCTCCCTGTCCTGCAAAATTCAGCACATGCTCTCGACCAACAGCTTCCTCATCCGATCAGTAATCAACAGCAGACTAGCAGCTCCGATGACGTTCATCTGCAGGGTTTCCCGCATCGGTTGCAGCCCTGTCGGATTTCAACTAATTAGCATCACTTTATTGGCCCTGATCAAAACGTTGTCAGCCCAGATCATGCTCACGGTGGGGAGGAGGAGGACCGTGACCACCTTTTTAGCCAAGGTAAGATTGTGGTCTTGGTTTGGGAACATTTTAGCAAGATTTTTGGTGTAACCTACCTCTTGAATCAGTCAATTCTGCAACATTTAAATCTCTGGATCTCCAAAGCTAGTAGGAAAACCAGACTGTCTCGCCTCATTGGTCTTGCTCCTTATGTGATTTGCTGGGAAGTTTGGCTTAGTAGAAATCAGGCCCGCTTTGATGGGCACGCAATGTCTGCTTCCCAAATTATATTCAGAGTTACTCATTGGTTAACTGATATTGCTGGCTCCATTCAGGGTGTGGATAGGAGTTCTCTGGTGGACTCCATCACACTTCAGCTCCTCAACAACCCTAAGGATGACCCTCATATTCCTACTAACTACTCCATAGTTACTTGGCTTAAACCTTCGAGGGTCTTCCTCAAGCTGAATGTCAACGGTTCCTCCAGAGGGAACCCAGGCCCGAGTGGTGGTGGAGGGGTCTGTAGGGACCACCGTGGTAATCTAATTTTTGCCTTTCACCGTAACTACGGTCGATCCTCCAGCACTATAGCTGAAGCCCAAGCTATGTTAGATGACATCACGATCAGCTCTAAGTTGGGCCTTCGCAACATCATTGTTGAATCAAATTCGATGACTATCATTAAGGCTGCTAAGATCGAGTCCACTTCTGTTCCTTGGAATATCTAGTATAAGATAGGTGCTATTCAGGAGCTCCGTCGTCCCCTCAATCTCTCATTCTGCCACATCTATAGACAAGGAAACTTTGTGGCTAATGCATTGGCTAGATTAGCCAGTGAGGGTAACCTAAATATGTTTTTTGTCTCCAAGTCTGCCCTCCCGGCTAAGGTCCGGGGCTCACTTCTCTTGGATCAGGTGGGTATTGGGAACTAAAGGTGTCCCTGATGGTGTTCTTCGGTTGGTTTCTTTGCTTTTTAACGTTCCTGGCTCTTGGCTCGAGTGTCCTCCTTGTGCCGTTTGTTGTATATGATAGGAGTGGTCCCCTTTCTTTTTATAGGGTCCCTCCCGAATGGCTGTAATTCCTTTTTCTTCAATGGATTCTTCTTCCTGAAAAAAAAGAGGGGGGGGGTGGGGTTGATATAATAATGATAGAAAATCAAAAGGGGCAGGTGGGATTCACATGTGTGGTCGTACGGTCACACGTGTGGCATGAGAGAATGGGTTTAGGTTGGTTAGGGTTTGGATTGTGGATGGGTATGAGAAGGTTGGATTTGGGAGAAGACGAAGATCTGTGATGGGGAGAATGGAGAATCTGAAGAAATACCTGGATGAGGAAGAAAAGAGAAGATGGTGTGGGGATAGATGGAGACCTCGCACCTCCGTTGATGAAGATTAGCTTCGTACCAATCTTCCTTCTAAATCGCATGGAAGCATCTTCAAATCGCATGAAGATGGGAGAAGAAAGAAAGAACTTTTCTCTATTTTTCTCATGAAATTCAAAAGGAGAGATCACATGCCAGGAAGTTTCAAATTTTACAAAAATCCCCATCTTGTGAACTTTAACGAAAATAACCCTAGTCTAAATAAAATCAACTAAAATACTCATAATGTGTCTAAATATAAAATAATCAAAAATTAAATCTTAAAATACGATAAAGTCTAAAATTGATGTGGACGATAAATGATCAATGGCCCGATCATGTGATTCATGCGATCCAATGGCCCGATCATCGCGTCCCTCCGATCCAACGGTTTGGATCACTTCATAAAGCAGCGTATGTGCATCTTCCTAATGTAGGGTCTTCCAGATACTCACACATGCACCTGGGGTCTTCAGTACGATCACTAGTACTTGCCTAGCCACAGGAAAATCGGCGCGGCCCGCCTCCTCCTCTGATACGTACGTAAGGGTGTACGTGACGTAATGTCCTCATTATGTGCCCTTAAAATCTAACCTTTTATGTTGATTGGAACTTGGTCATGAGTGACCTTTTATGATGAATGGAATTTGGCCATTAGTAACTTTTATACTTTTCTAGTTATTGGAATAATTGTGCATGGAAACATTCTTTTTATGGATTTTAGCCAATCCTTTTGGATTAACTCTTGGTTGGCCCTAGTGAAAGAATACGAGAAACATCAACTGGATTTTGGTCATGAGAGAATTGTGCCCTACGGTTCTTGAGTATCATAAATTCCATAACCACTTCAAGAAATTAGACAACCCAGATCTTGTTTGTGGTTATCTCATGTGTTCCTGTAAGCTGGTGACATACCGACATTAAGCCATCCCACCACTGGATCACTTTTCACAACTTTGTTTTAGGCCCTTCACCACACAGGAGTGCAGACATTCATAACCATGTTGGAGGATCACATCAAGTCTCGTAACTGAAAAGCCCATCATGCTCTGATTGGACTTGATCAAGCACTAGCTTGGACTTATCCATTCACTTAGAACGCATTAGATGATCTTAGTCTTGATGTGATGACTTTGGCAATCTAGTGATCCGAAATTATGTAGTTGACATATGGATGTGATAGGCTACATGCATTGAGGTTATGGAACCTCTTGTGATGTAATAACAAATCCATTGTTGCCGCAATCTTATGATTAGTGGCTTCAATCATGTCTATCGGCACCCTTCAAGCTTAATTTTGTGGGCCCACACTTCAGGATGCTTTGAAATGGTTTTCTGAGGGTTTCTAACCGTTGGATCTTTTGTTTTCATTGTTGATTGTTTTACCATGATTGATGGACAACCAATGGTCATGATCTACTAGTGGCCCACCCTTTGTCCGGCATGGGATATAAACAAGACTAAGCGACCATGTTGATGGACGGATATGGTTCATTTGGGTGCACTAATAGATGTGTGTATACTTTCAATGATGTGTAACGACTAAAGTGCACAAGTTAGTGGACTACCATACATTTTTAAAAAGGTGGTGGACAACCATATTTGTGTAGCAACAAACTCTAAACCTCCTCCATAAATAAATCCTAGAGAGAGAGAGACATCCGTCCTCCTCCCATCACTTGTGATGCCCATCTCTTGGGTTGATTTCAACCTTCGAATCTAAATCCCAGCCCAATGTTGAGATCTAGATATTGCTTGAGGTTTTGTTCTTAATTTGAAGAACAACAGCATCAACAATCTCTTTCTTCACTAATTTGATATAAGGTAATCTAAACCATCCATTTGGTTTTTGGTTTTTGCTCTAGAAACCTGGAAACTATACTTTTGAGTCAATCACTCTTCTTTTGTTTTCTTTTTCCTTTTTTTTTTTTTCTTTTTTTTTTTTTTAATGACGACAGGGTGACTGACATAGGGAAGGACGTGAGGTCGAGCACCGTCTTCCTCAAGAGGATAATTATTCCGAATCCACAGAACTTCTCTGAACTCCTCACAAAGACTTCTCGAATCCACGAGGAAAGAAAGCAGGAAATAGAAAGAATTTCTAATAAATTCAAAATTGATTAATTAATGAAATAAAACAAGTTCACAACCCTTTAAATAAGGGAACCAAGCAATAGGAAAGAAATCAGACTCAAACTACAACTAAAACTCCTAGAATCCGCGACTTACTATAAATAGTAAACTTACTATTTATAGACAGTCGTGATGTCTACTAGTGCGCAAGGTTTTCGGCTAAAAATAGTAAGTGTCCTATTTGGCTTCACCAAACTATTCTCCTAATTTTTCTAAGCTCTTTTTATATTGGACACAACTCCTAAAGCCCAACGGATGAAGAGTTATAATCAAACTAAAACTTACTATTTATAGTAAAAACGAAAATAAAATAGGGAAACGACCGTCGAAAAAAAAAAAGGCACTGCTGTACTGAAGTCGTGTATCGAATCGAGTCCACAAAGTCCGCTAAAAGTGGCTAATGAACTTCGTGTCACGGTCAGAAGTAATAGTCTTGGGAACCCCGTGTAGCCGCATAATTTCTCTGAAGAATAGATTCACCACGTGTGTTGCATCGAGAGTCTTCTTGCATGGAATAAAGTGTGTCATCTTGAAAAAATGATTTACTACCATGAACACCGAATCCATGTCGCATTATGTTCGTAGGAGACTAAGCACGAAGTCCATAGATAAATCCTTTCAAAGGCCGTCAAGCACGGGTAACGGAGTATAGAGACCCATATTATGAGATTGCCCCTTGAAAGTCTGACAAATATAACAACGTTGGACTGTCTTTCCCACATCACGTGCCAATTGTGGCCAGTAATACTGCTCTTCCACAAGAGCTTGGGTCTTGTCTCGCCCAAGGTGTCCACTGAGGCCACCTCCATGTAGCTCCTGGATTATCTGCTCCCTTAGGAAACTGTTGGGGATGCATAATCGATTTCCCTTGAAAAGGAACCCGTCTTGCATATGTAAGTCACTGGAGTGACCTTCTTAGCATCTAATATATACGTCCTTCAAGTCGTCATCGTCAGCATATATGTCTTTGAAGCGCTTGAACTCAACAACTTCATTGCTCATAGTTACTAACAAATTTGCACGACAACTTAGCGCATCGGCTACCTTGTTCTGTTGTCCTGATTCATGTTTTAGTACAAACGTGAATTCCTGTAAAAATGAGATCCATCTAGCATGCACACGATTAATGTTAGCTTGACTATTAATGAATTTAAGAGTTTGATGGTCCATGTAAAATATGAATTCCCTTTGAATCAAATAATGTCGAAAAGTGTCGCAGTGCCTGGACCACCGCATATAACTCGATCTCATATGTAGACCACTTCTTGCGTGCATCGCTAAGTTTCTCACTTTACAAGGCTACCGGCCTACCTTCTTGGGGAAGTATGAGGCATCACATTTGACTTTAAACAGTTTGTCGAAGTTGGAAAGTATAAGAATCGAGGTCGTAGATAATCTGTGCTTGATTTCGGCAAAGCTCCTGTCAGCTTCATCAGTCCACTGAAACTACCCTTTCTTCATGCAATCTGTAATTGGTGACACAATGGTACTGAAATTTTTCACGAACCGACGATAGAATGTCGTCAGTCCATGAAAACTTCGCACTTCGTGAATATTCGTAAGAACTGGTCATTCTCTGATTGCCTTCACCTTTTCCTCATCCACCCGAATGCCCATAGATGTTATGACAAAACCCAATAACAATAGGCTATCAGTCTTGAAGCTGCACTTCTTTAAATTGAGATATAGATTATTTTTAGTGAGCACCTGAAGGACCTTCTTGAGGTGTTCCATATGTATTTCACTCTCCCTCGCACTATCTCTGACTTCCAGCCGTGGATGATCCCCTTCTCTTCTTTCTTCTATTTCTTTTATAGATGATGTAATCCGTGCATAGTCTGTGCAGTGGTCGGTTTTGGAAAGTCCTTGCAAAACTTCAGTCAGCAGTTTCCTTTACGCAACATTGGATTTGGAATTTTCTTGCGTTAGCTCTATTACGTAACCAAGAAGACAATCTAATAAAAATAACTTTATTCCTTGCTTCTGTCTAAAAGAACACCGTCCCTTAGGACATTTCTGAGTGGCCTACACGATGAACGGATCAGATTTTTCATCCGATCATGACCATGATCGTGTAATGGCCTGCAAAAACGTCCAGCGCTTGCGTAAAAATAGGGCCTGCGGACGGCCTTTGCTGTGATGTCGGTTGACCCATGATCAATATCAGTGGTGAAATCCAGTCCATCCACTGGACTCAGCTCGAAAAATAATCAAATATGGTCAATTTCGGATTGGATTCGGTGCGGCCCACAGAGTTTCTTTTGCACCATCGGTCTTCCATTTGGACGATTAAAACCCGATCTTTGCTATTGTTTGCAATTTCGTCATCTAGGCGATGATAAGAAGGCCTTTATAAATCTGATGAATGGTTTGGATTCTCCATATGAACAATGGGTGGGGCCCACAGCATCAACCGACGCTGTGTAATGAAGACGCTGGAGCGTTTTCACAATTTTGAGAAGTTATCGGTCAGCGTAATGTTGACCGACTTTGGGAAATCCGGTGCATGGCTGGTGAACGTGTACTTTCTACATGCATGTGTACATGTGGGGTCCACTATGATCTTTTTGAGAAATCCGCTCCGTCCATCAGTTTTTCCATCTCATTATAATCGTGGGAACCAAAGTTGAAGCTTATCCGGATAGCAGGTGGGCCCCAAATCAGGGTTTTAGGGGCTGATGTGTCCGTTGGGCAACTTTCACAAGGATCTAATGGCTCAAATTTGACGTGTACGGTTCATTTATGGTCCTCAAGCCATGTATGAAGTTTTGAACCGAACGGATGGTGAGAACCCTGTGATCTTGCATTCTGCCTGACTTTCAGACCACTTGAGCTTCAGTTTCTTGATTTTCTCAGATCACTGGCGTGTAAATCCATCGATCTTGGTCTCCTGGAGTCCATCCCTTGCCTTTGGTGTCATCAGAGAGCTGAATCCATGCTTTAAGCTCCCTTTTTCAGTCCATGCTCGTAAATACACTATGCATCACAAACATGATTAAAGCAGGCCATTAAACGGTATCATGTTCATAAATTCAGGCAATAACTGGGGTCTGATATGCAATATTTGACCCTCAACACAACCCCTAACCAGCATTTTGCTAGTCTCGAGCAAAGTATACGAAAAGTAAGTTGAGACGTATAGGAAAATTTCTGTAAACCCGAGTGATTTTTGCAAACTAATCCAGGTACGAGAATTCTAAGATGCATGTATGTTGGGTATTACTTTCTCCTGTACTCTAGCGCATGGTAGACTTCATAATCAAGTTCAATGTATTAACCCATCAATTAAAAAAATTCTAAACATTGAGATCTATGGGTGTATAGTGTAATCTCGGCTTATCATCATTAAGATATCCAATCGGCAATTTCATGATATTTTTGGTAACCAACAAAAGAACTCATGACAACTAAAACGTACCTCATAGATCATTCTTTTGCTTTCTTTCATCCTTTGATTTTTCTATTAAAAGTAACGCCAAGGAGGGGACTCAAGTCCTTACCTATGGGGAGCAAACATATGGTAAAGACCAGTCGCCTAATAATTTTTGAATGTCAACATTGGGGAATCAAACCTTCACCTGTAGGGAGCAAACCTATGGTGAAGACCATTCGCTCAACCCTGAGTATTTTCTTTTTCTCCAATTCTTCTTTATTGATTATGATAGGTAAATTTTCCATGCCGGTTCCTTTCATTCTTAATGATTACCAAGTCAATCCTTCAATATTGAACTGAACCTTAATGTGTAAGCGAGATGTGACATGTAAAATCGTGACTCAATCAATGTTTAAAACTTCTAATCATGAATGAACAATTCAGACTTAACTGTGAAATCTACTAGATACTGAATCCAAGAGTCATAAATTACCAACATCACGTATCTTGAAATTCTAAATCTAAGATGGCCATCAAAATCACTTCGAATTCATAAGAATTTCCAGAAATTTTTAAAAATTTTCTTAATTTTTACTCAAGACCAAGAAAATGCTGATTAGGTAACCTAATCTCCCATCCCCAACCTAAAATCTACATTGTCCTCAATGTAAAAGATATGAGTATGTAATGCACATGGGACAATGAAAGTAAATGTGAAGTGATGTGAAGATAGTACCTGGATGATGAATCGAGAGAGACTTCCCAAGGGATCGCAGCATGGAAGCCGGTCAGCACGAGAGAGGAAGTAAAACAGAAATAACAAAAATAAAATTCTACCTATACCACTTTTGCAGGTGCTCTCGATTGCATTTAGCGTATGCAACAAGCCTTTAAATCCCTAGGTTGCCCCTAGTGGATGAGTCGTAGTCTCGTGAGGGTTTGTAGCAATGTTACACACAAATATTGAACTAACTAACTAGGAAAATGAAATGGAATGATAAGCTGGGTTGCCTCCCAGGAACGCCAAGTTTACTATCTATCCTAAAACAGTATAAAACAAACTACCCTAGTCCTATGAAAGCTGGAAAAAACTACTCGATCATGCCGCAAGGTTTCTCTTCTGGCCAATATCTTGATATGTTTCTCAGTAAGTTCCTCAATAGGATCATCCAAAAGCTCTTTTTGCAATAGGCTTGGGCACCCTGGAGCATGACTTTTCAGAGAGACTTATGTACCTTATAAGAAATTTTCCATTGAATTGCTTGAGGTATCCAAAGTATATACGATTCACCTATGACAGAAGAAGTTTCAACGTTAGTATTCCATGGTGAATCAGAGATTACAAGTAAATAAAGTTTAGAAAACTTCTTAAGAAATGATGTAGTCTCAACACATTCCGAAGTATCAGACTTCGGTTCCATTGTCAGCTCTTCCTCCTTTAATGGTAGGCGTTTAAGATCAGGGGAAGAAGGAACTTCAGAATAAGGGTTCTCTCGGTCAGTGATGACTACCAAGATGTTGTCTTACAAAACATCCACTTTATCTTTTGACATGAGATTGTTTGAATCTGCAAAGTGTGTCAAGCAATCCCAAGAGTTGTGAAGTTCAGCTGAGTATGACTTATTCTCCACATTGGAGCTCATGATGATCTGCCTAAGGAATCCATCATCCTTGAAAGTAGATGGAGGTATGCTCTCTTGCTCTCTCCCTGCACAGACAACTTGAGGGTCAGTAGACGAAGTATTGATGGGCGAACTCTGTTCCTTGATACTACTCAGAAGAGGCATTGAATCGTCAAAACTCAACAGTTCAGATTGTGGCCTCAACTGGGTGGTTTCAAATTCCATAGTTATATCAGGTGGCTCGTTCATCTCCTGAATCACATCATCATTCGATTCAGAGAAGTGGTCCAAACATGTTTCACAAGAGTTAGAAGGGTCGGTTGTAAGGGGCTCATCCTCTACTTTAAAATCAGACATGTTAGGTGAGGGGAGTGGATCATTATGACTGACCACTTCGTGTATGTCTTGATCGTTGACCTGAACCAAACTTGAGATTGATTCTAGGGGAATTTGGGCTGCACATTCATGATCATCCTCCCAATACGCATCATCGTCTAATTTTGTGCAATGCACACTTCGGATGAGATCGCTTTCCTCATATTCCATTCCCAGATTGGGTTGAAGTTCACATGGACTAACATCTTCCTTATCATTGAGCTCAAGGGTGTTATGTGAGTAAAGTGTGTCATCATTACTATATTTGAAAGACAACCATGTCTCTTCCTCATTCTTTTGAACAGTCATCGAGATCGACTCATCGGAAAATTGAACCACATGCTCGTTAACGTAATTCAACTCTTCATTCCAAATGTCAGAGTTTTTCAAAAGCGAGTGAGGATCACTTTCCTCGTATTGTATTTCTGGATTGGGTTGTGGCTGAGACGAACTAGCTTCCATTAGCCTATCAAGTCATGATTCAAGTGCTTCTATTAATTTCCTCATGCCAGTAATATAGTGTATGTAACTCGGAGATAACTCCTCTTAGATCGTTTATGGTAGATATTTAAAAGTGGCTGATCCACGAGGGTTATTATCATGATGTTTTACTGACTCAACTTCGAAATATTTCTGTTTCCACTGGTCAAAATCATACGGGTCATCTGTCGGGAGTTGATACGCATCATCATTCCAATAATCACGTACTGTTTTCTTAACTCGTGGAAGGCAATTATTCTCCCGCAGATAATCACCGAAAGACTTCTTAATCGGTGGAGCATCATATTCCGATTGGTTCTTGAAGATATTCTCAGAGAAATTTTGAGGCATAGGCTGTTTTCCATAAGCTATCTCAACATACGGACGTGCAAACTCATTAATATATATGGTGAAACCTTAACTCTAAATCTAATTCTAAAAGAAGAAATCCTATAACAATATAGAAAGTAAGTAGAGGAGGAGTTAGAAAGAAGTTACCAGATTGGAGATCCTAAGTTAAAATCCTGCAGAAGGAAATAAAAGAAATTAGTTTATACAAATAGAAATCCTAAAATTTGAAAGTTTCTAATACAAGAAAGTTCTAAACATAAAATTAAAAATTATGTTAGTTACTAAAAATAGAAGAAATCCTAGAATTAGAAAGTTAATAAAAAAAGTAAAGGAAAGATGAGTTAGTTTCTAAAAAAGGAAAATTTAATAAAACCCTAATTCTAAAAATAGAAAAAGTAGAGAATTTAGAAAGAGATTACCAAATTAGATGTCTATGTCGGGATCCTACAAAACAAGAAAACAGGTTAGTTTCTATAAATCAGAAAAACCTAAACCTAAAGTTAGTAAAATCCTAATCTTAATCTAATTCTAAAATCAATTAATTTCAAAAATACGTAACTGTCAGTCCCCGGCAACGGTGCCAAAAACTTGTTCACTCCCCAAGTGCAGGGTTGTGATGTAGTAATAAACTCAGTGATACCGAGGTCGAATCCTAAGGGATTGATACCTGTACGTTATCTGAAACTAAGTAGAACTAGAACTATACTAAGATGAAATCTAAACTGAATGAAATTTAGAGAATAATGGTGGAATAATTATCTAAAACGTAGAGAAATTCAGAGGTAGGAAACTAGGGATTCAGAGGATTCATTGTAGAGATCAGGGAGATCTTACGCCTGCTTCAAGAATCATAGAAATTAAACTGAACTTACTTGATATAGTTTTCAAAAGATGAAAGGTATATAAATTAGAATGGATCCCATCACCAAACCATGCCCAGGAGACAAAGTAAACAACAGAATTAAACTAATTACCAATCAATCACATGTATGAAGGTTAGGAAGGGTACCGTCATCCGATCATGCCCAGGAGACGATGGTGAACAACAGGGCTTCCTGCGTCATAAACATTAAAAGAAAAGGAACATGCTTAAAGCTATCGCGGACCCATTGTAATTTTAGTCACAACAGACCATTAAAAACTAAAAATATTCTCATTAATAAACAAAAATCAACATCAGTTCAGTCTTAAACAAAAGGCACAAGCAACGGGTCCTCCCATCAAGCCACAAGCTTCACCTCTTAGCCCTAGCTAAGAGGTTTAACCTAACATGAATGGGCTAGATCCCTTAAACAAAAATAAAAAAAAAAAAAAGAAAAAAGAAAAGAAAAAAGAAAACTAATGTATTTCACTCTCTCCCTCGCACTATCTCTGACTTCCAGCTGTGGATGATCCCCTTCTCTTCTTTCTTCTATTTCTTTTATAGACGTAGTCTGTGCATAGTCGGTGCAGTGGTCGATTTTGGAAAGTCCTTTCAAAACTTCAGTCGGCAGTTTCCTTTACGCAGCATTGGATTTGGAATTTTCTTGCGTAAGCTTTGTTACGTAACCAAGAAGACAGTCTAATAAAATAACTTTATTCCTTGCTTCTGTCCAAAAGAACACCATCCCTTGGGACGTTTCTAAGTGGCCTACACGATGAACGGATCAGATTTTCCATCCGATCATGACCATGATCGTGTAATGGCCCGCAAAAATGTCCAGTCCATCCACTGGACTTAGCTCGAAAAAATAATCGAATATGGTCAATTTCGGATTGGATTCAGTGCGACCCACAGAGTTTCTTTTGCATCGTTGGTCTTTCATTTGGACGATTAAAACCCGATCTTTGCTGTTGTTTGCAATTCCGTCATCTAGGCGATGGTAAGCAGGCCTTTAAATCTGGTGAATGGTTTGGATTCTCCATATGGACAATGGGTGGGGCCCGTAGCATCAACCGACGTTGCGTAATGAAGACGCTGGAGCATTTTCACAATTTTGAGAAGTTATTGGTCAGCATAATGCTGACCGACTTTGGGAAATCCGGTGCGTGGCTGGTGAACATGTACTTTGTACACGCATGTGTACATGTGGGGTCCACTGTGATCTTCTTGAGAAATCCGCTCCGTCCATCAGTTTTTTCATCTCATTTTAACTGTGGGAACCAAAGTTGAAGCGTATCTGGATAGAAAGTGGGCCCCAAATCAGGGTTTTAGGGGCTGATGTGTCCGTTGGGCCACTTCCACAAGGATCTAATGGATCAAATTTGATGTGTACGGTTCATTTATGGTCCTCAGGCCATATATGAAGTTTTGAGCTGAACGGATGGTAAGAACCCTGTGATCTTGGCTTCTGCCTAACTTTCAGGCCACTTGAGCTTCAGTTTCTTGATTTTCTCAGATCATTGGCGTGTAACTCCATCGATCTTGGTCCCATGGGGTCCATCCCTTGCCTTTGGTGCCATCAGAGCGCTAAATCCATGCTTTAAGCTCTCTTTTTCAGTCCATTCTCGTAAATACACTCTGCATCACAAACACGATTAAAGTGGGCCATTAAACGGTATCATGTTCGTAAATTTAGGTAATAACTGGGGTCTGATATGCAATATTTAACCCTCAACAATGGTAGGCTCGAGTTCTTCTCCTTTTACAATTAATGCATAAGCATGTCCTGTTTCTTTGGATTCTTCCACGAAGTCCCGTATGGTCAAGAGAAGACGGCCCTCCACTTTAAAAGTTTCAGGTGGTCCCTCTGGATCCATAGGGGCCAATATGGTCTTCTGATCGTCATTGACGAAGATATATATATATATATATATGTATATATATATATATATATATATATATATATATATATATATATATAATCTCGCCCTTTATGATTGGCGTCATGGTCAGATTATCAGGGCCGACCAAGTAATATATGACATGCTTCCATGTCAACCATATCACATACTTCTTCATTCTTATAATGTTTGTCAATTGAAAAGGATATGGTGCACCATTTAGTTACCTTTGTTTCGCTGACTTTCTTGATTCAGCCGATTGTATATGGGGAGGGATGACGCTCCGTTTTCAATTACAATTTCTCCACATGACCTTGGAGACAATGTTCTCGCTGCTGCCACTGTCAATAATGATGTCACAAACCTTTCGATTCACCGTACACCTAGTGTGAAAAATGTTATGCCTCTGTTGATGCACTTCTTTTCTTGGCGCATATAATAGCCGCCTCATGACGAGTGACTCGTTGCGATCTTGCGGAACACAACTTGATTCATCTGCCTCATCTTCGGTGGTATGCTCCGATTCTTCAACATCTAGATCTTCATACGCGTTATCAACACTATCATCATTGATAGCGAGGTTCGTCACCTTTCGCTGGGGATAAGTATTTGATAGGTGGCCCGGTTGGCCACAACGATAGCAGTTGTCGAGCCGGGGTCAAGCATAGGTTTTCAGGATTCTACTTGGACCAGCAGCAGTTGATACACCCCTTTAGGGCCTAGCTTGCCTCCCTGATCTCGACTTTCAGATGTACGAGGTTGAGTGCGTGTTCCTACGGGTTCTTTACCCTTAGACTATGGAGCTCCCTGGGGTGGACCCGCCGCAGTGATCCTTGTGGTAGGATAGGGTCGTGTGGTAGGACGTTTAAGTTGCCCTTCTGCCCGAGTAGCCAACTTGATCGCATCATTCATCGTCCAGACGGGCTGCATCTGGATCCGATCCTGGATCGCCATACCCAGTCCACCGTTGAATCGAGCGACTTGTTATGATTCAATCTCAACTAAATCGTTACGTGCCGTCAGGTAGTAAAATTCGTCTACATATTCTCTCACCGACTGATTACTCTGTCGACAATTTTGGTATTGTTGGAATAATACCTGATCGTAATCGCTAGGGAGGAATTGGGCACGTAGTAGTTACTTCATCCGTTGCCATGTACGGATTGGTGCTTTCATCTGTCTGATTCGTGTGAGTTGTAATTGTTCCTACCAAACTGAAGCTCCTCCTTTCAAATTGTAGGCCATAAGCTTGACCTTCTTTGCTTTAGGGATGTCCATATAGTCGAAAATCGCTCAACTTTAGAAAGCCAATCGAGGAAATTCTCAATGTGTAATTGAACATTGAAGTTAGGAATATCAACCCGCATCTTGAATTCTTGATCTGTTCAATCTACTCTATCACCGCCTTGTCTGGGGTGCTGAAAGATTATGTCGTCAATTTTCTTCTCACTGGAGCCCCCTTCCTCAGGAATGACCCGTGGATGCACTTCCGGTACTATCCTGCGATCAGGGTGATTACGAGTTTCAGCAATCGGCGGTGGAGGATTATCACCAGGAACACGGAGTTACCCTAGGGTTTCTGCCAAGAGATCCGCTATGCGGTCCATGGAAGCCTGTAACCCTTGCATGGCTTACCGATTCTCTTACTGCGCTGCTTCAAAAGTTGTCGCCGTTAAAGGTAAATTCCCTAGAACATCGCCCATGGGATTGTTGCCCGACCTGTAGTTAGAAGTCATTTACCTGAGGAAAAACTTCGCTCTGATACCAAACTGATGCAGGGAAGGACGTGAGATTGAGCACCATCTTCCTCAAGAGGATAATTATTCCGAATTCATGAAATTTTGGTTCGTTGGAGTAGGCTCAATAGTCAAGTAAAGCCCATCATGGGATCTCATGATTGTGACCCACTAGTTTGATTAATCTTATATTTTAAATTTTGCATATTAATGTTATTTAGAATATTATGGACGCTTTAGATTTTTTAGATTAGTTTTATCTTGGTTTACTTCATCGCCAAGTAATAGGTTGCGCATATGACGTAAGTTTTGAGGTATAGGGTTTTCTTATAAATAGACACTCCTTTAGCTTTTTGGATTATTGAAGCTTAATAAAAATTCTGTTGGAAATCCAATTGGGTGCGAAACCCTCCCTTCATCGAAGGGCTAACTACCGTGGTGCGAAGCCACATCTATCCCGACTCGCCCCCATCCTTTACCATCTTTATTTCTCATCTCCTACGACCCTCCACACCTCAAATCTATCCTTTATTGCAACAGTTTTCTATTTATAGTAGAATTCCAGATTCTGGTCCTGCAAGAGGGCTGAAACTTCGGCGGAGCACCACACATAGACCGTGAGTCCGATCGACACGAAACTTTGGAGTTTTGAAGCCCTCCTCTGGTTGACCAATGCCAAGGAGTCACTTTCCACGTTCGACACCCCCTTGCATGTGTGACCATACCCATGCGCACATGCAACAAGCCTGACATATTGTCCGCGCGCGGGGACTATCTCCAGGTTCAGATTTTCACCTATTTTACTCCTTTCATACCTATTTTCTCTAACCCTAATCCCAGATTGCATTACTTTCAATTTATTTGCCCATTTTCTTACCGTTGGGTTCTCTGAATTGAAATTGGTGAATCCCTTGGATTAGGGATTGATTGTTGTGTATGTGTGGATGATTTTTACTTCCCTTTGAGTATCATTTGGTCCATAATTTTATGGATCCAACCCTAGCCTGTGTAAGCCTGGACCCGCACACATTCCCCTTGGTTGAATGTTTGAACTTTTGTGTGGGATATAGAATTTTATATGATTTTTTCTAAATTAGTATAATCTAAAGCCTGAGATCTTCCATATCATGTTTAATTTTCATGTCCTGCATCACGCAATTACCTGCCAACCACGTGCATTATATAATCCATGGGGAGGGGAATCAAACTCATGTTTATAGGGAGCAAACCCACAACTGAAGCCGTTTGCCCAAACCCTAACAATTATAACGTTGTTAGAGTTACTTTTGATTAGTTGAGGGTTAGTTGTGATTAGCACACTAATAACCAATATTAGTTAGAGGCTTGGGTTGTTCCATAAATGCTATGCTTGGAAGGTTGTAAGAAGCTTTTGGAATCAAAATCGTTTCTCTTCCAAGTAGAGGGGGAGACAAGGAGGAAGGAGATTTCCCTACGTCCGCCAGTAATGTGTGGAAGAGGGCTTTCTTCGTGGATATTAGCAACACACCCTCTCGAGCCTCCCCGACTGATTCTATCATAGAGGTAACACCCTTATGTAATTTCTGTATATAACAATTTGATATCATTTCTCCTAATAAATCTCAAGAAAATTTTGAAATTAAATTTAAATGTATAGTGTCGCCAATTTGGGGGACTACTTGATGTCACAAATCATCTTCAAATTCATCCAATTTATTGGCACTTATCCCACTAATGGATTGGTGGACATTTATTAGATGGCGACGAATGAAAACATCAAATGTTCTTATTTCAAAAAATAAGTGTCCACAAGTTAACGGTTAAAATTGTTCAAACAAATTGATTTAGCAACAATGGTCCATAAACTAATTGGTTAATTTTGAATTAATATATGCCTTGTGGACAATTTTTTAGGGCCTGAATTAGGTGGGACTCAAATTGCGTAGTGTAGCATACCACCAACCTCAATGGTGTGTTGACAGGGCAATGCTTTAAGGGCCTAACCGTGAGGTACTTGTTATATCCACACCATCCATCCATTTTACCAAATAATTTTAGAGCATGAGCCCAAAAATGAGGCAAATCCAGAGCTCAAGTGGACCACAATGGGGACAATGATGCCTATTGTTGAAACCTTCCCAAGGTCCACCATGTTCATAAGGTCACATGGACCTGTATCAGGGGATAACACAAATATCAACTTGATCCAAAACTTTCGTGGGCCCCAAGAAGTTTTCAATGGTAGGCCTTCAATCCCCAATGTTTTTCTGTGGTGTGGTCCACTTGAGCTATGGATTTGCCTCGTTTTTGGGCTCATGCACTAAAATAATCTAGAAAAATAGATGGACAGTGCGGATAGAACACATACATCACAGTGGGGCCCACAGAACTTTGCCACGACCTACGTGATTCGATTGGGTGATGCCCTCAACATGGGGCCCACCTCGATGTATGTGTGGTATATCCATGTTGCCCATCTATTTTACCATCTCATTTTATTTATTTATTTGGAAGCAATAAGATTATATTAAAAAGAAAGCGAGAGATATAAAAGAAGACTGCTGAGATAGCAGAACCAAGGTTAAAAGCCTAAAAACAAAAGGTTAAAATCCTTAAGACCCTAGACATTAACCACCCATTCAATTAGCAATTTTTTTGCAACAGCTTGAGCTAATGACTGGATGTTATTGAAACATCTATCATTTCTCTCCTTCCAGACAACCCACCAAATAGTGAGGATCGCCATTCTCCATACGCGGGATTTGATTTTTCCCAACTTGAAACCGTGCCAATACGTTAACATAGAGTAAGCGGAATCTGGGATGCACCCGCTGACATTAAACCAGATAAAAAAAAAATTCCAACTAGATCTTGGAAATGAAAGGGCAGTGAACCAACAGATGATCAACAGATTCCTCACTATTCATACGGCAGAGACAAATGTTGACTAGTTGCATGCCTTTCTTCTTCAAATTGTCGACTGTTAATATCCGATTCTTAGCCATCAGCTAGCCAAAGCAAATATACTTGGCGGGGGGGGGGGGGGGGGGGGGGGGGGGGTAAGGGCGTGTTTGGGCGGTGGGATTAGAAGGGATTAGGTGGGATGGGATTCAAAAAACATAATTATTACCCATGTTAGGGATTGTCCCCGGTTGCCATGGGATAAGATTAATGCCATACTTTGTTGGTAATACAGTGGTACATTGAATGGATATACCCACCATCATTTGAAATTGCTGAGAATAACACATGTTATATCTAAACCGTTCAATTGTTTTATAACCTCATTTAATGGCATGAGCCTAAAAATGAAGTAGATCCAAAACTTATATGGGCCCAAAGAAGTTTTTAACAGTAAGTATTCAATCCCCATTGCTTTCTATGGTGGGTCCACTTGAGCTTTAGATTTACCTGATTTTTTGGCCCGTGCTCTAAAATAATCTCAAAAAAGGGTGGACGGTGTGGATATAGCCTGCACATCATGGTGGGACCTACACAACTTGCTAAAATTGAGTGAAATCAGCACAGGACCCAATGCAATTCCATCTAATCTAATTCCAAACCTCTCCATTCTTCCCAAACATGGAGTGGAATTGGCACGGGACCAAATGAATCCCATCCCACCTAATCCCTTCTATTCCCACTGCCCAAACAAGCCCTAAAGGGATTTGACTGAAAATTGGCTGGTTTTGTCCCTCTTCCAGATGAGTTTATCTTGAATGGCCTGGATTTGCCACGTTAGATAGGCAATCAAACAGATTGACATATTCTCTAACTTCCCAGTCATGAAGGTTTCTGGAGCAGTTAACTTCCCAAACTATACTAACATCATATTTGAATATAAAATCTAGCAACCGGGCTTTCTTTATCTACAACAAGACAGTAAATATTAGGGAATCTGTTCTTCAAGATCATATCACCCAGCCAGTGGTCTTCCCAAAAACGAATCACAGATTCGTTCCCCAGCTTGAAGCCAATGTTTTCAACCACTGCCTTTTTAGAGCGAAGGATGGCTCTTCAGATGGAAGAAGCTCTATAGGCTGAGGAGTCTTTGGTCCACCAACCTTCAGGGGAAGAGCCGTATTTACCTTTGACTATGATGCTCCATAAAGCATCCATTTCCGATCCCAACCTCCAAGACCACTTGCCTAAGAGTGCACGATTCATAACCTTCAGATTCTTTATGCTCGCGCCTCCTTCCTAAAAATAGGTACAAACATCTTTCCAGTTCAGTAGGTGAAGCTTCTTTTGATTTTCCTTACCAGACCATCAGAAATCTCTTCTCGGGTTGTCAATTCGATCTAGAACTGAGGACGAACATCTGAAGAGGGACATAAAATAAATTGGGATGTTGGATAGGGCCATTTTAATGAGGGTGAGCCTACCCCCCATCGACAAGTATTGGCATTTCCATCTAACGAGTAATTTTTGGAACTTCTCGACAATCGTCCCACATAGATTTCGAAGGGGGGCCTATGGCGAGTGGAAGGCCAACGAACGACGTGGGGAACGAAGCAGACAGACAACCGAGGGACTAGGCGTACGAAGATAACTCCTGGTCCAAAATGTTCATACTAAACACTTTAGATTTAGCCATATTAATCCTCAAGCCAGAGACTACCTTGAAGCATCTTAGAGTCGTATGCAAATTATCAATGGAATCAACATTCGCTTCAGCCATGATGAGAGTATCGTCTGCAAATTGGATATGAGATATCGGCGTAGCAACTCCTAGCATCGAAATGCCTTTAATAATCCCAGCACTTTGACCCTTGAGGAGCATTTGAGAAAGGGCCTCTCCAATCATGAGAAAGAGAAGCGGGGAGAGGGGATCACCTTGACATAACCCTCTCGTACTGGAGAAAAAACCGTTAGGAACCTCATTTAAAAGGACCGAAAAGTGAGCCGATTCGACGCATGCTTTGATCCACCTTCTCCATTTTCCTCCAAATCCCATACAAATTAACATGTAAAAAGCCCCAGTCCACATCATCATACGCCTTCTCAATGTCAAGCTTACAAAATATGCTTTTCTTCCTGGATCTGTGACATGTGTGAAGGACTTCATTAGCTATTAAAGCACCATCAATAATCTGTCTGTCCCTTATGAATGCATTATGGTATTTCGAGATTAGCTTCCCCATAACTGTCGATAATCTTGTGGAAAGAATTTTGGCCAAGATTTTATAAGGGCTACCGATCAGACTAATGGGCCTAAAGTTGGAGAAGGAATTTGCCCCAACAACTTTAGGAATCAAAGCGATGAATGATGCGCCGAGCCCCTTAGATAACTTTCCCCTGGAATGGAATGGAATTCATGCAGGAAATCCATAACGTCAGGTCGAACAATGTCCTAGAAAGCTTCAAAGAAACTCATGGGATAACCGTCAAGACCCAGGGATTTATCTCCTCCCAGTGCATTTACGCCGCTTTCGCTTCTTCTTCTAAAAAAGAGGCCTCCAACAGATCTACCTCCAAACTTTGAAGGGAGTTGAACAAAATCCCACCGATACAAGGTTTGGACCATCCATCTGAAGAGAGAACAGATGTAAAGTGAGCCACCGCAATATCAGCTATCTCTTCTTTATCGTCAACCTGCCTACCATCGACGGTGATACTATGAATGGCTTTGGCCCGGGCTCTCATATTGGTTATGTTGTGGAAGTATTTGGTATTTTTGTCGCCCTCTGAAATCCACTTAGCCCTCGATTTCATCTTCCATGAAAGTTCATCTTCAAGAGATTTGGATGAGATGGATTGGATAATCTGAATGCGTCTAGACAGAACATCCAGCGGAAGAACTTCGATTTCAGCTCTAGAATCGGTCTGTTGAAGTTATGCAAATAAGGCTTTTGATTTGATCTCTCTCTTCCGATATTCTTCTTCCTTCCAAACTTTGATTTTCTCCTTTAGGAGTTTGAGTTTGCAAATCAATTTGTGACCAGCGAAACCATCAAACTGAAGAGAGGACCACCACTCCGCAATTCTTTGCTTGAACCCCTTGATGCTGAGACATGCTGAATTGAATTTAAACGGTTTAGGGCCCCATTTTTCTTCTTCCAACGAGAGAAGGATCGGGCAGTGGTCTGATGTCATTCTGGGAAGAGCTATCTGACAAAGTGATGGGAACTCCTCAATCCAATCCGTGGATAGGAGAAATCTGTCTAACCTCGACTAAATTTGACATTTACCAGCTCATTTTAAGGCATGATCCCAAAAATGAGGTAGATCCAAATCTCAGGTGAACCTCACCACAAGCAACAATGGTGATTGAACATCTACCATTAAAAGCTTCTTGTGGGCCATGAAAGTTTTCGATCAACCTGATATTTCTGTTCTCCTCTAATCCAGGTTTGTATGACCTCACCAACATGTTAGATGGCAAATAAACATTATAGTGGGCCCTAGGAAGTTTTTAATGGTGAGCACTCAAACCCTACTGTGTGATCCACTTGAGATTTGGATCTACTTCATTTTAGGGACCAATCATGCCCTAAAATGATCTAGAAAAACTATAGACGATGTGGATATACAACACATATATTAAGGTGGGCCCCATGTAACAATGCAAGTGCATCGCATCATAGGCCCACTACAACAAATCAGAGCTTAATCGGCACTTAGGGCCTATTTGTTAACGTTGAATTTTTTCACTTAACGCGGAATTTGAAAAATTTTTCGTGTTTAGTGGTGTTTGTTAATGCGTTGTTAACGCGGAAGACGGAAAGTGCTAAGTGGTTTTTCACTGAATTCTTTTCGTGATAGGAGTCTTGCTTAATGGTGAACGCAGAATCTGCTCCGTGATTTTTCATTAAACAAAAAGTTTTTGCTTCCAACAGTACCCCTTTTCAAGCTACTACGGCAATATTTTCTCTTTTAAGTTGTTTGCGCAATACAAAATCAACTTTTAACCTGTGAAACTTCTTTATGCCCTACCATGATGTATGTGTTTTATCCATTCTATTCATCCATTTTTAAAGATCATTTTAGGGCTCGATACCAAAACAGAGAGGAATATAAAATCTCCAGTGGACCTTACCACAGGAAAACAATAGTGATTGGATATCCATCATTAAAATTATCCTAAGGCCCAATGTACTGTTTATTTGACATCCAATCTGTTGATTAGGTCATATAGACCTAGATGAATGGAAAAATAATAAAAAAAAAAGATCAGCATGATCCAAAACTTTTGTGGCCCCTAAAAATTTTTTAATGGTCGATGTTCATTCAACATTGTTTTCCTGTAATGTGGTCCACTTGAGATTGGGATATACCTCATTTTTGGTCTCATACCATAAAATGATCTAGGAACATAAATGGACAGCATGAATGAAACATATACATCATGGTGGGGCCCACATAAAACCGACCATCAACCATTGGCGGGTGGCAGTGAAGTAGCCAAGCTGTTTCCGGAAGTGGATTTCCTGCCTTTGGCAGGAACTTCTTGCGTTGGGAACGCCGGTGGGGCCATTGGGATGTTTGTGATAAATTGTCACTATCCATACGTTTTGTGAGTTAATTTTAGGACATAAGGACAAAAATAAACTGTATACAATTCTCAAGTGGGCCAAAAACGCGATAATTGAACGTCCACAGTTGAAATATTCGCAGGGCCACAAAAGTTTTGAATCATGCTAATATTTGTGTTTTCAGTTCATCCCAATAGGAATGACATTATTAATGGTATGGATGGACAGAGTGGATTCCTGACAAACATCACAGTAGGCCCCACCTAAGTTCACAGCCCAAGAACTTCATGCGAAAGCCGCAGGAAAATCCGCATCCCTTGACTCGCTACTGAAGTTACATCACCAAGTTATGTGGCCCCGTCATGATGTATGTTTTGTATCCATGTCATCCATCTATTTGGAAATATAATTTTAGGTAAATATGCAAAGAATGAGTCAAATCCAAAGCTCCAGTGGACCTCACCACAGAAAATCGTGGGGAGAGTAATGCCCACCATTAAAAACTTAAATAGGCCACAAAAGTTTTCAATCAAGCTGATATTTATTTTTTCCCCTTCTTTCATGTCCGTGTTAACTTGTGAACAGGTTGGATTTCAAATAAAAATCACTATGAGCCTTAGGAAGGTTTCAACGGTAGGCATCAATCTCACTACTGTTATTATTATTATTATTTTTTTTGTGGTGGGGTCAATTACATATTTTGATCTGCCTCATTCTTTAACTCAACCTCTAAAATTAAATCTCTGAATAAATGGATGGTGTAGATAAAGCACATACATCATAGTGGGCCCATGAAACTTGATGACGTCACTTCAGTAGCGAATGTCGCTGTTCAACCCATCGGAAGCTAATCCGTGTCCAAGTAGGATGCGGATTGGTTGGTGTACTTCACACCAGCTATAGAGCCGCTCGTTTCATAGGTCTCATCATGAAGTATATGTTATATCCAAATCATCTATTTATTTGGCGAGCACGTATTACAGCTTGAGATGAAAAATAAGCTGCACAAAGCAGAACGTCTACCATTGAAACTCCTTCTGGGGTCACAGAAACTTTGGATCAATATGATTATTCTTATTATTATTATTTTGGTCTTCATACGGGCATTTGTGACCTTATGAACATATTGGATGGAAAATAAACTTAAATAGGCTACGAGAGTTTTGAATCAATATGTTTTCTCTTCATCCAATTTATAATGACCTTATAAACAGTTTTGGATAGTATATAAATATAAGATGGAATTTATTCGAAGTTTTTTTGCTAACGATTTTATTTTCATTTAATAAAAAATAATTTCTTTATAAGGTAAAATATTTCCAAAGGAGAGATAGGGGCAAATGTGTCAAATTAACATATTTCAGACATTTAAGATGTTTGTTAACAAACGGTTTGTTACAAATTCAATACTTAATTTTTAGACTTCAACCATAATTACTAAATAAATTTTGTTTTCTTCGTATTTCAAATTCAGGCTTTAGATTTCAATTTAGCTTCATATTTCAGATTCGGTCTTTAGAATTCAGATTTAACAAACGGGCTTAACGTGGAGCTTGAACCCGGGCTAAGTATGAGAGGGCGCCTACTAACCTGTCTCTATATAACAAAAAAAAAAAACCTACACCCCCTCATTTCGATCCCAGCCCCCGACTCTCTCACTCACGCTCTCTGCGCCTCTCCCTCTCCACCTCTCTCACGATCTCTCCTCTCGATCTACCAGTCCCTCTCCGTCCATCTCTCTCTCTGCGCCTCTCCCCCTCTCTCTCACGATCTCTCCTCTCGATCTACCAGTCCCTCTCCCTCCATCTCCTTCTCTCTCTGCGCCTCTCCCTCTCCACCTCTCTCACGATCTCTCCTCTCGATCTACCAGTCCCTCTCCGTCCATCTCTCTCTCTGCGCCTCTCCCCCTCTCTCTCACGATCTCTCCTCTCGATCTACCAGTCCCTCTCCCTCCATCTCCTTCTCTGTCTGCGCCTCTCCCCCTCTCCCTTCCTCCCTCTCTCTCTACTCTTCTCCCTCTCCCTCTACGGTTGATCTACCTCTGCCTCTCCCTCTCCGCTCTCTCTCTGCCTCTCTCTCTCTCTCTCTCTCTCTCTCTCTCTCCCTCTCCCTCTCCACTCTCGAACCCTCCCCTCTCCCTCTACGCTCGACCTACCGCTCCCTCACTCTCTCTGTCTCTCTCCCTCTTTTATTTTCTTATTTTCTTTGGTTCAGCACATCAAGGAGCATTCTTCAACATCAGGTATCTCCCTCTCTCTCTCTCTCTCTCTCTCTCTCTCTCTCTCTCCCCTTATCTATTCATATCAATTTGGGCATTTTTTTTAGCATTTTTAATCCTTAAAGTAACATTGTGCAATGATTTGTGTATTGGAAATTTTTGAGTTTAAAATCCCTAATTAGGGATTTGTAGTGTCGATTCCCTAATTGTGGATTGTAGCTTAAAAAACTGAAAATCCCTAATTAGGTATTCAAAATTCAAAACTCGTATTCGAAAATCCCTCTCACAGTATCAGTTTATAATCAAGAGCTTATAATATGCAAGAAATGTGAACAGGAAATATTTATTTCCTACTGAACAGAAAATATCAGTATCCTGTCAGCCAATGTGGGCATATTGAATCCATATCAGCTGTACCAATGCTTGATACGGGGGTGAAATGGTTCAGTTAAAAATCAGTAGGTGTACCAGCTTGTATTGGTACCAATATGCCACTTCGTACTTTTTCATGGCTGATACACCCATATCGGACCATATCAGACCCATACCATTCTCTATAAGAGGATATTCTGGAGAATTAGTAACAACGTTTACTATGGAAGAGAATCACCATTGCAAATGCAGGATGCTGAGAGGCATTAAAGCCTTCACAGAGTGCTTTGGGAACACCAGATTCCTCCAATTTCATCTTGAGGAAGTGAATATGAGGCAACCCAACTAATTTTGAGGAAATTGTTGATATTCTAGATGAAGCACATGAGCCTCCGTACTCCTAGATAATGCTGAACTTGTTGAATGGGAATGATGGAAATACATGCCTGAAGAGTAAAAGGAAATAATGTTAAAAAATATGTACCGCATGAGGATAACTGCTCATTAGCTTAAAAGGGCACGTCATAGATAGCTCTGCACAAAAAAATCAGTAACGATAATATAAAAAACAAAATACTTGGAGATATATCCTAAACTTGTGCATATGATTTAGGAAACTTTGAATAGTGTCACAAAAGTGAACCATATTTTAATTATATTAATAGCAACAAATATGTTGTCAAGCAAAATTATTGGTCTAGGTTTCCAAAAGTAAACCATTATTCCTAAATACCGAGCATGGATCCATACTACTTGAAGAAAGATGACTACAACTACAAAGATGGTACTCTCTTTAGACTTTATAAGGTCATGGGAAGTGATTGCCAAAATAAACTAATCATAGGATCACAGTTAAGGGAATGACAATAAAGCATCAACTCATCAAGGAATGATGTTTTCCCAACATATAGATGCTTTGAATCTTGACTTCAATTGGAAACCTAATACAAGAAGCCCATGAAGAAAACCATAAATTATCTGTGATTTGGATCACTTGGAAACACCTTACAGGTATTGCATAATAGTAAGCTAATTACCACACTGTTACTTGACATATCTCGAGGAGTGGTGTGTCCATTCATGCAATACTCCTGCAGACCTAATCCAAATGGTTCAAACACACCACTCCTCGAGATATGTCAAACAGATTCTCCATTTATTACCATAATCATTGAATGTTGTGAGAGGGATCCTTTTAGGATAATTTGGTGATGTGGGCAACCTTTGGCAAAATGAAGCCTGTTCCTGATAACCTGAAATGCTTTTCGAGTGCTTTTCTATGATTCTTTCTTCTATCATTGTGGCATTTAACCGTGCTCATTTACTGTGGGTAATTGCAGCTGAGGAATTATAGGCTAATGGAACTAGTCATGCCTGTAAAAGAGGACAAAATTCCTACATTCTGAGAAGAGTTAAATCCTTGGTAGCTGAATTAGAAGACTGAAGGTATATCACCTTTATGCATTGCAGTGTT
The DNA here is from genome assembly GCA_037074715.1 of Magnolia kwangsiensis. Classification (NCBI taxonomy): domain Eukaryota; kingdom Viridiplantae; phylum Streptophyta; class Magnoliopsida; order Magnoliales; family Magnoliaceae; genus Magnolia; species Magnolia kwangsiensis. The sequence continues at coordinate 202,952,686 of CM073571.1, forward strand.
TCTTCCTTTCAAAGCTGCAATTGCTGGCCCATGTTCTGGTGTCGATTTGCATTTGGTATATAGAAACATTAGATTTTTTTTAAGTACCTCATTATCATCAGTGACACTCTGCTAGAGTATCTATGTTTTTTCCAAATCATTGTCCTAGATTGATTTGAACTGTTTATGTTCTTACCACTACCATATAGATATGGCTCATATGCATAGCAATCACTATCTTTGGATTGCTGTTCTCTTACAAGTGGTTTCTTGTAGGTGCTTTTTCTCAGTTTCGTGTTGTTTTGCTGGTGGTTGCTTGCTAACTTTTAGGACTTGATCAGGTTGGTTAATGGTGCTACTTCTTTATTTAGTTAACTTTAGTAGGAAATTATGCTTATCATGATATTTCTGTTAGGTTGATACTCATTTTTAGGATTTCTATTATGCTCATGAGTTTATTCTATTTTGAGTTGTCTATTGAGAATTCATGTTCAAAATACACCGTAGTAGTGTCCAAGCATTTATTTTGAAAGAAATGTTAAGAAGTGGCAGCAATTCTTTGTCAAAAGCAGAATTAATGGAAGCTGTTTCAAGGTATGCATATTTCTGTTTTTAAATAATTAATTTGTTCCTTTCTTGTTCCCATCCTTTTTTTTTTTTTTTGCAGGCTTGGGCTAAAGAGGACCTTCTCGAGGAACAAATTCAAGAGTTGGCCACCTAACGGTATGTATTTATTTTATGAAGCTTAAGTTGTATGACGAAATGTATATCATTGCACACCATGTATATTTGATGTATTTTACATCTACCTGGCCATTTTAATGAGATGCTTCCATCAGTAATTGTTTAAAATAAAAAGGAACCTATTGTTGGTTATATTTATTTCCAGCAGAAAGTTCTGATGAACCTGCATTTTTTTTGGATGTTAGAAACACCGAATTGGGTTCTAATTGCCATTTGCTCGTGTGTTTGCAGAAGGGAGCATGATAACTTCGAAACTGAAAGATCCCAACATCTTAAACAAATACATGACCTCAAAGAACATATTCAGGAAAAAAGAGAGCCAGATTCTTGAATTGGAGGAGCAGGTATGCTCTGTTAAATATAAAAGATTATGCACATTTTTAGACATTTATTGCCCTTCATCGTGGTTATATGTTCTTGTGAGTTAAATGGTAAATTAATGACTGAGGAAGACATTTAACACGTACATATATAGCTAGTATAAGGTTTGTCGTGCTCTTGCTCTGGTGGTAGACTCTCAGGAGTTTCAACACCCGGGGTTGAGTATCCATAGGTGGTGAAATCCCACCACGGGGTGAGTGTTTGGGGGTGTGTAAAAAAAACAAAAAAGAAAAAGAAAAAAAAGGAAGGACCCAAAATCATCATGTGCGAAAACAAGCATTTCTCACACACACTTAACAACACGTGTGGCATATACATGGGATGAGGCTATTCATGGATATGAAACTTACTACCATCGCACGATGCCCAAAATTCAACCAAGACCATTTACTGGGTGGGCCCATTGTTAGCAAAACTCCAGTTTAAACTCATATTTAAAAATAAAAATCTTATATAATTCACTAAACTTTTAAAACCATATGTTTTGAAAGATAGGCTTGAATCTTTGATATGTGTTCTACCCCATCACACCATTGAATCCAGACCCTTAAATATAAAAGATTGTATATATTTGTAGGAATTTATTGTCCTTTACGTATTTGCATGTTTTTGTGGGTTAAATACTAACAGTAGAACATTGGCTGATGTGCATGTGTGAGAAGACATTTAACACCATACTGATGTAGACATTTGTTCAGCAGGTGACTCTAGCTATCACCCAATATTTGCAAGAACAGGTCTATCCCAGCCCTTGACTTTTTTAAGTCACCATGTCTATGATATTTTGCAAGGAATTCTTGTTCAAAGGATAGTTTTATAATTAGCAAAAGCTGATTTACTCAAATATAATTGGTTTAGATCCATTGAGAAATTATGGTTTTGTCATGGTCGAAGGTTTCTTGCAGCAATTTGTCTGGTTTCAGATGCTTTTGTACTTGAATTGAGCGAATTAGGGCTTTGAGTGTAAATTTTCTAATAAGTTGGGAAATTAAAAAACGGTAACGTACTGAATCTTTAACGAGAATTTCCTGCTTCTTCGCTGAAATCATTTCTCTCAAACCACGGCAGAGCTCTTAAATCTTGTTTGGAAATTGTATATCTTGATTTTAACAGTCGAGATTGATCGACTTTGATGCTTCTTCTTTCGGCCTAGAAGTAGAATCTTGTAGTTTATCCTAGAATCCGGTTTCTTATTACACTAGATTGTCCTAAAGATGAAAATAGAGTCTCTTGGGATTGAAATAGTTGTTGCTTTTTTCTTTTTCTCATTCCTGCACCGGTTCTAAATTTAGTCCCATACACTGCTAATTTGTTTGTGTTTGGAATATATGTAGATTTTCAGTTTCTCCTAGAGCTAAACTCAGGATCTTTGCAGTTTAGTTATTGTGTTTCTATTCATTTTAACCTGTGAACAGTTTTTTATTTTTTTTGGTAATTCCATTTCACACAGGCCTGCATATTCGAGGGTAGTGCTTGCGTGTTGGTGTCACTTTGTGTCTCCTTAAGGCCCTTTAACAATGATTTACTATCAGTGAAATGGCAACTGTTTTCCATTTTATTCTCCTCCAATAACAACAGTTGTCAGTGATTAGGGCCTTTTGGCTAAAATTTATCTTTACCCCTATATATACTTAATGAGATAATTATGAAGCTGTTTGTTTGGGAGTCTTGGTGGCTCCATTGTCATTTAAATCCTTGTTTTGTGATAATTTCAAAGACATGTTAGCTACAAACTGTTATTAATTGTTATAAATGATGACATGGAAACTCATTAGATTTCAAATGTGAACAGGAGCGTGGGCATCCGTTGAAAGGAATGAAGAGATTTTATTGGTATTTACTCAAGTACATTACAAGATTTCGAGCTTGTTTTTTGCTGCTGAAAATGACTGCCTCCAACTCAAATACATATATTTGACTTGCAGAATGTTGTCATGTGGTGGCTAGACAGGGGTGGTAAATGCAGTCTGGTGTTTGAGGTAGTGTAATTAAACAGGGGTGGTAACTAATATCATGTGAAGAAACTTTGTTTAATTTTTAACTGTAGTTGGAAATGATGTTTTATCTGTGCTGAAAGCATTGCTGCCAAGGCACCCAAAATCCTTGACAGGATATGTAAAGAGCTGCCAAGATAATGAAGGTAGTTTTTTGCTGACAAGAGGGTGGATGAGCTGCCCAACATAATCAAGATAGTTATCTGCTCACTCCTGACGAGAGGGTGAATGAGCTGCCCAACATAATCAAGATAGTTATCTGCTCACTCCTGACAAGAGGGTGAATGAGCTGCCCAACATAATCAAGATATTTTTCTACTGATTTTGATTCTTTAAAAGGGACAAATACCTTTGATGACTTGAAAGGTTTGGACTACAGTTGAACATAGGCGATGAAAATACATAATCTTTTAACTTAGTGATATTTAGCCAGGTAAGTTCTAGATTCCAAAACAATGTGACGTCTATCAAGCAATAGTGAGGTGGTGTTATGTGATTTAAATACTGTCACAAGATGGAACCATTGTTCTGTCTTCCGGAATGATCCAGATGAGGAAAATGCTGTATGTATTTCTTTTTCTTTTTTACTTCTGATTCACTTCTAACGTGCTTCACTTTCTTGGACATAGACTAAATTGCGTATGAACGTATTTGGGCTTTTTATGTGGAAGCACTTTGTATCTGGCATGGAACTTGGCTGCCTTATTCCATTTTGAAATGCTGAAATGCATTCCGTATTCCCACTCATCATATTTAGGGTATGTGTTATAGACATGGGCATTCATCTGGTAGAGAACATTAGGCCGGTTGACTCATCAGATACGCCATGAATGTACATTGAATATGGGCCATTGGTCATTTTTTCCAATGGTCCATTTTTCTCATACAAGTGTGGCCTGCCTATGTAGCAGGCTAGTATGATTTTTGGGCTTGAGCATTAGCATAGTGTGCCTTTACCTGTCATGCTCTGCTTCCTGTGCACCTCAAGCAGTATTCATCTAGTTGTATTCATTGTATGGGCAGTTTATGAAACATAATACAGATACATGTTTGCTAGGTGTTTCTACACTCAGCAGAGAACATTTCTCTGTAAACAAAAAAAAAAATACAAGAAGTTGATCACTCCTTTGTTATATTTATGCCAAAAAATAAATAGAGAGACGGTTCCCCTGTTTTGAGTGTAAGAAGCTCACTAGCACCCTTGTACAGTCATGGTTCTCCTTGTCTTTTCTATAATGTGTTTGAACACTAGATTTTAATCTTACCTTTTACATTCCATTAGACTGCTATAGTTTGCTTAATTCACTTCTAGGGCATCTATGACAAAAATTGGCATTCTTTTCTTGTATTTTTCTTTATTATGAAGATACTTAGTTTCCCAAAATGTGTTTTGGTTGAGTTTGACTGATGAAGTAAATGGGGCATGGTATACACAGCTGATGATAAACTAAAACTATGACATGATGTTGGTGAGCTATATCAGGCATCCATCTCTGTGTTCTAATATTAAAGGAATGGGCCAAAAAAGGGAAGCAATGATTGACTGAGGATAGCTAGCATCCCCACGATGGAGTATGACCGTAGAAAGATCTTTCCAAATTGAAGAAAGCTCTCTTAACTTGCATTGGGTAACGATTGCATTCTCTCTTCACCTTTTTCTCCCATTCTCATATTCCATGCTTGGTTTCAGTTGGAGCATTAATACCAGGAACTTCCATTCGAATTGCATTTTTTAACGACATATGTAAGTTCTCTTATATGTATCTAATATTGAACTGACTCACCAAGTTGTTCAAGTGTTGATATATCATCATACAGGAACCGGACACTTAGAATGCCTTAGATGAGAAGCAACGATAGCTGGTGAATGCCAACACTAAGGATAGAAGCATCTATGAACAAGTAAGAAAGCTTACTTTTTGGTAAAATGTCTATTGATGAAATATCACGCTCTCTCCAAAACAAAAAAAAAAAAAAAAAAAAAACCACTATGCACGCCTATGTGGCGATAACTGTGGATGTCTATCAGCTTGTGTTTTTATTAGGATATGTATTCTTGGTTCCAAATTAACCTTATATGAGCTATTTCTAATAAGACAAACTTTCATATGTCATTATACATCTGTCCAGACGTGTGAGTGGTGGGTTTTCCAGGACCTTGTTTCTACTTATTTCGTTGTCAAAAAAAAAAAAAAAAAAAAAAAAAACACACACACTGCTGTCAATGTCCAAAATAGGTATACATATCTGTGTCAACGTTGCATTGTCGCAACATTGTTTTTTGGTTACACTGACTGCCCCTCTTTAAATCCTGGATTGTTTAAAATATGTAAGATTTGTTCTAATGGAATGCTCAAACTCTTTTTACTCTTTTAGGCTTGACTTCTTTCAGTGATTTAAGTAGTCCTTAAAAGATATTCGGGGATTAAGTACCTGAGAAAGTGCAAAAAGGTGACATGCTTATCTTATTTGCAACAAGCCACATAATTTCTTATCATTTGTTCAATGAAATGCATTCATGAATATTGAAATATTTTCAGTTACTTGCAACAGGTGACAGAATTCTGAAAATAAGATGAAGATTATGCTTTGTTGACCATCGGGAGTATACATGTGTTGGTTCTTATATTTCTCTTATGATTCCTTGCCTAATGTTGTAGTTGTGTGGATCTCTTGACTGGCAATTCTGCAGAAATCATTCAGAAGGCAGGATCATGTAAAATATTTTTCTGATGAAAGGAAGAGTTATATTTAATCACTAACCCAAGAGGCATGCTACTTGCAGGCATGCATCTGTAGACACCCAATGCAACTGTCTCATGGAAACTCAAAACTTGAAACACATGTTGGTGATCCAAGCCCTTCAACACACTGGCATCATGATGAATGTGTCTTCACCTACTAACGGGTTTGTCCATTCATCAGGTGAGCCACACTTGTATTGAGAAAATGGATGCAGTTTTGTCCACTCATTAGGTGAGCCACACTTCTATTGAGAAAATGGATGCAGTTTTGTCATGATGAATGTGTCTTCACCTACTATCGGGTTTTGTCCACACCTGTATTCATTGTATGGGCACTTCAGCCTTTTGATGCCACTTGTGCTAGGAGTAGACCTTTTTTTTATATATATATATACTCAAGACCATTTTCAATTTATTGTTGTAAATATTATATATTTTTTTGTGAAATAATATAAATTTTGTTTAATATTCAGTTTTAATTGTATTGCAACATTTTTTATGTTTCAAATATTTTTTTAAAAATACAGGTTTCAATTTAATTATATATATATAAAAATTAGTGGCCTTTTAAATCTGTACAAAAGCTTTTAGCGACGCTTGTATACACCTTTGCCAGCGCTTTTTCGAGATTAAAAGTATCTAAAAAGCCTCCTTTTATCGGCGCTACTTTACTTTTTGCAGCGCTTCTATCAGAAATACCAGCGCCCAACAAAAGCGCCGTTAAATTAGACGAGCGCCGCAAACTGATATAATTGACGGCGCTTATACTAGCGCCGCCAAACATTTACTGACACCCCCATTTATCGTGCTTGCTAGCGCCGCGAAAAGTATCAGCGGCGCTTTTTGTGGCTTTTGCCAACGCTTCATTCTTCTTGTAGTGACTGCTGAAGTAAAAAAAATGGATGTGAGAAGGCCAAGCAGCCTTCTCATTTAAAGAGGAGAGAGAGATGGAGAGTTGTTAACAGCTGCGACAGCCCCCACAGCCACCGCAACAGCTACAACAGCCACCGCAGTAGTTGCAACATAAGCAAAAGAAGAAGAAGAAGAGGTAAGTTTTTTTCTTTTTTCCCTTCTCCATCATGAGGCCATTATGGCCAGTTACGGCCCCGTAACAGCACAATTTCAAAATACCTCCATTTCATACCTGTAACATGTAACGGTATCGGCCATTACAGCCGATACGTAACCATTTTTGCACACCTTGGTTTTACCACATCGAGGGTTCTAGCTACGAGCACCATTCACATAATCTATGTGTGCGCGCGGAGCATGGGTTGCAGGTTGTAGGGTTGCTTAGGTGCTTTAATCGGCACACTTCGCACTTAGCACTTTTCACATTCGTGACAGAACAAGGACCCTTAGAGGATTAGAATTTATCAGTCTTAAAAGTTTTGTCAAACCTACATTAGCCTAAGGTCAAATGATGGCTTAACCCGCAGCTCAACATGACTAAGAAAGAAGACTCAATCAACGGGTTGACTCTACCTTGACCATGATATAACATGGCGCCAATGTGGTGGTTGTGTACAGTTGGATGACATGGCACACACCCCCCCCCTCCTTGCATCTATTGTGTAGCAACAGTTTTAGAACTAGTTGTCCCGAAGGCAGACTTGTTGAAACCCTTTACAATGGCAGTTTACCTGGTGTAGGGGCATTTACTATCTTAAGGACAACATAATCTATGATTCAGGCTATGCATTTCTATCACTTGAATTTCTTTTACTAACACGGGGCTATAGATAGTCGGAATATCCATTTGATGGTGTAACTTTGCAAGCTTCCAAGGACTAAAATGTGCACATCAGATTTTCCAAAGTATCACCCATTGAAAAATCGCATTAAGAGAATGAAACTTCTACCAATATGCACTAAGATTGCCTGGAAAGATAACCCACCAAAAAATCACACAAAGAGGAGGAACATGGGTTTATTACCATGTCAGTATATCTAACAACTACCACATAAGCTTGCCCAAAAAAACAGCCACTGACAAATTGCTTAGTGAGCATTTACGTGTTCCCCGTCGTAATATCCAAAAACTACAACATGCGAGGGGAGCAAAAGAAGACAAGGAAGGAGAAGAGGAGCAGGAGCAGCAGGAAAAAAGGGAAGAAAATGGAAGCAAAAGAAAAACCAGGAGCAGCAATAATAGCTGTTGTTAGTGGAGATGGTAGTATTACGAAGAAAATTCCTATTTGATTCTTTGATTTGCTGGTTAAGATGAGAGTACAGCCGTCTACCAACAAGGATAGGTAGTAAACGTGATTGACTGGGGATGAGAGAGGCAGCAGAGGAGATGAGTGTCTACAAGATTACTATCTAGGGTAGATGAAGAAACCTTTTCAATTCTTTGGTGGTGATGAGAGTATGGTTGGCCAATGGAAAGGATGAATACACACACACACACACACACACACACACACACACACACACACACACATATATATATATATATATATATATATATATATATATATATATATATATATATATATATAGAGCAAGAAGGACATTATAGCTCAAGAGTGGAGAGCAGGAACAGTATGAGCCACTCCAACCTTAGATTATTGGATCGTCCTAAGCTAGGACACACATAAATACATAACACACTTATAGCAAGAAGCAAGTTTTGGCTCAAGTACGGTAGGCAGGAGAGTGGTAGGAGCTACTCAAGCATAGATTGTTGGATTGCCCTAAGCAGTCATGCACGCACACATACATAATCCATGCCTACATGTGTACATATCAGGTCTAACAGCAGCTATTTTAACAATAAAGTTGCCATCTAACTAGCTCATAAGTCTCATCGTGTCAGATGCGTACAACATCCAACCTGTCCATAAGGTCGGGCCACCACAAAGAACATGATGCAAGAATCAAGCCATTCCACTCACCATGTGGATCACACCATAGAAAACAATCAAACGTACACAAGTTGCTGACCTCAAGAGTGGATCAACCTTATTTTTGTGCTCAGTGATCTTCACAATGGGGGCAACCTATTGGACAGGTCGGATGTCATTCACACATGACAAATTGCTCCCTACATCCCTCCCTCGAATCCAGCCCAATTATTAATTGGGCCCAATTTTCAGACATGGATCTGTTTAAATCGAGGCAGTACCCATGGAACAGGGTACCGCTGACAACCCTGCGCTCAAGCTTCCTCTTAAAATCTGGTATTATTTGCTAGCCCAATTGACACAGATTGATACCTGGGGTGTGGTCATAAATCCTCCAATTATATATCGTAAAGAGCAGAAAAGATGTGTTTAAATTGGTTGTTCCATTCTCAAGGGATGGTAGATGATAATCCCTCATGTCCTTACATTGGACATGGGTAAGACGTGACTCTATCACCCTTACTAATTCCATATTCTTACATGCAAAAAGAGATTAGTGGTATTTCCATATTAAGGAGTGTTGATTAACACAAAGTTCTATTCAAAAATAAAAAATAAAAATTTGCCCCCCACGCAAAGTTCTATTCATTGCTCTCTTTGTTTCACAGATTACAAATCAACACAATGGCATTCTAAAGTCCACCATAACCCTTTTATTTTTAGGTCCATTTATGATGGTCATTAGAGCTTTTCACCTACAAGGCTATTAAGTTAATAGGAATTATAGCAACCCCCTACCAGTCTCCTTATGCAAACATGCACATAAAAGTGTTGCATGTCCATTGTTTAAAGAAATTTCTAGATACCAGTGTGGAAATGATCGTCCATATTCCATTTTAAATGGCATTTTAGGTTCCCAATTCAAATTGTTGGACATAAGAGAAGCGCTTTTGTGTCTAAGGAAAATGATTTCCTTTGCATTATCAACTCAAACAGACATAGTAGCAACAAGAAGCTTTTTCATGTACTAGGAAAAAGTTACCAATGCATTATCAAATCAACCAGTAGGGTTGCCACAAGAAGCGTACATGCAGATCAATTCCAAGTGTGTATATCATATGAGGTAATGGTTACACAGATCTCCAAGAGTAAAATTGTCCAATGATATTTTTACATGAACGCAAAAGATCAAATGAATATGGAAATGCATATCCTACAATCAGAGCATAATCAGAATCATGAATATTCAGAATAAAAGGAGTTTTAATGATAACTTGATCCCAACTTAAGAGGATTGAATGAAATGATCGTGAATTTCACAAAATATGTAGTGATCAACTGGAATGAGAGCGTATCCTGAGAAAGGATAACATTATACCATAGATCAGGCCAAATAGAAGAAACCAAGGGTTGGAAATTAAATTGAAGGTTTTGCAAAAGTTTTTTTTTTTTTAGTATGGTTCCTCAAATAAAATAAAAAAATGCATGTTGCCCTCAGATTTTAAAGAAACAACTTCAAATGTGAAAATTCAGATCAAAGGTCTACAGCATATCCCATCTCGATTGATCGTTTAGTCCAGACTTGAAAGGGAAAAAAAAAAAAAAAAAACTCTGACTCGGTCGTGATTCAGTCAAGGCTCAGAGAAGAAGAAAAAAATACTCAACTAAACAAAAGTCCAAGTTTTTAAGCCTTGCTCTTGATATCAAGACCAGAGAAAATCACAAAATTGATTGATCTATAATGTGGGAAATAATGCATATTGATGAACTACTATTAGTAATGATATGCATAACAAACTCAACTCCCACCTTCGGAGACTGTTTTCACCAACTTAAAACTATGCATGACAAACTCAAATCCAACCTCCATTGACTGTTTTGACATACTTATACTAATTTCAGATTGAAATTGTCTAGCAACCACCCTATTCCAAGACACAATTTATGATTATTTAGCTAAAAAATTATATTGCTCTATGAGATTTGTGAAAGGGTAGTCTAGCCACCACCCATTTTCAAGAGAAATAATTTTGCAGATTCATAAAATTCCCTTCACAAAATTATTGTATAAGAATCTCCTATGTTCCCATTCTGACACGATTATTATCAAAAGAGCTTTATATTACTTAAATTCCACTGAGATTTCCCTTTCCAGTCTGTCCTCAATAGAAGAGTTCTTGCAAAAAGTTAACACTCTTCCCCAATAAATGGTAACTTTGCTTACACTTTCCAAAGTCAGAGCACTCACCACAATGCATCTTATCAGAAAGCAGGTGAAACATATCGCCGTAACAGATCCAACCTGCAGAAGATTCACCTGTCAGAAAATCTTGTTCTAATTGCAATGTTACAAGGGCTAGAAATAAATGGATGAGTGATATCATATAATCTAAAATATTACGCATGATGGCATTATTTGGAGTCAACCTATAAGCTCTAATGGCATTATTTGGGGTCGACCTATAAGCTCTAAACATGTGACAGGCTCACAGAATATCAACATGGACTGGCAATGCAGATCCCCTTTTTAAGCTAAAAATAGTTTGGACCAGTGAATGTCTTTTCTTGGTACTTTTAAGTAAATAGTAACTCTAAAAAAGATGAATCCACAAATGGCCCGTAACGACAACAAAATGAACAACCCCTGTATGCAGAAAAATATACATGCAGGTGCAACTGTTTCAAAGTTGGGGAACCAATTTTCTGGCGAATGAATATGATTCTTTCCCCAAAACATGGGATACATGACACAGATGTAGAGGAAAATTGTTGGAAATGTGGGGGAAACAAGTAACAAGCAAAATTCTTTCGTTTCTCCCAATATTTACTGTGCAGTTCTTGTTGTTCCTCATTTCTTGCAGAAGCAAATGTTTTCCAATCTAATGAGCTAAGGACAAGAGGGCAGACCTCATGAAGTTTCTTCCGCCGCCCTTTTGACTCAATAGGGAATCGCCTCAGCATGAAAAACAGTCTGTGAAATAGAGCACAAATCTAATCAGAAGCGAGCCACATGCATGGAATAGAATAACGAGAATGCTTGCAGTGAAGAACGTGTTTCTAGTTACTCTATTGAAAGGAAGATAAAATTCACCTTCCTCCGTATGAAAGGAAACCAAGCGCTGCAATGAATGATACCACTGGAAAAGAATAGCAAGCAAATTTCAGCAGAGAAAAAACACAAAACACTAAAATGAGTACTGAGATTCTTATGATCTATATACAAAATGACAAGTAGTGAATTTCAACTATAAGAATTGAGGGGCTAATGGTTTGCATACAACTGCATGATAGACAGATTAGAAGGAAGATTAGTAAGCCTAACCTGCAATAAATATGTTTCCAATTAATTCCAGAACACTGTTGTCATTTATCCACAGGTATATCCAAATACAGACCTGATGCCAGAAGCTGTGCAAAAGCATTTATAGAAGAAATTGCAAACTGTAGCAGTAGTGCAGTACCCATAATACTTAAATTGCTAGACTTGATTCTGTTCCCCTGCTGAGAATTGTCGGTTATCAACAATTTCTCTTCTACTTGAAAATTTCCAAGCAGATCATAGTGTAGTCGATAATGATGCAAACCATGGAATGAGGAAATGATAGATATTAAGAAGCAGCGTGTGAGAGAAAGGAGAGCACTCAGGGCCGGCGCTCGCCCTAACCCTCATCGGACGCGGATTGCGTACTACCCCCGCCTGGACGGTAATCCGTCCGGGCAGGGCTCTGTGGCGCCCACCATGATGTAAGTATTTTATCTACGCCGTTCAAAGATTTTATAATATCATTTTAAAATAAAATAATAAAAATTAGATAGTTAAACAGCTCCAGTGGACCACACCAAAGGAATCTTCACTGATAATGACACTCACAGTTGAAACCTTTCTAATGGCCAATGTGATTTTCTTTTTTACCATCCAGCCTATTCATAAGGTCACGTAGACGTGGATGAAGTGAAAAAAAAATATATCAACTTGATCCGAAACTTCTCCATCTCCAAAGAAGTTTTTAAATTGGACGTTCAATTCCCACTTTGTGGACCACTTAAGCCTTGGACCTGCCTCATTTTGTTATTGGTACCTTAAAATGATATGAGAAAAGAGTTGAACGGTGTCGATAAAACACTTACATCACTTTGTGCCCCACAGAGCCCCGCCCGGACGGGACTCAATCCGCTTCCACTCTCATCAACGGACGCGGATTTCCTGCGGAAGCCTTTGGCAGGAGTACGGCGCTGGGATGCTAGGTGGGTCCCACCGTGATGTTTGTGAGAAATCCACTCTGTCCATACGTTTTGGGATATCATTTTAGGACATTATACAAAAATAAGGTGTATCTAAAACTAAGTAGGCTGTACGAGAGGAAACAGTGTAGATTTAGTGATCACCGTTTGAAACATTTGTATGGCCACAAAGTTTGATACTAGGCGAAGTTTTTGGTCTTTTTACTTCATCAGAGTAGTAATGACCTTATAAACGGTTTGGATGGCATATAAATATCAAAGTAGATCCTAGGAAGGTTTCAACGGTAAAAAAAAAAAACTCTTTCCCCGGATTTCCCTCTTTTCCGGCCCACTTGAATTTTGGATCCACCTCACTTTTGATAGAATAGCCTAAAATGATCTCCGAAAACGGTTGGACGGTGTGGATTTCTCACAAACATTACGATTGGACGCATCTAGCATCCCAGTGCAGGAACTTTCACGAAAGCCTTTGGCAGGAAATCCGCGTCCCTCGACAACGGGGTTCCGAAATTGGGATTGTGTACTGAGTAAACTCAGTTGGGCCCAGTAAATGTATGTAGGCTATCCACGCAGTCCATCCAATTTTCTAAATAATTTAAGGGGTTGAGCCTAAAATAGAAGCATATCCAAATATCAAGCACATCATACCACAGGAAACAGTGAGAATACTAATTTCCACCGTTGAAACCTTGCTAGCCCCACAGTGATTTTTATTTGTCATTCAAACTGTTCATAAGATCAAACAGATATGGATGAATGGAAAACATAAAATTAAACTTGATCCAAAAATTATGCGGCCTTGAGAATTTTTCAACGGTAGATGTTCAATTCACACTGTTTCCTGTTGTGTGCTCCATTTGTGTGTTGCATATGCTTCATTTTTTAACTCAAGCTCTAAAGTTATCTGGTAAAATGGATGGACGGAGTGGATCAAATACATAAATTATTGTGAACCTCGTATAATTTTCACTTAGTACACAATCTGCTTCTGGCGTGCGCACGCTTGGATAATTAGGCTTAGAGTACTAACTAAATCAGCTATATAGTGGAGTAAACTTGAAATTTGGATCTACCCCATCAGTAAGATGCACCATTCCATGGTGTGCCACAACATTAAAAATAAAGTCAACCCATGACTTGGAGGGCCACACCACATACTATAATTAAGAGGGGTTTCTCACTCCTTAAAACATTGATAATCATATATTGGGCCCACCTAGATGCAATTCACAGATCCAAACCATTCATTATGTGCGTCCCACTTGGATGAGGGGCCAGACCAAGTTTCAGCCACACCAAAATTCATGTGGGCCCCACTAAGTGCTTGTATATATTTTAGTATGTCTTCACATAGTTTTAGATGGTATGACCCACTTGAGTTTTGTATCCGAATGATTTTTGAGATATCTCATAACCTAAAGGGAACACATAAAATGCACAGTGTTGATGCTCGAGATACATCATGATGGGCACAAAGAACTTACAATAATTCTTAGGTTTCTAGTAAGTAAGTTGGGTCACAATTTTAACTTGAATAGTTGGCTCATTTTAGATATATGATCCATTCACTCTATTTTACTGATCAATATCTTCAATTTAATTAGCTACTCACCTCGATCACGCTACATATGATAAAGATATTATGCATACAATATTGATAAACAATATGATGGGACATATCTAACGATCTAATGGTTAGATTTGAGTGAAATTTAATTTAAACATCTAAAGTTATTTACTCTTCAATTTAGACTGATAAGTGTCTTGGACTAATTTGATTCATTTGAAGTCATAATGGGCTGAATTTTGTAGTATATTCCAATTAGGACGTTATGAATACATTTGACCATTTCATTCAGACCTAACCCAAGTGTGCCCCCACATCCGGTAAGCCACCGTACTCAAGCCTGGTGTAAAAATGCCACTGCATTATTTACCCTCAGCCTTTTCTATTTCTAATGGAGAAGTGCATGTTCTTCCTGCTACCATTGAGCCCATCAGGACAAGACTCTAGTGGAGTAACCTTAGAATGACTTGATGATAGAATTAGATCAATCTTATCTTTAAAAGTTATTCTTGCAAATTCTCATTTTTTACCAAACTTTTCAATTATCTTCAAAATACAAATTAGTAAATTTATATAAAAATTTCAAATTTTCTTTTTCAAAATCACTTCATTTTTTTTTATCTTATTATTATTATTTTATTTTCAAAATCTCGAATTTTCTCAAACATTGTTAAATTTTATTCAAAATTTTGAACTTTTTTGCAATAATCACAATTTTATTTTTAAAACTTCCCAATTTTCATTTTCAAAATTTCAAAATTTTGCCAAAAAACTGTTTTTTTAAATCTTTTCTTTTTCAAAATCTAAATCTTTCACAATCATTGTTTTCAAACTTCTCAAATTTTTTATTTTCAAAACCTCATTTTCTTTTATAAAACTTCTTAATTTATTTCAAAATACAAAATCTCAATTTCTATATAAAATTCTCAAAAAATTTCGAACTTATTAATTTTATCGAAACTTCTCAATTTTTTTGAAAATGCAATTTTTATTATTATTCAAACTTGGATTTAACTAGTCACTCGCCACGATCAGGTTTCAGATGAGAAAGATATTAGGTGAACAAGATTCATCAATAATATGATGGGCCATATCTTGCGATCCAATGGTCAGATTTGAGTTTAAGGTCAGTTTAGATTATCCAAAATTAGTCTAGATCTAGACAAACTAATCATGCCCATTTAAAGAGTATTTTGGATGGATATGATTTCTTTCAAGTCATATTGAGCCAATTTTTGTTCTCTATTCCAATTAGCATGTACATTTTGAACATACTCGACCGTTCAGAACAACCTTAACACGTCCCAATTACACTTCATTATACTTGGGCTATCATTTTTTCACAAGTGAATCTTTGCACACACAAATGGTTAAAGGTTCAATTAGTGGATGTGCCTAGTAATTTAGTAAAAAATCTTTTTTTTTTTTTCACAAATAAATCTCAATTTCCTTTTAAAACTTATAATTTTTTTCAAAATGTATATTTTTATAATATTAATTTTTCTTTCAAAACTTTTAACAAAATCTCGTTTTTGTTATCAAGCTTTTCAGAATTTTTTAAAAATACAAATTCTAAATTTTTATTTTTAAAATCTCAAAAAATTTCCCTAAATCTATTTTTTTTTTTCTAAAAAATTTCAAGATGCCAAATTTTTTTCTTCAAAAGCATCATTTGGCTCTCTCAGCTTTTCAATTTTCTTTTTCAAAATGATATTTTTTTTGTCAAAATCTCAATGTTTTTCTAAATCATTTTTTTTTTTTAATTTCAATTTTTCTGAAACATTTTCAATTATTTTTCAATATCACAAATTTTTTAAACTTCTTTATTTTCCTTCTCAAAATGTCAGTTTTTTGTTAAAGTATCGATTTTTTAATCTCATTTTATCTTCAAAATTTCAATTCTTTCCAACTTCTCCATTTTCTTTTTTAAAATATATTTTTTCAAATTTGTCAATTCTTATCAATCTTCTCAATTTTTATTTTATTTCAAAATACAAACTCTCATTTTCTTCTTCAAAATATTTTCATTTTTCAAAGTTGTCAAAATTTTAAAAAATTTTAATCTTTTTAATTTTCTTTTTCAAGATATCATTTTTTTCTCGAAATCAATTTCTTTTTTTCAAAATTATCAACTTTATTCAATATTCTTTTTTCCTCAAAAATCTAGATTTTTATTAAATCACTGTTTTTCTTTTTCAAAATCTCATTTTTTCTCAAACATTGTTAATTATTATTATTTTTTTTATTTTTCAATGATTTTTTTATAATCATATATTTTTTTTAAAACTTCTCAATATTCTTTTTAATGTGATATTACAAAGCATTTAAATATTATTTTTAAAGTAAAAAAATTAATAATAATTTCCACTCATTTGATATAAAAACAATAAAAAATTCATTGCATTTAATCAATTGATACAAAAATAATCTTAGATACAGGTATAATTAAACCATTGAAATTCTATTAAAAAACAATTCTTAGACTATAATAAAACATAATTTTCCACAATATTTAAAAAATAAAAGAACAAAACAAATGTTTGACATTTTACGACAGACCATGATCCGTCGTGAAAGCAACTAAAATCCGTCACTGACTATTATTTTGGTCGGTAATTTGTGATGGATCAATATCTGTCGCAAAATCTTAATTTGCGATGGGCCAAAATCTGTCATAAATCTGATTTTACCGATAGATTTTGGTTTGTCACTGAATTCCTAGACTTAAAAAGGCCTACGAAAATTCAAAAAAAAATAAAATGTTGCAAGCGACGGACATTTTCTGTTAGTGACGGATTAAATCCGTCGTTAAACAAAGCCTTTTTTGTGATGGACCAAATCTGTTGCAAAACCCGTCGCAATTTCACAATTTTGGTTTAGTGCTAGCCATACTATTTTGGAACTTGTGATGGAATAAGATGGCCATTTTTGCCTTTGATTTTCTTTTATGTTGTGGAAGTGTTTGGGATTGTAATTGAGATTGTAATTAGGATTTAGTACTCATGGGTTTGTTTGGAGGGAGAAGGCTGCAATTGCTGGTAGCATGGATTTATTATTATTATTATTTTTAAATATTTTTCATATTATCATATACCTTAATGGCCTATTACAAGTTGATGGGTTGTTGTACATGGTCAAAGTATAGCTAGTTTTAAAAACAGGCCTTTAACTTTTAAGCCTAACCCAACCCTCGAGCTTAATAATCTAGCCTAAGCTCGGCTCATTGATAGCTTTAGTTGTGACCCTTCAACAGTGTGCATTTTCACACTTATAGAGTGAGTTAAAATTGTTTGATTTGGTTTGGAAAACTATACTTCAATGCTAAGTGTAACCATGATGAGTTACAAGAGTTTCAACACTGATGTCATGAGTTTGAGTATCTGTTGTGGTGTGAGTATGTGTTACAAAAAAGTATAATGAGTCACCCAATAGAAGTTCATAGAGCCAAAACTTAGGCCTATTTGGGAGCATGGATTTGGAACCCCCTGGATTTAGAATCCTCCCATTGTGTTTGACACTCTGAATTTAGAATTTCTTGTAATCCAAAAGTAGCCAATATTTATGGGAATTTGAATTTAATTTCTAAATCAACTTTAATATCTCCAATTAGTGTACGTATGCAATGTTTGACACAATGATTGTAATAAGTCCATAAAAATATATACTTTGCCTAAAAATGATGAAATTCCAAGTCTCGGATGAGATACAAGTGTAGGATCACATCAGAGTGATTAACTAATGAATTTTAACCATTGATTTACATGGACAATGTTTGGACAAAGCAAATCATCCTATTAAAGTAATTATAGTAATGCAATTGATAATCTAATTGTTTTAGATATCATTAGTGGCCCATGTGTCCAATATATTAGTAGCATGTAATCCTATCTTTCACCTTGGATTTCAAACCCTTTCTTTAAGACCCCATAAACATATTAGGGGATTTGAAATCCCCCTAAATCCATTGTGCCAAATGATCCCTTAAAATTTTGGAGCTTTGCTGCACGTCATGCAAGAAAAAGCAACATGGTGCTTGCACTATTTGGTTGCGAATGGAGTGCACAAGTAAGGCTATCAATAGGCTGAGTTTAGATGGTGCCAAGTTCACTCCAAGCCCAACCACATAATAGAAATCAAGCCAAGTGTAGCCCAAGCTTGTCATGAGGCCAAAATGGACAAGCTCGAGCCTGACCCAATAAGCTAAATACCCATTTTTGAGATGTGTCCGGATTACGATCAATAACTTAAATTGTTTAAGGGCAAGATTGATGTATAGATTCTTCATATGAAACTCACTATCTTTATTTTTTTTATTTTTTATTTTTAAAATTTGGAATTTGGAACTAATGACGCCAAGGGATCCCATCCCTACTTAAGGAAAGAGTCTCATCCAATCTTACTCTATTTCAATCTTAAATTTAATTTTGAATTCATTTCTAAATATAAATTTTAGAATTTAAATTAAACATAGAGAGAAATGAAAAAAAAAAAAGGCAAGAAAATACGTGAGTAGAGTTGGGCATTGAGTCGAGTTGTATACAGTTAGCACCTGCATAATCATTCATTCATTCAATTATAATTACAATCAATTACAATCCTTCATTTAATCAATTACAATTACAATCCTTCATTCAATCAATTACAATTGCAATAATGCTGAAAATAAAAATCTTTGGCTTCATTAGAGAAATTTGCTCGACTTCACACTGAAATTTCAATGATAAAGAATTGAAAGAAAAGATATACTTCGACGGTATGATATTTTTTCACAAGTAAATAGGCCTTTTTCAGCCATCAGCCCATCACCCACCTGAAGAATCAAAAACCGATTGGATTTCCATGGCTGTGTCTGTCACATTTGCGATGTACGTTTTTATGATAGCTCTTTTGGAGCCCTTGGCTTCATCTTGGATGTTAAAATCTTGCAGTACTTTCTCCCCCTGACATTTAATTTTTTGTCCATCATCCAAAACAATTCAAAGATATTGAACATAATATAGTTTGAAAGAACACATCTTCATATGTTAAATGATAAGGAAAGTGATACCTGATTGTGACTGATGGGTTTCAACATTGATCGATGAGTTCAACTCACCTTGCAGACCAACAAAACCGATAGCAAGAAAGAACCCATCAACAACAATTTATATTCAAGAGAGCCTCAAATCTCAGGAACCGAGGAAAATTTTCTGGTTTAGATGGGTATGTCTAATCTTACTTCCTTTTTAAATGTAAAGGAGGCTGAATTTGAACAGTAATGTCATATGGGTAGTTGAAAGTGGCATTTTACTGTTGTTAATATCCACTAGCATCAAGGGAAGATGTTAATTTTCTC
The DNA here is from genome assembly GCA_037074715.1 of Magnolia kwangsiensis. Classification (NCBI taxonomy): domain Eukaryota; kingdom Viridiplantae; phylum Streptophyta; class Magnoliopsida; order Magnoliales; family Magnoliaceae; genus Magnolia; species Magnolia kwangsiensis. The sequence continues at coordinate 202,972,518 of CM073571.1, forward strand.
AATGGTTCTCTTAAACTCAATATATTTGGACTAAAATTTCCTCTATGATGTGCTTTTGCAATAGTGTACCTAATAGAACCTTCACAAATTTCAAACAACAAAGGAGGGCAAAATGAAAGTGATATGGTAAAAGGCTCCGATGGTATACGTACCCTGCCTTCAGAGTAAGCATGAGCGGGCCTTTGTAATTTCCATCATAATCACTGGAAAGAATGCGATTGAAAGCCATTGTAGATTCTGAAAGAACTGTAGAAATAGGGTGGTCCAAAAGCGGTGGTTTCAAATATGGTTGCTAGTATTCCCCTTGCAAAACAATTGTAACATCAAAACTTCAATTCTTTCAGGAAAATCGATAGTCAAAACAAAGATTTGAAAATTAGAACAAATGGGGCAACATCATTTATGGTTGACCATCCTTCTCAAAAAGATAAACAAGAAAAAGAGACATAAACAGTAAGAATTACCTTCATCCCTAAAAAAAGGAAGAAAAAAAGCAAAAAAGAAAAAAGAGAAGATTAGGACTTACCTCATCAAAGAAGCTGATAATACAACTGTTTGGTTTCCTACTCTCTGGAATTAGGTGCCATTGAACTAGATGATCTATGACAGATTGCAGAATTGAAGGCGTCGGTTCAATATGGCCTGCAAGACAAGATTACAAGATTATAAGTATGAAGTGTAAAGGCACAAAACATATATCTTGGGTTGTTAATTCATGAGAGAGGATATATTGAGAAGGATGTTGCTCATAGAATTATAGCTGCATGGATGAAGAGCAGATGTGCCTTTGGAGTTATATGTGACCGCTGCATACCAATCGAACAAAAGGGGAGAATATATTCATAGGATATCTATAAGACCAACCATACTTAATTGAATACTTTCTTGGACACATAAGGTACCTTTTGGATGTTAATCACCATTGTGTCTTGTGTCTGTTGTGATTGAAGTAAAAGCTAATTAAGGCAGTGAAGCAAAAGTTATGCACCAAGCCATCTATTGTTCAAACTACCAATCAAAGCATCCATCAAACCGTTCTATATAATAACTGTACAATACTAATAGAAGAAAGAAATTAAAGGTCAGTTTTGGATCTTGGAAAATAAAGGAGAGAGTGACATTTTCTATTTTCTAATAAAGTATTTGGAGAGGGAAAAAAAAAAATGACGAGGAGAGGTTTGGAAAATTTTTATGACTTTTTTTTTTTAATGAAAAGACTTCCTTGAAAAATGTTTCTCTACAAACGTTTCTCTTTCAGACAAACTCACCTCAATGTCTTTCATCTTTACAAGCTCAATGTGACCATTTCAATGGATGAACTTATATTAGAATTAGCCTGATTCAGCGACTCTTTGACAGAATTGAGCTTTAGTAAGAGTTCCTTCACATCCATGGTTATGGAGCATAATTTTCTAACTAGTAATGCACTACTCCCCTCTGAACTAAATCAAACCCAACATCCAAAACAAACACCCAAGTTCCAACATCATTCTCATTACGGGGCGCATCCAAACAAGCTTCAAACAAGAGAAAATAAAATTGCAGTTGATTACTACAAAGCCTTGAAATTCCATCCAAATAAATCAAATGAAAAACAGAATTAAAAAATAAAAACACTAGCATTTCTAATAAATTTCTTTTGCAATCCAAAGAAAACATGAAGGGATAGTGGAGAACTTATTAAATTGAATTGCAAAGATGTGAAGGTATGTAGGAAACTCTAAGAGTACATTTGGAGCACTTATTAATGAACTGAAATTAACTCATTCACATTCATATCAAATTTAAGTTAGCATAATCAAATAAAATAACCACAAGGAATACTTCCTAGTTTCTAACACAAATTATTAAATCAATAAACAGTGTCAGAGGAATATTCATTCATATAAACAAAAACATTATATGAATAGCTAGGAAGTCGTAAACTTAAAAATAAAATATAAAAGATCACATCCACACATATATCAACAAAGAAATCAAATAAAAAACCATATATCAATAGTTTCAAACCCAAGAAACTCATGACACAATCTAACGCATGAAAATATCGTGCTTACAGACAATCCGTTCTCTATCGTGCTCTCCCACCTCTTCTAGAAGCCTCACTTTCAATTGTTGAGGCATGTCCTACAACATCAAGTTTCAATGTAGGTCATCCAACCATACAACCATGTGGGTCGACTCATGGGTAGAGAAAAAAAAATGGGACTCAAATGCAATCCACACAAAACATTCCTTGTTGAGACATTTCATCAAATAGTTAGCATGCATGACATACAGGAGATTATATACAATGGATTTTTCAGTTTTTACAAGTGAGGCCATTGGCAGTTTTTTATAGGAGACATTGGAGGAAAACAAACTTTGAATGCCAGGATATGGGGAGCAGGAAACAACTGTTCAGTGAGCTCCTGTGCCAATGTTCTGTAAGCAGCTGAAGTGGCTGCACTTCTTCCTTCCTGAGTGGCTAGTTTCACACCAAAAAGTATAAAAGCAAAAAAGAAAAAGAAAAAAACGGAAGAAGATAAAAAGCTAGTTCAGCACCCTAAAAATTATATCCAAAGAAATTATTATGTCGAATAACATGGATGAACACAACTGTCAGGCAAAAAGTTCTACAACTATAGAGGCAAATGTATGAGGAAATAAATAGCAAATGTATAGAGGCAAATGATATTCGGACCTTCTTTATTCTTCTTCTTCTCCTTCTTTTGTATATGAATTAGTATCATTATAAACAGTGAAAATCACAAAGAAAAAAAGAAAAAGAGGGAACTGAAAGATGAGAAATCTTGATATGGAAGCAAGATATTCAAACAATCAATGCTACCATATGAGAAATTTCAAAATCTGTTACCAATTAAAAGGCACCTAACAACTCTATAAGGCGGAAAAAGCTTGAAAAATCAGTAATCTTTTATGAGATTGAAAACAAACCAAGAGGAGTTATATGATCCTTTATCTAATAACATGTAGAGTGAGCTCATGTTCTGATTTGAAAGCCATGAATACATCATAATTAAGCTCATTTGCATAAAAGTGGAATTGATCTACTAATTTATCTTTCTTTCAAAATTAGCAAAAGATCATATATCTATAACAGATTTCATCACACAATATTTCAACAAATAATAATAAGGGAAATGAAATGACAAACTGCTACCATAATTTTCTAATCCGAAACAAGCAAAGATAACAACTAATTTACGTCATTTTTTAGCACTAAAATTAAATAAAAAAAAAAAAACCAGCAAGACAGTGAAGAAACCAGCTAAAATCACATCCAAGCATCAAATCAAGCAAAAAAACCAGTGAAACAGAGCAGAAATGCAGAACGATCTAAAGGAAAAATGAGAAAGAAAGCTGAATTGTTACCATAAAAACAAATCAGAGAGATAAGTCTCAAGAAAATCCAATGCACTATAAAAAGGGATGGGTGATAGAGACTGTTGAAAGAGTTTTAAAAGCTTTCTAGGGCCAAGTGATTGTTTGACTGTGCATATGCATGCCAGTGAATATCACCCAGAAGACTAACTGTGGAACAAATGAATATAAATAGAAATTATGTTAGAGAGACTCACTTGAGGGAGATAAGATGCAAGCTCTCCAAGTACCCACTTTGTAGTTGCAACCAAGTAAGGTAGATAGGGAGATGACAAATATAATGGTAGCAATCGAGTCCAAAGGTACCATTTCTACTCTCCAAACGAGAAGATCTTGTTTGGGTGCCCACTTAAAAATGAGTACTCATTTGAGTGTGCATTTGAAAATTCCTAATATTTGGTGCAACCAAACACACCATCAATCATAATTATGCATTAGAAATCATGATTGTTTGTTATCAAAATTACTTTTAATCTATACATATAAGATTAACTCCAATGAGATTGGCTCATTTTTAAGTGGCATCCAAACATGCACTATGTTTTTTATTGTGTTTTTATATTTTGGTAATAGTGTAGTGGATCATACTCATGCAAAATCCAACACGGATCATGCATGCACGCTTGTCAATCCAGACTGTCTAAATCATGGGTCCCACTAGGTGAGGTTAGCACAAAAAAGTATGATTAAGTTAGACTCATCCAATTTGTGTGATTTCTAGAACAAGCCCCCATCTAGAGTCGGCCTAATTTTGAATGGTTTGGATATACATATTCCAACAATTTTATGATTTCAACTTCAAATTTCTTTTTGTGCATGGTATAATAATTGGAAAAGAATCCCTATAAATACATGCCACTTATTTGTTTGAAAAAAAAAAAAAAGACTTGGCATATTTGAGCTTTCTGGACAAGTGACAAATGGCCATCCATCACTTATGTAGAGGCCGAAGCTACGAGGGGCCCACCAAGATGTCCATAAGGAATCTACCACTCCCATCACTTTTGCCAGCCAACTCATGCTTTAGTACATGATTTGAAAAATGAGGTAGATCCAAAACTCAAGTGGGACATACTACACGAAACATTGAGAGTGAATGGAAACACCCACCATTGAAAACTTCCTAGGTGCTTACCATGATGTTTATATGCCATCCAAACAGGGGCTGTTTCGCCCTTCCTATTTCTTCCCCCCAACAACTCTTTGATATGCGCCAGTTTGATTGGTCACACCAAAATTTCCTGGGGTTTGTTGCAACCAAAAACAACCTAAAACAAATATGAAATTATGAGAAGAGAAATGTCTCTGTGGTAGAGAGAGCTGAATCAGAAACTAGTGAGATTAGAGCTGAATCAAGCTTAAGCACTTTTGCTCAGTCCTTTTGTGCACACTAATACATCAAAACTCAAACCAGCAGTTGACTGACAAAAAGAAAGGCCAGGATTGACTAAACTACCGTTTGGATTCAAATTTCCAGTACTGTGCTTGAGCATAAGAAAGCACATTAGGCATAGCTGGCACTCGACCTACCAAAATCCCAATTTTTCAAGATCCATTTTACCCAAACAGATACTTGTATGTATCCGCTCATAGCATTTGTCAAATTGAAATAGATAGTTTATTCCTCACATTTAAAATGAATATGCGTTACAATTACTACAACGCTACTATCCTTTCATAATCATATACATGAAATCCTTCTTATATACTACAAAAAAGATTTGAAGTACTACATCTAACAGGCCTAAAACACAAAGAGGACAAACAAAATTGATAGATTTCAAGAAATTGGCACAAAATCCAAAATAGACCACTTGTAGAGCTAAACTCAGACAATACAAATCTCTAACTACAGATTTGACAATACACATCCCTAATTAGGGATTTTTTTACAAATCTCTAATTAGGGATTCAACAATGCGTATCCCTGATCAGATATTCTAAATTGCAGAAAGCAATAGTGAGAAGGGGAAAACCTTACCTCAAACCTGAGAATCCGAGATTTACAAGTAGCAGAGGGCCGATGAGATAGGGAGATAGAGGACTAGGGTTTTGAGAGAGAGAGAGAGAGAGAGAGAGAGAGAGAGAGAGAGAGAGAGAGAGAGGAAGTGAGTGAAAGCACGCGATAGAGGGCTAGGGCTTTGAGAGAGAGAGAGAGAGAGAGAGAGAGAGAGAGAGAGAGAGAGAGAGAGAGAGAGGGATAGGCAGAGAGAGTGCAGAGAGGGAGAGAGATAGGAAGAGAGAGTGCGGAGAGGGAGAGGGATAGAGAGAGAGAGAGAGAGAGAGAGAGAGAGAGAGAGAGAGACAGAGAGAGAGAGGGAATGAGGGATGTGGGCGCTAGAATGAAATGTGGGCACGAGAATTGTTGAGACTCAAATATTGCATAATTTTTTCTATTTATCTCTTGATTTTATGAATATAAATCATCTTAATATTCTATTTTACTCATGCATGTATTGCAAGGTAAATTTAAGTGCTTGGATTGAAAGGGTGCTAAAAAGTATGGATTTGATGTTCAAGATTTACCAAGGAAAGGGATGGATTTTAGGAAACCAAGATTGAAGCATTCACATGTCAAATATCCAAGAAAATCAAGTAACGAATGGAGAGAATCAACGATTTGAAGTGAAGAATCCTGAAATCGCCCTGAAAAAGTGTATTTTGAAGCTGTAAAGTTTATTTTGGAAAATTGTGCAGCAGGAAGTCTGTTTTAAACGAACTAAGCAACGAGAAGTCTATTTTAGGAAAATACGTATATTTGATGCGGTTTCTACGGTTTTCAACTTTGTGTAAAAATTGGAGTTCCCTACTTATAAATAGGGCCTCCTAGGGCATTCCAAAAAATCATTCAAGGCATCCCAAAGTAAAGTTTAGGGTTTTTTTTAGTTTTATTAAAGCTTTTAAGTTGTTCTTTTTATTTTTAGATCTTTTCTATTTTGTATTTTTTTTCTTGTTGCTTTTTATTTCTGCAATTTAATTATGTTTTTCTAAGTCTCTTCTACCCCAAGCTAGAAGGGAAGCACATGGGTTTAATAGTTCTTTAAGATTATGATGATTGATTGTTTTAATGATGAGAAGAATGGTGTATGCATGTTGTCTATTATTTAGGTTTTATTTTTTTTATCCTCTTGTGAGATCCATATGTTTCCATCATATGAGATTCACATTGATGGATAGGCTTAGCCTAGATCAATCAGATTTCCTAGATAGGAGAGGTTCTCAACCTGTTATATTTCTTTGATATTCATTATCCTATAGATCTTGAATACTTAGAATCACTGGCGCTTGAGAATATATGTCAATGATACAGATCTATTATTTTTTAATATTTTATATCACTTTTTAATATTTAAACTGTCTTATTTTCTGACTAGGCTGACCATAGTGCTCAGATACTAGTTGTGTTATCCAAGTCATCATGATTTTGGAACATTAACCTATGTGTGGAACTTTGAAGCTGGGGTGTTATTTTAATTCATTAAATTACATCCATTCAAAAATCTCAAAATCAAATCACTGTTTTAGTTTTTATTACTTAGTTTTGCATTTGATTTTTTTCTTCTCATAATTCATCTCCTTGTGGGATCGACCCCGTATTCACGGGATACTACTTACGAACCTCTGTACTTGGAGGCAAGCAATCAAATTTTTGGCACCGTTGCCGGAGAGAGACTGAGATAGATCAGATCTGTGCAAGATACCTAAGATAAGTTTTTTCTAAGGTAAGTTCTCTTCTAAACCCTCTAAATTTTCTGTAGATTTTTTTTTTTCTTTTTCTCTTTCTTTGAAAATAAATTTAGTTGGGTCTTTCAAGCACTAACTGTGACATAAGGTTGCCCTGCTTGGGATTTCATCACCCAAGTGCTATGGTTGTCATACAGTTGTTGTTTGATCACACAGATCATCCGCTGAATCTATTTTTCAGATTAGTATAGTTTAATTTCTGCAGTAGTTTTCTTTTAATTGATTTATTTTTTTATTTTTTTATTTTTATGGACTGAACCCTCATGGTCGGCCCTGTCGCATGGGTTGTTGATTTATTTTTTCTTTGTGTACTGAACCCTCATGGTCGGCCCTGCCGCCTGGGTTGTTGATTAAGTTTTTATTTTTATTATACGTTACAAACTTGCTATTTAAATTAGTGGTATTTATTATGTGGTGTGGATGGTTTATGTCCCGTTGGAGTAGGGATCAAAATAATCGACTCTCCTCCGAAGGCGGACTAGTTCCAGGCCTTGATCATTTACTTAGAAGAGACACTCAACATCACTTGAATTTCATGACAGACCCAGTTGATAATCCAAATCCAAATTTGCCAGATCCAATTATAAATCAACCTAATCCTCCTCTTGAGGATGAAAATGAGGTTCATAGGAATGTGTTAAACCAATCACGGACTTTACGTGAACATTTACACCCTGAGAGATCAACTTTACCATCTTGCATAGCATTCCCTGCTCACACAGGGAACATTGATTTTAAACCAGGTGTGATTCAATTAATTCCTAAATTTCATGGCTTGGATTCTGAAAGCCCCTACTTGCACCTCAAGGATTTTAAGGAAGTAATTGCAACGTTACAAGTAAATAATGGCAATAGGGATGTACTTAAGCTTAGGTTATTCTCATTTTCTCTAAAGGATCGAGCCAAAGCATGACTTAACTCTCTAAGACCTAATACCATCACTTCATGGCAAGCCTTAAGTAGAGAGTTTTTGAAAAAGTTCTTTCCCGAGCACAAAACAAATGCATTAAAACAAGAAACCATGTCATTCTCCCAAAAGGGGAATAAATTATTTTTATAAGCTTGAGAGCGCTTCAAAGACCTTCTAATTACTTGTCCACATCATGGTTATGAACCATGGCACGTGATTGATGCTTTCCGAAAGGGGCTCACCATGGATACCCATCAGTTCATAGAGATGATGTGTGGTGGAACCTTTCTTGACAAAGATCATAATGAGGCTTAGGATTTTCTAGATATATTAGCAGAGAATACGCAGACATGGGATGTCTCTGCTAAATCAGACCAAACTAGACCCAGTCCTAGAGAGAAAGCGGGGATGTATGTCTTAAGAGAGGAAGACGACCTTAATGCAAAATTCACTGCATTGGCTAGAAAGGTCGAAGCCTTGGAAATTAGGAAGGTTGATATGGTTAAAGCAAACTCTTCCTTAGATAATTTTTGTAGCATTTGTGGTGGTACAGACCATGACACAAAGGATTGTCCAACAATCTCAGTTGTACAAAATTTCACGCATGAGCATGATCAAGCAAATGTTATAAATAACTACCAAAGGTCAGTTATGCAACCAATGGGAAACACGTATAATCCAAATTGGCGTAACTATCCTAATCTTAGTTGGAGGAATGGACCACAAATTAATGCGCCCAATGCACCTCAAATGCCTCCACAAAATAACTTTTTTAGGGCACCTAACAATGCAACATATGTGCCCCCACCAAGGCGATCATTTATGGAGGATGCATTGACCGCATTCATAAACTCTCAAACTCAAATGAATCAGTCTCTAATCTAATCAAATCAGGAATTAATGACAGTTGTGGCTAGGATTGAGACTCAACTAAATGCTAGGGAAAAAGGCACCCTTCCTTCTCAACTTGTGCCAAACCTTAGAAATACACATTTCATTGGAGACTTAAATCCAAATGAACTACATCATGAACAAGCTAAGGCCATCATTACCTTGAGAAGTGGAAAAGAGGTTGATAACAAGATAATGCAACCGGTAGAAATACTGGAGGATGAGCCACTGTCTCAAGAAAATGATGAACCGACTATGGTTGAAGAGCCACAACAGCAAAAGGATAAAGAGACTAAGTCATATGATCCTCCAGTTCCATTCCCATATAGACTTCGGAATCCGACTGTCCCTATGAAATATCAAGAGGTGTTGGATGTGCTTCAAAAGGTTACTGTCAATATTCCTCTACTTGATGCCATTAGACAAATTCCATCATATGATAAATATCTCAACGACTTGTGCACTGTAAAAAGAAAATTAAATGTGCATAAAAAGGCCTTCCTTACCGAGAAAGTGAGCGTTATCATTCAACAAAGAGCTGTACCCAAATACAAGGACCCAGGAAGTCCCACTATTCCTTGTATTATTAGGAATTTTTAAATTGAGCATGCTTTACTAGATTTGGGTGCAAGTATCAACTTAGTACCTTATTCAGTTTACAAATAAATGGGGTTAGGCGAGCTTAAACCAACCACGATTACACTCCAACTCGCTAACCATTCCATTAAGATACCAAGGAAAATTTTAGAGGACGTACTAGTTCAAGTGGAGAAATTCTACTTCCCCTTGAATTTTATTGTACTAGACACAGAACCATGTGTAAATGCTAGCGCTCAAGTTCCTATCATTTTAGGCCGCCCATTCCTAGCAACTTCAAATGCAATCATAAATTATAGGAATGGAATGATGAACTTGTCTTTTGGTAACATGACTTTAGAGCTAAATATTTTCAATCTATATAAGCAGCCCATTGATAATAATGAAATCCATGAGCTGAATTTCATGGACTGCTTGATAGAAGAAGAGGAATTAGAACCTAATATGACTGAGGAATTGATTCAAGTCATTGGGGACTTAAAAAATTTTGAGTTAGAAAAAGTGCTTGCTGAAATTTGTGATGATAATGAGAGCACTACCACCCAGGACATTGGTATGTACCAATAGAGACCACGTCCTCAAATCCTATTTATCGAGGACTCAGGACCTTTACCATCACTAACCAATTTTTCAAAGCTTGATTTAAAACCACCACCAAATGAGCTTAAGTATGTATACTTAGGTGAAAATAAAACTTATCATGTGGTGATCTCTTCATTTTTAGACAATAATCAAGAGATTAAATTGTTGAAAGTTCTAAGGGACCACAAAGGAGCCTTGGGGTGGACTATTTCTGACATCAAGGGTATAAGCCCTTCCATATGCACTCATCGGATCCACCTCGATGAGGACGCCAAACCAATTAGACAACCTCAAAGGCGTCTCAATCCAAACATGATGGAAGTTGTAAAAAATGAGGTGATTAAATTGTCAGATGTGGGAATCATCTACCTAATATCCGATAGTGTTTGGGTAAGTCCAACTCAAGTATCCCCAAAGAAATTCAGAATAACTATTGTGAAGAATTCTAATAATGAATTCATACCAACACGTGTCACCACAGGTTGGCGTGTTTGCATTGATTATAGAAATTAAACCAGGTCATAAAGAAGGACTATTTTCCTCTACCATTCATTGATCAAGCTTTAGAGAGAGTAGCAGGTCACTCATTCTACAGCTTTCTTGATTGATATTCCGGATATAACTAAATAGAGATAGCTCTAGAAGACCAAGAGAAAACTACGTTCACTTGTCCATTAATTTGGCACGTTTGCTTTCAAACGGATGCCATTTGGATTGTGTAATGCTCCAGCAACTTTCCAACGGTATATGTTAAGTATTTTTTCAAATATGGTTGAAAAGTTTCTTGATGTTTTCATGGACGACTTCTCTGTATTTGGAAGTAGTTTTGAGGAATGCCTCAACAATTTATCTCTTGTCTTGTCTAGGTGTGAAGAGAAACACCTTGTCTTAAATTGGGAGAAATGTCATATCATGGTTCAAAAGGGAATTATTTTGGGCCATGTTATCTCCAAAAATGAAATCGAGGTAGATCGCTCAAAACTCGACATTATAGCTAATCTACCTATCCCCCAAACTGTTAGAGATATTAGATACTTCTAGGGCATGCTGAATTTTATAGAAGATTCATCAAGGACTTTAGTGCCATTACTAGACCCTTGACTAATCTTCTTCAAAAGGATATTCCATTTAAGCGGACAGATGAGTGTGCAAGTGCTTTTAATAAAATTAAATCATCCCTTACCACTACACCTATCATGCATCCACCAGATTGGACACTTCCTTTTGAACTAATATGCGATACAAGTGATTATGGCATAGGGGCTGTTTTGGGCCAAAGGAAAGATAAACGACCCTACGTTATTCACTATGCGAGTAGAACTCTAAACTCGGCCCAAGTGAACTACTCAACAACTGAAAAAGAGTTACTTGCAGTAGTTTTTGCTTTGGATAAGTTTAGGTCCTACTTGCTGAGATCTAAAGTAGTCATTTTCACGGACCACTCAGCTTTGAAATATTTGTTATCTAAGAAGGATGCAAAGCTGAGACTTTTGAGATGGATCCTCCTACTCCAAGAATTTAACTTAGAGATAAAAGATAAGAAGGGAGTAGAAAACGTAGTGGCCGATCACCTTTTCAGATTGGTGTTAGATGATTCCACTGAGGAGATGCATATCCATGACACTTTTCCTGATGAACAATTATTTACGATCTCCAAATTGCCTTGGTATGCGGATATAGTGAACTATCTTGCAACGGAAAAAATGCCATATCATTGGAAGTTGCAAGATAGGAAGCGTTTTGAAATCGATGTTAGGAACTTCTTCTGGGATGACCCGTATTTATATAAATATGAGACTGATCAAATTTTTAGACGTTGTGTCTCAGAAGATGAAGTTCAAAGTGTTATTTCCTTTTGTCACATGGAAGCATATGGTGACCATTTTTTTGCTAAGAAAACCACTGTAAAAATCCTGCAGTGTGGTTTTTACTGACCCACCATGTTTAAAGACACCCATGCTTTCTGTGTTGCTTGTGATAGATGTCAAAGGATGGGAAGAGTGTCCCGGCGGAACATGATGTGTTTATCCCCAATTTTACCATTAGAGATTTTTGATTGTTGGGGTATTAATTTTATGGGCTCATTTTCATCTTCTTTTGGATTTCTTTATATATTGGTTGGTGTAGACTATGTTTCAAAGTAGATTGAGGCAGTTCCAAGTAGGATCAATGGCAACAAAGTGGTCATACGATTCTTAAAGGAAAATATTTTTTCTAGATTTGAAACTCCAAAGGCCATCATTAGTGATGGCGGGTCTCACTTTTGCAATAGGACATTTGAGGCTTTGATGAAGAAATATGGCATCAAGCATAAAGTGAGCACCCCATACCACCCATAAATGAGTGGACAAGCTAAGATTTCTAATCGGGAAATCAAACACATTTCAGAGAAAACTATAAGGCCAGATAGGAAGGATTGGTCCCTCAGACTATCCGACGCTTTATGGGCTTATAGGACTGCTTATAAAAACCCGATTGGAATGTCTCCATACAGATTGTTGTATGGGAAGGCTTGCCATTTACTCATGAAATTGAAACATAGAGCCTACTGGGCAATAAAGAAATTAAATTTTGATATGTACCAAGCAAGTAGACAAAGAAAATTAGAATTGAATGAATTAGAGGAGCTAAGGAGATACTCCTATGGAAATTTTAAAATCTACAAAGAGAGGACCAAAGCTTTTCATGACAAAAATATCCTGAGAAAAAATTTTGAACCTCGGCAAAAGGTCTTATTGTACAATTCTCATCTCCAGTTCTTTCCGAAAAAGTTAAGATCAAGATGGATAGGCCCCTTCATTGTAAATAATGTTTATACTCATGGGACTGTTGAAATTGAGAATCCGCGTAATGGCAATGTGTACAAGGTTAATGGTCAGAAATTGAAGCCTTATGTGGAAAACTTTCATTTGGGAGAGGAGTCCATCCCTCTTCATGAGCCAGAATATTCAGAATGATACTCCTAGTTTGACGGAGCAATTGTACATCTGTATCATATTCAATTCTTTTTAGTGTCACATAGCAGGTGAGTTTTTCATGGTAGATATTATCCACCCTTTCTTTTATTTTTATTGTTCTCTGCATTACATTATCATTACATTGGGGACAATGTTGATTTTAGGTTGGGGGGTGTGTGGATAGTCATCCATGTGATTTTTATTTTTATTATTTTTATTTTTTTGGGTTTCAATTTATTTTATTATTATTTTTAGGTTTACGAAATTTTTTTCAACATTTTTAAAATAATATTTTTATATACAAAAATATAAACATGATATTATGCGAATTCCAAAGGTAAAGTTAATATTTACTCTACGTTAATAGTAGTCAGAAATCTGACAGCGAAAAAAATTATAGACTTGAGTTCAATTATCTAGTCGCTAGTTTAAAGTAAGTTGTAATTTGATGTATTGAATTAACAATACACCCTAGCTAACTAAGTGAGGAATATGATATGTGAATTAGAATAACAACTTTTGATTCATACAAGGTTGAATGAACTAGTATCATTGATATATGCTTAAAAGAGAGAATATTGAAGGAAAAAAATACTGAAATTTTTTATTTTTATTATAGAGTATGAATATAATGACCATAACAATCGTGTCAGTAATCTGGAGTAAGGATACCTAAGTATCCATTACTGTTACTATTACAAGTATGATACCTTAAATTATGAAGCAAATCCATGGGAATCTTCATCTAAGGGTGGTCTATAAAAATGAGGATATGATGATAAAAGAAGAAATGACATGAAAAAAATGAAATAACTAGAGATTTCATATTCTTAGAATGATTGAAAGGAGTTAGGATAAAGAACATGCATATTTCTCAAAGTTACATTAGTGTCACGGAGCACCTAAGGATATTGAATCACAACTATTCTAAATTTTGATTAGGTCTCTTAACTTAAGGATGTAATGGATTAGAAAATTGAGATTCTAACTAACTTTAGACTTAGGGTAAGTATTGGTTTGTTTTGGAATTCATATGATGAATGGAGGCATAATTGTATAACTTTCTAAGTGTTGATGTTGTTAATGTTTGTGGATAACATTTCTGAAAACCCTCACGAGACTATAACTCGTCCACTAGGGGAAACCTAGGGGCTTAAAGGCTTGTTGCATATGCTAAATGCAATCAAGATTACCTACAAAAGTGGTGTAGTTAGAATTTTATTTTCACTTTAATTTTATTACTATAATTAATTTTTATTCTTATTTTTATTTTTCTTCGCTTATTTTGCTCGGGACTAACAAAATGCTGGTTAGGGGGTGTGTTGAGACTCAAATATTGCATAATTTTTCCTATTTATCTCTTGATTTTATGAATATAAATCATCTTAATATTCTATTTTACTCATGCATGTGTTGCAAGGTAAATTTAAGTGCTTTGATTAAAAGGGTGATAAAAAGAATGAATTTGATGCTCAAGATTTACCAAAGAAAGGGATGAATTTTAAGAGACCAAGATTGAAGCATTCACATGTCAAATATCCAAGAAAATCAAGTGACGAATGGAGAGAATCGACGATTTGAAGTGAAGAATCCTGAAATCGTCTTGAAAAAGTGTATTTTGAAGCTGTAAAGTTTATTTTGGAAAACTGTGTAGCAGGAAGTCTGTTTTAAACGAACTAAGCAGCGAGAAGTCTATTTTGAGAAAATACGTATATTTGATGCGGTTTCTACGGTTTTCAACTTTGTGTGAAAATTGGAGTTCCCTACTTATAAATAGGGCCTCTCAGGGCATTCCAAAAAATCATTCGAGGCATCCCAATGCAAAGTTTAGGGTTTTTTTTAGTTTTATTAAAGCTTTTAAGTTGTTCTTTTTATTTTTAGATCTTTTCTATTTTGTATTTTTTTTCTTGTTGCTTTTTATTTCTGCAATTTAATTATGTTTTTCTAAGTCTCTTCTACCCCAAGCTAGAAGGGAAGCACATGGGTTTAATAGTTCTTTAAGATTATGATAATTGATTGTTTTAATGATGAGAAGAATGGTGTATGCATGTTGTCTATTATTTAGGTTTTATTTTTTTTATTATCTTGTGAGATCCATATGTTTCCATCATATGAGATTCACATTGATGGATAGGCTTAGCCTAGATCAATCAGATTTCCTAGATAGGAGAGGTTCTCAACCTGTTATATTTCTTTGATATTCATTATCCTATAGATCTTGAATACTTAGAATCACTGGCGCTTGAGAATATATGTCAATGATGCAGATCCATTATTTTCTAATATATTATATCACTTTTTAATATTTAAACTGTCTTATTTTTCGACTAGGCTAACCATAGTGCTCAGATTCTAGTTGTGTTATCCAAGTCATCATGATTTTGGAACATTAACCTATGTGTGGAACTTTGAAGCTTGGGTGTTATTTTAATTCATTGAATTACATCCATTCAAAAATTTCAAAATCAAATCATTGGTTTAGTTTTTATTACTTAGTTTTGCATTTGATTTTTTTCTTCTCACAATTCATCTCCCTGTGGGATCGACCCCGTATTCACGGGATACTACTTACGAATCTCTGTACTTGAGATGAGGTGATGTGTTAAGGGCTACGTGTGGCCCACCATAATGTATGTCATTTATCTGTGCCATCCAATAAATTCAAATAATTTTTTAGAGCTTTATTCCAAAAATTTTGTTAAATAGAAGGCTCACATGGACCACACCAGAAATCAACAAAAGGCACTTAATCTCCATTGTTTCCTATGGTGTGGTCCACTTGAGCTTTTAATTTACCTAATTTTTAGGTCTAATGTATTAAAATTAATTTCAAAAAGGATGGACGGCTTAGATTAAATACAAAAATTATGGTGGGCCTCATAGAAGTTCTAACAGATGTGCCTTTGCCGTGGCGGGGCACAACTATTTAGCAACGGATTAAACCCGTAGTAATATAGTTATGGTTTATATCCATAGCTACAAAATCTCATAGTCCGTAGCCTTTGCTCGATTTTTTAGTAGTGTAGGGTTAACTTGACTCGATCCGGTTTTGAAATAGGCTTGACCTAAACTCGATTCGACTCAATACCGAGTCTAGCATGCCTAGATCGATCTAAGTTCGGTCTGGCTTGGAATGATCCGGACCGAGTCCGATCCGGTCAGAAGTACCGAGTTGGGTCGAGTTGGCATCGAGTCAGAGTGAGAGAAGTGGGAGGGAAGGAGTGGAGAGGAGAAAGAGGAGGAGGAAGAGGAGGAGGAGGAGGAGGTTGATGGTGGTGGGTGGTTGCCGATTTTGGAAGAGGAGGAGGATGAGGGAGGGAGGGAGTAGAGAGGAGAGAGGAGGAGGAGGAGGAGGAGGAGGAGGAGGGTGATGGTGGTGGGTGGTTACTAGGCTTGGAAGAGGAGGATGAGGGAGGGAGGGAGAGAGAGTTAGGGAGTGGGTCGGGTTAGGGTTAAAGAGTCGGGTCGAGTCGGATTTTGAATCGAGTTAAGTCTGACCGGATTGGATTTCAGGTCAAGTTACCGGGTAACTCGAAATCGACTCAGTTTGAGTTCGGATTGGGCGAAGCCTACTAGGTTCAGACCGACTCACCCATTCGGTTCGGGTCGAGTCAGATGAGTCAAGTTAGCCGGATCGAGTCGTCCAGTGCCTACCTCTATACATTAGGGACCCACCATTAGTGGTTGACCACAAGTCATCCACATGGCCATATGTCCAAAAAAAAAAAAAAAAAGGTGACGGCTCATTAGAGGGATGGGTGGATCTGATTTATGCTTCCCTCAGGTGGCGATCAATTATTAGTGCAAGTTAGGACAGCACAGTCCTTACAATAAAGAGGCTACGACTGGAAATAGATGAATGGTGAATACTTCTTCCCTGGTGGCTTTTTTACGCAAGTGGTGTTTAGGACCTTAGCGTGTTGGGTGAGGGGCCTCACTTAGCCCACTCAAACAAGTCTTGCGGAAATGACCATTAACCCAGGGGCAGTTACCACCGAAAGCCTGTGGGAGGGGGTTTCTGGTCCTCCTAAAAGAAATGAATGTAACAGGCACTTGAAGTGGCAGGTACTATGGAGCTTGAACTGACAGGTACTATGGAGCCCACTGCGACATATGTATTTTATATCCATGCCGTCCATATGTTTTTACATATTATTTTAGGGAATTAGTCAAAAAATGAAGTAGATCCAAAGGTCAGGTGGACCACGCCACAGGAAACAGCGGGAGTAATGATACCTTAAAATATTTTAAAGGTTCATTGTGATGTTTAAATGGATGAAGGAAAAACACAAATATCAGGTTGATCCAAAATTTTTATGGGCCCCAAGATGTTTTAAATGGTGGTCATTCAATCACCACAGTTTCTTGTACTATGGTCCAATTGAGCTTAGAATATATTTCGCTTTTTGGCTCATGCACTAAAATGATCCGTAAAAACAGATGAACGGCGTGGATATAATACATGCATCACGATGGGCCATACAATGGTAAGGTCACCAGCAATCCACTTCCCTTGAATTCTGTCCACACGCTTAAAGTCACACTGCTACGACAACCTTATACATGTGGCTCCATTCACTCGAGTCTTCCACGCACTTCCACACGTAACAAACGTGTGATTCTCACCAATACACGTTCGTGCGATGTTCCTTGTACCACGTAGGCAGGCCCAAAACCAGTGCTACTTCCTACTCTTTCTTTTATCACCACACATTCCTTCCATTCCTCTAACCATTGCCCTTTTTATTCATTGTCTAAGCCCATCCATACCCCATTCCATATCGCCAGTTTTCAATGTCAGTCTTGCCTCAGCAATGGCACCCCTTGAGGCGCCCATATCACACCCACACGTGTCGCTACCTTGGCCCACCATGCATACGTGCCACGATCACCACCACCACTCCCCAAAGAGACCTTTCTCTCATCGAACCACAAGTGCCAACATCACCCACTTTAGCTACGACCACTCCAAGAACGCATTCTGCCAGCGAACCTAGCCTACGTTCTACATGGGCTCACCGAGCCTGGGTCATGACCGGGTGCACCTCCGTTCTTGTTTCACTAGCGAGGTCCACGGTCGCAGCCACAGGTTCTGGCACGTGGCTCGAACCATTGTTCGTGGGCTTGGTTGGATACGTGCTAGCAGACTTCAGCACGGGTGTATATCACTGGGCCATCGACAACTGCGGCGATGCATCAACGCCCATTTTCGGTTCCCTGATCGAGGCCTTCCAAGGCCACCACAAGTGTCCCAGGACGATCACACGGCGGCAACTCGCCAACAATCTCCACTCGCTTGCACGTGCCACAGCATTCGTGCTTGTGCCAATTGACTTACTGCCAAGTGATGGGATTTTGCACACGTTCGTTGCAGTGTGCTCGGGCTGCATCATGTTTAGCCAGCAGTTCCATGCATGGGCACACAGTACCAAGAGCCAATTGCCACCGTTGGTTTTAGCATTGCAAGATGCAGGCGTGCTGCTCTCACGTGGGAAGCATGCGGCACATCACCGTTCACCCTACAACAACAACTACTGCATCGTTAAAGGCGTGCGGAATGAGTTCTTGGATGAGCGTAGGTTTTTCGAGGCCATGGAGATGATCGTGTTCTTTAAGTTTGGGGTGTGGCCACGATCATGGAGTGAGCCTAACTCCAATTGGACGGAAGATGCTGATGCCACGTCAGCACAGATTGCACATGTGTGAGCCAATGATGGGGCGCGATTACACGCATGAAAGGTCACACGAGTGGAATAAGTGGCCCATTTTTTGCATGTTCGAGTTCTGTAAATCATCTTTTCATGCAAATATCTTCATTAATTTTGATAGTTCAATAAATGTTAATACGAAAATTGATATTTTATTACAAATCAAAGTTTCATGTTGGACGCGGTACTGAAAATCATTTATTACAAACGTGCCCTTGTGTAGGTCATCCGTGCCATGAATACGGTAGGCCCCACCATGATGATGGCCCTGATCTCCAAAATCAGGCTGATTTGATCATTAGGTGGACCACAAGTGTATTTTAAGTAAGGCTGTTGGCTGTTGGTAGTGTACACGTGTATATATGGTGAGGCATACCGTTTTCATGGTACACAAGTCGGACAGAATGGGCATGTTTCTAAGGGCCTGTTTGGGAGCGTGGATTTAGAACCCCCTGGATTAGCAACCCCCAGGATTGGAAACCTCCTGGATTAGCAATCCTCTAGGTGTGTTTGGCACCCTAGAGTGTGAATCAACTTTAATTCAAAAATACCTATACATGGTATATTTGCAGGGGTTTGAATTTAATTACTAAATCAACTTTAATATCCCCAATTAGTGAGATATATAATTTTTGACACTATGATTGTAATAAGCCGGCTAAAATATGTGCTTTGCATAAAAATGATGAAATTCCAAGTCTCAGATGGACCGCAAGCACAAGATCATGTCTGAGTGACTAACCAATGATTTTTAATTGTTGATTAATATGGACAATGTTTGGACAGTGATGGACAATATTTGGACGGTGCTGATCTACATGAACAATGTTTGGACGGTGCTGATCATCGTTAGTGGGCCATGTGCCCAGTAGAATGATAGTGTATAGTGACATACATTTATACCTGCAACTATTGAAATGATTTTAGGTGTAATCCAAGCTCTCATTGTGGATTACAAACTCCCTCAAAGAGGGGATTGGGAACCCCCTGGATTGGCAATCCCCAGTTGCTTTATGCTGCCAAACAACCAAGGGGATTTGAAACCCCCTCTAATCCCCTCGAATCCAAGGTGCCAAACGACCCCTACTTCAGAGTCTCTTTTGTGTACGGCGTATGAGTACAATTGTGTGCATAGACATATGTTAGAAGTACAACTAGAGCACTAGTCTGATCAGCTAATGTATAAATGATTCCCTCACCACGAGGTACCGGTGCGTGAGCGTTAATGCAACGTGGCCATACACTGAGTACGGTGTTGTAATTAATCATGAATGTTTATTTAATTAATTATGTTGAATTATCAAATAGTATCACTGCATATCGTTTTTACATTCATTTTACTCGTTGTTAGCATAAGTCATGTTGTTATGTTTATTCTAAATATATTACTTACTTAAAGACATAAGAAATTTAGAACTTCAGATTTGTGTCTGAGATGATCTAACTGAGTCATTGTACTCACGTTAAATATAAACCATACAAGTGCCGAGTTGAGATATTTCGAGTAGACGGACTTTTATTATTAATTGCATTAAGTTTAGTTTGAAATTTCAATGTTAATATAATAAGTTAAGTTACTTAATTTAATTAGTTGTTTTAGTTATGGATGTATGGACAATGTTGCTGAATTAAGTTTGAAAAGTACTAGTTGTCCTCCTATATTTTACATGTATATAGCCTTCTGGGATTGAGTATTTATTTGTGCATTAATGATAATATATAAATTGTAGTTCACGTGCTTGAAATTTGAGTATTGACTAGTCTTACTTGAGTACTCAAATTTTTTGGGTGTGACAAATTGTCTCATACGAGTGTAGTCTGATCTCCCTCATCAACGGACCAAAATTAATTTTGGTCAAGGGCATGTTGTGTCATAGTGTATACTACCTGATGAACGGTCCTGATCTTTGCATGCATCTGATGGAAGAAATGATTTCCCACCAAGGGTTTTAACTTAGATGATCTTCTTGATGGAAAATCAGTGGCTCTCAAGGGTTTGTGTCTCTGTCTTTCTCAGCCTGTGAGTGAGTGACATAGCTTAAAAGACATGGACGCAACTTGCCTGCAATCATTGTGAAAATATGGCTGAGATTTTGAATTTCTCACGGTATCATGGTAATATAATTTTACCAAATTTCTAATGCAAGATTTTCAAAATTAAAATTTTTAGAAGCATATATCATTTTGAAACTTCTTATGATAGCATTTTATTTTTAGCAATAATTTTCTGATAATATTGCTACTAAACACCATAATAGGAAGACCTCACGATAAATTCCCGAGAAATTGCCGAGTACAAGATTTGTGGCTGTGCCTGTGACCCGGGTTAAAGCGTGCTATGGGGCCCATATGAAGTCGTCCACTCTGTTCATCTGTTTCGGTAGCTCATATGAAGTCATGAGTCCAAACATAAGGGAGTTTCGGTAGCTGATTGTATGAATTCATGAGTCCAAACAGGAGGGAGATTCAAAATCAAGTGGGCCACACCACAGGAACCAGTGCAGATTGAACGCCCTCCATTGAAACTTTATAGGGGAAGAAAGAAGTTTTGAATCACGATGATATTGGTTCCATTTGGGAATCACCTTATGAATGCATTAGATGGCATATAAAAATCATGGTGGTCTCGAGGAAGGTATGAACTGTGAATGTTTACATCTCCACTTTTTCTTGTGGTGTGGTCCACTTGAGCTTTGAGTCTCTCTCGAGTCTGAGCTGATGTCCTAAAATGAGGTCTCAGCTCGACAGCTGAGGTCAGTGCTTTTGGCCGCCACTTGGGCTGGTTGCGGTCGGGGTCGACATCTGAGGTCGGGTTGGTCCTCAGAACCTTATTCAATGATCTTCTTATAATAATCTCCTCTATATTTCAGGTATCAGGTCAGTCCAATTTTACTCATAACACAATCCACTTTAGTTAATTTTCCTTGCTATCATTTCTGTCCCCCCATAATTCCCATGCAATAAAGTGTGGATTGATTCACCCAACATTTTGAAGCTTGATAATTTACTCCCTTAGTCCAAAAGCCACACACAAAAACAAATTTGATCCAAAATCCCAACACAAGATCATAAAAGACTATAATACTTTGATAACATGTGAAATCATAAGAGATTATATCGTGGAAACTATTAACTTATTTATTTCATTGACAATAAGAGAAATGTATAGAAGATGAGAGACACTAAGAATCTTAACAGACATATAAATCCACATCTAAATAGCTATCTATGATATGATACGTTTCATGTACTCTGATAACATACATTATAGCAAGAAAACGATGGATGGCAATGACATGATTCAAGGAAGTTGCTGAGTCTCCGTGTCAACATTGCTGCCGTATTTCTTTCTGCCAGTCGCTTCCGCAGATGACGATAATAAGCCACCAAATTGAGAATGAAGAAAACGGAACAAATAGTTAAAGTCAAAGCAAGTAATGTTATATTCGACGCATTCAGGTTCCAGCGTATGTCATGTGGAAGTCCTTTAGGTGTGTTAACCTTGTTGCAAAGATAAATCATCACTGACACAAAAGTGAGCCCACCAACGTCAATACATTGTTTAACCCGGCTTTTCCTGTGGGCTTTTCCCGAGATCTTTTAGCTCCCTTCTTTCGGAGTTTCTTCACCATTTTCTTGTCTGCTGAGTTACTAGGATAAAGTGCGAAGACATCCAAGACTGTGAAACCATTCATGTTCATGGCGTTTATCTCCAAACCAGTCTCAGGCCTGATCAAGTACGTTATCATCTGCATTTTATTTTTTTTTCATTTTGAATCAAGGAACAGTCTTATGGAAAGATAAAACGGAAAAAAGAAAAAAGAAAAAAAGAAGAAAAAGAAGCCTCTTATGTCTCTGGTTTGTTTACTGGTGGGACATTGACGCAGGGATGAACGTGATGAGGTTGATCACCGTCTTCCTCAAGGATAACTACTCCGAATCCACGGAGCTTCTCTGGACTCCTCACAGAGACTTCTCGAATCCACAAGGAAAGAAAGCAGGAAAATAGAAATAATTCTAATAAATTCGAAATTGATTGATGAATAAATAAAAACGAGTTTACACCCCTTTAAATAAGGGAACCAAGCAACATGAAAGAAATCAGACTCATACTACAACTAAAACTCCTAGAATTCGCAACTTACTATAAATAGTAAACTTACTATTTATAGACGGTCACGATGTCTACTAGTGCGCAAGGTTTTCGGCCAAAAACAGTAAGTGTCCTATTTGGCTTCACCAAACCGTTCTCCTAATTATCCTAAGCACTTTTCATGTTGGACACAACTCCTAAAGCCCAACGGATGAAAAGTTATACTCAAACTAAAACTTACTATTTATAGTAAAAACAAAATTAAAACGAGGAAACGACCGTCGATCAGGGGGTTTTTCGCAAATCCGGGCTGCGCAACCCGGCGTAGCGGGGTTGGTTGGCTAAAGTAGCTCGTTCTACCCCAAAATCATATATTTTACGTCGGATAACTCATTCCGGATTGTGAGATACGCCCGATCTAAGGTCCGATGGTCCGAATCACTTCTGTCGCCGACCGTGCCTTTTCTGATCCATCTTAGCCATGAAATTGTCCACGACCCGCTCTACATCAGTCCCCTCCACTTGAAAAGAACTCGTCCTCGAGTTCTCCTCCTGCGCTGGTTCATGATACTCGGTCAGGTCCGCAACGTTGAAAGTCCATGAGATCGCCATGTCATCTGGAAGATCAACAACATAAGCATTGTCATTGATCTTTTGGATGATCGGTACCGGTCCAATCTTCTTATTCTTCAGCTTGTTGTACATCCCGGTCGAAAATCTTTCTTTTCGCAAATGGACCATTACCTGGTCGCCCACCTCGAACACCTTTTGTCGACGATGCTTGTCCGCTTGTTCCTTGTACTTTTCGTTCGAGGCATGTAGCTTAGTCTGCACCTCTGCATGAATACCCATGATCCTGTCTGCCATATGTTCTGCTGCAATACTCATGCCTGGGAGCTTGGGCAGAGGGACCAAGTCTAGTGTGTGGCAAGGTACTCGTCCGTAAATAACCTGGAACGGAGATTTTCCTGTCGAGCGGTTCACCATGTTGTTGAATGCAAACTCCGCTTGAGACAAGGCCAAATCCCACTGCTTCGGTTTCTCTCCTGAAATACATCGAAGGAGGTTTCCCAAAGTGTGATTCACAACTTCGGTCTGCCCATCAGTCTGTGGGTGATAAGCACTGCTGAATTGAAGTCGTGTATCGAATCGAGTCCACAAAGTCCGCCAAAAGTGGCTAATGAACTTCGTGTCACGATCAGAAGTAATGGTCTTAGGGACCCCGTGTAGCCGTACGACCTCCCTGAAGAATAAATTCGCCACATGTGTTGCATCAAGGGTCTTCTTGCATGGGATAAAGTGTGCCATCTTGGAGAAACGATCGACCACTACGAACACCGAATCCATGCCGCGTTGTGTTCGTGGAAGACCAAGTACGAAGTCCATTGATAAATCCTCCCAAGGACCGTCAGGCACAAGTAACGGGGTGTAGAGGCCCGTATTCTGAGATTGTCCCTTGGAGGTCTGACAAGTATGACAACGTTGTACGGATTTTCTCACATCACGTACTAATTGCGGCCAGTAATACCACTCTTCCACAAGAGCTCGCGTCTTGTCTCGCCCAAGGTGTCCACCGAGGCCACCTCCATGTAGTTCCTGAATAATCTGCTCCCTTAGAGAACTTTGGGGGATGCACAATCGATTCCCTTTGAAGAGAAAACCATCCTGTATATGAAAGTCACTGGGGTGACCTTCTTGGTACTTCAACCAGGAATCTTTGAAGTCTTCATCCTCGGCATATAGCTCCTTGAGACAGTCAAAGCCGACCACCTCATTGCTCACCGTAACAAGTAGTGACGCACGACGGCTAAGTGCATCAGTCACCTTATTCTGCTGACCTGACTTATGCTTCAGAACAAACGTAAATTCCTGTAAAAACGCAACCCATCTAGCATGCACACGATTCACGTTAGTCTGACTATTAATAAACTTTAATGCCTGATGGTCGGTGTACAGAACAAACTCCCTCTGAATCAGATAATGCCGCCAATGTCGTAGCGCCTGAACAACTGCGTACAACTCAAGCTCGTAAGTCGACCACTTCTTTCGGGCTTCACTGAGCTTCTCGCTATAGAAGGCTACCGGCCTGCCTTCCTGTGATAATACTCCTCCTATTTCGACATATGAAGCGTCACACTCCACCTCAAATAATTTATCAAAATTAGGAAGCACCAAGATCGGTGTTGTAGACAAACGATGCTTGATCTCATGAAAGCTCTTATCAGCTTTATCGGTCCACTGGAACGGCCCTTTTTTCATGCAGTCCGTTATTGGCGCGACTATGGTGTTAAAATCTCACACAAATCGACGATAGAAAGTCGCCAATCCGTGAAAACTCCTCACCTCATGAATGTTTATCGGGATCGGCCATTCCCTAATAGCTCGCACCTTTTCATCGTCCACCCGAATTCCTGTGGACGTTACAACAAATCCTAAAAACAACAGGCTGTTAGTTAAAAAACTACACTTTTTCAAGTTGAGGTACAACTTGTTATCTTGTAGGACCTGCAGCACCTGCCTGAGATGCTTCTTATGCTCCGCCTCATCCTAGCTATATATCAATATGTCATCAAAATATACTACCACAAATCGGCCAGTGAACGGTTTTAGAACTTGATTCATCAAACGCATAAAAGTACTTGGTGCGTTCGATAGGCCGAAAGGCATGACTAGCCACTCATATAACCCTTCCTTTGTCTTGAATGCCGTTTTCCATTCATCGCCGGGTCGAATATGAATCTGATGGTACCCACTCTTTAGATCGAGTTTAGAGAACACTTTAGCCCCTTCTAACATATCGAGCATGTCGTCCAACCGTGGTATTGGAAACCGATATTTAATAGTAATTTTGTTAATTACTCGACTGTCGATACACATGCGCCAGCTTCCATCTTTTTTTGGCGTTAATAATGCTGGTACAGCACATGGGCTCATGCTCTCTCTCAATAGACCCTTACGGATCAATTCCTCCACTTGCCCCTGAAGTATCTCACACTCCTTCGGACTCATCCGATAATGAGGGCGATTGGGCAGGCTAGCCCCAGGGACGAGGTCTATGTGATGTTGGATGTCTCTCATGGGGGGCAATCCATCAGGTAAATCTTCAGGCCAGACTTCTTTGAATTCGTTTAGTAACAGTCTTAAGCTTGGAGGG
The DNA here is from genome assembly GCA_037074715.1 of Magnolia kwangsiensis. NCBI lineage: Eukaryota > Viridiplantae > Streptophyta > Magnoliopsida > Magnoliales > Magnoliaceae > Magnolia > Magnolia kwangsiensis. The sequence continues at coordinate 202,998,538 of CM073571.1, forward strand.
ATGTTTGAGGGTTCCTCCTTCTCGCCCTTCACCACTACGGCATATACCTCGCCGGTTTCCTTGAACTCCTCTATGAAATTTTGAATGGTCAAGAGAGAACTCCCCTCCACTTTAGAGGCTTCAGGGTGGTTCTCTGGTGCCATAGGGGCAAGGATTATTTTTCGACTATCCTTGACGAATATGTAGACATTGTCTCGCCCCCGATGGGTCGCATCACGGTCCGATTGCCAGGGTCGACCGAGTAGCATATGGCAGGCTTCCATGTCAACCACGTCACAAAGTATCTGATCCTTATAATGTTTACCAATTGAAAACGAGATAGTGCATTGTTCAGTTACCTTGGTCTCGTTCACTTTTTTTATCCAGCCAATTGAGTACGGGGAATGATGTTTCGTCGTTGGTAGCTGCAACTTATCCACCATCACTCTTGAGACGATGTTCTCGCTGTTACCACTGTCTATGATCACATCACAGACCTTTCCGCTGACAGTGCACCGAGTACGAAATATATTGTGCCGCTGTGGATGTAATTCCTTTCGTGGGGTATACAGTAGTCGCCTCACAACGAGAGATTCGCCACAATCTTCGCCTGTCACTTCATCGCCACCTGCTATTTCTTCAGTGGTTTGTTCATATTCATCAAAGCCATGATCCTCTTCCACGGCCTCATCTTCAGTGCCCCCTTCGTTTATAGTCAAGTGCGTTGCCGGACGTTGAGGACAAGTGTTTGATAAGTGGCCTGGTTGGCCACAGCGGTAGCAATTATTCGGCCTTGGCCGAGCATAAGGATTCGAAATCCTACTCGGGCCCGCTGTTGTGGGTGCTGCCCGTTGAGGTCTGGATGGTCCGCTCCCCATATCACGGTTGACGGGTGGAGGAGGTTGAGGACATTCTCCTACCGGATCTTTTCCTCGAGCCAGTACTGGATCCTGTGTGGGACCTGTCATAGGGGGTCGATTTGAAGGATAGGGACGAGCAGGAGCTCTTGCAAGCTGTGTTTCTGCCCTTCCTGCCAATTGAACTGCTTCATCTACTGTCCCGACTGGGTACATCTGAACTCGATCCTGAATTACCGGTCACAACCCACCTATAAATCGTGCCACTTTCTATGACTCAGATTCTGACAAATCGTTTCGTGTAGCCAACCGCTGGAAATCTTCAGTGTAATCTGTAACATTTCGATTTCCTTGTCGGCAATTCTGGTATTGCTGGAATAATATCTGCTCATAATCACTAGGGAGAAATCGTGAACGAAGAAGACGTCTCATTCTAGGCCATGATGCGATGGGCGCCTTGTTTTGGCGGGCTCGTGAGAGTTGTAATTGTTCCCACCATGCAGAAGCACCAGATTTTAATTTAACCGCTACCAACTTCACCCTTTTATGGTCTGGCACATCCATATAATCGAAATATCTCTCTACTTCGGATAGCCGATCGAGAAAATCTTCGATACGTAATAAACCGTTAAAACTAGAAAGTTCAGCCTTACCTCGATAGTCTCTTTCAACACGATCTAGACGATCGCCTCCATGGATTGGTCGTCGATCAAAACCCTCATTAATGTCCTCGTCGCTGGAACTAGAATCATCTGGTGTAGCCCTACGATTTACCGCTGGTAGTGCTCTACGATAATCAGGGTCACGTCGTACAGTAACCACGGGTGGTGGAGCGACCATAGGTGGTGGAGCACCGCCTAGGGCTCGGGGCGGAAGTAGCGCATCCGCAAGACGGTCGAGGGTTGCCTGCAGCCCTTGCATGGTCAACTGACTCTCCCAATGGAAAGCTTCCATTCTTTCCGAAAGATAACGAATCCCTGGATCATCGTCCACAGGATTTTGATTCATACCTTCGTTGTTTGCCATCGGCCCGAGGAAAAACCTCGCTCTGATACCAAATTGACGCAGGGATGAACGTGATGAGGTCGATCATCGTCTTCCTCAAGGATAACTACTCCGAATCCACGGAGCTTCTCTGGACTCCTCATAGAGACTTCTCGAATCCACGAGGAAAGAAAGGAGGAAAATAGAAATAATTCTAATAAATTCGAAATTGATTGATGAATAAATAAAAACGAGTTTACACCCCTTTAAATAAGGGAACCAAGCAACATGAAAGAAATCAGACTCATACTACAACTAAAACTCCTAGAATTCGCAACTTACTATAAATAGTAAACTTACTATTTATAGACGGTCACGATGTCTACTAGTGCGCAAGGTTTTCGGCCAAAAACAGTAAGTGTCCTTTTTGGCTTCACCAAACCGTTCTCCTAATTATCCTAAGCACTTTTCATGTTGGACACAACTCCTAAAGCCCAACGGATGAAAAGTTATACTCAAACTAAAACTTACTATTTATAGTAAAAATAAAATTAAAATGAGAAAACGACCGTCGATCAGAGGGCTTTTCGCAAATCCGGGCTGCGCAACCCGGCGTAGTGGGGTTGGTTGGCTAAAGTAGCTCGTTCTACCCCAAAATTATATATTTTACCTCGGATAACTCATTCCGGATTGTGAGATACGCCCGATCTAAGGTCCGATGGTCCGAATCACTTCTGTCGTCGACCGTGCCCTTTCTGATCCATCTTAGCCATGAAATTGTCCGCGACCCGCTCTACATCAGACATGCACCATCATTACGCACATGGTTCACTCATCAGGTATGCTGCAATTAAAAAAATGAAAACAAAGAAAATGAGGTTTTGGGCTAGGGCACATGGTGTGGTGCTTCAGATGAATGGTATGGATTTGCACACGTGTAACATTCTTCCTGCAACCAAACCACCTACCAAATCTCCTCCTGTACATGAGCAAGATGGTGCATGATTATTTACTAAAAAGCGCCTCTTTGGTTATCCAATTACAATGGCTGTAAATGGGCAATGGTGATTTACTCCTGTTAATGTGTGACATTACCTACATTTAACTACAATGATGATTTTGCTACATTACTTAAAAGGTTGGAAGTTATCCAGTGGGTGCACCATGAACTGTGGTCCAGCCAGTTGTACTTGAGACCTCTTCATCATGGAACTCATCAGCGATGCTGCTGGCAGAAGAAGAGAAGAAAAGAGAGAGAGAGAGAGAGAGAGAGAGAGAGAGAGAGAGAGAGAGAGAGAGAGGATCCATACCGGAATATCCTTCTTCATTGCAGCGAGATGAAGAATGGTGTTTCCATTCGCATCCTTTCGATTCACAAACTCTTTGTCATCATCCAAAGCCAGAGAGAGAGAGAGAGAGAGAGAGAGAGAGAGAGAGAGAGAGAGGATCCATACCGGAATATCCTTCTTCATTGCAGCGAGATGAAGAATGGTGTTTCCATTCGCATCCTTTCGATTCACAAACTCTTTGTCATCATCCAAAGCCAACAAGTCCTTCAGTTCATCAACCTTATTATTATATTTCACATAAAGGTGTAGGACCGTCTCATCTCGATCCGTCATGTCTCGGATCCACTTGGCTTTGATTCCCTTGAACTCCTTCAAGACATTGATATGACCTTTCATCGCTGCTGCATGGACAGGAGTCCACCCCTTTGAATCTCGATCATAAGAAACATCAACGATTAACGGTAAGAGCTCTTTTACGATATCGACAGACCCGTTTGCCGATGCCATGTGCAGAGGTGAGAATCCTTGGGAGCTCAATACGTGGGCGAGCAGGGGCTTCCGACGTAGGATTTCTCTGGCAAAGTCGACGCTCCGATGTTGAATTGCAATGTGCAAAGGAGTCTGTGAAAAAAATTCAGTCAAAAACATATCAAAAATGAGTTCATTTTCTTCAAGTAATTTTCCCAGGGAAGTCCCGTCCCCCGTCCGTAATTCTTCGTAGATTTTCAAAACCATCTCCCTCAAATCCATCTCTCTCTCTCTCTCTCTCTCTCTCTCTTACAGATTTTGTCCCTGGGTTAATCGGGTTCATCGGGTTTTTTATAGAATGCTCGGCGACCAACGTATCATGAATTTGGACGTACGGTGGATTTTATTTTATTTATTCATTTTTTTTAAAGCGTCCGTCCCCGTGTCCTGAAATTTAATTGGTCCACGCCATTTGTGCTGACGCCAGCACAGCATTTTAATGAAATAATGACTAGTTTACAAACTACTGCTTGATTAAGATTAAGAAGAAAGGTTACATTCCAACAGCTGATTCAAGAACGTACACATACCTGGCGCCCAGACCCAGTGTCGGTGACGTTGGGAAGCGGATTGCTCAGTGTTTATGGAGTAAACTCGGTGAGGTCTACCTTGATTTTTTTATTTTATCTGCTTCGTCCATCCATTTTCCCATATAATTTTAGTGCTTGAGCACAAAATTAAATTATATAAAATGTTCAAATACACCACACCAAAACAGTTGATTTGAACATCTACCGTTGAAGTTTTGGATCAAGCTTATATTTGTGTTTACCGTGCATTCATGTTTTCATGATCTCATGAACAGGTTTGGATGACAAATAAACATCATTGTGGGGCTAGCAAGGTTTCAACAGTGGAAATCATTATACCCACTGTTTCCTTTCCTGTGGTATGATCCACTTATCTTTGAATATGCTTCAATTTTGGAATCAACCCATGCCTTAAATTAGACGGGAAAAAACCAGATGGACGGCGTGGATATTCCATATACATTTAAGGTGGGCCCAACTGAGTTTACTCAGTGAGATAACAACATACTGAGTAACTCAGTCGGCAATTGGTTTCGGTGACGTTGGTGGTACCTGGCCGTAGCCCACCTCAATGTATGCTTTATATATCTACACCTTCCATTCATTTTTAATTTTATCTTAAATTTAATTCTTTTTTTCTTTTTTTTTCTTTTTTTTTGTTTTTTGTTTTTTTGTTTTACATTCATTGTCCAAAAAATGAAGAAGGTACAAATCTTAGGTGGACCACATCACAAGAAACATTGGTCACCGAACGGGCCACCAAGGAAAACTTCCTAATGTCCACGGCTATGTTTATTTGTCAAAATTTACATATGTTTCATTGTTTTTTTGTTCCTTAAAATATTCCTTAAAATGAGTGGCAAAACAAATATATAACATAAATATACAATACATACATCAAAGTATGCCCCATGTTGCAACAAAGCTGCATTACTTTTTTAAGACCAAATTGCATGGTGTAGCAAGCAGCACCCGTGTCAATGTCAGTGTTATGTACTAATACACAATCTCCATGGGCACACTGTGATAGATGTATCTTTTCCATGGTGTCCATCCATTTGTTCACCTCGTATGAGGGCATGAGCCCAAAAAAAAGAGGTAGATCCAGATCTCAAGTGGATCACACCGAAACAATAGTGATTGAAAGCTCACCATTAGCTAAAACTTCCTAAGGCCCACTGTAATGTTTATTTGCCATCCAACCTCTTGATAAAGTCACAAAGTCATGGATGAAGAGAAAATACAAATATCAGCTTAAACCAAACTTGTGTAGAGCCACCAAGAAGTTTTTAATGGTGGGCGTCCAATCAGCAGTTTCTTGTGGGTGGTCTACCTGAGATCTAGATCTACCTTAGTTTTGTGCTCATATACTAAAATGATCCACAAAAATGGATGGACAACATGAGTAATATGCATACATCATGGTAGGACCTACGGAGCTTTTCTAGTAGCACACAACCGTCCATGGTGCATGCTACCCTAAGGCAATCTAACTACTATCCCTTACAGTCACCTACAATCGCAAATGGTTAATTGGTGTATCAAGTTGGACTCAATGTGATATTTATGTAAAAAAAATCCTAACCATTAGGTTTTTTACTCCATGTTAGGCCATGGGTCCAAAAATCAATTCCATTTATCATTCACGTTAACTTGGATATAATGTAAAGGGCTTTGCCAATTTCCATTGGTGTGGCCCAAGTGATTCAAGTCCAGTTACAATTTTTAGGGCACAAGCCTCGCTTGGGTGTTTTTTTTTTTTTTTTTTTGCAATTCAATGGTTGGAGTGAATTTCATACAGGTATCATGGCGAACCCTTTAAAAATCAAAGGTATACATCTCTCTCCTAACCATTTCCTTTTGTGTGGCATACGAGAATCACACGTCATTATGATTTTTTGTCTTTATGCCCAACATGAGACTTAATAAAAAATGGTTATAGCCAATCTTACAAAAACATTAAGGTGGGCCCTATCTACGTCAATAACTATCTCATTGAAATATTTTTTTTGTAAGTAATTAAACTCTGTATACAGTTGAAGAAGTTTTATCAGACAAAGTGATGGGTTCCACTAGACAATGTGACTGGATTGCCGGATAAAGTGATGAAGTTCCACCGGACAAAGTGACAAGGTTATCGGACAACGTGATAGGATTTTATTATACAAACTAACGAGGTTGCTGGACAAAATGACGGGGTTTTACTAAATAAAGTGACAAGGTTCCACTAGACAAAGTGACAAGATTATGGAATAAAGTGATGCAGTTCTTAGACAAAGGAACAAAGTTTACGGACAAAGTAGAGTAGTTCCACTAGACAAATTGGAGTCTTACTTGACAAAGTGACATGATTCACTAGACAAAGTGATGGAGTTGCTGGACAACTACAAGATTCTACTAGACAAAGTGATGGGACTGTGAGATAAAGTGGTGTGGTTGCAGTAAACAAAGTGACAGGTTTTATTAGAGAAAGTGACCAGGTTGCCTGACAAAGTGGTGAGGTTCTACTAAGTAAAGTGACGGAGTTGCCAAAAAAAGTGTTATGGTTTCATAAGACAAAGTAACAAGGTTGTCGGACAAAGTGACGGAATTTGACAAGACAAAGTGACGATATTACTAAACATAGTGACGGGTTCCACTAGATAAAGTGATGGAATTGCTCAACATAGTGACAGATTCCACTAGACAAAGTGATGAAATGGCTAGACAAAGTGGTGTGGTTACATTAGCCAAAGTGATGGGATTCTCTTGTAATACTCTAGGCTAACAATACTCAAGTACGGAATATCTTGGAACATCATCAAATAATTTTATTTTATCAGTGACACAAATAAATGTGCACACACCCCACTACACTAAGAACCCTGAAAATCAAAGACAGTCCATAACCATCCTTTTTTAAAAGACGGACAGTCAGACTGTCTAAAATAAAAGACAATCCATAACCGTCCATTAACTAATATAATGCAGAAAAATATGATGACCCATGCAACGGTTCAAAACCGTCATTTATTGAGATTTGAGACAGTTTTCAGCTGTCCTTTTTTTCACTGTTTTGGCGTAGTGATCCATTCACTACTGTTTTTTAGGGTTCTCGTACATGTTTGTCATGTGGAGGAAAGAATTTTCCTATGGCAATACGTAGCTTAATCTCAATCACCCAAGAGTTTTTAGAAGCCCTTCCGATGCATAACTAGTGTCAGTTATAAGGCTAAAAGTAGCCTATCTCATTGGGCTAGAGGTTCTGTGAGAAAATCCTCCTCTACACGAGAAATTACTCGTGGCTAAAATTATCAGAATCCACCATACATGTGGAGAAGTTGTGGAAAATGGTGGGCCTCATGGTGATCAGTGGACCCATCTGATCCATTCAAGCATTAGATCTGAAGATGAGCCCATACATAAAAAGTCGTCATAGTTGGCGATTTTATCTTCTTCATTCGAGCGAAAGACCCATCATGATGAATTGGGCCACATTGCTCGACTTGAAGCATTCATCTGGTAGACCCTACTATAAAGAGTCTATCCCAAACACTGGATTAACCCCATGTAGGTGGGTACAACTGGGCACGATCCGAATCGACTCGCATAACTTGACTCGTCCGACTCGACCCAAACCGAATGGGTGAGTCGGTTCGAACCGAGTAGGGTTCGCCCAATCTGAGCTCAAATTGAGTTGAGTTTGAGTTATCTAGTAACTCGACCCGATCCAAAATATGACTAGACTCGGGTTGTCGGGTAGGGTGTATATATATATATATATATATATATATATATATATATATATATATATATATATATATATATATATATATATATATATATATATATAAAGTTCCCGATCCTCTTTACCCTACCCGCCACACGCCCCGATTCAAAAAAAAACCCAACACCTTCCTATCTGGAACCCATCGGCTATCCCGTCCATCCGACAGGTGGCACCAACCCTCCGGCCTTCCTCCTCCTCATCTCTCTCTCTCTCTCTCTCTCTCTCTCTCTCTCTCTCTCTCTTATCTCCTCCGACACTAATCTGATGATCTTAACCACCTGATTTCACACGATGAATTTGGACTGTTGAATGTGTTCTTTCAACAGCCCGTTCAATGGTGTTTGACAGATAGGATTATCTGGTAAGTGTGATTTATGAATATGCTCCATCCATGGTCTAGTTCCCAAATCAAAATATAACTTTACCATGAGAATCAAAGGAAAAATCATTAGAGACCAAAATCATTGAAAATCACCAAAACCCATTGCAAAATCAGCAGCAAAATACTCAAACAGATCGATGGCCTGTCACAAATCACATAGTGTCATGCCCCAAACCCGAAAATCGGATTCACAGGAATCCCGATCGCCGAATCCGGTGCTGATAGCCTCCGTAGTCCCCCATTCTCGGCTCCTAGCATTCATATGCCAGATTCCGATCCTGGGATCCTACAAGGAGGATTTTTTTTTTTGTTAATATGTATTTAACTAGTAATAAGCATAACCACAAGATTACCCAATTCATGAAGGCAACATCATCATCACATATCCACTAATATAATCATTTGAGTACAACACTGAAAGAAAAATACATAAATAGAAAATCAAGCTCCAGAAGATCACTGCGCGCTCCAAGCTTAACATTGCTGCAACTTAACATCATCTGCATGCATCTATCGTGCATAAGCTTATAGAAAGCTTAGAGGGTGGTGTAAGTGTGTACACAAGGTAAGTGCCAAGTATTCAATACAATGTCATAATCATACAATACCGAAAAATCGATAATCCATAAATCATATAATGTCTGAATAAGTAGAAATACTGATAAGATCATGAATTATCAGAGTAAGCAGAAATACTGACAAGAGCATGAAAGTGCACCTAATACGTGCCCTGGTTTGTCAATTACGTTGTAGGTTGAGTCAGTCGGACAACAGCACCTAACAAGAAGATCAAGTCAAGCGTCCGCCTCAACTGGATGTGTGGAAGCTCACCAAAAGGTGATTAAACCCTTAAATAGAACTAGAACATCTTATGGTTTATGTGTAAGAAAACTTTTTATCAAAAAGAAAATCTTCTAAGTTTTTCTTACACTGTCGATTATATCGATTCCCCTTTCGATATGATCGACCAGCTCTGTCGATGTTCTCGGCATATCAATCGATACAATCAAGTGAGGACAAAAAGTGTCCAGCAATCAAACAATCTTCTGGACGATTTATCGATATATCGACCTTCCAGTCGATATCATCGATATTCAAAAATCGATCATATCTGAAGTGGAACGATCATATCGACAGACTGCTTTCCGGCGCCCCTATTTTTCTAAAGAAAACTAATAAATGCTTCGATATATCGATGACTGTCCGATACAATTTGAACTCAAATATCGATCATATCGGGTGTCAGTCGATCATATCGATTGCGGGCGCATATTCTCTCCAGCAAGAATTTCAGATTGCTTTTAATGTTGATCGGGGTACCAGTCGATTAATCGATATTCTTAAATCGATCATATCGAGACTTCGTCGATTGGATTGAGTCAGGACATAAATCGTCCAGCAAGCTTACATATAAATCTATACGATTTATCGATCCCATCGACAAGTTCTCCGATATGATCGATGTACAAATTTCAATGACATCGACTGTTTTTCCGATCATATCTGTAATCTTGAAATTTCTCAAGGCTTCTCTCTTGTTTTCACTTGTCGATAGATCGAATCATCACTCGATGGAATCGGAGTTCGAAATCCGATAACATCGATGTGTGTCTCGATCCCATCAACCAGTTGGCGGAAGGTTTCCAAAAGCGAAATGACAATTGAGTTTGTATCATCGAGAGGTCGACCGATACAATCGAAAGTATATGCTCAATCATATTGACGACTGATCGATGATATCGAACTCTGTCATAAATATGATCGTTTATATCCGTTAGAACCTTTTGCCTATAAATAGAGAGAGTAGTCTTTATTGCTGGTAGAGAAAGAAGAGAGTGCTTTAGTGAGTTTTAACCTACCTATCATTTACCTAAGCCCTTTCTCTCAGGAAGTTCATCCTCCAATCCACCCTCATCATTGATATCTCATAGAGTGGATTGGAGAATGAACTTCCGCATTCAAGGATCCTTCAGCTACTACCTTAATGACATATCATTAAGCTGGGATGCCTTGAATGCATAGATGATGGGAACCTCTCTATCTTCCTTTTAGAAAAATCTTCAGAGAGTGGTATTCCATCATAGCCTTGACCCAACCTAAGCCTAGCATATATACATCTTTGTATTGCGGATCAAGGGAGTTGAAGACTCTTCATCAACAAGAAGGAGATCTTCATCATTGCGCTGAAAGGGACTCATCAACTTATCTGTAAGTACTAAGAATCCAGAGGACACTTATGATCATTCCTTTCTAGAATTGGGTTTTAAGTGTTGCTCACCATTTGAAGTCCTCGAAGGAGGCCTCCGATGGGAGTGTACGTGCGGGGTGCGTTGTGTGGACTCTTGCTCTGTGGAGAGGATAAACATCTGGTTAGGAGTACGCCAGCAAAACTCCAGGGTTAAAGGTGAACCGAGTAGAAACCTCCGGGTGCGTTGTGTGGACCCTTGTCCTGAAAGGGCATAAACATCTAGTTAGTAGTACGCCAACAAAACTCCAGGATTTGAGGTGAACCGAGTAAAAACCTCTGTAAAGGTTGAAGGTGAACCTGATTTAAAACCTTAGGTTTGAGGTGAACCATGAGAAAGCTCCTTAGTGAAATCCGGTCACTCAAGGGTTGAGTGTGGAAGTAGGGAGTGGAGTAGACAAGTCGTCGAACCACTATAAAATGATTGTGTTTGAGATTGATATTGTCTTTCATTTATGTGATTGCCTTGCATGTCTTTATATATGAACACATCCTATACACATACAGTCATATCCATCACAATCTCATCTATACATTGTTTGTCTGTTAAATAGTTTGTGATTGGATCCTCTATTAGGCTTGGAAGCTAATAGAGTTAATTATTGAGTAATCCTACTTTGTACTCTGTGATAGGATTAGTGGGATATGACTGAAAAATAACTTATAAATCTTTAAAAAGTCCTATTCACTCCCCTCTAAGACATATTGAGATATTCTTACTTCAACTTAAGCGGTCTTCACCGCAATTTCAGAGCATGAATTATCAGAGTAAACAGAAGTACTGACCAGGTCATAAATCATACGATGACAGAGTAAGTAGAAGTACGAACAAGTCCATAGGTCAATTAATATCAGAATACGCAATATAGAACAACTATGCAATAAAGAGTCATATAGATCCAAATATCAGATGCCGAGGATATAACACATTATACAAATCCTGCTAAGTCTGTCTAGGCCATATAAGTGAAGAAACATAGCAACCCAAAATGGCATATGCATGCAAATGTAATGCAATATGCGATGCGAATGATGTGAGCATGCTGGAGTGTGAAGTCGGGATGATAGTACATAGTATCGTACGCTACGGGGTCCACCACAAGAGACTTCTATCCAAACCAGTCCCATACCTAAATTTGGATAGTAAGACTCAATATGGTAAACTCCTGATCTTAGGTTAGTCACGCGCCCAATCGAAATCCTTGCCATAACGAAGGTACACAACAATTAGTTACACACCACCAGCCCGAGTGGATAGTAAATGAATGAATGAATGAACATGCAACTCTTACTCAATAAGTCCACATATCAATACGGTTCCTCTCTGGGATCATCACCGGGGTTTAGTACACTCCAAATGGCACTGCCGCTCTCCCTAGCCGCACAGTCCAAGTGAGCGTAAGAAACCTCACTATCCGCCTGACTAATAGTCTGCCAATACCTATTCGGCACGTCGATAGCGGACCCATTCACGAGTTGGTCAAACTCAGCCTAACAATGCCCCCTGCGTTCGGGCGAGTAAGGTCACACCCCCTCCCAACTGACCACGGCACAGTGGGAGACGCGGCCTCCTGGTATTGGGCACTCGGGTGCTCATGTATCCATTCGGTCTCGACGTTGGGGCGTCCTCTGGTACCAAGAAGGTTTTAGGAATTTTCACCCAGGGCCATCTATGGCAGCCCGATGCTCGAACCAAATATTTTCGGTGTCCTATCTAGCCATCCATGATATGCCTATGGAGGCTACAACCCTAATGTCGCTAGGGCGTACAATAGTCATGTCACACAAATGCAAGATGCATGAGTCATACAGTGTAATCATGCATAAATCCTGCGCATACTGTGCGCTCATGTGGGGCAACCCCACCTATCAGGGAGCCCTATGAATAACTTGCCCTATGACATATGCGATGGTCAATCACATTTCATAACCAACATGCAGATAATGCGTATGTATTATGATGCTATGCTGTCACATACTCATAATAAGTATCAATAACCGGCACCGGCAATTGACCTTGACAATGTGGACATTTAACCAACATTGTCCCCAAGGAATGGCCCATATAAAACCTAACATATAGTCGACTCATGGCCTCACACCATGGCCAAATATACAACACTATGGGCCTCACTTAAGAACTTAATACGCATCGCGATGGGCCTCACTCATGGGCCACATATATATCAAGTAGTTCGCATCTCACAGATCTGATATACATCGCAATAGACCGCTCCCACGAGCCTAATATACATCAAGTCGGGCCTCACCTTATGGGCCGAAAATATATCACAATGGGCCACGTCTCATGGGCCTCGAATACATCACAGTGGACCTTGACAATCGGAATCGGCCCCAACAATTGGAATCAACACTTGAAATCGGCCTCGATACTCCGCCTCGATAGTCGAAATCGACAAATCGGTCATGATAAACGGCCTCGATCGCTAATCGGTAATCGGTCAAGTTAATCGAAATTGACAATCGGGCACGATAATCGAAAATGACAAATCGATCAAGACAATCAGAATCGATCAATAATCGGAATCGACAAATTGGTCACGTCGATCGGAAATCGATAATCGGTCACGACAATCGGCCTCGATCGCAAATCGGCATTCGGCCACGACAATTGAAATCGGTCAATAATTGGAATTGGCAAATCGGTCACGTCAGTCGAAAATCGACAATCGGTCACAACAACCGGAATCGATCAATAATCAAAATCGATAAATCGGTCACGTCGATCGAAAATCAACAATCGGTCACGGTAACCGGAATCAATCAATAATCGAAATCGACAAATCGGTCACGTCGATCGGAAATCGACAATTAGTCATGACAATCGGCCTCAATCACAAATCGACATTCGGCCACAACAATTGAAATCGGTCAATAATTGGAATTGGCAAATCGGTCACGTCAATCGAAAATCGACAATTGGTCACGACAATCGGCCTCGATCGCAAATCGACATTCGGCCACGATAATTGAAATCGGTCAATAATTGAAATTGGCAAATCGGTCACATCAATCAAAAATCAACAATTAGTCACGACAATCGGCCTCGATCGCAAATTGGATTCGGCCACGATAATTGGCACTGATAATCAGCATCAGTAATCGACACCGATAATCAGAGTGGATAATCGGTGTCGACCTCAACAATCGGCACCGATAATCAGCATCGGTAATCGGCACCAATAATCAGGGTCGATAATCGGCGTCAGCCTCGACAATCGGCACCGATAATCAGCATCGGTAATCGGCACCGATAATCAGGGTCGATAATCGGCGTCGGCCGTGGTTATGAAGTCATTTGTCTACAGCGAATGGGGTCCACTTATTTGGGTTAACCCATGAAAAGAATGGCCTACAAGGCCTAAGGGAAGGTCACAATGAGGACATCTAACCATCATTACTTGTCAATGTGGACGTCAAATCGACATTGCTCCCAATGCGTGATCGTCGTGAACATCATTACATAATCCGTGTTAGGATCACACATTGCAATGGACCTTAGGTACATCCCATTGGGCTTTAAATATATCAAATGGGCCACATCCTATGGGCCTTATATTCATCAAGTGGGCCACATCAATGGGCCGCACCAATGGGCCTTAGGTGCAATTCCCATTGGGCCTTAAATATATCAAATGGGCTACATCCTATGGACTTTATATTCATCAAGTGGGCCACATCAATGGGCCGCACCAATGGGCCTTAAGTGCATTGCAATGGGTCATAACCCGTTGGGCCTCGAATACATCAAATGGGCCTCGACACATGGGCCTTACATATATATATATCAAAGTGGGTCTCAACCGTGGGCCGTAAATACATCGAATGACCTCATGACATGGGCCTTACATCCATATCAAAGTGGGCCCCAACAGACTACCATAGATGCATTAAGATAGGTTTTATAACATGCCAAGGTGGGGTCCACTTGGACTATGGATCTGGCTCATTCTTTATGCCCATGCCATACAATGGGCTTTCTAAATGGATGGATGGATTGGATGCAACCCATACATCGTGGTGGAGGCCCACATGAAGGCCCACTATTATGTATATATAATATAATATATAAACTATATATAGTATATATATACAATATTACATATAATATAATATTATTTATATATATATATATACCATTAGACACGTGGGGGTAGGACCCACCGTCAGATCACACATGCCCCATGGTGGGACCCACAACTCTCTAGATGCTTGAGAGAGAGGGGTTTTGAAAGAGAGTGGCAAAAAGGTGGAAAGAGACATAGAGGGACAGAGGGCACGTGTCCCTTTTACCACTTTCTTTCCTTTTCTTTTTCTTTTTCTTTTCTTTTTCTTTCCTTCTCGACACAACAGAGGTTGGCCCACCACCATAGCATATATTAATATATATAATATATATAATATAATAATATATATATTATATAAGGGAAACGTCTAGCCGTGGCCTGGACGGTTCCGTACATTAAAGTTGGCCCCACACATGGGGGTGTATCCCACCGTCAGATGGACGGTGGACCCAGTATATGCATCACGGTGGGATCGTTGTAAACCGATGGACGGCGTGGCTGGTCCTCTGGACCCCACCGTCAATTACACACCCATGTCAGTACGCACACTCATGTTAGCCACCTCCACAGGGTCAATACCAAGCCCTCAGGTGTTGCAGCGAGGCATCCTCACTCAGCCTGCCAGTTGAGCTAGGGGTGTGGGCCCCAGCGTTGAAAAGAGGTATCTCCTCTCAATGAGCCAGTTGCACTATGGATCTGGGCGTGAAATTGGGCCCCACACGAACACTGTCCAAGTGAAATGGACGGTTTGGATAAAACACATGCATCATGTGGCCCACAAAATGGGTGAATGGCGTGATGGGTCTCATGGGCCCCACCGTCAGCACACACTTCAATACGGTGCACCCTCCACTCCACTCCACTGTCAGTTAACACTTGGTACTGTTGGTGCACTCCACGTCAGTCCACTCTTCACTGTTAGTGCACGTCCAGCGTCCAGTGTACATACAACACAAGCATCTTGGCGGGTCCCATATGGTCATTGTTAGTGCACGTCCAGCGTCCAGTGTACATACAACACAAGCGTCATGGCAGGTCCACTCTTCACTGTTAGTGCACTCCACATCAGTCCACTCTTCACTGTTAGTGCACTGTCCCTAGACGCTGGACAGTGTACATACAACACAAGCATCATGGTGGGTCCACTCTTCACTGTTAGTGCACTCCACGTCAGTCCACTCTTCACTGTTAGTGCACTGTCCCTAGACGCTGGACAGTGTACATACAACACAAGCATCATGGCGGGTCCCACATGGTCATTGCCCATCTGATTTCATCACTCTAATATTTATGTTTTTCCTACATCTAGGCCGCCGGATGACCTAGATAAAACGGATGAATGGTTCCGATTTAAAAGGGGCATGATCAAGGCGGGCCACACCGTTTTGGGTGGGTGGACAGGGTAGATGATATCATGCATCAAGGTGGGCCACAAACCATCATACATGAGAGAGAGAGAGAGAGAGAGAGAGAGAGAGAGAGAGAGAGAGAGAGAGAGAGAGAGAGAGAGAGAGAGAGATCGGTGAGGATAGAGGGGCCCCGCCACTATAGGCCCCTCTTGCATACAAATATACATCAAGGTGGGTCCCACATATATGGACCCTTAATCAAATAAAATGAATGAAAAATAAAGATTTAAGATCACCCACCAGCTTCTTCTTGCACCCTTGGCTTCCTTAGCTCATTAGCTTCGATTCCAACGGAGGAGATGAGGTTTGGATGGTTGAGATGAGAGATAAAGGGGTAGGAAAGGTGGGCCACACTTGGAGCTTGGAAGACTTGGAGAAGCTCATACGTATGGAGGTTTTTCTTACTTGGAAATGAGCTTGGAAAAGAGAGAGAGAGAGAGAGACTTGTAAAGGGAGAGAAGGAGTGATGGGTGATGGAGTGATGGATGTGGTGGTGATGGGTGTAAGAGGCCTTTTTGACTTTTGTAGCCATTTGTGTAAGAAAGGCATGGGTTTTGTAGGAACTTTTTGACTTTGAGGCTTGCTTGGGAATGAGTGAAAGTTGATGTGTACTTGACTTGATGGGATTTGATTGATTGATGGATTGATTTGACAAGTCGTAGAGATTCTCTTGAGTTTTGCAACGAGCGACGTTTTCCTCGCACCGAACGCTGGCCTATATCTCTTAACCAAGGTATCGCCTCGATGCGCGAGTCGCGGTATCGGAACCGCGACGACGACGCAGTCGCTATGGTAAAGGTCTCGGGTTGACAGTGTGCAAATCAGGGTCGTGCGCAAATACCGGTTAAAGGTAGAAGGTTACCGAAATTCGACCGGGAAGACCGCGAAAGTTTATGGAAAGGTAAGATCTAGGATACGGGACTTACACATAGGCAACACCATCCCTAATTCAAAACTATGCATGTCACCAGGAAAACATGAAACCCAATTAAAGTTTCATAATAATCACCAACTGAGTTTTGCCCCTGTTGTGACTCAGGATCCAGTGAGTGTCACCGTCCACTGGGGCCCACATACTGAGTGGTCCAATTATCAGAACCATCCATTTTAAGAACTCTATGCTATACAGGCCACCATTGAACTAATTTCAACCATCACTATTGTAGATGAATTTAGAATAATAAAAAGAAGAACTTCAATAGCTCGCATTCATCTCTAAAACCATAGGTTATGATCCTTACTGAAGGGTGAAAGAATTACTTATTTATGATAGTAACTAGAATATGGTCGTTGGATACCATAAATTATCAGGGATGAAAATACCCCTGAAGAAGCCACTCTTAGTACTGAAGAAAAAGAAAGTCGTTGAAGAAGATGAGCCCAATCCTCATGTTTCTTCAAGGGAATAATTGGAAATTGAAAAACCTATTCAAAAATAGAATAATATATAATATTCAAAGAAAGATAAAATGGAAATATATATATATATATATATATATATATATATATATATATATATATATATATATATATATATATATATCTGGAAACAATGAGATTTTGGACTCTCAACGTCATTTTCCAAAAAGGAAGGAGAAGCAAATTGGAAGAGAGAGTTTTACAAGTGAACGGTTACCAAAAGGATGAGAAAAGATAAAACTCCGCCACAGGAAACAAATGAAATGTAGCAATAATAACTTTTTCAAGAGCAAATGTAGCAATAATAACTACTGAACAAATAACCAAAACAGGTAGATACATTCATCCATCATGAATAACAGAAGCATATTTTTAATGGATTAAAACCCCCAACAAACTATACTAATAGACCGTGATACGCAAAAACAAAATCAACTTCAAACCTTTTAATTATTCACATCTAATGATGAAAAGGCGAGTTACAAAACTGGTTGGAAAAAATATTAAATGATGTTATCGCCAACAAATATTATACACTAAGATTTTAAAAAATAACGGCATTCAACACAATTTTCAGGTCAAATTTGGAAATTTCTTTCCAAAAGGAATATCAAAGTGAAATAATGAAATTTATTATGAGAATCAAAATGTACAAAACGAGACTTTTAGAAAATGTATTTTTGAGCAAATCATGACACAGACATGCATTAGGCACGAAAATTGAGAAATTTGGGAGGAAATCTGATACAGGAATGGTACCTAAGACATGGCAGCCGGGAGGACACCGGGATGGTAGAGTTGCTGCTTCTGTAGCAACGCTTGCTGCATTAAGGCTTGTTGTTGTTGCTGCTGCTTCAATCTCTGCTGCATTCTCCCAACCTTTTTGAATATATTATCCAGGAACCCAACGGACAAAACAGCAAATTTCAGGCAGGAACCCTAGAAAGGAGTGGCGAAGAAGGATTCCAACTCTTTTACAGAGATTGAAGCTGAGAAAACGAGAAAAAAATGAGTAAAATCTACGAATAGGGAGTAGGAACCCTAGGCGAAAAAGTGAAGAAAGAGATCGAGATCATGACAAGTTCTTCAAAGATCGAAGAAATCAAAGAGATTTGTAGAAAATTAAATGAAAAAAAAAAAAAGAAAAATGATCGAGGTGTGAAAATTCCAGGGAAAAACCCTAGAAAGAGAGCGAAGATCTCTCTCCCTCGCTCGCACAGTGAGTGAGAAAAGGAGTCAGGGAAAACGCCTCCATCCTTGCCCGATGAATTTATATATTAGACTTTTAGCCTCAGTTCCATGCAATCGAGGCTAAAAAGTAGACATTTGCCTTCTCCATGAATTCTTTCTTACGTCCATCCGATTTCATTTGAAATTTCTTAAGTTTTTTCAGAAATTTCAATTATTTGAAATTTCTCAATTTTTTTTCAAGATTTTCAAATTTAAAATTCTTTTTTTTTTTTTTTTCAAAAATTTCAAAACTTTTCAAAATTCTTAATTTTTTTTAAATTCTCAATTTTTTTTTTAAAAAAAAATCATACTTTTTCACAATTATCATTTTTTATTCTTAATTTTTCAAAAAAAAATTTCTTAATTTTTTAAAAGTTCTCTAAATAAAAAATTCTTAGTTCTTAAAAAATTCAAATCTTTTTCAAAACTCTCAATTTTTTTTTTTTAAATTCTTAATTTTTTCCCGATTGTCTCCATTTTTTTTTCAAAATTCTCAAATTTTTCACAATTGTCAAAATTTTTAAAAATTATTAATTCTTTCAATATTCTCAATTTTTTTCAATATTCCTAAATATAGACTTTTGGCCTCAGTTCCTATGTAACTGAGGTTAAAAAGTAGACCTTTCACCTCGGTTCCTATGCAATTGAAGCTGAAAAGTAGACCTTTCACCTCGGTTCCTATGCAACGGAGGCTAAAAAGTAGACATTTTGCCACGGTTCTTATGCAACTGAGGCTAAAAAATAGACATTTCACCTGGGTTGCTATGTAACTGAGGCTAAAAGGTAGACTTTTCGCCTCGAGTCCTATGCAACTGAGGTTAAAAGGTAGGCTTTCGGCCTCAGTTCATATGGAACTGAGGGTAAAAAATAGACTTTTCGCCTCGATTCCTATGGAACTGAGGCTAAAAGGTAGACTTTTCGCCTCAGTTCCTATGCAACTGAGGCTAAAAGGTAGACTTTTCACCTCAGTTTCTATACAACTGAGGCGAAAGATGAACTTTTAGTCTCAGTTCCTTAACAACCGAGCATAAAAGACACATTTAGCTTCCATTTTTTCAATTGAAGCTAAAAAATTGTGGCTAATGGCCTATTTTCTTGTAATGTTAGATGCTACCATAAAAAACTTGGTGGCTACAAAAGTTTTGGATCAAGCTCATGTTTGTATTTTCTCCTTATCCATGACTTTTTGACTTTATCAAGAAGTTGGATGGCAAGTACACATTACCGTGGGCCCTTGGAAGTTTTTAATGGTAAGCTTTCAATTACTTAATGGTGTGATCCCCTTGCGATTTGGATCTACCTTATTTTTGTGCTCATGCCTTAATATGATGTGAAAAATGGACGTATAGTGTGGATAAGCCAAATCTATCATAGTGGCCCCCATTGAGATTGTTTAGTAGCACACAATACAGGCATGGGTGCTGCTTCCTACACCATGCAATTTGGTTTTGAAAAAGTAATGCAACTTCGTTGCAACCCCATATCCCAGGATGTGAGTGAGACTGGGGCCCACTTTGATGTATGTATTATATATTTATGCCGTTATTTGTTTTGCTAGTTCATTTTAAGGAATGAAAAAAAAAAAAAAAAAAAAAAAAAAAAAAAAAAAAAACAACGAAATTGATGCAAATCTCGGGTTGATCACACCGCAAGAAATAGTAGTCACCGTTAAAAATTTTCCTCAAGCACAGAGGCTATGATCTAGCTGATATTTGTATTTTCCCTTCACGTGATCTGTGTGACCTCATCAAAGGCTGGATGACAAATAAACATAGCCATGGACACTAGGAAGTTTTCGATGGTGGCCGGTCGGTGACCAATGTTTCCTGTAATGTGGTCCACTTAAGATTTGTATCTTCTTCATTTTTTGGACAATGAATATAAAAAAAAAAAAGCGGATGGAGGGCGTAGGTATATAAAGCATACATCAAGGTGGCCACGGTCAGGTCCACGGTGCGCTTGAAAGAGAGGATCCACACTCTAATTTGATACTCCGTCAGAGCGTTATGGTTGATATTCACGCACTCACGACCTTTATGCAAGTACTGTGTGTAGTTAAATCACAGAGTCCAGAATATGGGGCTTACTTTAAAAAAGTTGATTAACGGAAATCATATTGATCAAATAGCTGTGACCACTGATTCAAGCTAACTTGTTTGTTGAATTCCGTTGGATGGTTTCCATTTTCACCTTCCACTGTAAGTCCACCAATCGAATAGCCAGTAGCTAACCGACCAAACTATATGACCCGCCTAAATTGGACCTCAAAGTTTAGATTCTTTGGTTTTAGTAATTTATGTGCCACGTGTTAATTTTTTATACCTGTGTATCAACCATCACAGATGCACGTAGTATAAAAGAAAGTTTTACTTAACCCTTTAAAAAAAAACGCAAGCATCTTCTTTTGCTTCAGGGGATAATTAAAGGCCGGTCCAAAGCCAATCATCTGGTGGATCCCACGTAGACAGTTGGACGGTAAAGCTGGCCATTCTGCTATTAGGTGATACAGATACAAAAGAAATGAACGTGGTTGAAGGAAATTGAACAGTGGTCCATATATATATATATATAGCGGACAAGGAGAAGATTATCACGGTAAATGTCACCTTTTATCCAGCGTCTTTTATTAGCGGTGCAAAACTTACCAACCCAACTTAGACCTTGTATGCACGTACAAAGCATTTGAGGACGAAAATACCTCTGTCCGCACGTGCAATGTTAAGGAAAAGCAGGAATATTTTTGTCCTGAAATGCTGTTTGCAGTGTAAGGTCTAAGTTGAGAAGGCAAGTTTTGGACTCTCCGTAAAATAAGCAGGATAAAAACATAGCATTTACAGTGGTAATTTTCTCGCGAATAAGTGTTGCTGCCTGACTCTTCAGTGGCAGGTTATGTGCTTGGTGGACTCCATGCCTACGCAGGATATGCGCCAGGGTGTTTGTTTTCTTATTTCATTGCGTTTGAAAAAAAATAAATCCTCTCACTGGAAGTGGATTGGCTGGCGTACCACACACCAGCAGCCTAACTTGTGTGGGTACCCGCAGCTCCGAGTTGTACGAACAGTTCGAAGGAGATCAAAGTTACATGGCCCTACAATGATGTATATATCTTATCTACACCGTTCATACACTTTTCCGGATTATTTTAGAGGTGGATCCCAAAAACGAGTAATTTCCAAGGCTCAAGTGGACCACACCATAAATAGCAGTGTGGACAATAATTTTTACCGTTGAAATATTCGTAGGGCCCACCGTAACGTTCACTTTCCATCCAATTAGTTCACAAAGTCACACGGACCTAGACGAAGAGAAAAAATATATCATATTGATCCAGAATATCTATGACCTCCAATAGGGTTTCAATGGCAAGCGTTCAATCCTCTATTGCTTTTTATAGTGTGGTCCACTTGAATATTGGATCTAGCTTATTTTTCGGTTTAAGCCTTACGGCAATCACACCAAGTGGATTGATGGTTTGGATATAACTCATATCTTATGATGGGACTCACAGAACTTAGTGACATCAACACACCAACTAAATCAGTGGTACGTGGTTGCCAATCCGCTTTCCTCTCTGAGATGCATTTAAAAAAAATGACAAGCATGCAAGGATGAAAGAGGCGGTATGGCTTGTGACCCTATCACCACCCAGGTGGCTAGTGGTCGGGGCTATGTGGACTCCCATCATGATATATATTGTTGTAAAATATTGATTTTAATAAAAATATTTTAATAATAAAAAAGTTGTTTTTTGAAAAACTTTTGGGGCTTTGGGAATAGTCCCACATGGGAAAGAGAAGAGAAAGAAAAGTGGTTTAAATGATAATAGTGGAGTACCATAATATTTGCCTACCTAGTCCGTGGACCATGGGACTTGCGTGTTCCAGTGCGAACACCGCGCACGCGCACGCGCTCGCGCTCGGTCACGGTCTCGGGCTCGGTGCGAGGGCGTGGGCATGGGCATGGGAGGCAGTGTGGCTGTAGAGGCGCTAGTGGCGCACTTTGCACTTCGCACGTGTCGCAGAGGGTCGCTCCCTTCGCGAACCGCAGCGAGACGTGTGTGAGTCGCGGTGCGACTAGTGGCTAAGGCAGATGGTTGGTTGGACGAAAATCTAAAGGACTGAATGAGAGTCCCTTAGAATATATAGAGGTGGCTAAGGCAGATGGTTGGTTGGACGAAAATCTAAAGGACTGAATGAGAGTCCCTTAGAATATATAGAGGGCTGAAAAAGAGCTGTTGCAGAAATTCTGTAACAGCTGTGCAATAAGTGCAGGGTCCAGCTGAAACTGCTGCATGGCTAGCCCCAACAGCTATAAAACGGCTAGCTGCTGTCTCACAACGGTCAGCATGCAGCAGCTTAATGGCCCATGCACAACGGTCAGAAAACGGCCATAAAACGGCTAGTTTTCTCAACAGCCAGAAAACGGTCATGGGATTTATTTCCCTGGACCATAACCCCCAGCCACCATAGCCTATAAAAGGAGGGCCTGGATAGGTTCCAAATCCATCTCAACTCACTCCATACGAATTCCAGAAAATAGCCTCTCCACTCATATATTCTAAGTGTTATCCAGCAATACAGCAAGGTGTCAACCTTAGCTTGAAGAACAGACCAGCGGTGTGGTCTAGGACGGTTCAACCGAACCAGCAGGCTGAAGATTAGAACTTTATCGAGCAAACCACTTTTCTATTTTCTTTTTTTCTTATTTTTGGGATTTTCCTTTATATTGTAATACTGCCAGAAATAGTGAAATTGAGTTCCATTTGGTGGGCCTTCGTGTTTGCTGAACGCAGACCCACACCAGGCTCGTCGTATCCTAGAAGCAATTTGCCTGTAACCTATCAGCATACTCAATTTACTTGAGTTGGGGCAAATAACGCTTTAAGGACAGCGTTTTCAGACGTGCTTCAGCCTGTCCATATTATTTTCGGTTTCCATATTATACAGAAACTACATTAATCTGTATAAATTTAACAACAATCTTAAAGCGTTATTTCTAAAATGGAAGCCGATAGCGTTTCATCTATTAAATTGATGAATCAGGACTTGATACGTCTTGATCGGTTCGATGGAACCAATTTTACAAGATGGCAAGACAAGCTGAAATTTCTCCTGACGGCGCTGAAGATCTACTACATACTAGATCCAAATCTGCAAGCATTGCCTGAAGCAACCGACAAAGACACACCTGAGCAAGTGGCTGCCCGTGCTAAAAGAGCCGAAGACGAACTATTGTGTCGTGGACACATTCTGAACGCACTCTCCGACCGCCTGTACGATCTGTACCAACAGACATCATCAGCAAAGGAGATCTGGGCCGCACTGGAATTCAAGTACAAGGCTGAAGAAGAAGGGACCAACAAATTTCTCATCGCCAGGTATTTTGACTTCAGCATGATAGATAATAAACCGCTGCTGCCCCAAATCCAAGAACTGCAGCTAATAGTAAACAAAATCAAAGCGATCAAAATCGATCTTCCTGAATCATTCCAAGTTGGGGCTATAATCGCTAAATTGCCACCAATGTGGAAAGACTATAGAAAGAAGTTGCTGCATAAAACCGAGGACTACACACTGGAACAAATCCAGAAACACCTAAGGATTGAGGAAGAATCCCGTAACCGCGATAAAAAGAATGATAACGGGAATGCTTCGTCCAAGGTACATGCAGTAGAAAACACCAATAACAAGAATCCCGAGAAAGATGATTCCCTAAAACCCAATAAAGGGAAATTCAAGAAAAACGCCCAAAAGAAGAACGGAAAGTTCAAAGGCCCATGCCATGTCTGTGGAAAAATCGGGCACTATGCTCGAGTATGCCGATATCGCAAATCTAAAAAAGAGGCAAGTGCAGTAGAAGAAGGCGATATCGTGGCTATGATCACTGAAGTGAATACCATCCAAGGCAAAGTTCCAGGCTGGTGGTATGATACTGCCGCTACAGTACATGTGTGCTACGAAAAATCAGCCTTCAAAACCTATGAGGAATTGACCGATGGTCAAGAAGTCCAAATGGGTAATGAAGTCCGATCGAAGGTCGTCGGCAAAGGAACTGTCGAACTGATATTCACTTTTGGAAAGAAAGTGATTCTAACTAATGTACTGCACGTCCCAGACATGAGGCGAAACTTAGTTTCTGGGGATCTTCTGGGAAAACCAGGTATAAGGGTGGTATACGAGTCAGGAAAACTGATTCTATCCAAGAATGAAAATTTTGTTGGAAAGGGATATGCTTATAACGGGATGGTTAAGTTTTCTCTGAATGAAAGTAGCACTTCTGCGTATATGGTTGAATCTGCTGGACTGTGGCATGATAGACTAGCCCATATAGGGTATAGTACTTTGAAGTTCATGGCTAAGAATGGTTTAATCTCATACACAGATAATGAAACTAATAAATGTGAAGTGTGCATACAATCCAAAATGACGAAAAAACCTTTTCCAAGTGTTGAAAGATCGTCTCAAATTTTGGATCTTGTGCACAGTGATATCTGTGAGTTAAACGGCATTCTTACTCGTGGAGGTAAACGGTACTTCATAACCTTTATAGATGATTGCTCTAGATATGTGTATGTTTATCTATTAAAGAGCAAAGATGAAGCATTGAACATGTTTAAGATATATAAAGCAGAAGTAGAGAATCAACTAAGTAAGAAGATAAAAATTCTCCGTAGCGATCGAGGAGGAGAATACTTCTCGAATGAATTCGATTACTTCTGTGAAGAACATGGACTGGTACATCAATGTACAGCTCCATACACACCTCAACAAAACGGAATAGCTGAAAGGAAGAATAGAACATTAGTAGAAATGATCAACTCAATGCTAATAAAAGCAAAGTTGCCACTAAATCTGTGGGGTGAGGCACTGCTTGCAGCATGCCATATAATAAACAGACTTCCGTCTAAAAAATATAAAGTATCTCCATATGAAACATGGAGAGGTAGAAAACCTAACCTAGGATATCTTAAAGTGTGGGGGTGTCTTGCATACTGCAGAACTCCTGACCCAAAAAGAACCAAGTTAGGACCAAGAGCTATTAAGTGCACCTTCGTAGGGTATGCACAAAATAGTAAAGCTTATAGACTTCTAGACATGGAGTCTAATACAATTATAGAATCAAGAGACGTTGAATTCTTTGAGAACTCACTATCCTTGGAGTCAAAGGATAATGAAATTCAAACTCCTAATAGAGAACCAAATAGCACAGCTCCACATATAATGGAAGCTCCCACTGAACCTCGTAGGAGTCAAAGAACTAGAATAGAGAAGAGTTTTGGAGATGACTATATAGACTCACAACGCATCATTTTTCATCTGGTAGAAGCAGATAGAGAAAATGTTATAAGACGAATACCTATAGTAATGACTATAGAAGATGATCCTAAAACATATAAGGAAGCTGTATCCTCTAGAGACTCAGCTTTTTGGAAAGAAGCTATAAATGATGAAATGGAATCTATACTATCAAATCAAACATGGGAACTAGTAAACTTACCTCCAGGTTCTAGACCCATAGGTTGCAAATGGGTATTTAGGAAGAAATATCACACTGATGGGACTATCCAAACCTTTAAAGCTCGACTAGTAGCTAAGGGTTTTAGACAAAAAGAAGGGATAGACTACTTTGACACATACTCACCTGTAGCTAGGATAACATCCATTAGGATATTATTTGCGCTAGCTTCCATACATCATCTTCACATCCACCAAATGGATGTAAAGACTGCTTTCCTGAACGGTGACCTCAATGAGGAGGTATACATGGAACAACCTGAAGGTTTCGTTCTACCAGGAAATGAAAACAAAGTATGTAGATTAGTCAAATCGTTGTATGGATTAAAACAAGCACCTAAACAATGGCATGAGAAGTTTGATTCCAAAATACTATCTCATGGTTTCATGCATAATGTAGCTGATAAATGCATATATTCTAAAAAAGATGGTAGTCATATCATTATTATCTGTTTATATGTTGATGATATGTTAATAATAAGTAATAAAATGGAAGGTGTGACTGAAACAAAGAAGTTTCTTTCTTCCATATTTAAAATGAAGGATCTTGGACAAGTTGATACCATCTTAGGTGTCAAAGTTAAAAAACATTGTGGGGGTTATGCTTTGTGTCAATCTCATTATATTGAGAAGATACTAAACAAGTTTAACCATCTAAATATAAAGGAAGCAAAAACCCCATTTGATCCAAGTATCAAACTAAAAGAAAATACTGGAAGAACAGTTGCACAATTAGAATATGCGAGTGCTATAGGAAGTCTTATATATGCTATGCAATGCACTAGACCTGATATCGCATATGCTGTGAGTAAACTTAGTAGGTTTACTAGTAACCCCAGTAATGAACACTGGAATGCAATCAGTAGAGTCCTTGGTTACTTAAAAGCAACCAAAGACTTAGGACTATTTTATTCAGAGTTTCCTGCCGTATTGGAAGGATATACCGATGCGAACTGGATATCGAGTGCAGGGGACAATAAGTCTACTACAGGGTGGGTATTCACCCTAGGAGGTGCTGCTGTATCTTGGGGATCCAAGAAACAGACTTGCATAACGCACTCGACTATGGAGTCTGAATTTATAGCCCTAGCTGCAACAGGCAAAGAGGCTGAGTGGCTAAGGGATCTTCTATTAGAAATTCCTTTTTGTGTAAAGCCTATATCGGCTGTATCACTACATTGTGATAGTGAAGCCACATTAGCTAGAGCCTATAGCGGTACTTATAATGGTAAGTCTAGACATATTAGTCTTCGACATGATTATGTCAGACAATTGATTCAAGATGGAATCATTGCTATTTCATATGTGAAATCAAGAAATAACCTGGCAGATCCTTTCACTAAACCTCTACCGAGAGAGGTAGTAAAGGCTACATCTAGAGGGATGGGGTTGAAACTCTTCAACCAAAGTTCCACCAGTGATGGTAACCCAACCTAAAATCAGAAAATCTCTAATCTTGAGTTTAATGGGTAAGAACAAGTCACTGATAAGTGGAAAGTTTTCAGCACTAAATTATATAACCTCATCCATAATAGATAAGTGCTGAGCGTTACGAAAGAGGGTTGAGTCTTAGAACTCTTAATGAATTCCAGTCTTTAGGACAAGTGTCTTATAGTAACGGAGACACTGGAAGGATTTCACCTATATGAACGTAGAGATGGTGCCGTCTCTCATGAGAGTTAAGAGTTTTCTCTCGGGATCGTTCACGAATTAGGATAAGCACATGGCCATTAATTGTGCTGAGTAAGATTGTGGGAACTCTAACAACACATAGCGAATATGTGTGTGGTTTCTCCAACTCTGTTATCTAGAAATAACTGGTTCAAAGCTGCGGCTACCAGTCATTTCGATAGAGTTTTGAGATACTTACACTAAGGGAAGATTAAAATCGAAAGATATCTTTCTTTATGCATATAAGCTAATTATTCTGGCAGTATGTTTAACCGAGAAAATATTTTTATAAAAAATCAAGTGGGGGATTGTTGTAAAATATTGATTTTAATAAAAATATTTTAATAATAAAAAAGTTGTTTTTTGAAAAACTTTTGGGGCTTTGGAAATAGTCCCACATGGGAAAGAGAAGAGAAAGAAAAGTGGTTTAAATGATAATAGTGGAGTACCATAATAGTCTCGCTTGCGCTCGCGCTCGGGCTCGGGCTCGGTCTCGGTCTCGGTCACGGTCACGGTCTCGGGCTCGGTGCGAGGGCGTGGGCATGTGAGGCAGTGTGGCTGTAGAGGCGCTAGTGGCGCACTTTGCACTTCGCACGTGAGCATCGTGTCGCAGAGGGTCGCTCCCTTCGCGAACCGCAGCGAGACGTGTGCGAGTCGCGGTGCGACTAGTGGCTAAGGCAGATGGTTGGTTGGACGAAAATCTAAAGGACTGAATGAGAGTCCCTTAGAATATATAGAGGGCTGAAAAAGAGCTGTTGCAGAAATTCTGTAACAGCTGTGCAATAAGTGCAGGGTCCAGCTGAAACTGCTGCATGGCTAGCCCCAACAGCTATAAAACGGCTAGCTGCTGTCTCACAACGGTCAGCATGCAGCAGCTTAATGGCCCATGCACAACGGTCAGAAAACGGCCATAAAACGGCTAGTTTTCTCAACAGCCAGAAAACGGTCATGGGATTTATTTCCCTGGACCATAACCCCCAGCCACCATAGCCTATAAAAGGAGGGCCTGGATAGGTTCCAAATCCATCTCAACTCACTCCATACGAATTCCAGAAAATAGCCTCTCCACTCATATATTCTAAGTGTTATCCAGCAATACAGCAAGGTGTCAACCTTAGCTTGAAGAACAGACCAGCGGTGTGGTCTAGGACGGTTCAACCGAACCAGCAGGCTGAAGATTAGAGCTTTATCGAGCAAACCACTTTTCTATTTTCTTTTTTTCTTATTTTTGGGATTTTTCTTTATATTGTAATACTGCCAGAAATAGTGAAATTGAGTTCCATTTGGTGGGCCTTCGTGTTTGCTGAACGCAGACCCACACCAGGCTCGTCGTATCCTAGAAGCAATTTGCCTGTAACCTATCAGCATACTCAATTTACTTGAGTTGGGGCAAATAACGCTTTAAGGACAGCGTTTTCAGACGTGCTTCAGCCTGTCCATATTATTTTCGGTTTCCATATTATACAGAAACTACATTAATCTGTATAAATTTAACAACATATATATTTTATTTATGTCATCCATCTATTTTAAGATATAATTTTAGGGCTTGATCTAAAAAATGAAGCTTGATGCAATTAATAACTTAATTATTTTTAAATAATTGAAGTCAAGGCATACAGTGGGGTGATACGTTCCGTCCACCTTGTTAGACAGCTCACTGTGAATTTAAAAAATCTTGACTTAGATAGTATCCACTTCTAACAAACATTACAATGAGCTTAGAAAATTTCAATAAATCTAGAAAGTTTCACCAATAAGTGTCATTGTCACAATTACTTTCTATCATGTGACCCTAGCAAGATTTAAATTAGGTTGATATTTTGGCCTTACTCTTTAAATGACCAGCAAAATAAACAAGCCACGTGAATTATACATATGCATTAATATGAGCCTACTAGTTATGCCTTACCATGCCCAGGAAAAATATCTCCGCCCACGCCACTTTACCACGGACCTAACTTCTAATTCACTGAAAAAAAAAAAAAAAGTACTTTCTTTCCAACGTAGCTTCTTATCGACAAAAGAAAATCACTTTATTTTTTATATAGTTTTATGGAAGTAACCTCTTATTCAAAGAAAAAGAAAAAAAAAAAAGTAAAATAGAAGAAAAAAAAAAAAAAAAAAACCATACAATTAACCAAAAGCTAATTAGCCAGAATTTGACCGTACAACAATGCCGTAGAGTCAAAAGCACTTTTGTAGAATGCTTGGCGACCACGTAACATGATGTGGACATACGGTGGATTTTTTCCTCTTTTTTAAAGCGTCCCTCCCATCCTTAATTTGATACCCTGGCAGAGCGTTATGGTTGATATGCATTCACTGATCAAGACCTGTACACAATTACTGTGTGTAGTTAAATTACACCGTCCAGATTATGAGGCTTTAAAAAAGTTAATAAACAGAAATCATATTAATCAAATAGCTGTGACCTCTGATTCAAGCTAACTTGTTTGTTGAATTCAGACCGTTGGATGGTTTCCATTTTCACCTTCCACTGAAAGTCCACCAATCAAATAGCCAGCAGATACCTATCCAGTCTGTTCACAAGGTCACATGGACCGGGATGGATGAAGAGAAAAAATATATCATATTGATCACGTTAAGTTGATGTTATCCATGGATCTAGAAACTAAATTATTTTGTAAGTTTTTTTTTTTCTTCTTCTTCTTTTCTTTTCTTTTCAAGTATGGACCTATGTTCATATAAAAAGAAATTATAGAATTAATTCCAGATTATGTATTTTTAACTTTATATTAATTTTTTTTCTAAATAGATTACATCGGATAAAATGTTATTTTGAGAAAAGGTAATTATCTGAAAAACTATGTCAATTAAATTGATAGGACACGGATTTGAGCAGATTGATTATCAATTTGATGAGGGTTGTTTTCATCACAATTTCATATACCTTAAGATTTCATATTAGGTTTTGTTTTTGTTTTTGTTTTTTTTATTTTTCTGTTTTTTTTGTTTTTTTTTGAGATCTTATTATAAGTTTACCGTGTCTTTTTAAAATTTTACCTTATTCCACTCATTATAAATATTTTTAAAAATTCCCACGATCAGATCTTTCCAAAACAAACGAATTATAGTCAGACTGCACTAACTCTCTAAATTAGTACAGTTAATATGAAATTCAGATTTTCTAAATATATATATTTTTTATCTAAACTTTTCTACTCACAAGTAGGCTTTTGAATTACCTGGATTAGAATTATATTTTTATATTTACAAATTTTATAATTTGAGTGACTACTGTTGTCCGTTTTTGTCTAGCGAGATCTTGGGGAATTTAATGTTTTAATATAACTTTACAATTTAAATATTATTAAATCAGAGTATAAGGAAACATCCTAATGTTATTTTGTACATTTTTTTTAAATCCATCAATGCATAGGGAACTTTTTTTTTTTTTTTTTAAACATTCTTCCTAACACACGATAGACAAATATAAAATCCTAAGTGCACAATTTCTAATTAAAAAAGATCTACCAAATGTATAAAGGGGTATTAAGTGAGAAACATAACTTACAGGTCACAGTAGGTTTTTAAGAAAGACTCACTGATACCATTCTGTCATGCCCCGAAATTCAGATACAAAGTGTACAGCCTCAAACTAGAGTTTCGGCTTATGACACGTACACTGAGTGTACTTAATTAATTTTTCATACGATTGTCCAGAGACACAATTTAATGAATTCTAAGTTCAATCCAATTTAACATCCAATATTCATCCACGTTTGTATTACCTTCCTATAATTTCCATTATCATATATTCAAAACCATATCGTTTGAATAAGAATCATCTAAGTCGACTCATTGAAACTTCATTCAACAAAAAAATAAAATAATAATAAATCAAATATTTTCAACATGGTCATTTTATAAACAATGGTGAATCATATTTATGTACAAATGGATACAAAAATAAATCAAACTCCTAAATAAGTCATTAATCCATCGTAGCAAGTTCATCTTTTGCCAAATACAACACATGGTCCCACGATTCATATGAAAATTGGTCCTCATTTTCAGTCACTTAGTTTGAATTTCCTGTTTCATTCGTCTCTGTGCAGTTGTCAATTCGTAATGTTAGCTAGCTAGGTTAATGAGTGAACCCATCATGGTTCATATAAATTATAATTAAAATAGAAGTGCATGGATGTTATGATATACACGGATGTGTGAATGCATCAAGTGAGTAGATTCATCTACTTGCTTGAGTTGGATTCCATCAACCCACATCTCCCATTTTTGACTAGGCTTCGACCATCTTAATAGGCTTTTACGTATTGTGGGCATCTAGGGATGGTCACTTAGGTCATTCGGTTCTGTAAGTACCTATAGGTCTTCCAGGGCATGCAATGTAGGTGTGTTCGTTATGCATGACATGAATGAATGAAAATGATCGATGCATCATATTAGCATGTTGTCAGATATATTATCATGTCATATCCATAGAATTTCAAGCTTAAACAAATACAATAAAACAACCAATATAAGGAATTATACTCAACATATCAATCAAACAACTACTTTAAGTACAATGGAGAGAAAACATGTTAGGATCACTCACCTGTACTTGGTAGAGGCAAATCCATCAGAAATCATATAGGTTTGAATCTAAGATCCCTAATGAATAATGTAAACAAAATCATGAATTGATATAATCACTCTATTCAATGGAGCCCACTTTTGACTAAATCAAAGTAACCCATCTCATTAGTTAATCTGTAATTTAATTTAAGGTGAATTATGTATATTATAGACTTAATCCATTTTCGAATTTCAACAAATGATAGATCAGTCCAGGATTCTATTGATCGATCCCTTTGATCAATCACAACCAATTGAAGATTCCTCAATCGAATCGAACATCGATTGATCGAGAAATTTTGGATGTCTTATTTTCAGCTTTTAAATGTTTTTTTATTTATACAAGGTTAATTTGAACCATCCATCGATTTTCACAAAACCAAATTAGGGAATGACCAACGAATTGTTTAAATCTGGACCATTTAAGATCCAAAGAAATCATATAACATAATTATTACTTTTCAATTGTTGTGGATCATTTAATGATCAAATCCGTCTAATATTTTAAATACAATCACAGATCTAACCCAGAGTCTATTTATATGGTATAGATCGGATCTGATGCATCTAAAAATCTATTGAATCAAAAAATATACAAGGCAATGATCACGATTTAATATGATCGGTGTGGCCCACCTGGTGGTCAAATCATTGCAAATTTTGAAGCCTTAATATATCTTAGCCTTAAGAATCATATGGTCAGCATGGATCTAATCTAATTCAACTAGGTTATCCCACACCAATCTCTATAGCAAGAGATTCCGTCTAGGATTTACTATTTTCATCATATGTATCAATATACCGATGCGATGAATGTGCGGTCAATCCAACTCGTTTATTGCATAGATCTTAAAGAATGAATCTAAATTATGATAAAATAAAATTAAAATATCTATTACTAACCTGTATCAAAGGAGACTTAATGTTTCCTCATTTCTCTCTTTTCTTTCTGCTAAGAAATGCTTTGAAAAGGGGAGGTTTTTAAAAAGCTTCGGATCTAATTCTGGAAGTGTCTCGCCCCAAACCCGGAAATAGGATTCACAGGAATCCTGATCGCCGAATCCGATGCCGACAGCCTCCGTAATACCCCATTCTAGGTTCCTAGCATTCATATGCAGATTTCGATCCTCGGATCCTACAAAGAGATTTTTTTTTTTTTTATATACATTTAACTAGTAATAAGCATAGCCACAAGATTACCCAATTCACAAAGGCAACATCATCATTACATATCCACTAATATAATCATTTGAGTACAACGCTGAAAGAGAAATACATAAATAGAAAATCAAACTCCAGAAGACCACTGCACGCTCCGAGCTCAACACTGCTGCAACCTAACATTACCTGCACACATTTATAGTGCATAAGCTTATAGAAAGCTTAGAGGGTGGTGTAAGTGTGTGCACAAGATAAGTGTCAAGTATTCAATACAATATCATAATCATACAATACCAGAAAACTAGTAATCCATAAACCATACAATGTCTGAATAAGCAGAAACACTGATAAGATCATGAATTATCAGAGTAAGAAGAAATACTGACAAGAGCAGGAATTATCAGAGTAAACAAAAATACTTACAAGATCATAAATCATAAGATAACAGAGTAAGCGGAGATACTGACAAGTGCATGAGTCATACAATATTAAAATACACAATAGAAATCAGCTATGCAAATGAGGAGTCATAGAGAGCCAAATAACAGATGCAGAGGATGCAATGCAATATACATTCCTGATGAGTAACACAAACAGTGTTAGTCGTACCATACGCCGCGGATGTAATGCAACATGCAGTGCGAATGGAATGACCAAGCTGGAATGTGATGTCGGGATGATAGTACGTAGTATCGCAGGCTATGGGGTCCATCACAAGGAACTTCTATCCAAACCAGTCCCATACCTAAATTTGGATAGTCAGACTCAATGTGGTAAACTCTTGGTCTCAGGTTAGTCGCGCGCCCCAACTGAAATCCTGGCCATTGCGAAGGTACACGTAACAATTAGTTACGCACCACTAGCCCGAGTGGATAGTAAATGAATGAATGAATGAGTATGAAAATCCTACTCACTAAATCCACATATCAGTATAGTTCATCTCTAGGAAAATTACCGGGGTCTATTACACTATACACCAGCTTGTCGCCCCTATCCGAGCACACAACTGGGTAAGTGGAAGAGACCACACTATCTGCTTGCCAATATCGGGCTCGGCTCATCGATAACGGACTTATTCCTCAAGCTGGTCAGACTCAACCTAGATATTGCCCCCTCACTCAGGCGAGTAAGGTCACACCCGCTCCCAACTGACCACGACACAGTGGGAGATGCGACCTACTGGTATACGGCCCTCATGCGCTCATATACATCCACTCAGTCTTGACGTTGGGGCGTCTCCTGACCATGGAGGTTTAGGGATTTTCACCCAGGGACATCTATGGAGCCCTTATGCTAGAACCAAACATTTTCGGTGTCCCATATACCTATCCACGATATGCCTATGGAGGCTACGACCCTGATATCACTAGGGCGTACAGTAGTCATATCACAAAATGCATGATGCATGAGTCATACAATCCAATCACACATCAATCCTGCACATGTCGTACGCTCAGGTGAGATAACCTCCGCTTATCAGGGAGTCTCATATCATCCTACGTAATGACATATGCTATGGTCATTCACGTCTCATAACAAACATGCAGATGATGCGTATGGGCATATATCATAATGATATGTTGTCACATACTCATAGTCGGTATAAACAATCGCCCTTAACAATGTGGACATTTAACCACATTGCCTCAAGGAATGACCCACACAGATCCAAACATATAATGGTCCCACGACCTCATACAAGGGCCTAATATATGACACAATGGACCTTACTCAAAGATTACATGTACACAACAGGTGGGCCCTACTCATGGGCCTAACATACATCGCAATGGGCTCCTTCGCCTGACCCTCAAATGCATCACAATGGGCCTCATCACCTAGGCCTCAATATACATCACATTGGGCCTTAGACACAGGCTGAATACACATCACGTCGGGCCTCAAATATGGATCGCATGTACATCACATTGGGCCCCGACAAACGGAATCGGCAATCAGTCATGACAAATCAAAATCAGTAATCGGCCTCGATTGATAATCGACAATCGACCACGACGAATCAGAATCCGTAATCGGCTATCAAAATCAGTAATCGACCTCGATCGATAATCAGCAATTGGCCACGACGAATCAGAATCAGTAACTGGCTATCAAAATCGGTAATCGACCTCGATCAATAATCGGTAATCCGCCACGACGAATCAGAATCAGCCATCAAAATCGGTAATCGATCTCGATCGATAATGGGCAATTGGCCACGACAATCGGAATCGATCAATAATCAGAATCGACAAATCGGTCACGTTAATCGGAGTCGGTAATCGGCCTAACAAAGGGCATAAGGGAAGGTCACAATGTAGACATTAAACCATCATTGCCTATCAATGTGGTCATTTAACCAATATTGCTCCCAAGGGGTGGCCCACATAAGGCCAAACGTACAGTGGGCCCATGGCCTCACACAACGGTCTCATAAATCAAGTGGGTTGCGTCACATGGTCCTAATGCACATCGTTATGGGCCGCAACGTATGGGCTAGAAATACATCTCAATGGGCCTCATCATATAAGCAGGAATATATCACAATGGCCTCACTAAATGGGTTGGAAACACATCTCAATGGGCCACGACGTATGAGCCGAGTATACATCTAAATGGGCCACGACGTGTGAGCCGAGTATACATCTCATGGGCCCCAGTACATCATAATGGGTCGCAACCCATGGGCCTCAAATACAATAAGTGGACCACATCAATGAGCCTCATATATACACCTCAGGTGGGCCCTGCTCATGGGCTTCAAATACATAACATGTGGGCACTACACATGGGTCTTATATGCATCAAATGGGCCACACGTCATGGGCCCAATACATGTCACAATGGGCCTTGCATCAATGGATCGCTTGAATGGGCCTCGTACACATTAAGTGGGTTGCACTAATGGGCCACACTAATGGGCCTCGACACATCAAGTGGGTCGCATCATATGGGCTGCACTAATGGGCCTCGCCCATGGCCCTCGGATATATCACAATGGGCCACGTTTCATGGACCTAATAAGACAAACAGGTGGCCCGCACATGGGCCAAACACATCATGATGGGCCACATACGCCACAATGGGTCGCACTAATACATCAAGGTGGGCCTCATCACATGGGCCTCAGATACATCATACGAGCCATAACTCATGGGCTTTAAACACACAATCGGTGGCCCTACACATGGGCCTAATACAATCAAGTGGGCCCCATACCTAGGCCTCCAATATATCTCAATGGGTCTTGACCCATGGGCCCCAAATACATCACAATGGGTCGTACCAACGGGCCGAATCAAATGGGCTTCATGTATATTAATCGGGCCCATTCTTATGTATTTTGAGATCCAACCTATTCATAAGTTAACATACAGGTAGATGAAGTGAAATCAAAAACATCGGCTTGATCGGAACTATTGTGGCCCTCAAGGAGTTTTGAACGATGGATATCACTGTCCTTACTATTTTAAATGGTGGGGTCCACTTGAACCTTAGATCTGACTCATTCCTTGCCTCATATCATGAAATGATATGTCAAAATGGTTGGACAGATTGGATGCAACACATACATCATAGTGGGGTCCACGTCCAGGGATAGACGGCCTAGATAAAATAGGTACAACGTGGTAGGCCCACGTTTAACTTGATGGCTGATGTGAATACATCACATACCTCAAGGTGGGCCTTTACCTACCCAGAATTCAGATGGATGGCGAGGTTGAAAACACATACATCGTGTGGCGGGCCTCACCGTCCAAGGATGGACGAATGACTAAATTTACAACACATACATCAAAGAGGGCTCCATCCAGCAAAATGTCCCGATGGACGGCTGGATGAAACAGATGAAGGGCATGGATTTAAAATACATACACCAAGGTAGGTCGCATGGGTGGGTTGTGTAGATAAAACACTTACATTATGGTGGGTTCACAAGCGCCATATATATATATATATATATATATATATATATATATATATGTATATATATATATATATGTATATATATATATATATGTATATATATATATATATATATATATATATATATATATATGTATTATATAAAAATACATTAAATCCAGTCCAGCGTCCAGACATTGGACATTCGGATGGACAATATAGATATACACGTATGCATCGTGGTGGGGTCCACACACGTGGCCCACCAAAATATAATTATATAATTATATATATATATATATATATATATATATATATATATATATATATATATATATATATATATATATATAAAAGTCTCCAGCGTCAGGAAGAGATGGACGACTGGAATAAAGAAATACATGCAAAAAGGGTGGGTCCCATGCTGCTGTGACCCAAAAAGGGTTTCAATGGTAGGCGTCCAACCCACTATTTCTTGTGATGCAGGCCACCTGAGATCTGTATACAGCTGATCTTTGGAAGGCCCACTGTCCCAAAGGGGACTCAACAAATGCACGGTGTTGATGTGCAGCGCACATCATAGTGGGGCCCATAATTGGGACCCGTGTCCCTGCCCACCAGCATCCAAGGACATTGTGCGTCCTTTGTTCAGCGCTGCTGCCTCATTTCCTCCTCCCTTTTTATTTTATTTTATGATTTCTTGGGGTTTCTCCTACGTGAGGCCCATATCAACAAAATCCACTCTATCCACTCGTTCCTACGGCTCAAGACAAGACAAACGAGTCTAATATCCAAGATATTTTTGTGTATAGGATCATCAGGTGGATTTTTTAATGGTAAATATCACTATTTTCTAAGATACGGTCCACCAGATACTCATATTAACTTCACTTTTCGGCTCAACGCCTAAAATGATTTGGAAAACGGGATAGACGGCGTGGATTATATACATAGATGGCATGGATAAACAAATGCATTGTGGTGGGTCCCACATGGACGTGGCCCACTTGATCCTTCTAATGTTTGTGTTTTCCTTGATCAGGCCCATACAAATGGATGGCCATGTAGGCCACTCGGTGGATGGCGTGAATAGAATGCATGCTTCATGGTGGGCCATACACACATATTAGGTGGGCCATCAATAAGGAAAGGGAAAGAAAGAGATAGAGAGAAGGAGAGAGAAAGAGAGAGATACGATGAGATAGAGGAGGGACCCTGCTACTATAGGCCCTCTATTGATACAACACGTACATCAAAATGGGTCCCACCAAC
Source organism: Magnolia kwangsiensis (assembly GCA_037074715.1). Lineage (NCBI taxonomy): Eukaryota > Viridiplantae > Streptophyta > Magnoliopsida > Magnoliales > Magnoliaceae > Magnolia > Magnolia kwangsiensis. The sequence continues at coordinate 203,037,373 of CM073571.1, forward strand.
AAGTGGGCCCTCAAATCATTAAATCAGCGGTAGAAACTCAAAGATCACCCACCTCTTGGCCTTCACCTTGCTTCCTTAGCCCCCTTAGCTCCTTTGCTTGACTTTTAACGGTGGTAGATGATGGATCAATGATTGAGATGGGAGATGAGAGATTAGGGAAAGTGGGCCACACTTGTTGATCTTGTGAGAGTTGGGAAGGCTTGGGATATGTGAAATTTTTACTTGGGAGAGTGTTTTAAGAAATGAGAGAAAGAGAGAATAAAATATTAAAGGCATGGGTTGAGTGGTAGTTGTAATGAAGAGGTATGAATTTGTTTGATTTTTTTGTAAAAGAGGGATGGTGAGAGGAGAGAGAAGATTGACTTTTAAAAAAGGGAGGGATGGGTTGGTTGTACTTGGGTAAGGCTTGTACTTGACATTGATTGATGAGACATATCGTAGAGATTTTCTCGATATTCACAACGCGCGACGTTTCTTTGGAATGAACATAGGCCGACATCTTCTACCCTGGGTATTGGATCGGTGCGTAAGTCGCGGCATTAGAACCGCGACAACGGCACGGTCGTTATGATATAAGTCTCAGATTGAGCCGACTCAGACCGACAGGATTCATCTTAAGATCGCGCGTAAACATCGATTACAGATCGCGAGTCGTCGAAATTCGACCAGGAGGACCGCGAAGGCATAAAGAACGGTACGGGCTAGGATACGGGTCTTACAGCAAGTTTCATTAACAACTAAAGATATGACATAGATTTGATGATATTACGTAGTTAGGATTTAACTCTTCCAAGTACAATTCCTAGTTCTTGCTCGAAACAGCCCACCAACTAGAAAACACACGTAGAGACTGCCTAAGGATGTATTTTGATTTAATTAGTGTTCAGAGATGATAAGAACGTCCCATATGGGTGGTTAAGATTGGATGAATGAGTTTAACCAATAGACTATTATGATTAACTAATGAATGACTCAAATTAAACAACACGAGCATCTCCCAAAGATAAAGGAGTGTCGATTTTGAATAAGGAGGGAAAATAAGTAGTTTCCGTTTCAAGCTTTGTTTATGTGCTGGATAAAACTATTTTTTTGGGAGTTATTTTGGAGGAATTCTTTCATATATACACGTGCCTTTCAATTGATGACATTCACTAAATTGTTATGAGAAAGCCACTCTGCCCATTCACTTTGCCTTATCATGTTAGTATATGGGTCAAAAAATGAAATAGAACTAGTACTCGAGTGACCCGCTTGATTATAAAGCATGAGCAAAAAGAACTATCATTGAAACTTCTCTTTATTATTATTATTATTATTATTATTGTTTTATTTATTTATATTTTATTTTTACCATCATACTTTACATATGTGTGTGCACATGTGTGTGGATGAAACGGTGGAGCCGTTTCAACGCTCTCCCCATTTTTTTTTCTCTTTTTCCTTTTTGTATTAATGTTATTGTACAAATGTTTATCTTCCTTTGTTTTTTTAGTTTTATTTTTTATTTTATATGTGGGATCTACAATGATGTGGACCAAAATCCACTCCATTCATCAGTTTTGTTAGATTAGGTTGGGCTATTGGCTTGAATATGAGATAGATTTGAATTTTAAGTGGGCCACCTACTATATGGTGAGGATGATGGTTTAACATTACAATGTGGTTTCCAATTATTTTTTTTTAAACAACTTTCTTATCTGTCAGAACATAATGGTCTCACTTCCTCATTTTTCAATTAAAACTTCGGTCTTGCATATATTTTAGTTGGAGCGTCCAAATAAAGCAAAATTTTAGTATGGTCCGTCATTTTGTGTGTTCTATCAACTGATTAAGTTTGAGCCTTGATCTTATGAGGATGACTAAGATGCATTTCTAATGGCTTACATCTATCCATAATTTAAAGCAACATTTACTGACATCTTATGTAAAAATTAACTAGTAGTTTTGATGCATATCTTATGATCTCCCTAATGAATGGTTCATTTAGATATTTAGATTGCTCAATTGGCAGATCAGACTATGATGGATGATCAATTGATAGTTTAAAATTAACGTAATTAAATGCTTATGATGTTAATCACAGTTACGGGTTATTGTACAGTTATTTTCACAAATAGATACGTTGAAAGTGGTTTTTGGATATGGTATATGTTAGAAATATATACCGTTATATTCAAGTGATTGGTTCACAAGTGTAAAATAATTAGATCATGATTTTGACAGTAAATTAAGCATATTCATAAGTGATAAGTAAGATTAATGGATCATAATTTTAATTTGACATGTGTACGAGTGGATATGAAGATCATTAAGTTAGTTTAGTATGATCGGTTGGTCTAAATTCAAAGCGGTCGGTCATATATCTTCATCTAATGGTGAATGGTTGATTTAACGATGAGTTTGATAAATGGGTGAAAATACTAAAGAATTTGATTGTTCGTCCTATTAATCAACAGTGGAAAATTACTCCTTATGTTTTAAATTCAAGCTAAACTACAGATGCACGGTTAAAATTAATGGTTTTACAAGTGTAGTGTTGAATAAGCGTAATCATATATTCTTACGCGTGGGTAAACTTGCACTCAAAATTTCAGGTTGTTACACCTACTGTAATGGTTATTTGACATCTAACTTGTTGATTAGGTCATACAGACTTGGATGAAGGGAAAAAAATATATCAGCTTGTTCCAAAACTTTTGTGGCCCCCAAGAAGTTTTTAATGGTGGGCTTTCAATCAACAATGTATGGTCCACTTGAGATTTGGATCAACCTCATTTTTGGGCTCATACTATAAAATGATATGGAAGAATGGGTGGACAGCATGGATGAAACACATACATCATGGTGGGACCCATAGAGTGGCTAGTGGCAGGGTCAGTAGCCCAACCGTTTCCGTGGATGAAATCCATGGTCCCATCGTGATGTATGTGTCTAATCCACATTATTCATCCAGTTTATCATATCATTTTAGGTTACGAACTAAAAAATTTAGGTAGATTATAAGTTGAAAAGGTCAACACAATTGGAAAGGAGACAGACGTTCATAGTTGAAAGGAAGACCATCCGCGGTCTAGCAGTGATGTGTATCTGTGATCCAACCTGTTAATATGGTTACACAGACATGGATGGAGGGAGAACAACAATATCAGCTTGATCCAAAACTTCTATGGCTGGCAAGAAGTTCTCAATGGTAGCCGTTTAACTCCCCTATTTCTCGTGATGTGGTCTATTTGCCCTTTTGATGTACCTCAATTTTGGGCTCATGTGCTAAAATGATCCGTTACAACGGATGGATGGCATAGATCAGACATGTACATCACGGTGGGCCTATTTTTTATTTTTTAAAGTTCCACATGGTTATTACCGCCATTATGCTATTAGGTGGTACAGATACAGAAGAAATGAAGGTGGTTGAAAGGAATTGATCAGTGGTCCATATTTAGCACACACGTGTGGCCTGCCTGAGACTAGATCGACCTGATTACTGAAGCAGGTTATGTGCCTGGTGGACTCGATCTCATCAATGTCCAATATTTGGAACGTATGCAGGCACGTGTGCTTCAAAGGCCTCCATCCATCTGACGCTGGGAGAGATTTAAGAGATGACTTCCGCATGTGTGAGAGTGTTGGGATTCCTTAGGTTAATAACTTATGAAAGTGTAGGGATTTCTCTCTCTCATTTTATGTGATTGCCTTGCATTGGACAACTATAACATCAGCCATGCTTAACATAACAGAAACTAAAGTGAAAATATTGAGATGGAAGAGTAGCAAGGCAAGAAACGACTATAGAATTAAAGATAAATGCATTTGAGAATATAGGAGTAACACCACTAGGTAAATAAGATAAGAAAAAAATAAACTTAGATAATTTGATCATATATTTGTTGTGGAATCAAGATCCATGCCACTTAGTTATGAGTTGTTATAACTTGAAGGCTCTAGATGGGTAATAGGAAGGCCAAAAAGGATTAGTATGATGGTAAGGAAAGCCTTGATGACCAATGATCTAGTTGAAAGTATGATCCCCAGTCAAACAGTGCTATTCATGTACCTAACCCAATTAATTGGAATAAAGTCTAAATGAGGATGATGACGACGACACTTAATTCAAACCAAGATAAAAGGTAAGAAATTAATGTTGTTTTCTAGTATTCATTCTAAGGATGTAGTCCTCAAATTGATGTTATATTTCTTTGAAATCTAAGTTAGAATCTAGATGTTTGGATACTTGATATAAATGCAAAGAAGAGAAATTCTATTCTTTTTTTTTTTTAATATATATTTTTTTCAATAGATCAAACATGGCTAAAAGTTAATGGGCATTGAAAGTTTCAATATTTGATAAAGCAGTTCTTTAATAATCACAAATTATAAAGAAGCCGGCTTATAACCTATGCCACTTCAATGGTCAGCTTCTCTTCTGTTTACGAGCCATCATCCTTATTTTATGCCCCTCCTTGAAGTAGGATGCCTTGAAAGCCTTAGGAAGTTGTTACTTGTATCGGCTTTGTATATTAATGATATGTTATTGAATGAAATAAATGATTACGTTAACCCAAGTGTGGGTAGCGAAGTAGTAAAGTAGCTAGGTAAGATTGAGGTCGATTCACAGGAAACTATATGGTAAGAATATTATTAAAACTAAAAAATCTGTTTTTTTTTTTTTTTTTTTTTTGGTTATAGAGATGTTAAAAGCACATAGAATCAATCAATAAACATTAACTAAGGCTCTAGAAATTCACTTTTAATCATTCCTGTTATGGATGGATGTCTTAAATCTGTCTGGTGGTCTGTCGATGATATCGATAGGGTTTCAGATGGAATCAAGGTTGTTATCGAGAGTGGATCGATGATATCGATAATTCACAGAATTTTCACCATTGGTCGTTGGATAATTTTCTTGGTCCTGTCGATATGATCGAGAGACCTTCGGATCATATGACGCTGTTATCGAGAGTCCTTCGATATCATCAAAGAGTTCCGCAGATGCGATTGCGGAAATGCAGATTTTGCAGATTTTGAGTCCTTTCACAACTGGGATGTGTTCACTCCCCAAGTGCAGGGTTGTGATGTAGTAATAACTCAGTAAGACCGAGGTCGAATCCCAAGGGATTGAAACTTGTACGTAATCTAAAATTAACTAGAACTAGAACTAGAATAAGATGAAATTAAAACTGAATGGAGTTGAGGAAATAATTGTGAACTACTTATCTAAACCTTAAGAAAAATCAGGAATAAGAAAATAGGGATTCAGATGATCCACTTGTAGAGATCAGGGAGAACTTATGCTTGCATCAAAAATCATGGGAATTACTGAACTGCCGTTGATGTAGTTTTCAAAGATATGAAAGGTATATGAATTAGAATGGATTCCATCACCAAACCATGCCCAAAAGACTATGGAAAACAATAGAATTAAACTAATTGCCACCTAATCACATTTATGAGAGTTAGGAAGGATACCGACATCCAACCATGCCCAGGAGACTATGGTGAACAACAGGGCTTCCTGACATCATAAACATTAAGGAGAACAGAAATATTCAAAGCCATTGCAGACCCATTGTAATTTCAGTCACAACAGACCATTAAAAACCTAAAACATTCCCATAATAATCAACTAAAATCAACGTCAATTCATGAATTAAAATAAAAATAAAATAAAATCTCCCATCTCACTACAAGCTTCACCTCTTAGCCCTAGCTAAGAGGTTTAGCCTAATAACATGATTAGGCTAAATCCAAATAATTAAAGAGAAAAAGAAAAGGAAAAGAAAAGTGAAAGAAAGGAAAAATACAAAGCTCCTCTCTCTCTCTCTCTCTCTCTCTCTCTCTCTCTCTCTTTGCTCCACGTCAGGCTCCTAGCCGTGGCTGCCTCCCTACTGATCTCTCCCTTTCTCCCCCAGCCTCCAAGACCCTTTTATAGCTGTTAGGGCGGTGGAAAGTACAGCTACGTCGATCGGTGGAAACAATACGCGGCAACAGCCGCGTAACTCCTTTACACAGCTAACTTCGGAGCCTCCAAACTCCCATTTTCTGTGCATGTTACCCACAAAATCAACGTCCCCTAGAACTATTTCCGATGGCCTACATGATGGACGGATTGGATCAACCATCCGATCAAAGATGGTGGACCAAGAAGATCCGGAACGTCCGATTTTTTCGGACGCGAAACAGAGCTTACGCAGGGAGCTCTGTTTTTCGGTGGGACCCATGATGGAGTTTGGTTTAGAAATCCACACCGTCCAAAGAATTTCTCACCCAAAACCGTTCAGAAACGGTCTAGTTTGGAATGTTTTTGTTGCGGCCCATTTGCTGATTCAGTTCATCGTCCATTTTACGTTTGGACGATCAAAACTAGATCATCACTGTCAATTGATAAAGTGCCACCTAGGCAGTGGTAACGCCTATACTCTGGAGTGAATGAACGACTCAGATCAGTCGTCCACCTGATCATGGTGGCCCACTACAACCGACCGCACGTCTCTGTTTGCATAAACGAAAGAAACCCGCGTTTCTCCCGCTGTGTTGCTGGCAGGCCCCATGATTAACTTCGGTTGAGAAATCCACACCGTCCATTGACATCATGCCGAAAAATCGTTCGAGCATGCCGAGATTTGATTGATTCAAGTGTGGTCCACCAGAGCCCTTCTTCCACTGTCCGATCTGAGTTTAACGGTTAGGATCTTTCAATCACCTGTGTGAATTAGAACTGACGCCTAGGTGAGGTTAATACCCACCTCCTGAGACCATTGAACGGTTTAGATCATCCATATATCGAATGTGTGGGGCCCACAACGCAGCTCAGCGTCCGCACCTTGCGGACGCTGTGCTAACAGAACCCACGGGTCAAAAGTCGGTCAAACCAACTTTGGTTTGCCGTGCACCGTGCGTGCACTTGTGCACGTTGCACTCACCACTCAGGTGAGGTCCACTGTGATGTTTATGAGAAATCCATGCCGACCATCCACTTTGTAGTATTATTTTAGGCGTTGGGACAAAAAATGAAGCATATCCAGATGACAGGTGGGCCTCAGTTCACTGATCTATGGGCTGATCTATCTGTTGGCCCACTTCCGTAGGGATTCAGGAGCTGAAAATTTACATGTACAGCTCATTTGTGGTCCTCAGGCCATGTATGAAGTTCCGAGCCAAACAGATGGTGGGAACCTCGTGATCTTGCATTCTGTATGTCCTTCAGGCCACTTGAGCTTCAGTTCCTTGATTTTCTCGGACCCTTGGCGTGTAATTTCAGTCGATCTTGGTCCCCTGGAGTGCGTCCCATGCTTTGGTGAATTTGGAGCGTTAAATCCATGCATTTAGTATCCTATTTCGATCCAAGCTTGTAAAATCAACCTGCAACATCAACACGATTAAATCAGCCGTTAAACACTATTATGCTCGTAAATCCGGACAATATTTGAGGTCTAATATGCATTATTTGACCCTCAACAGGATGCGGAAGGGAAGTTGCCTAAACTATAAATAGGTGTTCCTAGGGCTTTTCTAGAGATGGGAGATGGTATGCTAAGGCTTTCTAAAGGGGTTCTAAGGGTATGATAGGGTTTCTAAAGGGTGTAGCAAGGGTGAGATTCGAGGTTGTTCGAATCGGGTAAGTCCTCTCTCTTTATAATTTCTATTTTCATAGTGGAGATCTGTCGCTTTGTGCCGTGGTTTTTTCCCGCAAGGGTTTTCCACGTTAAATATGGGTGTTCTCTGTGTTCTCTTGTATGCTTGGTGCCATTGAATTGTTATCCTAGATCTAGATCTGTGTGATTCTGCAGGTCAAAATCTCCAACAAGTGGTACCAGAGCAGTCGGGGCATAGATCTGAATCTAAGGGATTAGTAATAATGGCGATCGCTAAGTATGAGATTGAGAAGTACTCAGGAAAAAATAATTTTGAGTTATGGAAGGTTAAGATGATTAGCCTGTTAACTAAGCAAGGTGAAGATGGTGCTCTTGAGGAGCAGAAGTCTATTATGACTAATGCTGATTGGAATACTCTTGATAAGAAAGTTTTATCATCGATTTGTTTATGTCTCACGGATGAGGTTCTCTATAACGTCATGAGGGAGAAAACTGCGGCTAAGTTATGGGTAAAGTTAGAGGATGTTTATGAGAAAAAATCCTCTGAAAATCGCCTGCACTTGAAGCGGCAGTGGTACAACTTCAAGATGGTAGAGGGTGGAGATCTGGAGGCTCACATCAACAACTTTAATAAATTAGTTTACAAATTGCTGGATATGGAGGAAGTAATGAAAGATGAAGAACAAGCATGTATGTTGTTGAATTCTCTCCCAGTGTCCTATGAGGCATTCAAGGACAATATGTGCAGCACGAATAAAACCCTGAGTGTCGACACCGTTATCTTAGCCCTTCAAGGGAAGGCTATGAGACAACTGAACAGCGACATGGGGACATCTTCTGATGCACTGTTTACAGTGGGTAAGAATTCTGGAGAAGGTACAGGTTCTAGTTCTAAATCCAAGGGCAAGGGCAAATGAAAGTTAAAGTGCTAGAATTGTGGGAAAGAAGGACATGTGAAGAAGGATTGTGAAAATCCTAAATCGAAGAGGGAATATTATGAGGCTTCATGCAGGGAGGCCAATGTTACCATGTCAGATAGATCGAGTGGATGTGATGGTGATGTTTTATCCGTCTCTTCGCTCAGACGGTCATACGATGATCGTAAGGACAAGTGGATGCTAGACACAGGGGCATATTTTCACATAACTCCTCATCAGAGTTGGTTCACCAGTTACAGGGAGTGTGTTGGTGGACAGGTATTTATGGGCAATGACATTGCCTGTAATGTTGTGGCTGTTGGTTCGGTGCACATCAGGATGTTTGATAGGGTGGAGCGTACCTTGACAGATGTGAGACACGTTCCTGATTTGAAGCAGAATCTAATTTCTTTTGGTGTGTTTGAGGCAAAAGGATGTAAGTATATAGGTATTGATGGTGCTCTTAAAGTATCTAAGGGGACACGAGTAATCATGAAAGCGTAACGACTCGGTAACTTGTACAAGTTGATCGGGAGCACTTCAAAAGGTGGAGCTGCAGTGGATGTAGCGGATTCCACCTCTGCACGTGTGTGGCATGTTGGGCATGGCCACATAAGCGGACAGGGCAGGAAGGCTGAGACGCGCGGACGGGGATACAGAGCAGGTGGAGCAGCCACCTGTGAGAAGAATCATACGGCATGATCGCAGGATATCGACGAGGTACATGGATGACTCCAATGTCATAGGGGATTCATCTTATATTCAGGTGACTATGGGCGATGTAATGGATTCGTTGTACCAGACCGACATATGGGAGCGGGTGGAGCTTCAAGTGCTACAGAGAGCGGTTGGATGCAGGTGGATCTTCAGGAAGATACATTATAGATACAAGGCGAGTTTGGTAGCGAAGGGTTATGCTCAGAGAGAAGGGATCGACTTCTCAGAGATATTTACGTCGACGATATAGCAGGTTTCTATTAGATCCGTGATTGGCGCTGGTTGGCCAACGTGATCTTGAGCTAGAAGGATGGATGTGGAGTCTGCACTTCTGTAAGGAAATGTGAAGAGCAGATCTACAAGAAGCAACTAAAGCCGTTCGAAGTTAAAGGGGTTGAGAAAAAACTTTGCAGGAGGTCGTGGTTCGACCTGTTGCCTAAGCAGTGATTTGATTCCTTCATGGTGAGTAAGGAATTGATGACATGTAGATCGACAATTGTGACATGTCTGAAATCAATGTACTGAAGACTCGGTTAAGTGAGACATTCAGGATGAAAGATTGAGGGGCTGCAAAGATGGTTCTCGACATTGAGACTGAAGGAGGAGTAGGCTTTAGTAATCGCAGGAGGAATACTTTGTATGTAGTATTGATCAAAAATGTGATGGGCCGGGTAAAGTCGGAAAGCGTTCCTTTCGTATCTCTCCTCAAGTTTTCCTCAGGATTTGTCCCAAAATAGATGAGGAAAAGCAGGATATCTCATGAGCCTTATTCGAATGCGGTTAGCAGTGTATGTCAGGGTCTGGATTAGACCGGTTATTTCACAGGCTATCAGTGTTGTGAGCAAGTACCCTGGTAAGCAATATTGGGTAGCGGTCTTTCCTTTTGAGAAGACAGGAGCAAAGATGGTTGGGCACGTGGATCCTGATCTGACGGACAAGCTCTCCTAGATCGTTCCTGTAGATAAGTTCAAGGTCTATGAAACTTATCTGGGCTTGGCGATGGCGTAAAAGAAAGATAGAGTGTGCAAGAGAAGCTATGATGTAATGTAGAGATAAGAGAAAAGGACAAGAAGCTACATGGATGAAGATTGAAGACATGGTGGAGATTGTTGTGGATGGATGTCTTAAATCTGTCTGGTGGTCTGTCGATGATATCGACAGGGTTTCAGATGGAATCGAGGTTGTTATCGAGAGTGACTCGATGACATCGATAATTCACAGAATTTTCACCATTGGTCGCTGGACAGTTTTCTTGATCCTGTTGGTATGATCGAGAGACCTTCAGATCATATCGACGCTGCTATCGAGAGTCCTTCGATATCATTGAAGAGTTCCGCAGATGCGATTAAGGAAACACAGATTTTACGGATTTTGAGTCCTTTCGCAATTGGGATGAGGAAGGGAAGTTACCTAAATTATAAATAGGTGTTCCTAGGGCTTTTCTAAGGATGGGAGATGGTATGCTAAGGCCTTCTAAAGGGGTTCCAAGGGTATGTTATGGTTTCTAAAGCGTGTAGCAAGGGTGAGATTCGAGGTTCTTCGAATCGGGTAAGTCCTCTCTCTTTGTAATTTCTATTTTCATAGTGGAGATCTGTAGCTTTGTGCCGTGGTTTTTTCCTGCAAGGGTTTTCCACATTAAATTTGGGTGTTCTCTATGTTCTCTTGTGTGCTTGGTGCCATTGAATTGCTATCCTAGATCTAGATCTGTGTGATTCCGTAGGTCAAAATCCCCAACAATTCCTTTGTAATTAATCAATTCAATAAGATAATTCAATTGAAATCAAACAATGATTCCTTCTAATCAGAAGTTAAAACAGTTTAGATAATAATTCTGAAACAAAGTATGAATCTCAATTGATTGATTTCTCATGAAAACTAAGTAATTTATCATAGGGAATTCCAAGCATCTATTACATCCAAAGTTAATAATAAATCAAGGAATTTTATAAATGAAAACTTTCACCAATACTAAGAATTCAATTAAAGCAATCTTAATGCATCAATCAAACTATATATAATCCTTAAATTAAAAATGAATTAACAATAAGAATTCATTATAAGGTTTACCCCTTATCCTTTGCTAAGAGATTGTCCAACCATAGATAAAATCTCAAAAAAAAAAAAAAAAAAAAAAAAAAACTACTAGAAATGAATTTTGGAGAGGAAGAATGACATTGAGGGTCGAAGAAGACGCTCTTCTCTCTCTTTCTCTCTTTCCTTGATGTTCTAGGTTATGCTCTAATCGTGCTTATAGATCCTCCTTATATAGTGAATTCAGCAAAATGTAAGTTATCATCCCAACTACCTTTGAAATCGAGAGCGCATGCATTTAACAAATCTTCAAGTATTTGGTTCATGCGGTTAGTCTGTCTATTCGGCTGTGGATAATAAGTTATGTTGTAATATAAAGTCATACCCATGGCTTCATGTAAACTGGTCCAGAATAGTGATGTAAAATGAAAGTCGTGATCTGTCACGCCCCAAACTCGGAAACCGGGCTCACAAAATTTTCGATCACCGAATTCGGTGCCGACAACCTCCGTAGAACTCCATTCTCGGATCCCAATGCCCATTAGCCAGGTTCCGATCCTGGGATACTACGAGGAGGATTTCAACGTCGGTTTGATTCGTGATAAGCATAACTAAAGGCATAACCCACAAACAACAACCAAGAACTCCATTACATTTCCACTATGATAAAAAACTTTACAAGTACAATGAGCATAAAGGAAAATACAATGGTAAAGAACAAAAACTCCAAAATGATTTGCAAAGTGCTCCTACTTCAGCGCTGTTGCGCCCCAACGTCACCTGCACGTAACGGTCGTGCATAAGCTTATAGAAAGCTTAGAGGGTGGTGAAAGTGTGTGCACAAGGTAGTAATGTGAACATGCAATATGAGAATAATGCGGAATATGCAGATGGATCCATGAAAACCATTAGCCGTACCAAAGCTATGCGATGCAAGATATGAATGATAACGGCCATCCCAAGACCATGCAATGTGAAATGCAACTCAAGCATACAAATCCTTATTTATATCCACACATCAATATAGCTCAAATCTGGGATATCACCAGGGTCTAGTACACTCTAAACCAGATCACCGCCTCATCGCGCGCAATAAGGTAAGTGGAAGAGACCTCACTATCCGTCTGCCAATATCGGGCTCGACTCGTCGATAGCGGACCCATTCCTCGAGCTGATCAAACTCAGCCTAGCATTGCCCCCTACTCTCGGGCGGGTAAGGCCACACCCCCTTCCAACCGACCACGACATAGTGGAGAGCACAACCATCTGGTATTCGGCACTCAACGCTCATCTACCCATTCGGTCTAGACGTTAGAGCAACCTCTTGGTACCATAAGGGTTTAGGGACTTTCATCCAGGGATATCTATAGCACCCCATGTAGAATGAGATTTTCGATATCCAATCCTGCCAACCACGATCTGTCTGTGGAGGCTACGACCCCGATGTTGCTAAGGCGTACAACAACCATGTCACACAATGTGAAATGCATGAATCATACTATCCAATCATACAGTAAATCCTGCGTGTATCATGCGCTCATGCAGGGCAACACCGCCTAATCGGGGTCCCATAAACAATCTGCCCGAAGGCATATGCTATGATCAGTCACTTCTCATATCAAGCATACATATGATGCATATGATCATGAGTCATGGAACTATACTAAACATGTTATAAAGAAATGAACTATCCTTTCAATGCAGATGGGCTTGGACGGCCTATACACAATAAGTATGGGCCTAATAATGGGCCCTAGGAAGAGTCGTAATGCGGACATTTAACCAACATTATACTCGCAATGTGGACGTCAAACCAACATTGCTCCCAAGGTATAGCCTGTAGTGAATATCATTACGTAAACCAGGTTGGGATCACACATTGCAATGGACCTTAGGTACACCCCATTGGGCCTTAAATACATTAAATGTGCCACATCAATGGGCCGCACCAATGGGCCTTGTGTGCATTGCGATGGGTCAAAACCCATGGGCCTTAGAATACATCTAATGGGCCTAAACATATGGGTCTTATGTGTACCAAATGGGCCACACCCATCGGGTCCCATATGTACTTCGAATGGGCCTCAACACATAGGCCCTAATACATCTCAATGGGCCTTAACCCATTAGCCCTCTAACACATCAAATGGGCCTTAACCCATGGGCCTTACAAATAACAATGTGGGCCTCAACAGATGGGCCACAAATAAACCAAGATGGGCCTCAAAATCCCCAAAAATTCCTTTGTAATTAATCAATTCAATAAGATAATTCAATTGAAATCAAACAATGATTCCTTCCAATCAGAAGTTAAAACAGTTTAGATAATAATTCTCAAACAAAGTATGAATCTCAATTGATTGATTTCTCATGAAAACTAAGTAATTTATCATAGGGAATTCCAAGCATCTATTACATCCAAAGTTAATAATAAATCAAGGAATTTTATAAATGAAAACTTTCACCAATACTAAGAATTCAATTAAAGCAATCTTAATACATCAACCAAACTATATATAATCCTTAAATTAAAAATGAATTAACAATAAGAATTCATTACAAGGTTTACCCCTTATCCTTTGCTAAGAGATTGTCCAACCATAGATAAAATCTCAAAAAAAAGAAAAAGAAAAGAGACTACTAGAAATGAATTTTGGAGAGAAAGAACGACATCGAGGGTCGAAGAAGATGCTCTTCTCTCTCTTTCTCTCTTTCTTTGATGTTCTAGGTTTGCTCTAATCGTGCTTATAGATCCTCCTTATATAGTAAATTCAGCAAAATGTAAGTTATCATCCCAACTACCTTTGAAATCGAGAGCGCATGCATGTAACAAATCTTCAAGTATTTGGTTCATGCAGTCAATCTGTCTATTAGACCGTGGATAATAAGTTATGCTGTAGTATAAAGTCATATCCATGGCTTCATGTAAATTGGTCCAGAATAGTGATGTAAAATGAAAGTCGTGATCTAACATAATAGAACTAGGTACTCCATGTAATCGCACTAATTCTTTGATGTACAGTTTGGTAAGAACGTCCATTAAATAAGTAATACGAATGAGAATGAAATGCACTGACTTTGTTAATGGGTCAATGATCACTCATATCGAATCATGGTTTCTGTGTGTCATAGGAAGTCCAACTATGAAGTCCATAGAAATGCAATCCCACTCTGATCTAGCATCTTTAAAGGCAGTAATAGTCTTGACTAATTTTGATGACCGACCTTTACTTATTGATATGAGTAAATCGATAAAAATAATTAGTAATGTCTTTCTTCATGTTCTGCCACCAAAATGAATGCTTTACATTATGTTATAACTTAGTACCTCCCAGATGAATAATAAACTTAGTCTTGTGTGCTTCCTTCAAAATTTATTCTCAGTTCTGGAACATTAGGCACGCAAAGACGACTGTGATACTGAACTCCCTTATCTTCCCACACTTCCAAAATTGATCCCTCATCTCCTTGGTACTTAGCCACTATTTTCATTAACCACTTGTCATTTCCTTGTGCTTTTATGATTCTTTCTTTCAATGTCTGCTTTATTACTATGTTACATAAGCAAATACATCATTCTTGGAACTGTAATTCAACATCGAAGTCCTTTATATAGTTCATCATCTGCCATTCTTGAACCATTAATCTAACTATGGTTTTCTACTTATGTTGCTTCCTGCTAAAGGCATCTGCCACAAGATTTGCCTTGTCTGGATGATATAATAGCTCAAAATCATAAATTTTTAGGAATTTGGCTCATCTTTGTTGCCTCAGATTCAGATCTTTTTAGGAGAACAAATATCGAAGACTCTTGTGATCTATGAGATCACCTAAAAATGGGAAGGTCGACTTCCGCTTTTCCCGCCAGCAGTGAAATCAAACGGATAATGTCCCCATCGTAGATGAGTTGGCCACCATGACCATGCATATGACTGATCCAGCCTGTCTATCGTGAAGTAAGTGCAATTCTGTTGGAACCCCACCCAGTTTGATGATCAAAAGCTTGCTTGCATGCACAGAATCAATGGATGAACAAGGCGCTGTAGTAAGATTTTTTTTTTTTAAAAAAAGAAGATTTGTTGCACTTCACCTAGCTGGAAATCCGTTCCCATGGTGATCCAGGCCATTCATCATAAGTCAATCCCAACAATTCATCCGTAGAATGAGCCGTTCGTAAAATCTAAATGTGAGTATTGAGACATTGATTTGTATAAGCCCTATAGGCAGCCGCTTGTATAATAATCTAAATGTGTATGAAAATTTCTTTCATGCTTGAATTGTTTTCCTTCCACCGAATTGCTCACTTGAAATAGAAAAAGAAATGAGAAAAAAATATACCCAAAACTTGACTATTTTTAAAGGGCAACACTCGGGTTTTTAGAAAATGAGTCATATAATCTGGTTTCAAAAATTAGAGAGTTACACAACACCCTATTACCTGCGCCTGATGGTCCTTAGGGAGGATTTATCTATGAACTTTATGCTTAGTCTCCCATGAACACAACATGACATGAATTCAATGTATGTGGTAGTAAATCGTTTCTCAAAGATGGCACACTTAATCCCATGTATAAAGACCATCGATGTAACGCACGTGGCAAATTTATTCTTCAGAAAGGTCATGCGGCTATACGGGGTTCCTAAGACCATTACTTCTAACCGTGACACAAAGTTCATTAGCCACTTCTGGCAGACTTTGTGGAGTCAGTTCAGTATGTGAATTTAGTTCAGTAGTGCCTACCACTAGCAAATCGATTAATAGATTAAAGTTATGAATTGCACGCTGGAAAATCTCTTTTGATGTATTTCAGATTTCAAGATGAAGTAGTGGGGTTTAGCCTTGTTTCAAAAGGAGTTTGTATTTAACAATATGGTAAACCGCTTGACAGAGAAGTCCCCATTCTAGATTGTTTATGATCAAGTGCCCCGTCACACACTTAACTTGTTTCCTTTGCCCAAGCTCCTAGGCATGAGCATTGTAAACGAATATATGGCAGATCAAATTGTCAGCATTCATGTGGACATACAAGCCAAGTTACAAGCTTCAAATGACAATTACAAAGGATCAAATCGATAAGTATCGGCGATAAAAGGTGTTCGAGGTGGGCGACAATGTTATAATTCATGTATGTAAGGAGAGATTTTTGACTGAGACCTATAATAAGTTAAATGACAAGAAGATTAGACCAATATCGTTCCTCTGAAAGATTAATGACAATGCTTACATTGTTGATCTTCTGGATGACAGAGATCTCACGTACTTTTAACGTCGCGATCTTAAACAAGTATTATGAATCAAAGCAAGATGAGAACTCGAGGTTGAGTCCTTTTGAAGAGGAGGGGATTGATGTAGAGCGGATCACAGACACTTTCATGGCAAAGATGGACCAGAGAAGGCCTGATCAGAGGTGGAAATGATCCAGATCGTCAGAACTTTAAATCAGTCCTATCTCGCAGATTAGGATGAGTTTTTTGACATATCATATATGATTTTAGGGTAAGAGAACTTACTTAAGCCAACCAACCCAGCTACATCGGGTTACTCATGTTAGATTTGTGAGATTCCATCAGATTGATGGTCAAAAGTCCCATTTAATTTTATTTTTAATTACTATAGATAGTAAGTTTTAGTTTGAGCATAACTTTTGATCCTTTGAGTTGTAGAAGTTGTTGAGGTTACGATTTGGTTCACCCTGCTCGCTTGTTGTGTACTTTTAAATACTAAGTAACAAAGGGGGCGGCCTTGGTTGTAGCTGAAGATCCACCGATGCTTAAGTTAGAATAAGTACTCTGGGGTCTTCTCGAATTAGGGTAGTGTGTACCTTTAACTGTAAGTAGGGTTCCTATTTATAGTCTTTTAGGACAACTCCCATGTATGGCAATGAGTCTGCTGTGTAGATACATATTTGCAGACACTGAAAAATTGGCGCCCATGTTGATTTTATATTTATAATGCGTGATTAAGGGTGATAGGCTGATTATGGATGTTTGAGTCGCTACTACCCGAATATTCTCAAAATCTCGCGGTCGGCTAGAATAATGAAATACGTAAAGTGAGGGACATTTGAAGACTTTCCTACCTTAAATTAACTCCCGGTCTGCGATCCGGGATTCTGGGTAAGGGACTTTGGTTACAAAGAAGGAAGTTGTTAGGCACCCTCTTTACCCATATGAACGTATGGTCTTTACTTTGTATGGTAAAATAATCTCAAGGGATGGATGATGTGGTCGGGATAGGACTAGGCACACACGTGGATTTTTTATTTGACAAGATTCAAAATTTCGGCAAGTCACAGAGCATACGTCCGACGGCATGTCTAGAAGACAGATGTGATGATGCTTATGTAAAGATAAAGAAATGTATTAGATCACTAGAAATTTCTGATGTGACAGGATCAACTATAAGAAAAGACACTTTTACCAACAAAAATTTTCATAGGCAAAAGTCTTAATTTTGTAGGCAAAATATTTTACCCACGAAAATTTTCGTTGGCAAATTCCTTGCTAAAAGTCCGAGGGGAAAACCTTTTACCCACGAAATTTGTTCGTTGGCAAAGGTAAGACTTTTGCCGACAAAATTTTTCGTAGGCAAAACATTTTACCGACGCTAGTTTTCGTTAGTAAAAATAATGACAAAACTTTTTACCTACGAATACTTTTGTAGGTAAAATATTTACAAGACTTTTTACCTACCAACAATTTCGTAGCTAAAAATATTTACAAGACTTTTTACCTACCAATATTTTCATAGCTAAAAATATTTAAAACAATTTTTACCTACCAACAATTTCGTAGCTAAAAATATTTACAAGACTTTTTACCTACCAAAAAATTCGTAGCTAAAAATATTTCAAAACTTTTTACCTACAAAAATTTTCGTAACTATAAATATTGAAAACACTTTTTACCTACCAATAGTTTCATAGCTAAAAGGTATTTACAAGACTTTTACCTACAAATATATTCGTAGGTAAAAATACTTAGAAAACTTTTACCTGCCACCAATTTCGTAGCTAAAAATTCTTTTACCTACGCATTTTTTTGCAGGTAAAAATATTTACCAAACATTTTCCTGTGAATAAGTTTGTAGCTAAAATATTTACAAAAACAACTACGAATAATATGGTATGTAAAAATTACAAAACGTTTAGCTACGAATATTTTCATAGGTAAAAACATGGATGAGAATTTTAACTACAAAAAATTTCGTAGGTAAAAACTTGGATGAGACTTTTATCTACAAAAATTTTCGTAGGTAAAAACTTTGATGAGACTTTTACCTACGAAAGTTTTCGTAGGTAAAAGTTTTTTTTTCCACATATTCCAGTACAAAATTCTTGATATACACCTGATATACACCTGTTATAATATATTTCCTGATATACACCTGTTATGTAATATATTTCATCATATTCACATTCACATCCATTTAACTCCAAAGTACATAAATAAATTCATCCAAACATAAACTACATCATGCATAAATACATATAAGTTTAACATCACAAATAAAATACAAAAAATTACAAAGATGGAGGCGGAGGTGATGGGGCATCGATGGGTAAGCGTGCGGCGAGAGTCTGAAATATATCCGCTATCCGTCGCTCATGCTCCACCCGCATCTCCTCCATCCTCCTCTCCTGCTCCTCCCTCAACCTCGCCTACTCCTCCATCCTCCTCTCCTGCTCCTCCCTCTGCCTCTTCAACTCTTCCATCCTCCTCTGTTACTCCTCCAAATCCAAATGTACTTGCTCCTTGTTGAGTTCCCTGTCGACAACAAAAATTATACTATTGCAGTTAAAGAGTTACGCATGCAGTAAAGGCAAATATCATATACAAGGACCAACTAAATAAATACCAAATTAAGTAAATCTAAAACAGTTGTTTGCTAAGCCCACAGGTGTGTGGAGCTGTGCACATCCACATATAACTGCACATGCAAATATGGAAGATGTATATGAGATCCCAGCTTTCCATAATTCCATTACATGAACCAGATTGATTAGATGTTCTTGCGCAAAAATCAGGCAGATTTGCTTCTCAGGTCAGAGACTATACAAAAGAAACAGATTCGCTGATATAGTTTTCTTCTAGACATCCATTTGTTTTGTACACACTGGTCCATCTGATGAAAAAGCTCTTACCACACACATTAATGCTATTTTAGTGCATGTGATTGGTAAGGCTCCATACAAGTGTGGTCAGCATTTAAAGTAAATGTGTGGCCATTAGATGAGTGGACAGACCTGAATTCCACACAACGAAAGCCATATTGTGGTTGCACTTTGATGAACAGCTTTGATCATGCATCCATGCAAGCATTGCGGACACACGAGCCTACCCTCTAAATAGTTGCTCAAGTCAAACATTATGGGAACTCTTTGTTATATTGAAGCACTGAAGTAGATAAACAAGATGCAGCTGATAACTATTATAGTTTCATTCATACAACCTAGATCACACGTTGTTGCTACTATCCGAGCTTCATTCAAAATAAAATCTTTGAAACAATCAGTGTAATGACAGAAAGAATAAACAGAATTTATAATAGAAGCAAAGGAAATAAGAACTACCAAAGGATAGAGCAAAGGTTAGTACATTATCAAACTGATTCCACATATCTGGCCAACTAAAATTCATGCACCTTAGAGAAAAAAAGGATCCACACAATTCAGGAGCTTTATACCATCTTGTTGCAACATAATCCTATAAGCAAGGGAAATGTAATAAGTTCAATAATTTAGGAGCTCTAAAACATCAACCCTACTTGTACCAGCTTCAAAAAATTAAGTCAGAGCTGCAACAATTTCATCATGAAGCTGTAAAACTACAGTTTTCAAAAGGTAGAAAGTCACATTTCAAAAGACGACCTTCGGTTTGCTATACAGGGATCTTCAGAACCATAGTCATACATTTCATGATTTGCAACTCTTAAGGAATTAGAAAAATCATAGTCCATTTGAAATGGTTGATTCTTCTCAGCTACACCATATTTTCTCTCACCAAGGAAATTGTCATCTAGGGAGCCCAACCTATCTGGGAGACATTAGAGAAATAAGACTAGTTCATGCAACATTTCATTCCAAAGTGAATCAGAAGTTAAGATCTTAAATTGGACCAACAAACAAACTAGAAAATATAATGTATTTTAAGTAGCTTAAAAATCATGTAGCGTAATTAGTGATAAAGCTAAAGCAAAAACAATCATGTACCCCAAGGTATCCCAAAACAGTTGTGTAACGGTAACGATGTGCATTGTTAGGAGTTCTAGGGCTGACCATTACAGAAAATGGCCCATAACAGCCTGTTACAGAGCCATTACAGTTTCTTAAAAATAAAAAAAAAATAAAAAATAAAAAAAAAGAAGAAGAAGAAGAAGAAAAGAGAAGAAAAGGTCGTAACGGCCATTATGGCCTGTACACTAACAGTGTCAAAGGTTGGAAGCCAATTTCAGAACACACCGATGCAATTCAATTGTGAATATAGAAGTGATTGATGCAATTAGATGCAAAATCTATTCCCCCAGGGCTGGAGGACAAGGCCTAGTATTTCCACATATTCTTGGAATTGCATTATAGCTATTGAGAGAATTTCCTCGGTTGGATGTGAGATAACGATGTAAAAGCACAAGCTTCTTTTATAAGCACCATAGATGCAATCATATTTCATGGACCATTCCCAAAATACACAAATTGGAGATTATATTGCACCACCATTGCTAGGCTTTTGGTGCCATAAAGTTAGTAAGTGCTTCTCAATGAATACAGGGAAATGCTATTTGAAGCACACAAATGAATGCTCCAAATACAAGCCCTACACATGCATCATGACACATGCATACAAGATCTAGGATGTTCATCAAGCATATGCAGTGGATGCTTTCTAGCCTGAAATTAAGGCCACTCAATCTTGCAACGTCTCCTTTTCCCATTTTGCAAGTTAGATCCATTTACAATCAGTAAGTTGTGGATCTTAACTAACAGAACATCATGTAGCATAAAGAACAAATGTTAGAGTTGCATGCAAACTTTTACAAAATGTGCAGCCCATTGGCTCAAACCAAGAGCTAAGAAGAAAGGGAATGGTGGTCATCTTTGAAATTCAAGGGCATTGGTGTCTTATGGTACTCAAGAGCATAGGAAAAATCACAGAACTAAGGATATAATCGCAGTTAAGTATTGACCATCTACTAGACCAGAACAAAACTGTAGCAGTTTGTGCTCTATGAAATCAGCCTAATTTTTCACCTTGAAGTTTGGTTAGCTGCAAAATTAAGGGTGATTAGATTGTTTGCGAAACTCAGGAACAACATGTATTGGACCTTTGATACAACCCAAACCAAGCTTTTACTGGTAGAAATATTGCCAATGCAATGTATATCCAGATTGTTTAGATGAGAATAGAACCACAGTTTCACATGTAGAGAGAGGATTTATTCATTTCCACTTCATTTTCAAGAAGAAGTGAGTCAAAAATGATTTTATTCATGACCATAACAACTTACATCCCTACATTTCACACGCATACATAGATACATATATAATAGGTTTGCTGCACTCAAATCATGAACTCATACTGAAAGATTGAAGCCATAACAGCTCTCTTACATTTGCTTGGAAGGCTCTGATCCTTTGGATCTTCCAGCTACAATTTGTAAATATAGAAGAAGAGGAAAAAAGAAGAGCAAGCTTGTTTCAAGGTAGAATGAGATAATTTTTGCAAGTGACTGTACATATCAATCTTAGAAGAAACTCACAGTTTAATTGGCTTAGAACTTCTTTTCTCCATAACATGACAAAATTTAGTATCCACTTGGCCTTCAGATAACTGAGTTCCACTTGGTCTACATCATATGTACCCATCCACCTTAACCAAATGATGATAAATAAAATCAATTTTCAAGGATACTCATACAAGTAAGCTAAGGAAGAATGAACATACTTTAAAATTTTACATTCTACTTGGTAAGGAATTATTCAAAAAAATAAGAGAAATGAAAAATCCAATCCCAACCACAGCCACAACCACAATTATTAAATCTACTAGACAAAATGGAACATCCGGAATAAACAAATGTCACACCGCCAAAGCTGCTAGATATTCAAAAAAACAAGAGGATCTACCAAAGGTACAACCAGCTGAAACTTGTTGATGGATTGAATATGACCCCTAGTAAAAGTATGAATGCTCAACATCCTTACAAAATAAAGTTAAAGGGAAAAAATTAATCAACTTGTTGGCTGCATTCTTTTTAGATGCATAGCAATAGCATACGTTCAAAGTTTCCAGGAAACATATAAAAGCAAGCTAAAAACAAAGAAAATATAAGATGCATCCTTTGAAAGAAAGGTATTTGGCACACTTCACCAAATTAAATATGATATCAAGTCTGAGTAAAAATGACACAACCAAATCAAGAATAAAGAATCTCATTTCCGATGCACCTTTATTTCCTTGAAGTCCAAGCCATAAAATTCCTTCACGGATGCAACAGAAGTAAATATGAAGGATAGTGCATTGACATCCATTAAAATCCAACAGCCTGCAATCTGTTATGCCAATAATCATAACATTCCTCCACTCTTCTACTCTAGGCAGCACATGTAACAAAGGGAAGCTCACATATGACATGAATCTCTAAATTGTTTGTATACTATTCTTAAAGCATGAAAATTTATATATATATAATTGTTTGTATACTCTTCTACTTTGTGCATATAGAGATGTTTTATCTGTTCATTTGTTTTGCACACTATAGCTCACCTGATGGATCAACTGCTACACCTGACTGATTACTGAGCCATGCGTTGACAGAGATGGACAACTAAGATCTTGCTCTTATTTCCTATCTAGGCACATGTGACGGCATGTAAAGCGGTTGGATTGTGAAGGCTTGAGATATTCAAATCTCAATACATCCTTAAGCATTCAAAGAAAAGATAGTGCATGTTAAGAGCGGTCCATGTGGCTGCATGCTTAGATGAACATAACCATTGCTCTAGTGGACCGTTTCCCAGATATAAAAGAGTCCGAAAATAGCACCGACAAGCTCATTCTTGCTATTTGAATGGTGGCCCTCATGCTGGAAGCCAAAATGGTCAAAAGTTCGCTATCAACAGGGAGCAATCAGACTGATGCCACTTATCCAATCACACATATATTCATGTAGGCCAATTCATAGGTAGTTAAAGTAATGGCCTCAGACATTCCTGCAACCAGATATTGGAGCTAAACCTACAATACAACAGAAGTAAATCATTCAAATGCAGTGAAAATTTAAAACATTACTCATATCGTCGCTACATTTTCTTAAACTTAGAAATCACATTATAAATTTTGCTAATTCTATGATCTTTTTTTTTTTCCAATCAAAACAAATAAAACAATAAAGATTCATATATCCCACCTAAAACAAGATTGAAAAATGAAAAATATTCCATCAAAGAAGATCTGAAGCTAAATTCCAAGCAGAAACAGAGAAAAGAAAACCCTAATTCAAGTGTGGAAATCAGCAATTTCGGAACATAAAATCCTCCAAACCCACGCTTTCTTAAACCATTAGTAGACATTATCTTTCTAGAAACAGGAACTGCATTAAAATTTCCCAAACTCCCGCAAAATCCATTGAAATCTCGGCATTTGAATCCTCTCAAAACTGAGAAGGAAAAAAAAAACTAGTGTAGATCCACATATAAGTTCTCAAATTGAAAGAATCTTATTCATTTATGTTAATGGAGGGTACATGTTGAATCTTATGCCAATCCTCTCCTTCTTCTTCTCGAAGCCCCGCTTTCAATTGTTGAGGCATGTCACATGGTGTCAATTTTCAACGTAGGTCATCAAACCATACTGCTACATGAAGCCTCGCTTTCAATTGTTGAGGCATGTCTGCAGCATCAATTTTCAATGTAGGTCATCCAACTGCAACCATACCGCTACATGAAGCCTCGCCTTCAATTGTTAAGGCATGTCCTGCAGCATCAATTTTCAATGTAGGTCATCCAACCATACTGCTATGTGGGCTAACTCATCAATAGAGAAGAAAAATGGGACTCGAATACCATCCACCCAAAACATTCCTTGTTCAGCCATTTCATCCAACAGTTAACATGCATGACATCAGGAGGTGTTACACATTGGGGTTTTCAGCTTTTAGAAGTGATGCCATTGTTCAGGACCTAAAATGCTGATATTATGGTCCACGCACCAAAAATCTGAAAAAGAGGCCCAACTTGTACAAACTGGAAAGTAAAATAAAATAGCACAGTAATAAAGAAACTCATAATTTAAGATGGTTGATTATTTTTTATTTTTATTATTATTATTATTATTTTAAACACAAGCACACACACCCCCACACACTAATGCCCTAGTGGGATTTCACCACCTATGGATACTCTAACCCTTGACCAAGTGTTGAAACTCTTAAGAGTCTACCATTGGAGCAGGAGTATAGATCTAGATACCTTTAATGATTAGATACTATCTGAATAACTTATAAGGTTATTTCCATTGGGATGAACTGAAAACTTTGTGGCACAACATTTGTTTCAATTACATGCATTCAATTCTATGGTTTCATATCATGTAACTCATTTCAGTTTTGGATTTGCTTCATTTTAAGATATATCTAATATGAACTGACAAAATGAATGAATGAAATGAATTTCTCACAAACTGTATGGTAAGCTAACATAGCTTTTAACTGTAGAACTTTCTAAATAGACAATTTGTGCGTAAAATAAATTGTTGTACATGAAAGTTCACGTGCAATGGTGTATTAGAACACTTTTTTTTATAAAAAAAATACTTAGTAGCATATAACACCACTTTCCATGGAAGGCAAGTTGATAGAGAAAATGGGTTCAAGGTGCAAGATTGATTTAAAGGGCCTGTATTTCTTGAACTACTCAACAACGTGTACTGCATTTCATTAAACTATCAAGATTCTTCTCTACATTAGGAAAAAAAAATCTGCAGAATATATAGAAATTCAAACAAAAAAATAATAATAAGGAAAAATATCATCATTCAACAAAAGCACAATAGAAATCAAACTAACTAATCAAAAACCCCGAATACTTCCCACAGACTACCGAAATTCAATGAAAATCACAGCATTACATCAAAAAAATCAATGACCCTATATTTTCGAAACTTGGGTGGGGCCCAACGCAAATCAACGGTGGGCATCCCCCTCCCAACTGTTCCTTCTCGCGTGGCCCACCTGAGTGATGGATCCACCTGATTCATGGGAAAAAATTCTCAAATCCCTAAATCCCTAAATCCCTAAATCATTTCAATTGGTATTGAGATTGAGAGAGAGAGAGAGATACCTGTCAACCGAGCTTTAGAGAGGGCGGTGGAGAGAGGGCGCGGTGGAGAGAGAGAGAGAGAGCACTGAGAGAGACAGAGAGACAGAGAGATAGGGCGCGGTGGAGAGAGTGAAAGGGCCTAGCTATATGCCCTAGAGGGGGGGTGAATAGGGCAATGCCAAATAAAACTAATAACAGCGGAATAATAAAAGAAATAAAGCACAATGCTGAATTTAAAATAATTTCAATAGCCTAAAATAAAGAGAATGATACTTTATCAGTTCTAAGGACAACCTTACACCAAAAACCAAAGGTTTAAGGTAGGACAACCTTATTTCTAAAACGTCCTTTGTATCACAGATCAATGAGGAATAAAAAGCAAGGAAATCAAAATAACTTGCAGAAAATAAATCTTAAGTTATTACAACATTCATCCACACTTGCTTGAAATAAAATGATTACAACATTCATCCATGAACTCAATCCACAAAACAGAATGAATAAAGAAATGAAAGAATAAAGCACATCCACAACACAACGATATATAGTGGTTCGCCTGTGTGTACACCAACTGTTATCCAACAGCCACACAGAATGCTACTCCACTCCTAATATCCTCACACAGTGGATATTAGCATGCACTATCAAAATAGGTTTCACAGGTTCACCTAAAACCTTTACAATTGTGTCTTTGATCTCGGGCTTACACAATCCAAAAACCCAACAATCTGAGTTTTCTGGCTCTCCTCAGATAACTAATACAATGAGATTTTTCTAGCAAATCTCAAAAAAAACTAAAGAAAGTAAATTACACAAATGTAAAATACTTGAATCACCTTTTGAAGTAGCCCGGTAGAACCAATCGGAGTAGAAGTTCGATTCAACGTTCAAAGTCCAATACTCACTTTAAGAATGGTTCTAAGTCTAATTGATTTTAGATCAAAAGGGCTAGTTCTATTTGATTTTGAATCCAAGAAAAAGGAATATAAAAATTTCCCTTTTCTAATGAGATTGGAATGTAGATCAAAATCAAATAAAAAATAAGCTAGCAAAAGGAATATAAAATAAGCACAAAGTAGCTTAAAAAAAATATAAACTTATCTCAGAGTATAGCCTAAAAAATGCTTTAATAGAGTTGAATTGAATTGCTAAAACTCTGAAGTTCGTGCTCTATTTATAGCCTGAAAAATTCCGTCTACGACTGGTCTTAGGATCCTAGGACTGGTCGTAGCTTCAAAGATTTTTAAAGATTTCCACGGGATAAGATTTTACTGTTCCACGACCGGTCCTGAGTAGCCTACGATCGGTCGTGGGCCACCTACGACTGGTCGTGGGTCACCTACGACCGGTCGTAGGACCCCCGGTTTACTTGCTGGAGTTTGAGTCATAGGGCTAAGACTGGTCGAAGGATGAGTCGTAGAACTCACAGGACTGGTCGTAGGATGTCCAGGACTGATCGTAGGACAACCAGAAAGATCCAAAAATCTTCAACAACTTAGGACTGGTCCTGAAAAACTTAAGACTGGTCATAGCAGAGCTAGGACTGGTCTTGAAGTCCCTAGGACTGGTCTTAGAATAGCCCAAACAAGTATATTAAAATATATGAATTATGTATCCAGAATGACCTACAGTAAAGCCCATCCTAAGGTCAATCTAAGGTCAAACAAATCTTAAAAGTGAGATGGACATTGAAAGTATGTACACTCAGATGACCCTTAAGAGAAGCTTGAGAATATAAAAATCTTGTAGTAGGCCTTCTTGAGCTTGATCTTGACTTGACACAGTCTTCTACTATACTTGAACTTGATTGTGTCTTGAGCATGCATACTTGAAAATTGAATTCTTCATCCATGGCTTGAAACGTTCTTCATTTAAGTTTTTATCTTGCATGCGATGTCTTGATTGTAATGAATCGTCTCAAACATGAAACACAAGATATACAAGACATAGATATAGGTTTTGGCACGACAAAATTTGATAACCAAAGGGATATGAAATCATAGCACTTACAATCTCCCCCTTTGTCAAATTTGTGACAAAGCACATAACATAGAAGATAATAAGGAATCATGAGCCATAAAATCACAAATTACTATACTCCCCCTAAGTAATACAAATACTGCTCATTTAAATAATCAATAACATCAATACAATATATTCTCATCCACATATCTTTCTCAATCAATCAATTCCAATCAATTCAAACCAAATTGCTCCCCTTTCCATACTACTCCCCTTTACCATACTACTCCCCCTTTTTGTCACAAAATGACAAGGGAAAGTCAAATAGGAAAGGCACAACATCATAAAGAGTAAGAGTAAACAGATAATGAGAAAGAAATATGGAAGGTCATAGCATATTTCAAAATATAAACCAGAAACATCAAGTCATTATCAAAGTTAATACAATATCGAAAATAAAAGATACGAAAATGTTATACACTTCAAAAGATAATTCGTCTAATCAGATCCAGAGAAGGGAGCAGGGATAGAAGGATCAATCTGGTGTAAGCCCCTATTAATGCGACGAAGATATTTTCACATATATTTGAACTGCATATCATGGGCTATCCTCATGTTATCAACCTTCTCCTCCAATGCATGAAGGCGTGCATCATGACTAGATGGATCGTAATCAAGATCATTTGGCGAATCAGTTTCTATATCATCAAATATCTCATCCATATTAATATCTTGTTGAGGAAGATCGCTAGCTTCCCCTTCATTTTCGGCTTCACCACCAACACCACCTTCATCAACTTGTCCAAGAAGCAAATCCAACTTCATCTTATTAAGATTGGAATTGTTAAAAATAAGATAATGAATTGGTGCCTCATTAATAGGTTTATCGACAAGCATGTGAGTGGCTAAAACAGTCAAAAGATAACCAAACGGAATATCACTATGACCCGGATGGAGACGAAACTGTATAATGAAATGACAAGTCAAAGAAGGAAGACAGACTATGGTACCAGAAGCAATAGAATGCAACACACGAACCATGAAAGAAGTCAACTCGGTTTTATTACTGGACCGAGGATACACATTGGAAATGAAGAAATGATGTAACACTCTGTATCTAGGTAACAAATACTTTGAAGGGAGCGCATTCCCTTTGTGTGTCCATTGTGTATCAATTTTACATAAATCTCTTATTAACATGTATTTTTTCGATTCAGATAGTTTATCGTATAAAGTATGAATCGGTATACCTTCATCATTAATAGGTATATCCATAATACCTGATATCAAATGACGGTCTACTTTTAAATTTCCCTTTTCTAGTATCAATTGAAAAAGTTAAATTATCAAGAGAAAATTCTGAGATGCATGCTACCATTGATTGGGCAATGGACTGGTATGCAGGCCCACCCCAAAGAAAAATATTAGTCCAGCTAACAGATTCAAGTAGAGGGACAATACCATATGAAGCAATGTGATTGAGATCAGCGGTATGCTCAACGATAATTTTACAGACACGTAAATCTCGTACATCTTGAGAATCATTTTCGGGTGACCGAAGGTGCCGTTTATTTATCGGTGTAGATCTAGATGAAGATGGACCATGGGATGTTTTCTTCTTTCCTCTAGCATCCATATTCAAAAAGATATATAAAGAGCAAGAGAAATGCACAAAAGAAAGGATGAGTTTTCTCTAGATCAGCAAATTGAGAAGAAACCCTTGAAAAACCCAACAAGAGATGAAATCTACCTACACAATGATCAAATCAAAGCATAGAGAGCATGAATCTTTAAAAAAAATGATGAAATAGGACTCACCTTAAAGAAAAATAAGAAATCCTATGACTGGTCGAGCCATGACTCGTCGTAGGTCGGAGTGGAAATGAAGAAGAAAGGGATTTTTTCCAAATATATCATGTTCACGAGTTCCATGACCGGTCGAGTGCGATGCATGACCGGTCGTACCACGACTGGTCGTGTACAGCCACGACCGGTCGAGTATCGACCAAAAATACATATTTTAATGAAAAAAATAAAATTTAAACACAAATAATACTAAATATAGTACACTATGATACATGCAAGCAAGAATATTCAATATAAAATGCACATATCAAGATCAAATTTTAATTTATTAAACCTGCTTTTGTCGAGCGGTTTAGTAAATATATTAGCAAGTTGAGTTTCGGTTGGTATATATTCTAAGGAAATAACTTTTTTTTCAACCAACTCACGAATATAATGATACCTAATGTCAATGTGCTTAGTACGTGAATGTTGGATTAGATTTTTGGAAATATTTATAGCATTGGAATTATCACAATGTAAGATCATTGAATCTTGATTAATTCCATAATCGCTTAGCATGCGTTTCATCCAAACTAGTTGAGTACATGCATATCCAGCTGCAATATACTCAGCCTCAGCAGTGGAGAGTAATATTGAGCTTTGCTTCTTACTGAACCAAGACACTAAGCAATTTCCAATGTAAAAATAACCACCACTAGTTGATTTTCTATCATCGATATTATCGGCCCAATCAGCATCTGAATACCCAACTAATTGAACACTAGTATCAAAAGGATACCAAAGACCTAGATTTATAGTACTTGTGACATATCAAATAATCCGTTTAACAGTAGTAAGATGTGATTCCTTAGGATTAGACTGATATCTCGCACAAATACCAACACTAAACGCGATATCAGGTCTACTTGCAGTAAGATACAACAAACTACCAATCATACTATGATATAGTTTATGATCTATATCTTTACCTATAGAGTCTTTTGAGAGTCTTAACGTTGTACTCATAGGAGTATCAAAGTTCTTACCATTCTCAAATCCAAACCTTTTAACCAAATTTGAAGCATATTTGGTGTGGGAAATGAAAATTCCATCAGGTTGTTATTTTACTTGCAACCCTAGGAAATAGTTTAGTTCGCCGACCATGCTCATTTCGAACTTTGATTTCATTAACTCTGTAAACTCAATAGACATGTTAGAGCAAGTTGATCCATAAATAATATCATCAACATAAATTTGAACCATCAAAATATCATTATTATGCTTCTTAACAAAGAGCGTTTTATCGACACTTCCTACTTGAAAGCTATGACTAAGTAAGAATTTAGTCAATTTCTCATACCATGCCCTGGGCGCTTGTTTTAGACCATAGAGAGCCTTTTTGAGACGAAATACATGGTCAAACAACTTGGGGTCTTCAAACCCTGAAGGTTGTTCAACATACACCTCTTCATGTAAATCGCCATTCAAGAAGGCACTTTTTATATCCATCTAATAATTCTTAAATTTTCTAAAGCATGCGATGAAAATAAAAAGTCTGATTGCTTCAAGGCAAGCGACTGGAGCAAAGGTTTCATCATAATCGATGCCTTCAATCTGAGTGTACCCTTTTATAACCAGTCTAACCTTATTTCGTATTATATTTCCAAGCTCATCAGGTTTATTTTTAAAGATCCATTTTGTTCCAATAATGTGTTTATCTTTAGGTCTAGGAACAAGATACCAGACATCATTACGAACAAATTGATTTAGTTCATCCCGCATAGAAACTATCCAATTTTCGTCAGAAAGTGCTTCTGTCATGTTAACCGGTTCAATTTGGGATGTAAAACAAACATAATTACATATGTTCTCAAGTTGTTTGCGAGTACGAACTCCAGTGAGATTTCAAGTATTTGATTGGTTGGATGATCTTTGACAGTCCTTGGTTCAAATTCTTTTTGACTTGATGAGGTATCTTGATTGTCGATAATAAGAGCTTCATCATCATCTGAACTCGGAGCTGGTGTATTCAAATGATCATCAATGACCACATTGATGGACTCTTAAATCACACCAGTTCTCTTATTTAGAACCCTATAAGCTCGACTGTTCAAAGAATAACTAAGAAAAATACCTTCATCACTCTTCGTATCAAACTTTCCCAAATTTTCACGATCACATAAAATATAACACTTGCTGCCAAAAACCTGAAAGTATTTGACACTAGGTTTCTTTTCAAACCATAATTCATAAGCAGTCTTATTATCAGATTTACTGGTATAAACCCAATTAATAATATAACATGCGGTATTAACTGCTTCAGCTCAAAGATTTCTAGAAAGCTTCATGCTATTCAACATAACATTAGCCATATCCTGAAGCACTCTGTTTTTTCTTTCGACTATACCATTTTGTTGCCATGTTTTGGGTGAAGAGAATTCATGTGATATTTCCTGATCGCTACAGAATTTCTCAAAACTACTATTTTTGAATTCGGATCCATGATCACTACGGATCTTACTAACATGAGAACCTTTCTCATTTTGAATTCGTTTGATGACCTTTTTCACTTCATCTAGGGTTTCAGTTTTATCTTTTAAGAACGATACCCAAGTGAATCTGGTATAGTCATCTACGATAACTAAGATGTATTTTTTACCTCCTCGATTCTCTGATCTGGTTGGTCCAATAAGATCCATATGGAGAAGCTCGAGTGGTCTAGATGTGGTATTAGAGTTCACTTTCTTGTGAGAGCTCCTAGTCTATTTTCCCAACTGGCATTCACCACATATTTTGTCTACTTTTTACAATTTGAGTAGACCTCTAATTAGTTCTCATTTGCTCAATCTAAATAAGTTCCGATAGTGTACATGTCTAAGGCGTTTATGTCATAATTCAGTCTCATTGGTATGGACCATGTAACATGATTGAGTAGATGAGCTTGCATCACTAACGATGTAGCAGTTTTCAGAAGTTCTGCGACCAGTTAATATAACAGAACCCTTTTTTATTAAGAATCTCACAACCTTGATTAGAAAACTTCACACTATGGTTATTATCGCATATATGAGAAATGCTAAGTAGGTTGTGTTTCAAGCCCTCAATATATAAAACATTCTTAAA
Source organism: Magnolia kwangsiensis (assembly GCA_037074715.1). Classification (NCBI taxonomy): domain Eukaryota; kingdom Viridiplantae; phylum Streptophyta; class Magnoliopsida; order Magnoliales; family Magnoliaceae; genus Magnolia; species Magnolia kwangsiensis. The sequence continues at coordinate 203,069,818 of CM073571.1, forward strand.
TAAGGGAAGGTTATAAAGCTGAACCGAACCTTGGCCAATGATCTTACAATTGCTTCCATCACCAAATGTGACGGACCCGTCAGTCATATCTTTTAGATTGGTGAATAAAGCTTTGTCACCTTTCATATGCCTAGAGCAACCACTATCTAGGTACCACTTTGAATGGCTTGTAGCTTTAAAAGCAGTGTGGGCAACCAAGCAGTCAACTTTAGGAACCCATTTTAGAACTGTTTTGGGTTTAGGAGTATAGATGGTCTTTTTCTGTCTGTTATTATAGGAGAGACCTATAGAGTTAGACTTTAATAGCTCCTTGAGAAGATCAATTATTTTTTCAACCAATCGATTTCGATTTTGAAAATTAAAGTTGACATAGCTACCTGTCGATTTTTGAAAAGTCCTTGAATTTTTGGAAAAACCTTGATAAGTATTCTTTTCTTTTGAGATTGAAGACTCTCCTTTTACAAATTTAGGAGCAATGTTCTTTTGTTTAGGAGATATATTCTTATCATAGCCCAACCCGGATCGATTGCCACATTTTCTTGATCCGGACAATAAGTTTTTCAATTTAGGATCACCTTGGGCATTTCTCCATGAGTCTTTCAAACTCAGAAGAGAAGCTACCTCATTTTTTAGTTTCTCATTTTTGGATCTCAAATCTTCAATTTTGGAGGTTTGAAATCTAAATCACATTTGGTTTTTTCGAAAGAATCGGAAATATGAGACTTTTCTAAAACAAGAGACTCATAATCTTCCTTAAGCTTAGAAAATTTTTCTTTTTGTAATTTAAGCTTGACGGCAATTTTACAACTCTCCTTATAAAGGGCATTATAAGCATCCTGAAGGTCATCTTCATTATCGCAATCACTATTTAGATTTTCTTCACTAGATATATCATCATCATTTGAAAAGGTGATCTTGGCTAGAGTCATAAGGGCTTTAACATCTTCGCCAGACTCAGTTTCAAAATTTTCTGATTTAGAAGAGGATTCAGAATCAGATGATTCATCCCAAGTAGCCATCATGCTTTTCCTTTTTGATTTGTCCTTTTTAGAACACTTGTTAGCTAAATGCCCATACTCTTGATAGTTGTAACATTGACTATCTTTCAAGGATTTTCGAGTTCTAGGTTTAGATCGTCTCTTATTATTTGACTTTTGAAAATCAACTTTTTTCTTGCTTTTGAAAATTTTGTAAAACTTTTTTGCTAAAAGCACCATATCATCTTCGGAATTTTTTAAATTCGAAGTGCTCTCTTGTGAAACATTTTTAGATAATTTGAGAGCAATAGATTTTCCTTTAGGAGCTTTAAAGGATAACTCGTAGGTTTGAAGTGAACCAACTAGTTCCTCAACCCTCATGGTATCCGTATCACGAAGTTCCTGAATCGCGGTTACTTTAGAATTGAACCGTTCAGGAAGTGAGCGTAGTATCTTTGCGCACACTTTACTTTCTGAAATTCTATCACCAAGACTCCACATAGAGTTCATAATGTCATTTAATCTATTATAGAAGTCCATAAACATCTCATTCTCTTCCATATGAATTTTTTCAAATTTAGTTGTGAGGAGTTGGACTTTAGATTTCTTGACAATAGATGTACCTTCGTGTGTCATTTCTAATACATCCCATGCTTGTTTTGCATTTTCACAAGAGATGATTCTTTTGAATTCATCTGGTGATAATGCACAAGTAATTGCATTTAGTGCTTTTGCATGGTACTTCTTTCACTTTTCTGAAGTGTAGTCCAAAGAGAATAAGCCGTTACTTTCATTGATTTTGAACCATTTTCATTAGTTACTTCAGTGATAGGAGGGTTCCATTCATTCATTGTGGCCAGCCACACACTTTCATCCAAGGATTTAAGGAAGATCCTCATCCTGGCTTTCCAATAAGCATAGTTTGTGTCATTAAAGGGTGGTGGCCTAGTGACTGATAGGCTATCAAAATTTGACATCTTAATATAGCTTAGATCGTTAGCTCGGAAAATTAATCCAATAAATAAACAATAAGCACAAGATAGTAGGCTCTGATACCACTTGAAAGGGCATAGCTATATGCCCTAGAGGGGGGGGGGGGGGGGGGGGGGTGAAAGGGCAATGCCAAATAAAACTAATAACAGCGGAATAATAAAAGAAATAAAGCATAATGCTGAATTTAAAGTAATCTCAATAGCCTAAAATAAAGGGAATGATACTTTATCAGTTCTAAGGACAACCTTACACAAAAAACCAAAGGTTTAAGGTAGGACAACCTTATTTCTAGAACGTCCTTTGTATCACAGATCAATGAAGAATAAAAAGCAAGGAAATCAAAACAACTTGCAGAAAATAAATCCTAAGTTATTACAACATTCATCCACACTTACTTGAAATAAAATGATTACAACATTCATCCACGAACTCAATCCACAAAACAGAATGAATAAAGGAATGAAAGAATAAAGCACATCCACAACACAACGATATATAGTGGTTCGCATGTGTGTACACCAACTGTTATCCAACAGCCACACAGAATGCTACTCCACTCCTAATATCCTTACACAGGGGATATTAGCATGCACTATCAAAATAGGTTTCACAGGTTCGCCTAAAACCTTCACAATTGTGTCTTTGATCTAGGGCTTACACAATCCAAAAACCCCACAATCTGAGTTTTCTGGAAAATCTCAAATAAAACTAAAGAAAGTAAATTACACAAATGTAAAATACCTGAATCACCTTTTGAAGTAGCCCGGTAGAACCAATCGGAGCAGAAGTTCGATTCAACGTTCAAAGTCCAATACTCACTTTAAGAATGGTTCTAAGTCTAATTGATTTTAGATCAAAAGGGCTAGTTCTATTTGATTTTGAATCCAAGAAGAAGTAATATCAAAAATTCCCCTTTTCTAATGAGATTGGAATGTAGATCAAAATCAAATAAAAAATAAGCTAGTAAAAGGAATATAAAATAAGCACAAAGTAGCTTAAAATAAATACAAACTTATCTCAGAGTATAGCCTAAAGAATGCTTTAATAGAGTTGAATTGAATTGCTAAAACTCTAAAGTTCGTGCTCTATTTATAGCCTGAAAAATCCCGTCTATGACTGGTCTTAGGATCCTAGGACTGGTCGTAGCTTCAAAGATTTTTAAAGATTTCCGCGGGATAAGATTTTGCTATTCCACGACCGGTCCTGAGTAGCCTACAACCGGTCGTGGGTCACCTACGACTGGTTGTGGGTCACCTACGACCGGTCGTAGGACCCGTAGTTTACTTGCTGGAGTTTGAGTCGTAGGGCTAAGACTGGTCGAAGGATGAGTCGTAGAACTCACAGAACTGGTCGTAGGATGTCTAGGATTGGTCGTAGGACAACCAGAAAGATCCGAAAATCTTCAACAACCTAAGACTAGTCCTGAAAAACTTAAGACTGGTCGTAGCAGAGCTAGGACTGGTCTTGAAGTCCCTAAGACTGGTTTTAGAAAAGCCTAAACAAGTATATTAAAATATATGAATTATGTATCCAGAATGACCTACAGTAAAGCCTATCCTAAGGTCAATCTAAGGTCAAACAAACCTTAAAAGTGAGATGGATAGAAAACACAAACATCAGCTTAATCCAAAACTTCTATGGTCTCCAAGAAATTTTAAATGGTATAGGTTCAATCACACTATTTCCTGTGGTGTGGTCCACTTGAGCTTTGGATATGCTTCCTTTCTGTTCTTTAGACCTCAAATAATCTATTAACATGGATGAATGGATTGGATAAAATAAATAAATAATGGTGGACCCCACAGAGTTTACTCTAATAAAGGTAACGAGTAACTCAAATGTAGTGGAGAAAGGTTTCCTTATAACATTTGTAATCATATATTGGGCCTGCATAAATGTGATTCACATATCCAACACACTCATTATGTGTGTCCCACTTAGATGAGGGGTCAGACAAAGTTTCAACTGCATCCAAAACTCATGTGGGCCCCACCAAGTGCTTTTATATTTTTTTAGGATGTCTTCACATAGTTTTAAATGGTATGGCCCACTTGAGTTTCATTTACCGATTATTTTTGAGATATCTCATAACCTAAAGGAGAGACATTAAATCCATGGTGTTGATGTTCGACAGACATCATGATGGGGCCCATAAAACTTACTAACATTAATTCTTAGGTTCTCATGAGGTCAGTAAGTTGGGTCACAATTTTAACCAGAATATTTGGCCCATTTTACATGTCTAGTGCATTCACTCTATTTTACCGATCAATACTCTCAATTTGCAAAATCTCAAAAATTTTCTCATATTTTAATTTTTTCTCAAAATTTTCAAAATGCCAATTTTTCTCTTCAAAAGTATTATTTTATTCTCAAAATTTTTCTTAAACATATTTAAAATTTCTAAACTTTTCAATATTCTTTTTCGTGTGATATTAAAAATTATTTAAATATTACCTTTTAATTATATATATATATATATATATATATATATATATATATATATATATATATATATATATATATATAGGTTATAGGCAAAAAAAATTTAAAATTAAAACATTTTTACATTATTACTGACGATTTTTGGCCTTCGAAAATTTTTTTTAGGAAAAACACTTTTACCGATGAACGTTTTCGTCGGTAAAAGTCTTCTCGCCACTATTTTCATCACCCCACGAAAATTTGCTTTTTCAATTTTTTTGGTAAAAAATTCAAAAGACCCTTTAGCTACGAATACCTTCGTAGGTAAATATGGGTTTTACCTACGAAATTACAATTCGTAAGTCTGAAAAATTCAAAAGACCCTTCAGCTACGAATATTTTCTTAGGTAAAGATGAGTTTTACCTACGAAATTACAGTTTGTAGGTAAAAGTAACGTTTTTTGCCTCAAAAGACCCTTTAGCTACGAATAATTTCGTAGGTAAAGATGAGTTTTACCTATGAAATCAGACTTCGTAGGTAAACGTAAAGTTTTTGATTTTTAGTTTTTTATAAAAATTGAAAAGACCCTTTAACTACGAATAGTAGGTAAAGATGGGTTTTACCTACAAAATTACATTTCGTAGGTAAAAGTAAGGTTTTCGATTTTTTTTGTTAAATTTAAAAGACCCTTTAGCTACGAATATTTTCGTAGGTAAAGATGGGTTTTACCTACGAAAGTAGAATTCGTAGGTAAAAGTAAGATTTTGGATTTCTTATTTTTTGAAAAATTCAATAGACCCTTCAGCTATGAATATTTTCGTAGGTAAAAGTAAGGTTTCAAGACCCTTTAGCTACGAATATTTTCACAGGTAAAGATGAGTTTTTACCTATAAAATTACATTTCGTAGGTAAAAGTAAGGTTTTCGATTTTTGGTTTTTTTAAATATTCAAAAGACCCTTTAGCTACGAACATTTTCATAGGTAAAGATGGGTTTTACCTACGAAATTACATTTCGTAGGTAAAAGTAAGGTTTTCGATTTTTGGTTCTTTTAAATATTCAAAAGACCCTTTAGCTACAAACATTTTCGTAGGTAAATATGGGTTTTACCTACAAAATTAGAATTCGTAAGTAAAAGTAAGGTTTCAGTTTTTGGAAATTCAAAAGACCTTCAGCTACAAATATTTTTGTAGGTAAAGATGGGTTTTACCTACAAAATTATATTTCGTAGGTAAAAGTAAAGTTTTCAATTTTGTAGAATTCAAAACATCATTTAGCTACGAATATTTTCGTACGTAAAGATGGGATTTTTTGATTACGCAACACCCTTTGGCTATGAACAGTTTTGTAGGTAAAGATGGGTTAGAAAATTCAAAACACCCTTTGACTACGAATAGTTTTATAAGTAAAGATGGGTTTTACCTACAAGAGTATATTTCGTAGGTAAAAGTAAAGTTTTTGATTTTTTAGAATTCAAAACATCATTTAGCTACGAATATTTTCATAGGTTAAAATGGGATTTTTTTATTACGCAACACCCTTTGGCTACGAACAGTTTTGTAGGTAAAGATGGGTTAGAAAATTCAAAACACCCTTTGGCTACGAATAGTTTCGTAGGTAAAGATGGGTTTTACCTAATAAAGTTTTCGATTTTTTAGAATTCAAAACATCATTTAGCTGCGAATATTTTCGCAGGTAAAGATGAGATTTTTTGATTACCCATTAGCTAGGAATATTTTCGTAGCTAAAGATTTGTTTTTACCTACGAAATTGCATTTCGTAGGTAAAAATTCAAAACAACCTTTGGCTTTGAATATTTTCGTTGGTAAAGGTGGGTAAAAGTAATGTTTTCAATTTTTTATTTTTTGAAAAAGGCAAAAGACCCTTTAGCTACGAAAAATTTCGTAGGTAAATATGGGTTTTACCTACGAAATTAAATTTTCAACGAAAATAATTTTCGTCGGTAAAAGTCATCTTTACCTACGAAAATTATTTCCATAGGTAAAAGTTTCGTAGGTAAAAACCATATTTCTTGTAGTGATCTGATGTACGACAAGCCACAAAGCATACGTTCACTAGATATCTAGAAAAGTAGGGAGGTTGAGAAGGGAGTAAATGTCATGATGGATGCTTGTATGTAAATGGATCCTTGGCTTGATCTCTAAGTAGGCTAGGATGTGGGTTGCACCATGATTAACTGGGCTAGGTTAGGAAGTTAAGATGGCTAAAAGGCAAGGAGTGAGTTAAGAAGGTGGCTGAAAAATCTGGACCTTAAGGCTTGGGAGCACCTCCTCACCCTCACTCTCTTCCTCTCTCTCTCTCTCCCTCTCACTCTCCTTTTCACTTAAGTTTGTAAGTGAAGAGTGAATCTTCTTCTTAGTGTGTCTGGAAATGAGAAGAGGAGAGGGCTATTTATAGCCTTCTCCAATGGCATTATTGTAATTTCTGAGTTTGAGAGGGGTAAAGGGTGAGGTGGTAAGTGGTGATTGGTTGTGGAGAGAGGAATGCCACATGACACTCTCTCATTGGCCATGGGGGGCTGTAAAAAGGTAAATAGTGAAAAATTAGAGGTTAATTTCAGAGAAAAGTTAACTTTTGGGCGCTGGAATAGCTGTCCACATGCGGGCCGTGTGGGGCGGCATTTGAAGTACCCCAGGCAGTAGTTAGAGTGCTGCGACTACCGCCCAGGCCTGGTTCGGGCTGGGCTCGCACGTGCAGGCTTTGTGCGTTATGCGAGTTCACCTAAAAGTCTTCTTTAGGGTTTTTTGGTTCAGAAAAGTGGGTTTTGGCTTAGATAAGGGGGTCCTGGTTAGGATATAGGGTATAAGCAGGGTTGTATGTGTGCTGAATGGTTTGGATCACGGTTTCAGTTTACGGATTGGGGACTTTTGGTCAGGGTTTGGTTTGAGTTGCGATTAAGGTTCAGTTTAAAGCATGATCATGGTTCAGGGATAGTCTTAGCCTTCTCAAGATGTAGCCTAGGGGGGTGTCTACAGATGCCCCTCTTGGACCGAGGTTCCAAGCAACCGAAGGTCAAAGCGAGTTGACACCCCACCCTTCTAGTCAGAAGAACAAGGTAGTGACTCGAATCTGTTGTCAGTCATTATATCATTGTCAGTCAACTGTTTGGAAAAGAGATGACTCGCACATATCATGAGGGTTGAGGAAAATGTTATGATTGCCTCTTGCGCATTCGTCGCGGCTTTACGGATCACCAATTATAACCCTTTCACATCAGATTGTTAATAGCATTGGAGGGTAAGTCTGAAAAGTAGGGGCCTCTACGCATTCGCCGCAGCTTTACGAGGATTTCCGTACTATTTGATCTATTTTTCTTTTACTACGTAATCACCCTAGGAGTATTCGGTCTGTTTGATTGTCAAAGTGGTTAGCTTCCCTACGCATTGCTGTGGCCTTACGGGGAATTCACTATGCCGACTTGGACTCAATCAAATTTTTTGAATATCTTGGACTAGGTATGTGCGAGTAATCTTTTTCCATGCAATCTGTTGATTCTAATACTTTGGTTTCAATGGATTGTTGTCACTTCGAGTTTGATTGTTCTCTTCAGAGATGAATCTATTCATTTTTACTAGCATTTGTACGACTGTCCAGATATAGAGATTGGACCAATCATACATATATCATGTACGGATTCGATCGTCCCTTGGGAAAACAGGAAGAGATTAAATCTTATTTAGCTGTGTGCACTAGCCGTAACTGGAGAATATGGAAGATTCCTCAGTGTATTGCGTGCCGCATGTGGTTTGGAAAAGAAAAATCTATTCCCTTTGGAGCTAGACTCCTTAGGAATTTTATTTGAAAAAATATATTTTTTAGATTTTTTGAAAGATATTCGTTCAATTTCGCAAGTGGGCGTCGTCGATCGATTTTTATTTAAAAAAGTCAGATGGCCTCCACTAATAAATTAATGGGGCTTGATGAGTTAGAAGAAGTGTCCTTTTTGAGGCTATACTTCTTGGGGATTTGTTCAATTTTTGGCAATTTGGTAACTTCGGGATTTGGATTTTTCTGGAAATTTTGGAGATTTTTTTTTTGGGAAATTTCTGGGATTTTGGGGGATTTTTCAGATTCTTTTTGGGAATTTTTTGGAAATTTTGGGGATTTTTCAGATATATATATATATATATATATATATATATATATATATATATATATATATATATATATATATATATATATATTTGGAGGGTTATTTTGATAATGAAAACTTGGGGCTATTTTGGTAAATTTTAAAAATTTAGGGGATGTTTTGATAAATTTTGAAAAACACATTTTTTTTTGAATTTTATACAACAGTCCAAAGGGAGGACTGGTCCTTCACACCAGCCCATGGGGGACAGCCCACTACCCCATGTTTTCTTTTGGTCAGGCGGCAATCCAGCTACTGCCGATTCGGCGTTTGGACCGCTGGTTCGTTGGGTGCATCAGTCTGTCCGGTGTGGTCCTCTCCCCTATTTGAATTCAGCTCTTGGGACTTTTAGGGACACCATTGGTGGTCCCTGGAGCTATCTTTGAGAAGTTTTTGTTGGGTTTTTGAGCCATCCTTTTCTTCTATTTCGGGTAATCCTGGCCAATGAATTCCTCTTGGATCTCTGCTGGGCCATCTTTTTAAGGAGTTTTTGATGGATTAGATCTTCCTTGGGGTTTGAAGAGGGTCATGATCAGGACTTGTCAGGCCATCCTGATTGGATCCGATCCGTTGGATTTTGCTGGACTGATTTATTTTGGGCCATATAGTTGGCTGGATTGCTGTAAAAACATTTGGTTTGTTTTTTTTTTTTTTTTTTTCTGTTGTTGGGAGTGGGGTGTGATAAGAAAGGGGGCCCCACCCTTTATTTTGATTTCCTATTTTGTTCTTCTTTTTTTAATTGGAATTATTGGTGATGATCTGGACCATTGGATGGATGATCTGGACCGTTAGATGGATGATCTGGGGTTCACTTGAATGTGTTGGTGGCATGAATTGTGATAGTTGGCCATTTTTTGTGAATGATGGATGGGTGGGATTTTTGAAGTGGGCCCCACATCATGTTCCTAACATGTCCAGATATATGGATAGGATTTATGGTGGTTGGTGATTTTTTGAAAGTGGTCCCTGGAAAGAAGTTCTTAGAACATGGGCATTAAGATGGGCTTTTTTAAAATGGGCCTGGGGCCTTTAAAATGGGCCTTGGAATAGGATTTTTGAAGTGGGCCTTAGGCTTTTGACAATGGGCCTTGAGCCTTTGAAATGGGCCTTGGGCTTTTTGAAGTGGGCCTTGGGCTGTTGAAATGGGCCTTGAGCCTTTGGAAATGGGCTTTGGGCTTTTGACAATGGGCCTTTGGAATTGGGCCTTGGGATGGGCTACTTGTGTACTTGCATTTGTAGCATGCCCCGACGTGGTAAAAATGAAGCTAGCTCCTCACGTCAATCGGCCGATCCATGTTACGTACCGAGAGAGGGCTGACATTTATCCGACATAGCTCGGGAAGGTGGTGTACCCACGGTATTGAGAGGACATAGGGTCAGGACACACTGGCCTGACTTGTTCTAAGATCCACAGCCGTTGTTCTTCGAGGTCTTAGAGCGTACCCATTTGCTCACCTGTTCTGGGTCCGTCTAAGTTAGACAAATATGTCTCTCTTGTCTGCCTTGGCTGAGCGGTGGCACTCTAAGACTCATACTTTCCAGCTGCCTTTTGGAGAGTAGGGCATTACCCCATACGACATATATATGCAGCTGGGCCTTCGATATGACGGGGGATTTGTCTCCTTCGAGGATGATCTTCCGGTGCCTACTGAGAACGATTAGATGGGATTGTTGAAGATGATGCCAGATGCAGCGGATTTTACCAGTCCTCGTTTCAAGCTTCTTTGGCTATTGTCAAATTTTATCAGACGCATCCCCGAGACCGAAGCGGCAGCTATGGTGAAGGTTCGTGCCCTGATTTTGTACACTATGGGTGTGATGATTTTCTACCATGGGAATGAGTTGTCGAGTTCCATTTTATTGTCGCTCGTGGTAGACATCACCTTCTCCACATCGTACAACTAGAACTCGGCCCTCTTGGCCCATTTGTACGAGGTGCTAGATAAGGCTAGCCGTTGCATCAGTCGATTCTTGACTGGCTTTTACCTAGTCATCGAAGTATTTTTTTTTATCTCCATCTTTTCAGTATTCTCCTTGGGGATGATCTGGTTTGTTCTTCTCTGACCATGATTCGCGTAGGTCTGCTTTTTTGACCACTTTCCCCATTTGGCCCCTACCTTGGTCGATCATTCGCCTCCGTTTCCTCGCATGATGCTGTGGTACAAGGATAACCATAGCCGCATGCGTTTATTTTTTGACCTTGCCTAGAGGTCGAATGTTGACACCCTTATTCCGAGTGATGTGAGTGATCTTCCCTTTTCTTGTATTGTCCATGTATCACTTTTCTCCTCAGCCCTTGACTTTTCTCTTTTTACAGTTCCATTCCAGGCCATATTTTCGATCGAATGCGGCGCTTACCCCTAGGGCTCAGGAGGCTTTCCAAGTCTCGCATTGACGTCGTATTTTGGAGGACCCACATGGGATGAAATGGTACCTGGGAAAGAGGCTTTTCTAGCAGTTGACTGGTAGTCCCATGGTGCCACTTAGCCCGCCGTCTGGTCCTTCTGATTGGAAATCGATGCCCGAGAGGGAGCTGATTGCTGCATTGGAGGGCTATGATGCTAACGCCTTTGTTGATCCATCTAGAGAGTACAGCTCCTGGTGCAATCAGTACGATATCAGCTCGATCTTGCAACCTGGCTACGCTCCTGGTGGTGGCACACATTTTGTCGGAGGAGGGATCTTGGGCCCCCACTTTCATCGCCAGGATACTGACGCTTTTCTTCCCGATGACGATTAGTTCATTGTATCTTGTAATCTTGTATCCTTGGATGTATAATCTTCCGTGTTTATATGAGATCTCAGTTGGTAAATATTATTTTCCTTTGATTGTTGCTTTTGATCACCTTTGCGATCTTGTTCGGGTGCACGGATGTTTGTTCCGGAGTCCTTGCCTTCCAAGGTGGGCACTGCCCAAAATTCACCCGAAAGTGGGCCCGGGCAGCAGTCGGACTGCCTTGGGCGGTAGTTGGACTGCCGCCCATTGACCTTTTTCCTCCTGTTTTGTCTTGTCAGTGCTGCAACGATGTAAAAATGTCAGTTCTGAGAGCGGTGATTGGAGTACTGTGGGCGGTAATCAGACTGTCGTCTTCATTCATCTTTTCTTTCAGTGAGCATCTCCTCTTCCGGTTCATTCTCTCTGGTCTTTTCCTGTTCGTTCCTATCCGTCAATGCCCTTTGATCATTCCTTTTGCCCCCTTTTCTCTCCTTTTTTGTCTTCTTCTCCTTGTCTCCTTCTTTCCCTTGTCTTTTTACTCCTTTTGTCTTTATTATGGCTACAAACTTTGGAGAGGTTGGTGGGTCCATGAATGAAAGGGATTTGGATGGTGATCCTCTATTTATCGTGGTGAGATCTCATTTATAAAGGAGTTAGTGGGAGTAAGTGGGGGAGTAATGGACTCCCTTGGGGAGATCAATGCCATTTATGGCATTACTCCTACCACCATTAATGGGGGAAGTGGGATTGGGTTGGATGGGATGAGAGGTTTTGATGGGTTTGATGGATCCATGCTAGAAGGGCCGCTAAGATTTATGAGTGTTAGGACGGATGATTTGGGTGGTGTGGATAGTGTGGTGGTGGTGGGAGATGGCTTGATTGATGGGCCGATGTCTATGGGTGGTGTAGATGGTGGTATGGCGATGGTGGATGGTGCGGATGGGGTGGGTTAGATCTCTATAGATGGTGGTCCCCTACTTGGTGGACCAAGCGGTTTGAATTTGGCTGGCGATGATTTTCTTACTGTAACATCCTGGATTTTCACTGTTTTGGATTCCCAAAAATCCTTAAATTTTTTTTTATATAAATTAACTTATAATATCACTTAAATGACAATTAACATTCAATGTTAGTCTATAAAGGGGTGGTACCAGTAAAGAACCCCACAAGTTTGATTTATCAACCGTAGAAAACCACTGAATCTGCCCGATCACTTGAACATCAGGTGTAGCCCCATGATTTACTTACATAGGACCCAAATTTAACCAACCCGTCGCTAACTAATCAAGACGAGCATAACTAAATTAATGATCTAACCGAAGCCGGGTCAGATAAGGCTCAGATCTTAATAATAGACCAAATCAACTCTTTTAACGTCTCGTCCAACCCGCACAGTGTCCTGGGGTGTCCACGTAGGATTTGCAGCAGGATGATTCGTTTAAGCCACTCATGGTGGGGTACTACAAGTTAATTAACCTAGGATTAACCCATTAGATTAGACCAGAAAGGTCATGATAGGGCCTAGTGCGGGCTGCCAAGCCAAATGACCGTTTACACTTAGCATCAGCCCATACGAGCTATACCGCGGCACAGAAAGGTCAAAAAATTATAAAAATTTAGAAAAACATATATCTTACTGGGCTTGTGGTTCATCACGGACCACAGTCTTATTGGACACCCAAAAGTTAATTATTCGAGCCATTACTACAACACATGTCAACTCACCCAAGGCCAAAGTGGAAATCTGGCATTGGATAATGAAACTGAGACTTTGGGCTTTCTAGCCGTCGGATTTCTTTAAAATTTTTGGTGAAGGTCTAATGTGGTGTCCTCCACCCGTCCAAAAAATTCAGGACCCGATTATGGCATGATGACCGTCGATCGTAAATCGTACTTGTACGACCCAATCCCATATCCGATCGTTCTCAAATTTTGCATGGCCATTCATCGGGCCATGGACCACCCACCCTATAAGTTTTATGGCTAGGAGACCACTAAAATTGCCCCAAACAACCAGAATGGACCCCACAAGGCCATTTGGAGATCAGGACCATATGGTTAAGCCCTATATTCGTTTACTCGTTTGATCCCAAACTTTGCATGGACCCTGGCTGGGCCATGAGGCACTTACACACCTAATTTGGTGGCCAAAGGAGTGTTGAGACCACTTCAACACTAATAGTTAGTCCTAGTGGGCTATTTTGAAAATTTGAGAAAACTTAAGGTCAAAGGGCCCAAATATAGGAAATAAACCCCAGCCCTTGTCTCGTATCTCCCACCATTCTCCAAAAACAACAAATTCCTCTCCCTCATATCCTCTTCTATTCTCCAACAACAAATCCCCCTCATAACTTCCTACAATCTCCAACAATCAAGCTCTCTCCTTCATACTTCCTCCATTCTCCAACAACCCATCTCTGGCTCTCTCACAACTTCCTTTTTTGCCACAACCGCTAAGGGAGAAAGAGAAAGCAAAGGAGCAAAGAAGAGAGAAGAAAGAGAGTGTAGAAGAGATTCAAGGTGGACCCTAGATCATGGTGGGGCCGAGGAGATCAAGCATTGCGACTCCCTACTCCTTTCTCCAAAGGAAATCCCACACCACCACTACAATAATCATTCCGTTGAGCATTTAGGTAAGATCTTTCACTTATTTTGTTTAAAACTCATGTATTGCGGAAGGATTGGCTTGGAGTTCTCACATATAAGGATTTGTTTAAGAGATTCCGGCCGTCCGATTCGAAGCCCTCATTCCCAGGTCGATTTTCGAGTCTCCAATGACCCATAGGTACGGACTATTGCTCTTAGGTGGCCTAGCACCAATTCTATTATGAGTTTAATGATTTTGATTGCTTGGATGATGTCTTTGGAGAACCTAGAGAATCCCTAGATTTTGCAAGTTTATGAAAATTGTATGGAATGGTGTGTTTAACTCTCATAACGTTGTTCTTGTTCCTCACATGATTTTGTGTATGGATGATTATATATTCATGCCTTGTTGATTGTTCACATGTATTGTTGCTTCATAATATGTATGGTTGCATTACTCTTACGCATGTGATTTCTTAGGATGGAGGAAGTGTTTAACTTCCTCACATATACACACGTACACACACTCACATGCACTTGTATCTTAATTTGGTTAGCCTTGCTTGATATGAGAATATGAATTTTATGTCGATAATTATGAAAATATGATGATGTTTATTCTAGTGATGCAATGGTAGTCGGTATGCTAGGAATCATTATTCGTACCCTTGGGTTGGCCAGAATCGTGAGGAGAGCGAAGGTGGTCCCATTGGTAGAACCGCCTCGAGATTAAACTTATGGATTTGGGCAGGTGTGTTCGGGTGGCTATAGTTCGACTATATGAGTCTCTTGTGCCCGATGTCACTCGTCTCACGCTCGTCTGACTCTTACGGTTTAGTCTACTGTCTGACCAACCTTGATTATTAACCCTGATTTCTCATATATATTTGAAACCCGAACCACCCTGCAACCGTTGTAGCCCATCAATAACCTACTTGAAACTGGTCCACAGCCTCGTGAGCTGGGTATGGTAGAATGGGACATTGTGTCCGAGTTGTCGGCCTATGCTAGGGGGCCGCGCCTCCCCGTAGTGAACGTGAACGATCCCTTTTACTCGGCACTCCTCATGTGCTTGAAGTCAGGGATGAGAAACCTAATGGGATCACAGACCGTGAGGTCTCAGCCTCACGCATTGGGGAGTCTTAGCCTCCCAACCAGCTTAGGGCATTGATACGTGGGGTGTATCAGATTCTCCAACCTAATGGATGAATGGACTTAACTAATAACACGGTTAACATGATCGCATTGCATCGCATTAGTTAGGGTGGTGACTCGAAAGTCGAGGTCGCTCTGAGGGAGTGTTGACATATGCGATCGTTAGATGGAGTCGCTCTAGGGAGCATTGTGGTAAGGGCATGCATCATATCATTCTACATGGATGTATTTTAATAAGAGTTGCTAGGAGTTGATAATTGGCTGTGTTTCATTATATGCATATTATAATTAATGTCTGTTATAACTTAAGATTTATAGCACCCACTGAGTTAATCACTCACTCCTACTCTTGGACGGTGTTTTAAAACACCAACCAGACTCCTTATTAGATGCAGGTGAGGTGGAGCTCGACGAGCCGGGCAAGGTGAGTAAGGATAGGGAAGAGGAGCTTTCCTGCTTCTAGACTTTTGACGGATCCTTTTAGTTAAGTTCGGGCTATCGTGGGGTATGGACCAGGGCCCTAGTTTCCTTGGGTCATGTATGGGTGGGACTAGTTCCTTATTTAGATGATTTTAAATTCATCATTTGAATATTTTTAATTTAGTAGCAATGATATTACTTTATGATGTATTTATACTTCATGCCTTGTTAAATCCTTCATTGTTTATGAGATCATCCAAATATAATCAAAATATGAAGCCCATTAGGGCACCCATGACACCTGGGACTTCAGGAGCCGAGTCCTTACATGGCCCCTGAAAACTCGGGATGTTAGACTTATAGACTGCTTGTCTCAAATTTTTGGGACGTATATCGAGGTAGTGTTGGGAAGGCAGTTACGGTCGGGGCTCAGGGTGTCGGTCCTGTCAGCCATTGGGACACTTTGGGTGTTGCTACTCCTAGGGCTTGTGTGTTTTAGACAGCTCCTGATGTGGCGGTCGTGGGCAGCTCTAACCTGCCTATTGCAGCTTTCTAGGACACCCTGCATGATGCGATGAGTGATGCTAGATTCTTTTGGCACCAAGAGATAGACTTGCTGGATGAGGGGATGCTCATTTTTTATGATTCTCCCGTTGACCCGGGGATCTGATTGTGGAGGACGTGCCTATCCGGACCTGCCAATTACAACCACGTGCCACCTGCTCTAAGCGACTACACCTCTGGATAGAGAGTTTGACCGAGTCCGAGATCTTTGAGCTCAGTTCTTTGGCCTTTCAGGAGGTTCTCCACCTTCATCGAGTTCGCCTAGATTGGCGACTCTTGAGTGCAGTATTGTATGACTGGGTTTCTTCCCTAAATCTGTTTTTCTTCAACGACCTGGAGCTAGGCCCTTCATTGGAGGAGTTTTCTCACTTGTCTGGCCTTCCTCTCACTCGAGAGCCCTACATTCCCTCATCTGAACCGGTTCGCTCTTCTGATCTGGTTTCCTGGTTCGGATTTCTCACTGCTCTGCCTACTCCCGGTGAGCTTTCACTTGCGGTCTTGTATGATAGTTGTTCGACCTTCCGAGGTGGCCCTGGAGATCGTTAGCTCCAGTGTTTGAATGCGTTGATCTTTTGTGTCCTAACTGAGCTGCTCTTCTCGGGTTGGTGGCAGTCTTCATTGGTGGCCTTGTTGGATGTTTACTGTCGGGTCCTCCATCACATGAGCATTACCTCCGTGGTACTGGCGGAGCTCTTTTTAAGGTTGACCAAGTGCTCCCTTGGGCATACTCGTATCCTTCGAGGCTGCTGCTCATTTCTTCAGGTACTTTCCATTTTTCGTTTTCCTTTGCCTGGCGTGGTTATCTGCTTACGACCTGAGCTTGACTTGTATTTTCTTGCAGGTTTGGTTGTGGGAGCATTTGTTCATGACTCCTCAACTCATGTGGCCGGATTCCCGTCGTGGAGATGTGCTGTGTTTGCTGTTTAACGGCTTTTCGCTCGGTGCCGAGGCTAAGGAGTCACTTTATTACTGTATGCTCACTCAGCTTCGAGGGTGGGAGGTTAGCTGGGAGGCTACTCGGCTTTGTCGTTCGCTGTTGATCTGTACTGCTGCTCGCACTCCTCTTTTGTTATTCAGCCTACGAGGGTACTGTTCCTACCATCCTGTGCAATTTCTTCGACAGTTCGGCTTTTGGCAGGACATTCCAAAGTTTGCCTTCTCTGGGTTTGGGCATGCCCCTCTTCCTTCTGATTTGGCTGCTCTGTATAGGCGAGTCTGGATTTTGTGGCAAGGGTCTTTGGATGCGGTGATGCTGGAGCTCGAGTTTTGGGCTCTTCCCTTGGTGACAGTTCCATATCAGCGATGGGTAGTCGAGCAGTCACTTTATCAACAGGTTTCTGGTTGGCATTTGGTGGACGAGGCTGCTGATCAGGACATGGTGGCCGATACTGCTTCCTCTTCCTCTTGCATTGTTGATTCATTCGAGGCATTTGAGGAGCGCCCCTTTATTGATCCGTCTTTCTTGTTGGCCACACATGGTCACTTGATCTCTGAGATCGCTGTCCTCCGCCACACATGTGAGGACATGGCTCGTCGGCTGGCAGTGGGGCGGCGGTATGATGAGAGTATGCTTGCAATGCACCGCCTAGAGAGAGATGAGGCCTTCTACCTGTGCATGGAGATAGAGAGTCTCAGGTAGAGGTTGTCGATGTATGAAAGATAGGAGTTTACCTGTGGTTCCTGATGTTGACTAACTGCTTTGTTATGTATTGTTCACTCCCCAAGTGCAAGGTTGTGATGTAGTAATAAACTCGGTAAGACCGAGGTCGAATCCCAAGGGACTGAAACTTGTACGTTATCTAAAACTAACTAGAACTAGAACTAAGCTAAGATGAATTCTAAATCAATTAGCAATGGTGGAATACTTGTAGAATAATTAATCTAAAATTTAGGAAACAAATCAGAGATAGGAAACTAGGGATTCAGAGGATCCACTTGTAGAGATTAGGGAGAACTTATGCTTGCATCAAAAATTATGGAAATTACTGAACTGCCGTTGATCTAGTTTTCAAAGAGATGAAAGGTGTATGAATTAGAATGGATTCCATCACCAAACCATGCCCAAAAGACTATGACAAACAACAGAATTAAACTAATTACCAACCCATCACATGTATGAAGGTTAGGAAGGGTACCGACATCCAACCATGCCCAGGAGACTATGGTGAACAACAGGGTTTCCTAACATCATATACATGAAAAGGAAATAGAAATATTAAAAGCATCGCAGACCCATTGTAATTTCAGTCACAACAGACCATTAAGAACTAAAAATATTCTCAAAATAAAATTAAATCAAAATCAGTTCAATATTAAACAAAAGGTATAATTAAACGTCTCCCATCATGCTACAAGCTTCACCTCTTAGCCCTATCTAAGAGGTTTAGCCCCGCATAATCATAATTCGGCTAACCATAAAATAAAATTAAACCAAAACAAAAAGAAAAAAAAAACCAACTCTCTCTCCTGCTTAGCTTCCACGACCAGGACTGCTCTACGTTTCTCCCCTCCAAGCCAAGGATCTTCCTCCTAAGACCTGAATGAATGCTCCCCACGTCCAAAACCTCCTTATATAACTGCTGGAGTGGTGAAAATCGGATTTGAATCGGATTTAGAAAGCTATGCATGCCTAGTGAAAGCTTTTTCGTAGCCAAGTTCGGTGCCTCAAAACACGCCACTTTCTTCGCTTAAATTCCAAAGAAACACTGTTCCTTAGTACTTTCTTGGGTCCTCTACATGATAGACGGTTCAGATCTGCCATATGATCAAAGATGGTGGGCCAAAATCGCCTGGAAAAGTCAGTTTTCGCGGATGTACGAAACCTTTCGCACCATTTCGCTGTTGTGATCGGTGGGCCTCACAGAAGCATTTTCTAGAAAATCTACCCCGTCCATTGGATTTAGAATGAAATTTCAGTCAAGAATGGGTGATTTTGAACGTCCATTGACGTGGTCCAGAGAAGAAATCACAAAAAGATCAATTTTGAATGTCCCAGGGTAGTCCTTTTGTGGCCCCTGTATCGCACACGTGTGTACGCATGGATGAAAAAGGTTAGCATGGTTTTGTAGTATTCGAACCCCTCTACAAGATGGACGGCTCGGATTGAGCTTACAGGGTACGTGTAGGGCCCACTAGCTTCTGCAAAACAGCCAGCGGTAACTTCCATTTTTTTTTTTTGAATTGGAGAAGGAAACGTCGGTCAGCAGCGCTGACCGACTTTGGGAAATCACGTGCACGGCTAGTGCACATGTGCACTATGCACACTCAGGCTAAAGTGAGGTCCACTATGATGTTTTTACAAAATCTGATCCAACCATCTGATTGGTCTCCTCATTTAAGGAGTTGATACCAAATTCGAGGAAATTCCAGATATCAGGTGGGCCCAGAATCGACGGTTTATAAGTTGATCAGTCAGTTGAAGCACTTTTATAGTGATCTAAGAGCTGAAATTTGAAATGTACGGTTAATTTATGGCCCTTATCTCATGTATAAAGTTTCGAACCGATCAGATATCGGGAACCATGTGATCTTGTATTTTGGATGCGTTTCAAGCCACTTGAGCTTCAGTTTCTTAGTTTTCTCGAATTTCTGACCGTGTATATCTGTCAATCTTGGTCCCCTGGAGTGTGTCCCATGCTTTGGTGAATTTGGAGCGTTAAATCCATGCATTTAATATCCTATTTCGATCCAAGCTTGTAAAATCAACCTGTAACATAAACACGATTAAATCAGCCGTTAAACACTATTATGCTCGTAAATCTGGACAATATTTGGGGTCTAATATGCACTATTTGACCCTCAACACAACCCCCAACCAGCATTTTGCTAGTCCCGAGAAAAATATGTGAAAAATAAGTTGAGAATTACAAGACAATTTTATGAACTCGAGTGATTTCTTGAAAAACGATTCAGATACCAGGATTCCAAGATTCATGAATGTTGGACATTACTTTCTCCTGGACTCGAGTGCATGGTAAACTTCTTAGTCCAGTTCACAATATTAATCCACTAATTAGAAAATTTCTAAACATTAAGATCCATGAGCATATAGTGTACTCTCAGCTTATCATCATTAAGAGATCCAATCGTCAATTTCATGATATCATTGGTAACCAACAAGAAAATTCATGACAACTAAAAACTAATCCAAAACTTGCCTCATAGATTAACCTATTAACTTATGATTTTTCTATTCAAAGTAATGCCAAGGAAGGGAATCAAATCCTCACCCATAGGGATCAAACCTATGGTGAAATCCAATCGCCTAACATTTTCCGAATATCAACTGTGGGGAGTCAAATCCTCGCCTATAGGGAGCATACCTATGGTGAAGACCATTTGCCCAAATCTTTCCAAAAGTATCTTCTTCTTCTTCTTTTTTTTCATATCAATCCTGTTAGGCAAATATTCCAGGCTAGTTCCTTTCATGCTTAGTGATTACTAAATTAACCATTCAATATCAACTGAAACCTTAATGTGAAAGCGAGATGTGACATGTGAAATCATGACTCAGTTAATATTTACAACTTCTAATCATGGATTAATAATTTACTTAACTATGAAATCTAACAGATACGGAATCCAAGAGTCATAAATCCAACATTATGTATCTTGAAAATCTAAATTAGGGATATCTGTCAAAATCACTCCGAATTTGTAGGAATTTTCAGAAAAATTTTAAAAATTTTCACAATTTTTGCTCAAGACCAAGAAAATACTGATTAAGAAACCTAATCTCTCACCCCCAACCTAAAATCTACATTGTCCTCAATGTAAAAGATATGGGAATGCAATGCACATGGGACAAAGAAAGTAAAGTGATGGAAAGATAATACCTGGATAACATATCGAGAGAGATTTTTCAAGAGATCACTGGGAGAGTGCAGGTTAGTACGAGAGAAAGAAAAATAAAAATAAAATCCTACCTATACCACTTTCGCAGGTGCTCTCGATTGCATTTAGCATATGCAACAAGCCTTTAAACCCCTAGGTTACCCCTAGTGGACGAGTTGTAGTCTCGTGAGGGTTTGCAGTAATGTTACCCACAAACATTGAATCGATCATGCCACAAGGTTCCCCTTTGTAACACCCCGAATTTTGGCCAATCTGGGATTTGATGTCCTTAGGCAGTGGGTCAACTAAAACACCTGAAAAATCGCTCAGAACCCAATTTCATAGCCAAAGAAACCACTTAGGATTAATTCCTATGGAAATTAAGCGTAAGTTAGCTAGCGCAACGCTGGAGTAGCTGGGAAACAGTCCCTGATCACTTTAAATACGTTCTACAAGACCCAAATCGAGTAGAACAAACGACTCTATAATACTCTATAACCTCGGACCAAACTCTAAGCAGATTTGTTCTCCGGACCACTTTGAATCTTTGTATTGGATCTAGACCGCACGTCGAAAGTCCGATACTTCCTATCTTACACCGTTAGAACCGCCTTGTTGGACTTGACACTCATTTCGAAAATCAAGTCCAACCGACAATCGCAGGCTATTTCATTGAGCCCGGACTGAAGAGAGTACGAATAGGGACATAAATGGAATTTAAAATTTAAATCTGGCACACGACTTGACGCGTCAGTATTAAGCGTTCTGACCGTCAGAATTCAACTAGATTACACCCTTGGATCAGGAAAAATTTTTATTTCATATCATGAGACTTGTAGCCCTGATCTACATGCGGTGACCACTGAACTGAAACTGGTCCGCCACGTGCGATCTGCGGACCCAGTCGGACTGAAAACTTAATACGTGCTAGATCTGGTACGCGTGAGCTTAAGTCCGATCGCATTCGGTCAGGGGACCACCAGAAAGCATCTTTTGGACCAAAACAGCCCCGATTTGGATATGCACTAAGTGAACTTTGTACCGGAGCCTATTTCGGGCAAGTTTGGGCTTATAAAAGGGGTTGAAACCCTCACTCCTCTCTCCCATCCGAATCTGCAAAAATTTCTAGATTGGGAGAGAGAAAAGGTGAGAGTTTGTGAGAGAAGATGGGAGAGAATTCCCTGCTGCTTGTGCCACGTGTTGTACGTGCTTAGGCAACGCACTCCGATCACTTTTCCGGCGATTCCTCCGCGTTCTCAGGTAAGAAAATACCCTAGAAGTTTCTGATTTGAGGTTCCTTTCATTTCCTAGCGAAGTAGCTAATAGAACTTGTGTATTAGGTTCTCTAATCGCCGTAGACGAAGCGTATACGCTCCGTTCGAACTCACACCCCAAAAAGGGAAAAGGTGAGGATTTTAGATGCTTTGATTGACTGTTTCCAAAGCTTTCAATGTCGTTTAATAGTAGATTATCGACGGCATCGCCGTTTGACATGTATAACATGCTCTCCGTTTCCTGTTTCGTAAATTAACGAAGAATATGAGATTTAAGGCATTTTAGTCATTTGTAGGAAGTACTGATTACATTCATATTTCGCTGATGAGATTGACATGGTTTGTTGTCGCATTAGAAAGTTAGGAGTATGTGCATAATTAGTTTGGCGAAGAGATTCGCCAAATTGCGCACTTCAGGTCGACATACTATATGTAGACTTAAGTGTGTAGTGTATGTATTTGTATAAATGCTTGTATTAGTATGTATTGAATTAAATGATGTTATGAATTAGTTTGAGATGGATTTCTCAATTTATATATTGACATAAATGATTTCCTACATGTTGACTATGTACATGATTCCATACTATGCATGACATGTATGTGCTTCAAGATTTGCTTAAGTTGAATGTTATAACATGTGTTAACATGCTCACATGATTGTATTTCAATTCCAATACTCCTACATAATTTGCTGATGTGGATTCACAATTGTTTGGGACTATACTTAGTCCAGGCAGTCGGCAACCGAACAAATTCGTGGTTGGCTTATCTTCGCCACGAACGACGCGTCAATGAAGGCGAGCCGTGTTCTGGAGTTGGCGGCAGTGGTTAGGCCACACGAAGTGTTTTATGCACTTCATGTCGTTCGACTTGAGATGCGATCGCGCTAGTCGAGCCCGTCAAGTAACCCGACTGGCCGTTGTATGTTCACCTTGCATGAGTCATAACTGCTTGAACATAGGGTACTAAACTTACCATTGTAAACCCTGTTAACCATGGTACCTTGATCCACGAAGACTCATGAGCCGGGCATGGTGGTATGGGACACCGTGGTTGAGCTGTCGGCCTACGCTGGGTCCACAAACCTCCCCGTAGTGACCAGTGAGCACCTATGACTCGTGTGCAGATTATGGTGGTATGTGACACTATATTCTTGCTGTCAGCCTACATTGATAAGGTGATGGGGGAGCGGAGCAACGAGTGCGTACAACAGCCCTGGCAGCCCTTTTTAGTGACCGCGAGCGTATTCTGAGTCTACGGGAGGCGACGACCCTTCAGTAGCAGTAGAGTACAGTAGGCCTGTATTGATAAGGTGATGGGGGAGCGGTGCAACGAGTGCGAGCAACAGCCCTGGCAGCCCTTGCAGCGACCTACAAAATATACATCGTATGAGATTACTAGGAGTGACGACCTTAGACAGGATCTGTGTTGGGATTGATATAAGGGAAGTACCTTAGTTTCCCAATCCTGCTGTTTGAATGGACTAATAACAACTCGAAAATCATATCACCATACCATTGCATGTGCCTGGAAGATGTGGAGCACTTGAGGGTCGATTGCATGCCGCGGTCGTAAGATGGTGCCGTATGAGGGAGATTGTCGGTGAGGGCATACATCACGTCATGTCATATTGTATTAACAATAGTATTAGGATTGTTTGATTTACTGCTTTACTATTATCGCATGATTGATTTGAGAACATGTTAATCCTTGCTCTATTATTCCACTGAGTTAGCTACTCACTCCCACGTTACGGGACGGTGTTCCTGGACACCCACCAGACCTTTTTGTGATTGCAGATGATGGTGCGGCCTGCGAGGCAGAGCTGGACTTGATGATGATGAGGAGGATCCCTCCTTTATGCGTGTTCTGATTGACGGGATTACAGGGAGGTTGATTAGATACTTTGACACTTGTCATTTTATATTTTTAGTACACTCATGTATATTCGTTTTGTCTACTTTTGGAGTATACATGTATGTATATAACCTGGTAACATATTCACACTCTGAAGACATACAACAGTTTATATATGTTATACATACTATCACAGTCTTCCGCTTGTTAATTTAACTGTCTCTGGAGTATGATATGCTGTTCTGGCTTAATCTCACTCATGTTTAATACATTATCACAGACAACATTCAATCATACATATCTATGTTGCATAAATAACATTTTGAAACTCAGGAGTTGAGTTTTTGCTCGACCCCCCGACATTCGGGATGTTACAGATGGTATCAGAGCATGATTTGGATTAAACCGGGCCTGGATTATGGTCACGCGACATACGCTGTCGCTTCCTTTGACTTAGGTGGGTGCGAGAAGGGTCTAGAAACACTTCTAGGATCCCAGATTCGCCAATAGGCGAAGACTATTCGAATCGATCGCGTGATCGAGTTCGTAACGCATCTAGGGTCGCGTGAAGCAACCCGAATAGCTCCTAGGTTGTTGGTGAGTGGGTTGAGACGTTCTTTGAACAATTCTAAATCCGCAAATGTGAATCCTTGGGCCGTGGGACAACCACGACCCCTGTATTCAATCGTCAGGGCTTAAAAATCCCGTTTTACCCAAAATCTTCAAAATTCTTCCTCTCACTACTCCAATCTTCAATTCTTTCTTATCCATTTCATGTTAGGCATCAATCCTAATGTGAAAATAACATAAAATCATACTTTCATAAAATATTACAGTGAATAGTAAAATTTTACGAAAAATGGCCATAAGGCCATTCTAACTTCACTTTCTTTAGCAACTAATGGGCTAGTAGATGTACTAGCTCCTTCTACCCCAAAATAATATGCTGCATGATAGGGTTTTATATTCGGGATTACAGATTGGCCCTGAAAAGCCTCGAATGAATGTTTGGGCCTCCCTAGGGCAATCTACAATGAACCAAAGTGGGAACCATACCTTTTTGGAATCCCTAGGGCAAGGGGAACCCATCCCATATGGCCTCAATGGCCAATTTTCAAGTTCACCGGTGATTCCATCGCCGATTCGGCGATGCATCACCAGTCAAACCCGTCAGATGGGTTTGGCCTTTGGGCTGGAGGAGTTTGGGGGCTAGGGAAGCCCCTTGGTATGCATTTCGTACCTTGAAACCCCCTAAAAGATGTACCTCCTTCACAAAATGCCCCTCTAAGCTCTCCTTTCTTCACATTTTTGCTGCCTTCCCCTCAAATCTCGATGTCAAACCTCTCCCAATCTCATTTTCGGTCACAACCGACCCTACTCCATCACTCACAGCCGTTGGCACTCCCTTTCCTCTCCACTTTTATCATTTGGAGCTCCCACAATCTTCATAGAAGGCTGGAAATCGTGAGGTGCTCCATTCCCCTTTTTCATTCTCTTTTCTTTCTGAAAATACATCCTAGGGGAGCTTGAAGCATCCCTCTACAACGCCTAAATCTCCCTTTTCTATTTTGGTTAGCCATTTCCTTGCATTTCTCCCATTTTTCATGGCTATTGTTAAGCTGTTTTAGCCTTTTTCTCTCTTTCCACCATCCTCCCTCTCAATCCTATTTCTCCATTTTCTTTGCTTAAGGGATACTGAAAATATATGGCCGACAGAGCTCTAGTGAGCAACAGACAGTATTAGACTCGACAGTGATAAAGAAGGTAAGTCGGAACTGTGGTAGAGTCCTTTGGTAGCATTAGGCATCTGTGACGTTGTCTTATAGATGTTTGATTACTGTTTGAGATCTTCGTGTTTTGTTGTTGTTAGGTTTAGTGACTTTAGAGGTAGAAAATGTGAAACTTTGTTCCATGTATTGTGACTAGCATGCCACTCCCAATCCCAACATGGGATTAGGAATGTAGTTTCGTTTCATAGGCCCTTGACGTTTTGGACCTAGTGTTAGCACTCCTAGATTTGAAGGATCTGACGATATAGGAAATCCAATTCTATTTAGATAATCTTGACTCTAAGCAACAGAACAATTCCCTGTAGTAGAAATGGTATGGAACCATGTGCCGTATAAACTTAGGCTTTGGATTATAAGTACCGAGTTACAGACTAGGCTACTAGTTGACTTAGGCAGTGTAAGGCCTATATATGCTAAGGGATAGTAGGTTGGATTTGGTTGGAATGGGACTCCCTTCCTTCGGTAGATCCCTTTATGACTTATAGATTTCTGTTGTTGCCCATAGGAAGGAACCATACACTCTCAGGGAACATTTATAACTCCCTCAGATTGAACTTAGAATGTACTAGCACACCCCTTAGAATTGCCTTCCCCAAGGACTTATTGCATTCGGGATGTTACAGATGGTAGTAAAGGAACTGCATGTAAGCGATGTATTCGCGGTTTAAATCGACTTCCTAATCCTAGTGGTTACCAATAAATCCAATGCTCTGATCAAGCAGAGGATCGGCATCGACTCAGATTAAGAACTGATACAACGCATTTTCTGTCCTGATTAGACAGAAGGTTCAACGTATCCGGCTTAGACCCACTACACAACCTTTCTTCTGTGATGACCCAACCACCTACAACCAAACAGGATCACATTGTCTTTGGGAAATAGCGAGGACTTAAAGCCAGTAGAGAATTCGACATCTTGCCACCAACTCATACCTGCCCCTGAATTCAATCATAATAGAGATTAGGCTCATCTCTATGATCATAGGTACCAATGTCATAGAACGCATCATTAGCGAGGAAAACCATGTAGAGAAAGGTTGTTTCCATTTTAGGTTAAGGATAGCCCCTAAGTTGCGCCTCGTTCCGATATACGGATCGATGCAACGATTCTTCAACCTTAAGTAAAACCAAGTTTTAAGGGGGGTAGAACGAATTAAGTCCAATCCAGTTAGGTTAGTCAATGCTACCGTTCAATTAGAGTGGCGCAGCAGAAGAGTGCTTGGCCTCTTTCCCACTGGCCTAGGATCGAAACATTTGAGTTAGGTTATACGTACGGTTATGTCATCAAATATAATTGAACCTCCCTTAGAAAAAGTACTCCTTGCCCTTCGCCAATGTCGGGGACGACATTGTGTTTTAAGGGGGGTAGATTGTAATACCCCGGATTTTGGCCAATCTGGGATTTGACGTCCTTAGGCAGTGGGTCAACTAAAACACCTGGAAAATTGCTCAGAACCCAATTTCATAGCCAAAGAAACCACTTAGGATTAATTCCTATGGAAATTAAGTGTAAGTTAGCTAGCGCAACGCTGGAGTAGCTGGGAAACAGTCCCTGATCACTTTAAATACGTTCTACAAGACCCAAATCGAGTAGAACAAACGACTCTATAATACTCTATAACCTCGGACCAAACTCTAAGCAGGTTTGTTCTCCGAACCACTTCGAATCTTTGTATTGGATCTAGACCGCACGTCGAAAGTCCGATACTTCCTATCTTACACCGTTAGAACCGCCTTGTTGGACTTGACACTCATTTCGAAAATCAAGTCCAACCGACAATCGCAGGCTATTTCATTGAGCCCGGACTGAAGAGAGTACGAATAGAGACATAATTGGAATTTGAAATTCAAATCTAGCACACGACTTGATGCATCAGTATTAAGCATTCTGACCGTCAGAATTCAGCCAGATTACACCTTCGGATCAGGAAAAATTTTTATTTCATATCATGAGACTTGTATCCCTGATCTACGTGCGGTGACCGCTGAACTGAAACTGGTCCGCCACGTGCGATCTGCGGACCCAGCCGGAGTGAAAACTTAATACGTGCTAGATCTGGTATGCGTGAGCTTAAGTCCGATCGCATTCGGTCAGGGGACCACCAGAAAGCATCTTTTGAACCGAAACAGCCCCGATTTGGATATGCACTAAGTGAACTTTGTACCGGAGCCTATTTCGGGCAAGTTTGGGCTTATAAAAGGGGTTGAAACCCTCACTCCTCTCTCCCAACCGAATTTGCAAAAATTCATAGATTGGGAGAGAGAAAAGGTGAGAGTTTGTGAGAGAAGGTGGGAGAGAATTCCCTGCTGCTTGTGCCACGTGCTGTACGTGCTTAGGCAATGCACTCCGATCACTTTCCCGACGATTCCTCCCCATTCTCAGGTAAGAAAATACCCTAAAAGTTGCTGATTTGAGGTTCCTTTCATTTCCTAGCGAAGTAGCTAATAGAACTTGTGTATTAGGTTCTCTAATCGCCGTAGACGAAGCGTATACGCTCCGTTCGAACTCACACCCCAAAAAGGAAAAAGGTGCGGATTTTAGACGCTTTGATTGACTGTTTCCAAAGCTTTCAATGTCGTTTAATAGTAGATTATCGACGGCATCGCCGTTTGACATGTACAACATTCTCTCCGTTTCCTATTTCGTAAATTAACGAAGAATATGAGATTTAGGGCATTTTAGTCATTTGTAGGAAGTACTGATTACATTCATATTTCACTGATGTGATTGACATGGTTTGTTGTCGTATTAAAAATTTAGGAGTACGTGCATAATTAGTTTGGCGAAGAGATTCGCCAAATTGCGCACTTCGGGTCGACATACTATATGTAGACTTAAGTGTGTAGTGTATGGTTTGTATAAATGCTTGTATTAGTATGTATTGAATTAAATGATGTTATGAATTAGTTTGAGATGGATTTCTCAATTTATATGTTGACATAAATGATTTCCTACATGTTGACTATGTACATGATTCCATACTATGCATGACATGTATGTGCTTCAAGATTTGCTTAAGTTGAATGTTGTAACATGTGTTAACATGCTCACATGATTGTATTTCAATTCTAATACTCCTACATAATTTGTTGATGTGGATTTACAATTGTTTGGGACTATACTTAGTCCAGGGAGTCGGCAACCGAACAAATTCGTGGTTGGCTTATCTTCACCACGAACGACGCGTCGATGAAGGCGAGCCGTGTTCTGGAGTTGGCGGCAGTGGTTAGGCCACACGAAGTATTTTACGCACTTCATGTCATTTGACTTGAGATGCGATCGCGCTAGTCGAGCCCGTCAAGTAACCCGACTGGTCGTTGTATGTTCACCCTGCATGAGTCATAACTGCTTGAACATAGGATACTAAACTTACTATTGTAAACCCTATTAACCATGGTACCTTGATCCATGAAGACTCATGAGCCGGGCATGGTGGTATGAGACACCATGGTCAAGCTGTCGGCCTACGCTGGGGCCACAAACCTCCCCGTAGTGACCAGTGAGCACCTATGACTCGTGAGCAGATTATGGTGGTATGGGACACTATATTCTTGTTGTCGGCCTATATTGATAAGGTGATGGGAGAGCAGAGCAACGAGTGCGTGCAACATCCCTAGCAGCCCTTTGTAGTGACCGCGAGTGTATTCTGAGTCTATGGGAGGCGACGACCCTTCAGTAGCAGTAGAGTACAGTAGGCCTGTATTGATAAGGTGATGGGGGAGCGGTGCAACGAGTGCGAGCAACAGCCCTGGCAGCCCTTACAGCGACCTACAAAATATACATCGTATGAGATTACTAGGAGTGACGACCCTAGACAGGATCTGTGTTGGGATTGATATAAGGGAAGTACCTTAGTTTCCCAATCCTGCTGTTTGAATGGACTAATAACAACTCGAAAATCATATCACCATACCATTGCATGTGCCTGGAAGATGTGGAGCACTTGAGGGTCGATTGCATGCCGCGGTCGTAAGATGGTGCCGTATGAGGGAGATCGTTGGTGAGGGCATACATCACGTCATGTCATATTGCATTAACAATAGTATTAGGATTGTTTGATTTACTGCTTTACTATTATCGCATGATTGATTTGAGAACATGTTAATCCTTGCTCTATTATTCCACTGAGTTAGCTACTCACTCCCACGTTACGGGACAGTGTTCCTGGACACCCACCAGACCTTTTTATGATTGCAGATGATGGCGCGGCCTGCGAGGTGGAGCTGGACTTGATGATGAGGAGGAGGATCCCTCCTTTATGCGTGTTCTGATTGACGGGATTACAGGGAGGTTGATTAGATACTTTGACACTTGTCATTTTATATTTTTAGTACACTCATGTATATTCATTTTGTCTACTTTTGGAGTATACATGTATGTATATAACCTGGTAACATGTTCACACTCTGGAGACATACAACAGTTTATATATGTTATACATACTATCACAGTCTTCCGCTTGTTAATTTAACTGTCTCTGGAGTATGATATGTTGTTCTGGCTTAATCTCACTCATGTTTAATACATTATCACAGACAACATTCAATCATACATATCTATGTTGCATAAATAATATTTTGGAACTCAGGAGTTGGGTTTTTGCTCGACCCCCCGATTTTCAGGATGTTACACCCTTCCGGCCAATATCTTGATAAGTCTCTCAGTAAGCTCCTCAACAGGATCATCCAAAAGCCCTTTTTGCAATAGGCTTGGGTGCCCTGGAGCATGACTTTCCAGAGAGACTTATGTATCTCATAAGAAATCTTCCATTGAATTGCTGGAGGTATCCATAATATACACGATTCACCTAAGACAGGAAGTTTCAACGTTAGTATTGCATGGTGAATCAAAGACTACAAGTAAATAAAGTTTAGAAAACTTCTTAAAAAGTAATGTAGTCTCAACATATTCCGAAGCTCCAAACTTCAGTTTTAGATTCAGCTTCTCTTCCTTTACTAGTAGACGTTTAGGATCAGGGGAAGAGAGGGTTTCAGAATAAGGGTTCGTTCGGTCAGTGATGACTATCGAGATGTTGTCTCGCAAGGTATCCACTTTGTCTTTTAACATGGGATCGTTTGAAACGGCAAAGTGTGCCAAGCAATCCCACGAGTTGGGAAATTCAGATGAGTATGACTCGTTTTTGTGGCTTGTGATGATCTGCACAAAGAATCCATCATCCTTGAAAGTGGATGGAGGTACGCTTTCTTGCTCCAGTCCTGCACAGATAGATTGAAAATCAGTAAGTGAAGCATTGATGTAATCACTCTGTTCATTGAAATTACTCAATTGAGGCACTGAATTCTCAATTGTTTACAGCTCAGATGGTGGCCTCAACTGAGTGGTTTCAAATTTCAGAGTCATAGCGGGCAACTCCTCCACCCGAATCATATCATCATTCAATTCAAGGGAGTGGTCTAAACATGTCTCACAAGAGTTAGAAGAGTCGGTTGTAAGAGGTTCATTCTCCACATTTAAATCAGGTATGTCAGATGAGTGGAGTAGATCTTCCTGACCGATCACTTCGTGCACGTCTTGATCGTTGACCTGGACCAGATTTGAGATTGATTCAGGGAGAATTTGGGCTGCACATTCATGATCCTCATCCCAATACGCATCATTGTCTAGTCCAGTACAGTGCACATTTGGGATGGGATCACTTTCCTCACATTCTACACCTAACATGGGTTGAGGTTTGCATAAACTAACCTCTTCTTCATCATTGAAATCTTGTGTGTCATGTAAGGAAACTGTGTTATCATCAATGTATTTAAAAGACACCCATGTATTTTCACCATTCTTTCGAACAGTCATCGAGATTGACTCATCGAAAAATTGAACCACATACTCATTAACAGAATCCAACTCCTCATTCCAAATTCCAGATTCTTTTAAAAGTGAGTGCGGATCACTTTCTTCGCATTGTATTTCTGTATTAGGTCGTGGCTGGGATGACTGAGTCTCCTCTATCCTATCAAGGCAAGCATCGAGTCCTTTCATTGTTTCCATTACTTTTCTCATTTCCACAAGACAGGTCGAAAGATTACGCTGATATGAATCCTCTTAGATCGTTTCTGGATGGATCTCAAAGGTAGAGGATCCAAGAGAATAATCATTATGACATGTAGTTAGTTCATTTTCCCAATTTTGATGTTTCCACTGGCTATAGTCATACATGTGTTTCAATTTGACCTCACCATTCCATTAATGAGCATGTGGTTCCACTGGCTATAGTTAGCTCATTAGCGGTATGTCTTCACCATCTTCTCTAGTATGCGGATAATAGTTTTGTTGGTAGCTTTGACCTCACCATTCATTTGAGGGTGGTAGGGGCTTGATCGATGGCGTTGGATCTTGAACTTGTCGAGGAAATCGCCCATTCTTTTATTGATGAATGGAGTACCATTGTCAGTAATAATAGCCTGCGAGACCCCATAACGGCTGATGATGTTGTTCGTCATAAACTTAACCACATGAGACGTTGCGATGGTGGTATAGGATGCTGCTTCTATCCACTTGGTGAAGTAGTCTATCGCCACCAGGATGTATTCATGCCCATTTGAAGTTTTGGGGTTGATCTTGCTGATGATGTCTAGCCCCCATACCAAGAAAGGCCATGGTGGCGTCAGGTTGTAGAGCTCAGACGTGGGTGCATGAATCTGATTTGCATATTCCTGACACTTGAAACACTTCCTGACATGCTTGCAGCAATCTGTTTCCATCGTGATCCAATAGTAGCCAAATCGCAAGATTTTTTTGCCATCATGTAACCAGTCATGTGTGGGCTGCATAGTCCTTCGTGGATTTCTGACATGACGTGTATTTCTTCTGTTTCATCCACGCAATGGAGAATGACTTGATTGAAAGATCGCTTGTAAAGGATGCCACCGGTAATCACGAACTGTGTCGCCAGCCATTGTATGGTGGGACAATCTGTCAGTGTTGCTTCTTCCAGGTATTTCTGGTGCTCTAGATATTCTTTGATGTCTGTGTACCATGGCCGATCATTCGAGGGAGGCTCAGCTTCGTCGATCTATAGGCAAAATGCAGGTTCCTCTTGAAGTTCTACAGTGAGTTCCCATTCAGCAACTCCTTTTGGGTTCTCCAGCATCGAGGCGAGGGTAGCCAAAGCGTCTGTAAACTGATTCTTGACTTGGGGCATGTAAGAGAATGTGATCTCTTCGAAGTCTTCGATTAAATTCTTTAGATAAACGTTATATGAGATCAGCTTTACATCCTTGCACTACCAAAAAATCGAGAAAAGGTTACAGACAAAAACCGTAGCCATATACCTATGGCTACGGTTTTTATCCGTAGCTTAACCATTGCTGTAAGTGCCATAACAATAGGTCTTAAACCTATGACTACGGATTTAATCCGTAGCTATAGGGTGCAATAGCTACAAATATAATCCGTAGCAATTATATTTGTAGCGAAAACTTTAGGCAGCTACGGATATTATTTGTAGCTAAAAGCTCGTTGCAATATGCCTAAATTGGAAAGGCTACACCTGTCAGATTAATGGCTACAGATATTATTTATAGCTAAAGTCCATAGCAATATTCCTAAATTGAAAAGGCTACACCTGTCAGATTATTGGCTACGGATATTATTTGTAGCTAAAAGTCCGTAGCAATATATCTAAATTGTAAAGGCTACACTTGTCAGATTAATGGCTACGGTCAATATCCGTAGCTATTTTGTACCTTACAAAATTATATATAATCATTTGTTCATTTAATTACCACCTGTACAATCATTCATTCATTCAATTACAATCACTCATTCATTCATTCAATTATAATTAAATTACAATCCTTCATTCAATCAATTACAATCCAATTCATTCAATCAATTACAATTACAATCAATTACAATCCAATTCATTCAATCAATTACAATTACAATCAATTACAATCCAATTCATTCAATCAATTACAATCCAATTCATTCAATCAATTACAATTACAATTATAATAATGATGAAAATACAAATCTTTGGCTTCATTAGAGAAATGTGCTCGACTTCACCTTGAAATTTCAACAACTTCATATATTCCATCATCCTACAAACAGTCATGTCATACATAAATTAGAATGCCCATTAGGAAAAAAGAAAGACAACGTGAAAGAAGTGCATCATGTATAATAATTTTTTTTTTGCTTAATGAATTAAAAAAAAAAAAAACTCAAAGAGGAATGGAATTGACAGAAAAGAAATGATCTCACCATATGATTATAGGTTTTGTTTTTAGTTTAGGTTTTAGGTTTATGTTAAGGTTTAGGTTAAGGTTAGGCTATAGGTTATAATTAAGTTTAGGTTATAGGTTATAAGTTTTGGTTTAGGTTAAGGTTATAGGTTTAGGTTTAGGTTATAGGTTTAGTTTTAGGTTATAGGTTATAGCTTTTGGAAACTTGATTATAGGTTTAGATTTAGGTTTAGAAAATTCGGTTCGGGTTCGGGATCGGGTTTAGATTTGGGTTTTGAAGTTTAGGTTTAGGTTAATGAGTTAAGATTAGGATTAGGTGTATATTTGAGTTTAAGGATTTGAGAATACATTTAGGTTTTAAGTTTACGTTTATGTTAAAGGTTTAGGGAAAGGTTATAGGTTTAAGTTTAGGTTTAGGTTTAGATTATAGGTTATAGGTTATAGCTTTAAGGATTTGAGAATGGGTTATGGTTTAGGTTATAGGTTTTGGTTTTGGTTTAGGTTATAGGTTTTTGGATTTGAGAATGGGTTATGGTTTAGGTTTAGGAAATCGGGTTTATGTTTGGGATTGGATTTGAGTTTGGGTTTTCAAGTTTAGGTTTAGGTTTAGGTTAGGGAGTTGAGATTAGGATTAGGTGTAGGTTTAACTTTAAGGAATTGAGTTTAGGTCATAAGTTTAGGGAAATGTTAGGTTTAGGTTATAGGTTTTGGGATTTGGAAATAGTTTTAGGTTATAAGTATAGGTTTAGGTTAGGTTATAGGTTAAGGTTTAGGGATAGGTTATAGGTTTTGGGATTTGAGAATGGGTTCAGGTTTAGGTCATAGGTTTTGGTTTTGGTTTAGGTTATAGGTTTTGGTTTTGGTTTACGTTATAGGTTTAGGTTAAGGTTTAGGTTTAGGTTTAAGTTTAGGTTTAGGTTATAGGTTTTAAGATTTAAGAATGGGTTCGAGTTTAGGTTATAGGTTTTGGTTTCGGTTTAGGTTATAGGTTTTGGGATTTGAGAATGGGTTTGGGTTTAGGTTATAGGTTTTGGTTTTGGTTTTGGTTTTGGTTATAGGTTTTTGGATTTGAGAATGGGTTATGGTTTAGGTTTAGGAAATCGAGTTCAGGTTCGGGATTGGGTTTAAGTTTGAATTTTTAAGTTTAGGTTTAGGTTTAGGTTAGGGATTGAGATTAGGATTAGGTGTAGGTTTCGCTTTAGGGAATTGAGTTTAGATTATAGGCTTAGGGAAAGGTTAAGTTTAGGTTATAGGTTTTGGGATTTAGGAATAGTTTTAGGTGATAAATATAGGTTTAGGTTAGGTCATAGGTTAAGGTTTAGGTATAGGTTATAGGTTTTGGTATTCGAGAATGGGTTTGGGTTTAGGTTGTAGGTTTTGGTTTTGGTTTAGGTTATAGGCTTTCGTTTAGGTTATAGGTTATAGATTTAGGATAAGGTTTAGGTCATAGGTTTTGGGATTTGAGAATGAATTTGGGTTTAGGTTATATGTTTTGGTTTTGGTTTAGGTTATAGGTTTTGGGATTTGAGAATGGGTTCGGGTTTAGGTTATAGGTTTTTGGATTTGAGAATGGGTTATGGTTTAGGTTTAGGAAATCGGGTTCAGGTTCGATATGGTTTAAGTTTGGGTTTTTAAGTTTAGGTTTAGGTTTAGGTTAGGGAGTTGAGATTAGGATTAGGTGTAGGTTTCTCTTTAGGAAATTGAGTTTAGGTTATAGGTTTTGGGAAAGGTTAGGTTTAAGTTATAGGTTTTGAAATTTGAGAATAGTTTTAGGTTATAAGTATAGGTTTAGGTTAGGTTATAGGTTAAGGTTTAGGGATAGGTTATAGGTTTTGGGATTTGAAAATGGGTTCGGGTTTAGGTTATAGGCTATAGGTTTTGGTTTAGGTCATAGGTTTTTGGATTTGAGAATGGGTTCGGGTTTAGGTTATAGGTTTTGGTTTTAGTTTAGGTTATAGGTTATAGGTTTAGGTTTAGGTTTAGGTTAAGGTTAGGTTTATGTTATAGGCTTTGGGATTTGGGAATAGTTTTAGGTTATAAGTATAGGTTTAGGTTACGTTATAGGTTAAGGTTTAGGGATTTGAATTTAGGTTTAGGCTAAAGTTTAGGTCTAGGTTTAGGTTTAGGGAATTGAGTTTAGGTTATAGGTTTAGGGAAAGGTTAGGTTTAGGTTATAGGTTTTGGGATTTGAGAATAGTTTTAGGTTATAAGTATAGGTTTATGTTAGGTTATAGGTTTTGGGATTTTATAATGGGTTCGGATTTAGGTTATAGGTTTTGGTTTTGGTTTTGGTTTAGGTTATAGGTTTTGGGATTTGAGAATGGGTTCGGGTTTAGGTTACAGGTTTTGATTTAGGTTTTAGGTTTTTGGATTTGAGAATGGGTTATGATTTAGGTTTAGGAAATTGGGTTCAGGTTCGGGATTGGGTTTGAGTTTAGGTTTTCAAGTTTAGGTTTAGGTTTAGGTTAGGGAGTTGAGATTAGGATTAGGTGTAGGTTTAGCTTTAGGGAATTGAGTTTAGGTTATAAGTTTAGGGAAAGGTTAGGTTAAGGTTATAGGTTTTGGGATTTGGAAATAGTTTTAGGTTATAAGTATAGGTTTAGGTTAGGTTATAGGTTAAGGTTTAAGGATAGGATATAGGTTTTAGGATTTGAGAATGGGTTCGGGTTTAGGTTATATGTTTTGATTTTGGTTTTGGTTTAGGTTATAGGTTTTGGGATTTGAGAATGGGTTCTGGTTTAGGTTATAGGTTTTAGTTTTAGTTATAAGTTTTTGGATTTGAAAATGGTTATGGTTTAGGTTTAGGAAATCGGGTTCAAGTTCGGGATTGGGTTTAAGTTTTAGTTTTCAAGTTTAGGTTTAGGTTTAGGTTAGGGATTTGAGATTAAGATTAGGTGTAGGTTTACCTTTAGGGAATTGAGTTTAGGTTATAGGTTTAGGGAAAGGTTAGGTTTAGGTTATAGGTTTTGGGATTTGGGAATAGTTTTAGGTTATAAGTATAGGTTTAGGTTAGGTTATAGGTTAAGGTTTAGGGATAGGTTATAGGTTTTGAGATTTAATAATGGGTTCAGGTTTAGGTTATAGGTTTTGGTTTTGGTTTAGGTAATAGGTTTTGGTTAAGGTTATATGTTATAGGTTTAGGTTTAGGTTTAGGTTTAGGTTTAAGTTATTGATTTTGGGATTTGAGAATGGGTTTGGATTTAAGTTATAGGTTTTTGTTTTGGTTTAGGTTATAGGTTTTGATTTAGGTTATAGGTTATAGGTTTAGGTTTAGGTTATAGGTTTTTGGATTTAAAAATGGGTTCGGGTTTAGGTTATAAGTTTTGGTTTTAGTTTAGGTTATAGGTTTTGATTTAGGTTATAGGTTATAGGTTTAGGTTAAGGTTTAGGTTTAGGTTATAGGTTTTTGGATTTGAGAATGAGTTCAAGTTTAGGTTATAGGTTTTGGGATTTGAGAATGGGTTCGGGTTTAGGTTATAGGTTTTGGTTTTGGTTTAGGTTATAGGTTTTTGGATTTGAGAATGGGTTCAGGTTTAGGTTATAGGTTTTGGTTTTAGTTTTGGTTTAGGTTATAGGTTTTGATTTAGGTTATAGGTTTTGATTTAGGTTATAGGTTATAGGTTTAGGTTAAGGTTTAGGTTTAAGTTATAGGTTTTTGGATTTGAGAATGGGTTTAGGTTTAGGTTATAGGTTTTGGGATTTGAGAATGGATTCGGGTTTTGGTTATAGGCTTTGGTTTAGGTTTAGGTTTAGGTTTAGGTTATAGGTTTTGGGATTTGAGAATGGGTTTTGGTTTAGGTTATAGGTTTTGGTTAAGGTTATAGGTTATAGGTTTAAGTTTAGGTTTAGGTTTAGGTTATAGGTTTTGGGATTTGAGAATGGGTTCGGGTTTAAGTTATAGGTTTTGATTTTGGTTTAGGTTATAAGTTTTGATTTAGGTTATGGGTTATAGGTTTATGTTTAGGTTATAGGTTTTTGGATATGACAATGGGTTCGGGTTTAGGTTATAGGTTTTGGTTTTGGTTTAGGTTATAGGTTTTTATTTAGGTTATAGGTTATAGGTTTAGGTTAAGGCTTTAGTTTAGGTTATAGGTTTTTGGATTTGAGAATGGGTTCGGGTTTACGTTATAGGTTTTGGGATTTGAGAATGAGATCAGGTTTAGGTTATAGGTTTTGGTTTTGGTTTAGGTTATAGGTTTTATTTTAGGTTATAGGTTATAGGTTTAGGTTTAGGTTTAGGTTTAGGTTATAGGTTTTTGGATTTGAGAATGGGTTCGGGTTTAGGTTATAGGTTTTGGTTTTGGTTTAGGTTATAGGTTTTGATTTAGGTTATAGGTTATAGGTTTAGGTTTAGGTTTAGGTTATAGGTTATTGGATTTAAGAATGGGTTTGGGTTTAGGTTATAGGTTTTGGGATTTGAGAATGGGTTCGGGTTTAGGTTATAGGTTTTAGTTTTGGTTTAGGTTAAGGTTTAGGTTTAGGTTTAGGTTTAGGTTATAGGTTTTGTGATTTAAGAATGGGTTTTGGTTTAGGTTATAGGTTTTGGTTAAGGTTATAGGCTATAGGTTTAGGTTTAGGTTTTGGTATTTGAGAATGGGTTTGGGTTTAAGTTATAAGTTTTGGTTTTGGTTTAGGTTATGGGTTTTGATTTAGGTTATAGCTTATAGGTTTAGGTTTAGGTGATAGGTTTTTAGATTTGAGAATGGGTTTGGGTTTAGGTTATAGGTTTTGGTTTTGGTTTTGATTATAGGTTTTGATTAAGGTTATAGGTTATAGGTTTAGGTTTAGGTTATAGGTTTTTGGATTTGAGAATGGGTTCGGGTTTAGGTTATAGGTTTTGGGATTTGAGCATGGGTTCGGGTTTAGGTTATAGGTTTTGGTTTTGGTTTAGGTTATAGGTTTTGGTTTAGGTTATAGGTTATAGGTTTATGTTTTGGTTTAGGTTATAGGTTTTTGGATTTGAGAATGGGTTTGGGTTTAAGTTATAGGTTTTGGTTTTGGTTTAGGTTATAGGTTTTGATTTAGGTTATAGGTTTAGGTTAAGGCTTAGGTTTAGGTTATAGGTTTTTGGATTTGATAATGGGTCTGGGTTTAGGTTATAGGTTTTGGGATTTGAGAATGGGTTCGGGTTTAGGTTATAGGTTTTGGTTTTGGTTTAGGTTATAGGTTTAAGTTAAGGTTTAGGTTTAGGTTTAGGTTATAGGTTTTGAGATTTGAGAATGGGTTCGGGTTTAGGTTATAGGTTTTGGTTTTAATTTAGGTTATATGTTTTGGTTTAGGTTACAGGTTATAGGTTTAGGTTAAGGTTTAGGTTTAGGTTATAGGTTTTTGGATTTGAGAATAGGTTCGGGTTTAGGTTATAGGTTTTTAAATTTGAGA
Organism: Magnolia kwangsiensis; assembly: GCA_037074715.1. NCBI lineage: Eukaryota > Viridiplantae > Streptophyta > Magnoliopsida > Magnoliales > Magnoliaceae > Magnolia > Magnolia kwangsiensis. Next base: position 203,109,150 of record CM073571.1, read on the forward strand.
ATAGGTTCGGGTTTAGGTTATAGGTTTTGGTTTTGGTTTAGGTTATAGGTTATAGGTTTAGGTTAATGTTTAGGTTTAGGTTATAGGTTTTGGGATTTAAGAATGGGTTCAGGTTTAAGTTATAAGTTTTGGTTTTGGTTTAGGTTATAAGTTATAGGTTTAGGTTTAAGTTATAGGTTTTTAGATTTGAGAATGGGTTCGAGTTTAAGTTATAGGTTATAGGTTTTGATAGTTTATAGGTTTAGGTTTAGGTTTAGGTTATAGGTTTTTGGATTTGAGAAGGGTTCAAGTTTAAGTTATAGGTTTTGGTTTTGGTTTAGGCCATTGGTTTTAGGATTTAAGAATGGGTTTGGGTTTAGGTTATAGGTTTTGTTTTTGGTTTGGGTTTTGGTTATAGATTTTTGGATTGGAGAATGGGTTATGGTTTAGGTTTAGAAAATCGGGTTTAGCTTCGGGATTGGGTTTAAGTTTGGGTTTTCAAGTTTAGGTTTAGGTTTAGGTTAGGGAGTTGAGATTAAGATTAGGTGTAGGTTTAGGTTTAGGAAATTGAGTTTAGGTTATAGGTTTAGGGAAAGGTTAGGTTTAGATTATAAGTTTTGGGATTTGGGAATAGTTTTAGGTTATAAGTATAGGTTTAGGTTAGGTTATAGGTTAAGGTTTAGGGATTTGAGTTTAAGTTATAGGTTTTGGGATTTAATAATGGGTTCAGGTTTAGGTTATAGGTTTTAGTTTTGTTTTAGGTTATAGGTTTTGATTTAGGTTATAGGTTAACGGTTTAGGTTATAGGTTTTTGGATTTGAGAATGGGTTCGGGTTTAGGCTATAGGTTTTGGGATTTGAGAATGGGTTCGTGTTTAGGTTATAGGTTTTGGTTTTGGTTTAGGTTATAGGTTTTGGGATTTGAGAATTGGTTCAGGTTTAGGATATAGGTTTTGGTTTAGGTTTAGGTTATAAGTTTTGGTTTTGGTTTAGGTTATAGGTTCGGGTTTAGGTTAAGGGTGTAGTCCCTGCAAATACAAATATAAATATGGCCTGTCCAAATGCCCAGGCTCTTCTAATGTCGTCCCTACGAAATGGATAACTTCATCATGGTCATAACAGCGATTCCCACCTTCCAGGGAACCCGCTCATCCAGATAGCTCCGATGTACATCCGGGTCTGCTCCATTAATTTTGAGTCAATACATAAACACGGCCTGACCATCACCTTCCAGGGAACCCGCTCATTCGGATAGCTCCGACACACATCCGGGTCTGCTCCATTAGTTTCGACCAAATACATAAACACAGCCTGTCCAAATGGCCAGGCCCCTCCAATGCCGTTCATAGAAATTGGACAGCTTCATCATAATCATAACAGTGGTTCCCACCTTTTAGGGACCCCCGCTCTTCCGGATAGCTCCGATGCACATCCGGGTCAGCTTCATCAATTTCGAGCAAATACATAAATACGGCCTGTCCAAATGGCCAGGCCACTCCAATCATGTACATTCTTGACAAGAGACGTACCAGATGATTGAATCTGAAATATGCAGCTCTAATCCTCCTACATGCAACATCCACCTAAAAGAATGTGCATAACTATCATGCTTGAGTAATCAATACAGGAATTTACAAGTAAAACCATAAAACCAGAGATACTCACGTACAGAACTTTTTAAGAAATGGTGGAAATGCACATCTTAGTAGCTTCATGCCACTACTTGATACCTGACAAATGCAGTGAGGTGAATTAACATGTGTTATGGCACATGTGTGGTGGATGAGCCACCATCATTTAAGAAATGGTGGAAATGCACATCTTAGTGGGAAAATGTACTAAAATAAAGGCATGCATTAAATCAGTTCAAGAGCTTTTTTTTTTTTTAAGATATAAAGAGCAAAATAGTATAAGCATATTGTATTAGTATAAGAACCCAATATTAGTTTTCCAAAGGCACACCTTTGCATTTTCCACTTGTTTTATACTTCCAACAACATCAGTTTTCAAGACCATGCCACGAACAATTGAATAGTTACGGAGACCTCCTCCAAGAAGCTTTACGACACGAACATTATCTATATTAAAATTGACTGGGTTCTTGAGGCAGACCTGGATGCATGCCTGTAACATAAAAGAAGCCTAGCTTTTTAATTTTTGTCAAAACCAAGGGACCAAAAATAATATTAATAAATAAACACCAGCATCCATGTACACACATTCGCAATAAGAGGGCACAAAATATCTTCTTGTCCGAACTGCTTGTTGGCCACAGCAGCTTTCATTCGGGAAACAACTTTTTTTTTTTGGAAAGGCAGCTTGGGCAGAACCAAAGTGTAAAAGAAAAGAAAAAAAAAACTTCTACGTTTTTTATTTCTTCTTTTTTTTTTTCTTTTTTGGAAAGGCTGGAAACTCATTTTGTATTGAGCTGAATGGAGAAAGTTCACCAAAATAGTTCCAAATGGCAAGTGAGTTGGGTTCCTTGATTAGAAGAAACAAGAAAAATGATCATTTGGGCTAATGGCCATTCTGCTACTTTCTTTCTTTCTTTTTTGAAAAAAAAAAGGAAGCAGTGAGTGGAATGCACACCATCCAACATCAAGTGAACCCATTCTTATCCCAGTTGCCAATTGAAGTGAAAAAGGAACAAACCAAAATCCCAAATAACACAGTTCACTTTTTTTTAATAGGTAATGCAATTTTCCATTTTCCGCACCACCCAAATGCAAAGAAGAGGGATTCCACTCAAGTTACAGAACCAATCCATTTTTCACGATGCTTCTAAGTTCTAACAGGCCTTTAAAGTAGTAATGAAAAGCATTGAGGAGATTTATATAATACTCGAGCAACTTATGATGTCTGATATGCAGGCACTCAGAGATTGTACATGTGGCATACATTAAGTCAAATTAAGCCAAACTGAACCAATCTGCTATTCATGGTGCTTCCAACAGGCCCTTAAAAGTAGTAGTGAAAAGCATTAAAGGGAGTTATATGATACTCAAGCTGCTTATGACACCCGATATGCAAGCCCTCGGTACATGAGGCATACATTAACTCAAATTAAACTGTCTAGATTGTGGAACCTACTGCCATTAAGTCACAGGCCCAAAATCAAAGTGTTTGAACGATCCAAAACTGATTTCTGGACACTTTTTTGTTGAAATAGAACCATTAGATTTTTTCAGTTTTAACTGTCCATTGAGTACCAACCAATCTGACAGTTAGTAATCAAATTAGCACGGATTTTTGGTTCATGATACATTTAAACCAGAAAGCATAATTTGGAAGGTTTAATTTCACTTGCATGCAATTTCTAAGTTATAAATGCCTACATAGCATCCATCACCCTCTGCAAGAGTATTAAAGGTTTTCTCAAGTAGTGACACATGTGCATGATCCTGGCTCTTCAGTTACAAGGACTGTTAACATGACTTGGCCTGTAACACATGTTTGTGACAGGAATCATTGTGAAATCTCCAAACAACTCTAACAAAATGGAATTGATTTCAAACATAAACCAACAAGATGATAACAAATAACAAAAGAATTTTAAACAATGAGAAATGCTGTGTTCATGGAAATCGCTTGAATTCAAGATACGATTTTAGTAAAACTGAAACATCGATTCATTTACCTTGATCGGGATTTCGACCGACAGGCGACAAATGCTAATAGAAATTCTCTAGATTCATTCAACATTATAACAAATGCCCAAATGGCCTATCAATCTCAGTCATGAGAAAGAACCAAATACCCATGAATAAACGAAGTAGACTTACATCACCTAAGTTACTGGAAGAAAATGGAAAGATAAGATTGCAATAGAAAAAGAGAGGGTTGGATAAAAAGGAAAGACAATACAAAATAATAGATAGCAAGAGTAGAAACACCTACCTTCTTCTACTTTTTTTTTTTGAAAGGAAAACGTCTTACAATACAAAACAATTAATAGATAACAAGAGCAAAAACACCTACCTTCTATTGGGAATTCATGCAACCACCAAGTCCCTAGGTCCAACTGGTTCCCTTCAAACAAAACTAGACGTGGCCATGCTTTGATCCTTGTGTAGTATCAAAAATATCACAGAATCAGAACTACTATAGACGTGGGCATAACGCTTAGCTTCTGCTATTGCCAGAGGGCTTGCCTTTCAAGTGTCGCCCACTGCAAACAAGAATGCCCATTAAAATTAATCTATGAAAAACAAGATACAATAGCCAGCAAGTTCAAACCAGAAAAAGCCTACCATGATAGTAACCCAGTTATTCTTCAGCTAATGACAACCAACCTGAATTCACACGTTCACTGCAAGGCCCACCTGATGGACAGGACCTATATTTGAAACAAGCATAAATTAACTACAAATAATTCAAACTAAACCATCCATGAACAAAAAATTAACTCTTATTGGGTTATCAAAAATTTACACCACTGGACATTTATTTGATGGATACGATTGGAAAAAAATCCATTGGTATTATTTCAAAAAACAAGTGTCCATGAATCAGTGGTTGGGATTGTTCAAACAATCTGATTTTTATACTATTATTTAACAATAGTGGGATCGACAATTTAGCCAGTTTAATTTAGGTTACTATATGCCGCATGTACCATTTCTAAGTGTGTGCTTATCAAGCATCATACACAGCTAGAGTATCAAATAACTCCCTTAGATGAAAACTCAAAGCAAGGAAAATGCACAAGTATAAGAGTACTAATCACCAGTGTCTAACGTACCTATCCTAACCATCCAAATAGTTGTATATGTAACAACTTTGATCAAAATTGGACTGATTAGCAAGACAATACTTCTTCAATCATGGATCTGACTGTGGACCCCACTGCTCGGCTTAATTATGTATGAGGGTGCATTTGGTTGCAACCAAATATCATGAAATTTCTTGATATTTTGCACCGAGTTAAACTGATTAATCACGAAATAACATGATTTTTGGTGCAGCCAAACACACCTTAAACAATAAGCGATTCCGCATACATGCAGATCAATGTATTGATGTAGAAGATCAGTACATTCATCTGAATGTACTGTTCAGGAAACGAGACATACCATGGGAGAAGGATTCTCAACCCTGCTCTTACCATGCATGCCATTGTGGCATAGGTGAGACATGGGTCATAAAGCTACCTATGGGAGAAGGATTCAAAAAATAAGAAAGAAAATAAATAACTAAAGACTATCTCACTCACAAAGGAAGAAGGGCTTTGCCTCGATCTGAAATCTGCATCATCATTCAACTCAACAAACCTTTCAATTCCATCATCTTCTCTAGTGTAGACTTCTCAGCATTAGATCTCTTCATCAACCTGGAGGGAAGAAATCTATAACAACAAGTTTGTTTCTCACTACATCAACCTGGAGAGAAGAAATCTTAATAAGAAAATCCATATTTACTAATATTCCCATTTTTCTATTTTTCAAAAGAATGAGTTTGGACTCCGAAAGTATTAGCTCCAGCACTTGTACTTTCAACCCAAACCCTAACCAAGGACTCCAAAATTAATTACAAGTACTCATAAACATTCATTGCAAGCATTTTCTGTCTATGTGCATGACGACCATACTGTTAAGATCAATCATCTTATTTTCATTTATAAAAACTAGTGGATGACAAATTATGTGTAACATACAGAGATGGTTCAGCCACTTGTAACATACAAAAATGAACTAGGCTCATGTATCATACTTTCAAGGAAAATGTGTACCTGCCTTATTATGTCAATAACATGAGAAGGACCTGAAGTCAAGGATTTGTGTACCTGATCAGAGTTCAGAGAAGTTATTAAGAATAGAAACATGACTAAATGACAATAAGCCAGCTTATAAAAATAAATGGTTAAGATTTTTAAACAAAATTAGCAGGACTCTTGACATGTATATGCCTTAGCCTGAAATGCAGACAATTATTACAAATTAAACCTGAAATTCCTCACAGGTAGGCATAGACAATCACATGTAGAATGCCAATCTTGACACACCTAACATTTTTGGCACAATCAGCATGAGCATCATAACAATACACTGGTAGAACTCTTGGAGAATAGACGACAATGGGAGGTGAAAGAAGAACCTGAGAAAAGAAGTAATTTGTCATGTCATGAGACGAAGTTGAAGAAAAACATCTAGAAATTGACATGACCCAATAGTGAGAATTTAATACTAAATAGAACCTAATAGGAGATTCAAAATGCAATTCAGGAAATAAGATATGACTTACAGTCGTAGGAATGTGAAGTAACCAACAGATGCACCAACAAAGAGCTTATCTGCACACACCAAAACCAAAAAACAAAACAACAAAGTGTTTAGCTTCATGGGCTTAGTAATTTTCAGCTAGAAAGTGAGCTTTCTCATGCCCATTTCATCTATTTGAACAGCACTAATGCCACATTACACAATTCCTCACAGAAAAACACTAACTCAATGAAAGCCAGATCAAATATATATATATATATATATATATATATATATATATATATATATATATATATATATATATATAAGAAAAAGGTGGAGTGGTCCACCAAACCCCTCTGTTTATGAAAGGCATTATGCCACCAAGTAAACGTGATTGTTAGTCACAGGTCCCACAAACAGTATAAAGAAAGTGTCCTTCCATCAATCAAAACACAAATTCCTCTGGAGGGACATTCCCATCTCTTTAAAATTTATAAGAAAGGAATATCATAAATAGGCCCTGCTGTACATCCTAACACACTATACATTTTCTTGAAGTTTCCACTCAAGAGCACCAAAATCAAGCTCACCAGAGGGAAACTCCCACAAGAGTTCCAACATTATCCATAGAGGAATGACCTGATACTTCAACAGAATGCAATGAACTGAACGCATGCACAACGCTATCGGGTAGATGACCCATGTGCCTTAATCTAACTGCCTGATTGGTGATCATCAAATAAACAGTCGAGATGAGATAATAGGCTATAGTCCAAACCCAACAAATGAATGCGCATCAACTGGGCATTTGGACTGTCCAACCAACCTGATTTCAGTGTTATGCTCCATCCACAAGACCCATAAACTGAATGGTTTGGGCTGAGCTGCATAAAACCCACAGTATCCGAGAAGTTGTCCTATGTAGCGTATCAGATAGAACCTCTAATACATGGTACCCAAGGATGATACAATGTCCATAGAAAGAGATGAAAAGCAGAAAATTTAACTCAGAACGAGAGACAACAGATCTATAGTAACTAACGGTCCCTTCGCATAGAAAAGATCAAAACCATATTTTGATCCATTTCAGCATCCAACGACCAATAAAAATGTTGGGCCCAGGGCTACACAACATTATTTCTCTTGCCATTTTGTGCGAATAAACGCCACAAACACGATGTCCTCTGTAATGTATCAGATAGAGTCCTATAACCCACATCATCAGTGGTCATCGGCAACTGCGATCAATCAAAACTTCATTGGGATTTTTGATCCATCTCAGAGAGAGAGAGACTAACTGTTTATCTTCTCCTTCTCCTTCTTCTTCTCCTTCTTGCAGCGAAAGGGGGTTTTGAAAACCCTAATGAGAGAGACAGAGAGGTTGGGAAACAAAGAGGGAAATGGGGACGAGAGATAGAGAGAGGGTGAGGGAGTGCGAGAGATCGAGAGAGGGCTGAGTGCAAGAGAGAGAGAGAGAGAGAGAGAGAGAGAGATTTGGGAGGGGGAGTAGTGGGCGGGCGACAGAGACAGAGAGAGGGTTTTGCTTTTCGGGAATGGAGTGGGCGGGAGAGGTGCGCGGGATTGAATAGACGGACAAAATTTTAGGGTCATTTGTTTTAGGACTTGTGGGGCCCACCGTTGTGTATGTTAATTATCCACTCCGTCCATTCAATTTAACGACTCAATTTTAGGGTATATCCAAAAAATGAGTCAGATATAACATTTAGGTGGACCACACCACATATTAACGATATAGATTTATTTTTTCATTCTTTATCATGGTGTGGTCCACTTGGACTTTTGATCTTTTTAATTATTGGGCTCATGCATTAGAATAATATTTTAAAATTGATGGACAGATTAGATAACATAAATATATTGCAATGGGACCCATGGAGCCCCTGAAGCTTCGTCCGTCTCTAATAAGGTCCGATGGGGAGGTATGTTTTAGCTACAGATTCATTATGTTTTAGCTACGGATTAAATCCGTAGCTAATTGGCTATGGATTAAAGCCGTAGCCATAGACCTATATAGTTCGTAGCCTTTGCTCATTTTTTTGGTAGTGTTGGTCTTCCAGTCACCATTCGTTTGATTGATGATGAGTTGCGAGTCCTTGAAGACCCGCAACTTCTTTACATTAAGGACTATGGCTTCTCTTAGACCAGCAATACATGCTTCATACTTAGCTACGTTGTTAATGCACTGGAATGCTAACCTCCTGAAAATGAAAACTGGGACGTCATCGGGAGAGTAGAGTATAGCGCCTACTCCACTCCCTTTTGAGTTTGCGACTCTGTCAAAGAAGAGTGTCCACTCTTCTGCCTTTCTTTTTTCTTCTTCCTTGATTAGGAGGATGTCCTCATCAGGAAAGAAGGTCTTCAGTGGTTGATAATTAGGTTGATAATGTGCTACTAGATGATTGGCTAGTGCTTATCCCTTGATTGCCTGCTGAGGGACATATGTGATGTCAAACTCGAAAAGCAGTAGCTGCCATTTTATGATTCTACCTGTCAGTGCTGGCTTTTCGAACAAGTACTTTAACGAATCCATGCAAGCAAGCAGAAGGACCGGATGGGCGATCATATACTGCCGTAGCCGTTGTGTGGCCGAGACTAGGGTGAGGCATGTCTTCTCTAAGCTGGTGTATTTATCTTCATAACTCATGAATTATCTACTTAGATAGTAGCTCGCTTGCTCCTTTCTTCCTGTATTGTCATGTTGACCAAGGACGCATCCGATTGCTTTTGCTACGATGGAGATGTATAGGAGCAATGGCCTACCTGGAGTAGGTGGCATGAGTACTGGAGGATTTAGCAGGTATCTTTTGATCTTGTCGAAGGATGCTTGACAGTTGTCATTCCATTCCTTTGGTGAGTTCTTCCGCAGGAGCTTGAATATGGGCTCACAAACTGGAGTGAGCTGTGTGATGAATCGGCTGATATACTGGATCAGCCCGAGGAAGCCTCGAATTTCTTTCTCAGTTTTAGGAGGTGGCATTTCGATGATTGCCTTGGTCTTGGTTTCATCCACTCGAATACTTTCTTCACTGACAATGAAGTCCAACAGCTTGCCTCCAGTTATACAGAAGACACATTTTTGCGGGTTGAGTCGGAGCTTGAACTTCTCTAGCCTGTTGAAGAGCTTCTCGAGGTCCTTAAAGTGCCCTTTAATTATGCGTAACTTGATGATCATGTCATCTACATAGACTTTCATTTCCTTGTTTATCATGTTGTGGAACAAGGCAGTCATGGCTCGCTAGTATGTAGCTCTTGCGTTCTTCAGTGCGAAGGGCATAACTTGATAGCAGAAAGTTCCTCATTGTGTGATGAAAGAAGTCTTCTTACAATCTTCGATGGCCATCTTGATTTGATTGTAGCCGGAGAAGCTGTCAATGAAGGAGAAAATCTTGTGCCTAGTCGTGTTATCTACCAGCGTGTCGATATGAGGCAAAGGGAAGTCGTCTTTAGGACTTACTTTGTTGAGGTCCCTGAAGTCGATGCACATTCTGACTTTCCCATCTTTCTTGCGAGCCATTCCGAGTAGTTGGAGACTACCAAGAATCCTGCATTGTATTGCTTGATGACTTCATCACGGATCTTCGGGGCCCATTCTGGCTTCATTCTCTGCAGCTTTTGCTTGACAGGTTTCATGTCTGACTTTGTTGGAAAGTGGTGGACTACCAAATCCTCATTGAGACCTGACAAGTGTTCATACGAAAAAAGTAAAGTTAGACAACCTCGGTTTCAGAAATTCCATCATCCTCTGCTTGTATTTCGGGGAAAGTGATCGTCTGATGCGCACCTCTCTGGGGAGTTCCACTGACTCTAGGTTCATAATTTCGAAATCGTCTGCTACAACATAGGCCTTTGTTTCGAATTGTTTGAGAGAATCCTTGAATTCGAGAGTTGTATCATCATTTCCCTCATCCGAGGCTTCGTCCAAACCCATGAGCTCGAAGTCCAACTCTAGATCGAAATCATACAAGTTGACCTCGAACCCTTACAATGTGTGTGAGGTATTTGGCACAGTGGGTTTTGAAAGTTTTTCTATTTTTTTGGTATTTTAAAATTTTTCTGATGTTTTAAGGTTTTGAGGAATATTTGATTGTTTTGTACTTTTGGGAATATGTGATGTTTTTGTGTTTTGAAATATTTTTTATTTTTTCGTGTCGCCTAGGGTTCGTGAACAGGACGATGTTGCAAACCAAGATTGGTCCTGTCCTAGTCCGGGGTACTAATTGCTATTTACATTGGCATTTTTTTAATGTCAACATCCATGGAGGATTCACTGACCGACTTGATTGTCAGGGGGACAGCTGTCCATGGTGATTCTTCATTCCTTCCAATCCTGTTGTCCTGACTTGTGTGCTCACATGGGTCACCTATTTTGATGACCATAATGTCCTCTGGGCTAGGCTCAGAGTCAGAATCTGATTCGATCTCTTTGCCCAGGAGTTGAAGTTCCTCTGTCTCCTCCGACTCCTCTTGTGATGGGACCTTGACGTCTGTCCAGTCAAGGGCAGGCCACTTTTCCTTGTCAATCCTGTGGATGGGTTGCTTCTGTCCCTTGTGTTGCTGAGCTAGTGGTGGGGACGTGTCCCCTTGACTGCGAGTGAAGATGGGTGTTTCCCTGTTCTTACATGTACCTCCTTCAAGGGGTATTCTTGGTTTTGGGTCCTATGTGGGTGGATCATTTTCCATGCCCCTTGCCTCATGTGATGGGTCTATGGGTTCTGCCCCTTACGTCATATGTGCTCTTGATACTTTGAGAATTTTGTCTCACCTTATGGGTGGCCAGACGGACTCCGGGTGGGAATGTTCAGAGAGTTTAAGTTGCTGGAGTTGGTCCTCAAGAGGAACACTGTCTCCATAAACTGTCCCAGCCTTGATGAACTTGACGGGTGTACACTTGAAGGATTGACCCTTCTTTGGCCTTTCAGCCTGATCCTCTGGTGTTGGTTGATACCCCAGTCTCTGTCTCTGCACGTTAACACATGCTGGATTTACTACTATACCTTTCTCATGGAACTCGGTACGGTAGTTCCAGATTAACCGTTCAGCAGGGGAAATGACATGTTCAGCAGTGAGAGGGCGAGAATTAGCGATTGAGTTTACGACTTCGAACTCGAAGCTGCGATATGATACATCGCCCTCCGCGTGCTGGATGTCAATCACAGGGATGTCAGTTTTTGGGATATTAACCATCACTGGCAGGATAGTTTCTGGTTCAGCCAACACTAAGATGATTCGATTTTCTGAAGAAATTTTAACCCTTTGATGGAGGGTTGAGGGAATGGCTCCAACAGCATGGAGCTACGGCCGCCCCAACAGAAGGTTAAACGAGACAGGGATGTCAATGACCTGGAATATAACAAGGCTCAGGTCTGGTCCGATTTGTAGCTCAATGTCAATCTCTACCTCAACTTGCCTTTGAAAATTATCGAAAGCTCTAACGCTCATAGTGCTAGGCCTGAAAGAAGACGGTTCTATCCCAACAAAAGGTTAAATGAGGCAGAGATGTCAATAACCTGGACTTTCAATGACATGAAGCCACGGCCGCCCCAACAGAAGGTTAAACGAGGCAGGGATGTTAATGACCTGGAATGTAACAAGGGTCAGGTCTGGTCCGATTTGTAGCTCAATGTCAATCTCTACCTCAACTTGCCTTTGGAAATTATCGAAAGCTCTGACGCTCGTAGTGCTAGGCCTGAAAGAAGACGGTTCTATCCCTAACCATTCGACCATCCTTAGGGGGCAAATGTTGAGACTGGATCCATTATCAATGAGCACGAGTAAGATCTTGAAATTCTTGTGGCAGGCTACTATGTTTAGTGAACGCCCGTGTTTGCGACCCTCAGGTGGTAATTCATCATCAAAGAAAGTGATGGCTCGTGGTGCAAGGAGCTGTCCAATCATACTTGCCACCATTTCTAGGGGAACATTAGGAGAGATATGGGCATCGTTCAAGGTCTTCGCAAAGATTTCTCGATACGATCTTAATGTGCATAGGAGTTCCCAGATGGATGTTTGTGCTGGAATGGTCTTAAGTTGAGCTGCTATGTCATAAGCAGCGTCGATTTTACAAGTCGTTCCCGACAAGGTTCCTCGGGTATCTTTTAAGTTCTGGTTATCTCTCCTGAAGTACCTCCCATTGTTACCCACTTCGGCGCATTCGGAGTAATGCCATGGGACTACCTTTAGGTTGTAGGATGGATCTGTCCTTCTTTCCAAGTATATTAGTGGTTCTTGAGGGTGAGGGGTTGTGACTATGATAGTTTATGACAAACTTGGTGGTTTCTCTTGGGGTACCGCCGAGGCTTGGTGGAGTTTGACTCTGGGGTTTTCTTCCTCCATTTGATGTGTGAGAGGGGTCCTCTGGCCATGTGCCAATTGGTGAGGCATTAGGAATTTTGGACCTTGAACCGGGGCTGCCCCTTGCAAGTTTAGTGAGGCTAGATCATGGAGACCTATTGGAAGAACGACAGGTTCAGAATTTAACCTTTTTGGATGAATTGGTGTAGAGTGTGCCCCTTAGGGGACAAGATGCTGCAAGTGTGACCTGTTAGATGCGGCTTCGAGGGTTACGAGTGGCTGAACTACTGGATCTGCTTTCAGAAATATGAGGGGTTGTGTTGCTGGTGCTGCTTTAAGGACTAGCTATGGTTCCATTGTTGACGTGTGTTGGTAACCTCATGTCTGATTTGTTGTATCGATCATGATTGCTTATATAGAATGATGAGGAGAGGGGTATATGGATTTCCTTTCTTTGATGTGGTTGACGGTAGAGGTGCTAGATGTACTGGGCCTTGCTTGATGTGACGACAGGAAATTTTAGAGGATGTTGGCCTGAGTCTCATTGTTAGCCTGTGGAGCGATTGTAATTTTCTGACTTTCGATCAAATCTTGGACCGCATGTTTCAGAGGGAAGCAGCAGTCTATCAGATGGTCAGGAGCCTAATGATATGCACAGTATTAGTTTTCATTGTAACCAGGCAGTAGGGGGTTATGGGGAAGTCGCGGTTAGAGCAGTGTCAGGAGTTACTTTTGCATTAACATTGTTAAAACCTAACTGTATGTTTGTGTTAAAAGGGTGAACTTCCTCCCTAACATTGCCTGTTTGTATAGTCCTGTTACATTCCTCCTAGGCTGTTGCTATTTTTGTTGAGACGACTATCCCTGATATCCCTGTTGGGCTTGCTATGATTGGTACTGTCTGTTTGCCTATGGCTGGTATGGTTTATGTTGCTCTGACTCCGGTTGTGGAGCGTACTGATTGCCTTGAGTGTTAGTGACGATATTATTAAACTTTGTTGCACATTGCGCGGGAGCAATGCCATTTTCATTCCCATATCCTACTGGTTTCCCTTTGACTCTATTTCTTTTGACTGCGGGGGCCTGGTGTGGCCATGGGGAAATGGTTCTGTCTCTGATCCCGGCTTCCACTTGTTCACCAGCTCAGATGAGTTGGGAGAAGTTTGCATAGGGATACGAGATTAGATATCTTGAAATGTTAGGATTTACAGAATGTTCGATCATAGATATCTGTTCCTCGTCGTCGATGGGGTTTCTCATTCGAGCTGGCTCGCCATCGCCCTACGTATGCTGACAGTGATTCGTCACTTTTTTACCTTAGGGCAGTCAAGTCAGACATTCTTAGAGCCATGTTCAGATTGTATGAGAATCTGTTGATGAATGCCTGGGAGAGTTTTTCCCAGGTTTTGATTTGATGGCTGTTCAACGAGTTGTACTAATCTAAAGCATTGCCCTTAAGGGACTTCTGGAAGAGCTGTATCAAGACTCCATCATTCCCTACTATCACATTGAGTTCCCCACAAAATGCTTTTAGGAATGCTGTGGGACACCCGCTACCGTCATACCTTTTAGATGTGTTGTGGGACACCCGGTGGCGAGAGGTAGCTGGAATTGAACACTTCTCCCTTTCGGAGGAGGGTGTGATGTTCGAAAATGGCTCCCGCCTAGGATATCTGCCAATTCTGGAATGTTACTCCCGTTAGAGGGAGTGAGTTGGACTCGAAACTGGCCCCCTTCATGGGCATCCGCCAGTTCTTATCTGTGGTTCCCGTTAGGGGGAACCTGTATTGTAACTTTATTATTGTGATGTGTTGAGTGAAGATGTGCGGGAGGGTTTCTCCCGTTTGTTGGTTGTTGTTGATCTTGTGCCGACTCTTGTGGGAGAGAGAGCACGGGATTTGCTGGTGGAATGAGTGAGAAGGCATATGGAGTCTGAGGGAGTGAACTGTTTTGTACACTAGGCTGGGTTACCTATGTGTTTGGTGTGGCATTTGACACTAGGCATTGCAGTAGCTCTTGTACTGCTCGTAGGCTCTAGGCCATTTCTTGCATGGTGGTGTTGGCTTGCAGGTCTACCGGAGCTGCCGGTGATGGCAGCACGGGTATTGGTTTGGGTGTGGGTGATAATGTTTCGGGAGCTAGCGGAGCTACTGACTCTTCTTTATGGGTGGCCTGAGAGGTCATGGTTCCGACCTAAGCCTAAATAGGTGCAAGCCAAGGACTTCCTTTTTTGTGTTTTCATATGAATGCAAATGATGATTTCCTTTGAGATTAGAACACCACATGCTTTTGAGTCAGGTCTCAGCTAGTGCGAGCTAGCAATCATTCCTCAGTGGAGTCGCCATTCTATAGATACTGAAAAATCGGTGCCCACGTTGATTTTATATTTATAATGCATGATTAAGGGTGATAGGCTGATTATGGATGTTAGAGTCGCCACTAGCCGAATATTCTTAAAATCCCGCGGTCGGTTAGAACCATGAAATATGTAAGGTGAGGGATATCCAAAGACTTCCCCACATTAAATTGACTCCTGGTCTGCGATCCGGGATTTCGGGTAAGGGACCTCGGTTACAAAGAGGGAAGGTATTAGGCACCCTCTTTGTCCATACGAACGTGCGGTCTCTACTTTGTATGGTAAAATAATCTTAAGAGATGGATGATGTGGTCGGGATAGGACTAGGCACACGCGTGGATTTTTGATGTGACAAGATCCGAGATTTCGACAAGTCATAGATCATACGTCCAACGGCATGTTTAGAAGTTGGATGTGATGATGCCTATATAAAGATAAAGAAATGGACTAGATCACTAGAAATTTCTGATGTGACATGATCTGATGTACGGCAAGTCATAGAGCATACGTTCACTAGAGATCTAGAAAAGCAGGGAGGTTGAGAAGGGAGTAAATGTCATGACGGATGCTTGTATATAAATGGATCCTTGGCTTTTGTCTCTGAGTAGGCTAGAATATGGGTTGCACCATGATTAACTGGGCTAGGTTAGGAGGTTAAGATGGTTAAAAGGAAAGGAGTGGGCTAAGAAGGTGGTTGAAAAATCTGGACCTTGGGGCTTAGGAGTACCTCCTCACCCTCACTCTCTTCCTCTCTCTGTCTCTCTCCCTCTCACTCTCCTTTTCACTTAAGTTTGTAAGTGAAGAGTGAATCTTCTTCCTGGTGTGTCTGGAAATGAGAAGAGAGGATTATTTATATCCTTCTCCAATAGCATTGTTGTAATTGCTGGGTTTAAGAGGGGTAAAGGGTGAGGTGGCAAGTGGTGATTGGTTGTGGAGAGAGGAATGCCACATAACACTCTCTCATTGGCCATGGGGACGGTAAAAAGGTAAATAGTAAAAAATAGGAGGTTAATTTCGGAGGAAAGTTGACTTTTAGGCGATGGAATAGCTGTTCACACGCAGGCCGCAAGGGGCGGCATTCGAAGTACCGTAGGTGGCAGTCAGACTACCGCCCGGGCCTAGTTCAGGCCGGGCTCGCACGTGTGGGCTTTGTGCGTTATGCAGGTTCGTCTAAAAGTCTTCTTTTGGGTTTTTGGCTTATAAAAGTGGGTTTTGGCTTGGGTAAGGGGGTCCTGGTTAGGATATAGGGTATAGGTGGGTTGTATGTGTGCTGAATGGTTTGGATCACGGTTTCGGGTTGCGGATTGGGGACTTTTGGTCAGGCTTTGGTTTGGGCTATGATTAAGGTTCAGTTTAAGGTATGATCATGGTTCCCGAATAGTCTTAGCCTTCTCAAGATGTAGCTTAGGTGGGGTGTCTACAATATCATACAAGGGATCCTCCCCTGATTTTATGATGCTTATCTCAGCGTGATCTTCGTTGAAGATCTCGGGGTGGTGATTGGTTTGCCTTTGAGTCGTTTGGTTATTCCAGTAGGTCAGTCTAGTTTTAGCCATAACAGAAGTCGTGCCCAACATGAAAGGGCTAAGGAGAATAATGTGGTTGACTAAATTGGACACTTACTATTTTTGGATAAAAGCCACAGTCTAGTAGGAATACAGGTTGTCTATTTATACTAAGTTACGTTTTTATGGTGTTTGAGTTGGAGTTTAAGTCTAAAACTTGTCTTAGGTTTGAGTTCATTATTTAAAGAGTTGTAATTATTTTAATTTTAATTTTTTATTATCATTAATTTTTTTAATCATCAATCAAATTATTTTGAATTTATTAGGAATTATTCCTGCTTTTATCCCTCTTAGATTCAAAGAAGCTCTGTGAGGAATCCAAAGAGATCCGTGGATTCAGAATAATTATCCCATGGGGAATGACGGTGATCGCCCTCATCATGTCCCTCCCTGCGCCAGACACCTCCTGAGCTGCGGAGGAGAGGAGACAATAGCATCTGTGGTAGCTAATCACTAACGAGCCAAGGCCAATTTCAGGCATCGCCTACTTCGAGTCAGGTTAGGACTGAAATGTGGACCATGGGCCTAAATTAAGCCCATTTTCCAATTGGGCTGGTTTGGTCCATTGTTTAAGAGCCAGTCAGTCTAGGTCATTCAAGCAGGAGTACTGTGACCCATGCTATCATTCTTAACCAAGAGAGGAGAGCAAACCAGGAAAAAAAGGGAAAAAAGGAAAAAGAAAATCTTACACTGAACATAACAGATGGGTCCATATTTACAATATTCATATATGTGATTCTCTCATATTTGATTCTAATATTTCAAATTATGATTAATTTTGAATTGTGTAACAACATAGATTGGATCACTATAGCTAATCCTAACAAAATGGGTCTAACTTATAATGCATGGCCCAAAACTAACAGTAACCAGAATATCCTACCTATCTGATCTGGCCCAGCAAACTTGGACCATTAATCATCTACTCCTTAATTATCCATTCATGACAAATGATCAGATTGGACTACATGATGAGTATGATTTTGTGGCTATATACCACTAGGGCTGTACACGAACCGGGCTAGCTCGGTTAACTAGCTCGACTCAACCCGACCCGAAACTGAGTTCGGTTCGGGATGGGCCATTTTTTTTCAGCTCGAAACTGAGTTCAGACCGAGTTCAAATAGGTCCCAGTTCAGCCCGACTCGATCCGAAACCCAATTCGACCTAGCTCGACTCGGTCATTATATATATATATATATATATATATATATATATATATATATATATATATATATATATATATATATATATATATATATATATATATATATATATCCTAAATCCTTACCCTAACCATTTGAGACAAGAAGTGAGAACGTCGCCCGATCCATGAACTTGCTATAAGGTCTGAAATTGGCCCGAACTTGGCCTGAACTTGCTCGATTGCTGACCAGGCCGAGTTCGAGCTGGACGTGTTGGCCCAGTGACCGACCTGGGCCGAGTTTAGGTTGGGTTTGGCCGGTGACCAGGCCGGGCTGTGTTGAGCCCAGTTCAACTCGGTTCGGCCCGATGTACACCCCTATATACTACCTAGAATGGAGACAGCCTGGATTGCGTTACAAGTGTGCCATCTGTATGGATCATGATTGTGGGCATGGGATGATTCAAGGGGACTTCCTATGCTCCATCTCCACATCCGCGTATGGGGAGCTCTTATTCGGTGTGGGTCCTCTCGCGAACGGATTGGCTACTCCCCCTGCCACTAGCCCCGTGGCTGGTGGTTGGTGCTTTGTGGGCCCCACCATGATGTATGTGTTTCATCCATGCCATTCATAGATTTTTACAGATCATTTTATGGCTTGATACCAAAAATGAGTGGGATATAAATGTCAGTTGGACCACACCACGGGAAAACAATAGTGATTGGATATCCACCATTAAAATCATCCAAAGGCCCATTGTACTGTTTATTTGACATCAAATCTGTTGATTAGGTTATACAAACCTAGATGAAGGAAAAAAACAAAGATCAGCTTGATCCAAAACTTTTATGGCCCCAACAAGAATGGGCTTGTGGCCCAGCATGTGTTTTCAAAACTTGGACATGTATCTACTTAGCCATGGCAATTTCAGAAGAGATTGTAGTTAGAGCTACTCCCCTTTGCCTCACCAAGAACAACCACTCTTCTCAAATGGACGATGGGCATCCCTCTTTGGCAATCAAAAGGTGGGCTTAAGATTACCATGAACAGATAGATGGCAAAACCAAAACCCAAGAAGAGAACAGCTTCTGCCACAATTAGCCAGGTTTTATCCATGCATCAAGAAGAAGAACATGGAACTAAGAAAAAGGAAGAATCAGCAGCATGTCAATGTACCGAGGATCTATGATTATGAGGATGAAATGTTAAAGGATGACAGCCTAGCTAGCCTCCATCCAAACATCCGTCCTCCCATTCGCTTCAGGTCCTCTCTCTACTACCTTCTTTGAGCCACCCGATCAGTCGACGTGCTTCTGCAATGATAACTGGTGCGCAAAGCGCAGTAAACCAGCCCAGTATCTGATGAAGAAAACCTCGTAAACTGGTACGTAGTTGGTAGCTACCTGTGTAATACGCGCTATTGGAACTGAAACGATAGCGATGGGAAAACTAGTTCTCAAATACAAAGAAAACAGAAAACGACCTCGATCGATGCTGGTATCAATTACCACCATTGATGATGTAAATGATAGTGCATTGAAGTACAAGAACGCATGAGACACTGCAGGACTTATCATCAAGAATCGAAATCCCTGCCTTGTGATTCTTCACATATATACGAGGTGAGATTTTTGGAGTCCACTATCAAGTCATCCTGCCAAACACCACTTAGAGGGTTTAGTCCTGCTTGAAAGGTCACCGTGGAAATCAGTACTGCTGCCACCATCACTGCAGCCTGCAGCTCATCCATTGTATTCATATCCTTCTCAAGGAGCCTCTTCGAGTTGCTTCGCCAAGGAACCTGATGGCTATTAATGTGTGCTGGTGACACTCCCATCTTTTAGCTCCCTTTCGTTGGAGGAACTCTCCATCCATTTCCATGTCTCCAGATTCGGTTGGATGAAGTTTTAAGAGATCCAAGGGTCTGAGATCATGGCCATTTTTCTCATTTACTTCCACTCGAGTCTCATTGAGCAAAAATTTTATAATCTGCGTACACATTTCAGTTTTATATATCAATAAAAAGAAGGGCTATTTATTAACAAGAGCTTTTTATTTAT
This sequence comes from Magnolia kwangsiensis, assembly GCA_037074715.1. Taxonomy (NCBI): domain Eukaryota; kingdom Viridiplantae; phylum Streptophyta; class Magnoliopsida; order Magnoliales; family Magnoliaceae; genus Magnolia; species Magnolia kwangsiensis. The sequence continues at coordinate 203,128,766 of CM073571.1, forward strand.
TTATTATTTATTTATTCTCCTTGAAATTTCATTGCTGTGGAAAAAAACCATACAACCTGTACGGGCGGGGCCTCTGGCAGAAAAATAACACCCGAGCCTCCCCTGTTTTTACAACCAATTCACATTCGGGTTGACCTGCTTAGAAAGGAATGGCCAGCTTATCATTTCAAAAGCTAACAAAAAAACACTAGCTAATGCGCACCGCACCTAAACCCACCCTATCCAGGACCAACTCTCCGCGAGAAAGAAAGGGGAGGTTGGAAACTCCAAGAATATCTTGTTCTGTTGATTAGTGCTTCCCAAATGGGCCAGGCTATCCGCTACCTTGTTGGCCTCTCTTAGGGTGTGCGTGATAGAAATGCTAATTGTGGCCTGGATGGAATTAAAACGGTTTTTCCATTAGCCTTGGAGAACAGCTCCACCACTACTAGCGAATCACTTTCCACTTTAACCTTAGAGAGCCCTTTTTCCTTACAAATGTTGAAGCCGTCAACCACTGCCTTAACTTTCACTTGGAATTTTGACCCCACACCATAGCCTTTGGAGAAAGCAAACTCAAGATCTCCCTTATCATTTCTGCATACACCCCCACTACCCGAAGGCCCGGGGTTGCCCCTTGAAGAGCCGTCAACATTCAACTTCACCCAACCCTTCATTGGCCTTGTCCACTTCACAAAGGACACCGAAGGAGACACGCCCCAGCCAAGATCCTGTTTACACCCCAAGTATAGGGTTGCGATGTAGTAATAATCTCCGTAAGACCGAGGTCAAATCTACAAGGACTGAACCTTATACGTAATTTGAAAGTAACTAGAACTAGAACTAGGCGAAGATGAAATCTAAATCTGAAATAATTGAAGAAATAATTATGATATTAAAGTGAGTAAAACTAATGAAATTAAAGGTGAAAACTAGGGTGCCAAGGATCCACTTCTAGCAATTGGGAAGCTACCTTGCATTGATTCAAGGACACAACTAGAATCAGAGTCTTATCATATCCAATTGGTAAGAAGAGATTTATTAGATCTCTGAATTTCTCATGGATCTAAACATTAATAGATAAAATTGGTGAAGAGTTGGAAGTGATTTTGTTACCTAACCATGCTCAGGAGATGGTGGCAAACAACAACAATTTACGAATCTCACAGTCAATCATAAGAAAATTATGAAGGTTAAGAAGGATTCCGTCACCCTACCATGCCCATGGGACGAGGGTGAACAACAGGTCTTACTAATTTTACAATCTCAATAATAGAAAATATACTTAAAGCTATCGCAGATCCATTGTAATTTAAGTCACAACCCACCATTAAAAACTAAAGTATACCTTCATAATTAAACTAGAATCCATGAGAGTTCAATAAAGTATGAATCAAAATAAAACAACCATCCTAATCACGCTACAAGCTTCACCTCTTAGCCCTACCTAAGAGGTTTAGCCTGACATGGTCATGCTACAACCAGAAAAAATATGAATAAAGAAAGAGTGAAGAACTCCTGAAAAATTCGCTGTACTCTCCACGTCTCTCTCTCTTCCCTTTCTTCACACGTCCAGATCTACCTCCATGGCTGCCCAGGATACAGGATATATCTCTCTTTCTGCCTCCCTTTTTTATAGACAGAAGGGGGGCGTCGGCTAGCTGAGGCTTGCAGAAGTCGGTGATGTTTCGTGCGTTTACGCAGCAACCGGACTGCGCAAGAAAAAAAATGCAAAGTGTCTTGCATTTGGATGGGAGTTTTAGAACGAATGGCCATCCCATCTTCGTTTTGGCCTTCTTGGTGATAGATGTGGTCCCCTGTTGATGAGTTTGGATGGTTTGGATCACTGTTCCGACCATCATCAAGATCACACAACAGCTGGAGAAGCCGGGTGACTTCTGGACGCTCGTTCGTGCGTAAAATCGATGCAGGAGCTACATTGATGTGTTCGGTGGGCCTCACAATGATGTCTTTAGAGAAATCCACCCCGTTCATTGGATTCCTGGTGAAAAACCAGTAAGGAGTAGTTTTTATCGGGTTTTGGTGCGGTCCACTGTATCAAACCAACTCACCGTTCATCTTATGTTTTCTGACGATCCATATGCTTACTTTTTCATGGAGCTAAAAAACCACCTAGGAGAGGGTCTTCCCTGCCCCAGAGATACAATGGGCGATTCAAATCTTGTGAAAGGATGATGTGTGGGCCCCACTATTGAAAAATGGGGATCGTGCGTCCCTCGCTGGCTATTTTAAGTTTCTTTTTAAAGAAGCATTAGTCAGCGCACACTGACCGATTTCTTGATTTATGGTGCACGGTTGGAGCATATACACTGTGCACGTGCGATCCCTGAAGTAGGGTCCATCATTATGTGTATCCGATATCCGCTCCGTCCAACCATTTTGTCACCCCATTTAAGGTTGAGATCGAATTTAAAGCATATCCAGATATCAAGCGAGCCTCAAATCAGGATTGTAGAGGCTGATCTATCCTTTGGGCCACTTCCACAAGGATCCAATGGCTGAAATTTTACGTGTACGGTTAATTTATGGTCCTCATGCCAGATATAAAGTTTTGAGTAAACGAATGGTGGGAACCCTGTGATCTTTCATTCTGGACGATTTTCAGGCCCGTTTAACGTGACTGGCCTGATTTTCTTTGATCTCAGGCATGTAATTTCTTCGATCTCAGTCCGCTGGGGTCAGTCCCTTGCCTTGGTGATTTCTGAGCGTTAAATTCATGCTTTTAGTATCCTTTTTTAGTCCAGGCTTTAAAATTCACCTTGCAACACAAACACGATTAAAATAGGATATTAAACATTATCATATTCGTAAAATTAAGTATTAACCGGGGTCTAATATGCAATATTTGACCCTCAAAACAATCCACAACTAGCATTTTGCTAGTCTCGAGCAAAGTATACGAAAAATAAGTTGAGAATTATAAGATAAATTTTTATAAACTCAAGCGATTTTTGAAAAGCAATCTAGATCATAGAATTTCAAGATACATCAATGTTGGGTATTACTTTCTCCTGGACTCAAGCGTACGGTAAATTTCATAGTCAAGTTCAAAGTATTAATCCATCGATTAGAACAATTCTAAACATTGAGTTCCATGGGTGTAAAATGTAATCTCGGCTTATTATCATTATGAGTCCAATCGCTAATTTCATGATAACATTGATAATCAAAAGACTATTCAAGACAACCAAAACCTAAACAAAAACTTATTTTACAGTTCATCTTTTCATTCATCCAGCTTTTGATTTTTTCATTAATGACTTTCACACTATGTCAATCTTTTCAAAGATCTTTAATAGGTAGCTGTTTTCAATGACAACTATTTTTTAGCTGGGCATTTATTTATTTTTCTTTCTTTTCATTTCATCTTATTGAACATGATGGACAAATTCCTCAGGCTGGTTCCTTTCATGCTTAATGATTACCGAGTTAACAATTCAATATTGAACTAAAGCTTTAATGTGTAAGCTAAGTGTGACATGTGAGATCATGACTCAATCAATGTTTAAAACTTCTAATCATGGATTAACAATTCGAACTTAACTGTGAAATCTAACAGATGACTAAATCCAAGAGTCATAAATTACCAACTTTATGTATCTTATAATTCTAAATAAAAGATGGCCGTCAAAATCACTTCGAATTCATAAGAATTTTTAAAATAATTTTAAAAAAATTTCATAATTTTTGCTTAAGATCAAGAAAATACTGATTAGGTAATCTAATCTCTCATCCCCAACCTAAAATCTACATTGTCCTCAATGTAAAAGATATAAGCATGCAATGCACATGAGACAATGAAATTGAAGGAGAAGTGATGGAAAGATAGTACCTGATGAAGGAGTTAAGAGGCTTCTTCTAAAGAGATCTCAGCGTGACGATGGTTCAACACAAGAGTTAACCCAACAAAATCAAACTATCCCAAAACAACGAGAAAATAAACTAACCTAATGGCATAAAACTAACCTAGAATGGCATCAAGCAAACTATCCTAGTCCTATGAAAGTAGGGAAAAAACTACTCAGTCATGTCGTAAGGTTCCTCTTCCAGCCAATATCTTGATAAATTTCTCAGTGGGTTCTCAACAAGATCATCCAAAAGCCCTTTTTACAATAAACTTAGATGCCCTTGAGCATGAATTTCCAGAGAAATTTATGGACCTCAGCATAAGGTTTTGTTTTAATTTCCTGAGGTGTCCAAAGTATGTATGATTCACCTGTGATAGAGAAAGGTTCAAAGTTACTACCCTATGGTGAATCAGAGACTTCAAGTATATAGAATTTAGAAAAATACTCAAAAAGTGATGTAGTTTCAACACATTCTGAAGTTTTAGACTTCGGTTTCATTGTCGGCTCCTCCTCCTTTAATGGTAGAAATTCAGGATCTGGGGAAGAAGGGGCTTCGGAATAAGGGTTCTATCGGTCAATAATAACTACCGAGATGTTGTCTTGCAAGGTATTCACTATGTCTCTTATCATGGGATCGTTTGAATCTGCAAAGTGTGTCAAACAATCATCCAAAGAGATAGGAAATTCGGTTGCGTTAAGGCATTCACTGCTCTCTTGCGCTTATCCTGCATAAACAGATTGAGGATCAATAGGGAAAGCATTGATGTGAATACTCTGTTCAGTGAAGTTACTCAGTAGAGGCATTAAATCGTCAAAAGTGTACAACTCAAATGGTGGCCTCAACTGGGTGGTTTCAAATTCTAGAGTTATATTGAGCAACTCGTCCATCTCCTGAATCATATTATCAATCAATTCAGGAGAGTGGTCTAAACATGCCTCACAAGAGTTAGAAGGGTTGGTTGAAAGGGGTTCATTCTTCACATTTAAATCAGGTATGTCAGATGATTGAAGTAGATCCTTATGACCTATCGCTTCGTGTACTTCTTGATCACTAATGTGGACCAAACTTGAGATTGATTCCAAGGAAATTTGGATTACACATTCATGATCATCATCCCAATACTCATCATCGTCTAATTCAATGTAGTACACACTTGGGATGACATCGCTTTCCTCACATTCCATTCCTAAATTAGGTTGAGGTTCGAATAAACTAACCTCTCCCTCATCATTGAAATTATGTGAGTCATGTGAGTGAAGTGTGTCACTATCATTATATTTGAAAGACACCTACGTCTCTTGACCATTCCTTTGGATCGTCATCGAGATCGACTCTTCGAGAAATTGAACCATATGCTCATAATCACAATTTAACTTTTCATTTTCAATAACAATATTTTCCATAATCACATCATGTGAACTCAACTGTTATATATCTTTTATAAGTTTTTGAAATATTTGGAGTGTGTTTTGTTGGATGAGCTCTAGATTTTATATTGAATTCTGAAGTGAATTCTCTTGAATATCAGAGGTATAAGACCCAAGAGAATGTTACAATGATGCATTATTGATTCAACTTCCCAATCTTGATATTTTCATTGATCATAAGTAGGAAGTTAGGAATGAATAATTGGATTGGATTGAGGCTGGGGTGAATTAGCCTCTATTAACCTATAAAGGCTTAACTCAAGCTCTGTTAGTAATTTTCTTATGTCCGCAGAAGAGTCTATGTCACTTTGAAGTGACTTCTCTTAGGTGGATTCTGATTGGATCTCAAAGGTAGGGAATCCAAGAGAATAATCATTATAACATGTTGTTAGTTCATCTTCCCAATTTTGATGTTTTCACTGGTTATAGTCATACAAATCATAGGTGAGAGAATATGATGGTTGATAATAGTCCTCACTTCCATAATTCTGATCGTGTAAGGACTTATTAACTAATGGAGCATACTATTTCAGTCGGTTCTCGATGATGGTTTGAGAAAAATCTTGAGATGTAGGTTGAATTACATCATAATTATTATACCTTCCTACCCAATACCTCTTATCCATCTCAGCATATTGACGTACCCACTCTTCCATAGTGAAACCCTAACTCTACATCTAATCCTAAAAGAAATAAATGAAAAATCATACAACAATATGGAAAGTAGGTAGAGGTAAGAAGTTAGAAAGAAGTTACCAGATTGAAAGTTCCTATGTTAGAATCCTGCAAAAGTAAAAAAAATAAATTAGTTTCTAAAAAAATAGAAATCTTAAAATTAGAAAGTTTATAAAAATAGAAAAATAAAACCTAATCCTAAATTGAAAAATCGAAAAATTAGAAAGAGATTATCAATTTAGAAAGTCTATTTCATAATCCTACAAAACAAGAAAGTTAGGTTAGTTTCTAAAAATAAAACATAAGAACCTAATCCTAAAGTTAAAAAATCCTAATCTTAACCTAATTTTAAAACTAGTTAATTTTTAAAAAAATGTAACCATCAATCCCCGACAACGACGTCAAAAACTTGTTCACACGCCAAGTATAGGGTTGTGAAGTAGTAATAATCTCGGTAAGACCGATGTCAAATCCACAGGGATTAAACCTTGTATGCAATTTGAAAGTAACTAGAACTAAAATTAGGCGAAGATGAAATCTAAATTTGGAATAATTGAGGAAATAATTGTGATTAAAATGAGTAAAACTAATGAAATTAAAGGTGAGAACTAGGGTACCAAGGATCCACTTGTAGAAATTTGGAAGCTACCTTGCATTGATTCAACGACACAACAGGAATCAGAGTCTTATCCTATCCAATTAGTAGGAAGAGATTTGTCAAATCTCTGGACTTCTCATGGATTTAATCATCAATAGATAAAATCGGTGAAGAGTTGGAAGTGATTCCATCACCTAACCATGCCCAGGAGACGATGGCAAACAACAACAATTTACGAATCTCACAGTCAATCATAAGATAATTATGAAGGTTAGGAAGGATTCCGTCACCCTACCATGCCCATGGGACGATAGTGAACAACGGGTCTTACCAATTTCATAATCTCAATAATAGAAAACATACTTAAAGTTATTGCAAATCCATTGTAATTTAAGTTACAACAAACCATTAAAAACTAAAAGTATACCTTTATAATTAAACTAGAATCCACATGAGTTCAATAAAGTATGAATCAAAACAAAGTAACCATCCTAATCACGCTACAAGCTTCACCTCTTAGCCCTACCTAAGAGGTTTAGTTTGACATGGTCATGCTACAACCAAGAAAAACATGAACAAAGAAAGAGGGAAGAACTCCTGAAAAACCGGCTGTACTCTCTACGTCTCTTCTCTTCCCTTTCTTCACACGCCCAGATATGCTTTCACGGCTGCCCATGATCTAAGATATATCTCTCTCTTTCTCTCTCCCTTTTTTATAGACAGATGGGGGGTGTCGACTAGCTGAGGCTTACAGAAGTCGGTGATGTTGCGTGCGTTTACACAACAACTGGACTGCGTAAGAAAAAAATGTAAAGCGTCTTGCGTTTGGATGGGAGTTTTGGGACGAATGGCCATCCCATCTTCGTTTTGGCCTTCTTGATGATTGATGTGGCCCCTGTTGATGAGTTTGGACGGTCTGGATCACCGATCCGACCATCATCAAGATCACACAATGGCTGGAGAAGCCGGGTGATGTTTGGACGCGCGTCCATGCGTAAAATCAACGCAGGAGCTACATTGTTGAGTTTGGTGGTCCCCACAATGATGTCTTCAGAGAAATTCATCCCGTTCATTGGATTCCTGGTTAAAAAATAGTCAAGAAGGAGTGGTTTTTATTCAGTTTTGGTATGGTCCACTGTATCAAACCAACTTACCGTTCATCCTGCGTTTTCTGATGATCCACATGTTTATGTTTTCATGGGGCCAAAAGGCCACCTAGGCGAGGGTCTTCCCTACTAGATAGACATAATGGACGGTTCAAATCTTGTGAAAGGATGATGTGTGGACCCCACTATTGAAAAATGGTGATCATGCGTCCCTCGCTGGAAATTTTGAGTTTCTTTTTAAAGAAGTATCAGTCAGCGCCCGCTGACCGATTTCTTAAGTTGTGGTGCGCGGCTGGAGCATGTACACTGTGCATGTGCGCTCCCCTTAAGTGGGGTCTATCATGATGTGTATCCAATATCCGCTCTGTCTAATCATTTCGTCACCCAATTTAAGGTTGAGACCAAATTTGAAGCATATCCAGATTTTAGGCAGGCCCCAAATTAGGATTGTAGGGGCTGATCTGTTCTTTGGGCCACTTTCACAAGGATCCAATGGCTGTAATTTGACGTGTATGGTTAATTTATAGTCCTCAGGCCAGATATAAAATTTCGAGTCGAACGGATGGTGAGAACCCTATGATCTTTCATTCTGGACGATTTCTAGGCCCATTTAACGTGAGTGGCCTGATTTTCTCGAATCTCTGGTGTGTAATTTCTTTGATCTCGGTCTCATGGGATCAGTCCCTTACCTTGGTGATTTCTGAGTGTTAAATTCATACTTTTAGTACCTTTTTTTAGTCCAGACTCCAAAATTCACCTTGCAACACAAACAGGATTAAAATAGGATGTTAAACATTATCATGTTCGTAAAATCAAGTATTAACTGGGGTCTAATATGCTATATTTGACCCTCAACAGATCCAGCCCAAGATCAGTAATAGTCTCTCTCTCTACTAGATTTCTGCTCACTGGGAACGGGAAGGCGTTGGCCAGACGTCGGAGCCAGCACTGAACTTGTCGGATGGAATGGACTACCCTGATCTGGACATCCTCAAACCACTTCTCATTTCTAGCCTTCCAGATCTCCCAGCAGATTAGGGCAAGAGTGAGACCTCTCAGGACACCAACGATGGAAGTTTCTTTTGTTGTGGCCCACCATTGGGACGCTCTACCCCCCACAAATTGACCATGAAGGAAAGAAACTAAAAGGATGGCCAAGAAATAAGACCAAAGGGAAGAAGCCAGCTCACCTTTGGTGAAGAGGTGGTCGAGGGACTCTTCCTTGCGGGAGTGGTGCTCGCAACAGACACAGGATGAAGCCATGTAGACCCCTTTCCTCTTCATGCTAATATTGATTGGAATGGCACTATATAGAAGTTTCCAAATAAATACAGTAATTTTTGGGGGTATCTTGGAATGCCACGCCCACTTGGCCCAAGCGAGCGGCTAACCTGCTGGACGAATGAGCTGCCACGCTGATCTGAGGGAGAAATTCCCTATCCTGTCTCTGACCCAAACTACATGGTCCTCATCTTAATTCAAAGTCATACCTCCAGTGATCACATGTTGCAGAACGGAGTCAGGAAGGGAGGGTGGGAAAGGGGTGTTTTGGAGAAGGCCTTCTGGCCCAATAACATCTTAGATCCTCAGGTTTTGAAGTTGTGGAGGTATATTACCAGAGATCTAACCTTGGAGAAGGCCCAACCTCGTCTTGTTCTCCTTTCAGAAGTTGCTACGACCATCCCCCAACAAAAGACGGGAGTTATCCTCTACCAAATTAAGGAGCTTCCTAGCTTGTTTCCATGATGGGGAGTCTGATTGGGGCTGGATGAGATATCACGAGATCGGTTATCACCGTATTTGGATCTAATGAAGCTTTCCCATAGGCTATTCTTTGATTCCTTAGTGACGTCCTTTAACTCTTTGATTCCCAAGCCACCCTTACACTTTGGGGCTATGATCCTTTTCCAACTAACCCAATGAAGATTTTTCCTCCCTTTAGACCAACCCCAAAATAAGTTAGCAAAGCCTTTCTAAAGAGATAACATTGGAATGCTTGAGAGGACATGTTGGATCAGTGTAATTCTGGCAGCCTAATTAAGGAAACAGGCCTTCCAACTCGAGATGCGGAACAGGATTTTCTCTACCAATGGCTGGAAGGAAGAAGATTCGATTTTACCTTTAGCTAGCAGCACCCCGAGGTAGAGGAAAAGAGTAGCAGTTCTCGCAATCCCTAATATCCTTTCAACGCAACGAATACGACCTTCCGACATCTTAGAAGGTACCATTAAACTGCTTTTGGTTGTGTTGATCTTTAGGCCTAACACATCTAAGAATTTTTGAAGGAAAATCAGCAGGTTTCTGATGGATGAGTTGTTGCCATTAGTGAAGATGGTTGTGTTCTGCAAAGAGGAGATGGGATATAGATTGGCTTCCTTTGTTTATTTTGAAAGGCTGACAAGTGCTGGACTCAATCAGAGATTTCAAACCCTAGCTGAGAGCTTCCATGATCAAAAGGAAAAGGCTTAGGGATCCCTGGTGGAGGCCCCTTTCCAATTTGAAGAAGCCCGTAGCCTCCTTGTTGCAGAGCACCAAGAACCAGGCCCCAGACCAACACTTTTCAGCTAGATTTACCCATCCCTTACCGAAACCAAACCGTTGGAGCACTGCCTTAAGGAATGACCAGTTCACTCTATCATAGGCTTTTTTGAGATCAATTCTGAAGATTATGTTGCTCCCACAGACCTTCTTATCGATGTTCCGGAGGAGCTCTTGTGCCAAAACTATGTTATCCACAATCGATCTGCCTTGCACAAATGCCATTTGCTCTTTTGGAGATAAGCTTAGGTAGGATGGAGTTTAATCTAACTATAATTACCTTAGAAAAAACTTTGTATACACAATTGCATAGGCTAATTGGGTGGTAATCTGAAAAAGATTTAGGTGAAGAATTTTTTGTGATTAAGCATAGGAAAGAGGCTGAGAAAGCTCCAGCAATCGTACCTCCCTGGAAGAGGTACTTGATGGCCCAATGCAAGACTGGACCGATTGTGTCCCAGCAAGCCAAGAAGAAAGATCTTGAGAAACCATCAGGCCTAGGCACACCGTCCACAGGCAATGCTGAAAGAACCATCTTCACTTCTTCGATCGAAGGGGTTGTTGCAAGGAGGAGGTCATTATCTTCGGGGGTGACCGATGAGGGAACCATCAGTATGAAGTCATCAGTTTTGGTGTCATTCTACAGCTCAATTTCTCTTATTTGGTCTTTTCGAATTCAATCATTTGTCGAAACGTGGAAAAATTTTGAATTTCTATCTCCTTCCTTGAGTTACCTGTTCCGGAATTTTTGCTTCTAGAAAATTTCTTCCAGATTTTCCAGCTGAAGCAATTCTTTTTTTCTTTTTTTTTTTCATTATCCAGTCTTCCCAAATTATGGGGAGTAGGCATGTGCATCAATTCTTGTTCGAGCTAATCCACCGAAGCAATTGTTATCTTGATCTAACTGAAGATGTTCCCGAACACGTCTTTGTTCTAGCGTTTCAAAGCTACTTTTATATTCTTCATCTTGCATAGGAGGGAGATCATCGGGTTGGCTATGTTTGGTTGTAACAAGTATAATGAAATTCCATGATATTATATGATCAATCAATTTAATTTGTGCAAATTTTCAAGATATTGATATTTCTTACAACCAAACACATCTTAAAACTAGAAAAATTAGAAACATAAGAAAGTAGAAATTTCTATGACTTGCAAGATGGAAGACCTTGTTGGTCAAAATTTTCCAAGGTAGAGTATGAATAATATTGAAGTGGGTATTTCATCTGTTCATTTTCCAGTAGTGCTTTCTTTTCCTTTTCTTTTTCTTTTTCTTTTTCTTTTTAAAAATTTCATATGGGTAAAAGCTGTAAAATGATTTTATTTTTTGAAGGGTTTTACCACTGACCCACCTACCCTTGTGTCGTTAGCAACTTCCCCAAAGCTTGGATCTTTTGCAGCCGTTGTGAAACCCTTTCATTACCACAGAAAGGGCCTGAATGAGTTGAGTGCTTCACAGCTTCTTCTCTCCGCAGAATCTCTACACAGGATAGAGTTTCACATCTATATGAAACATAGTTAAATATATACCACCCCACTCTAGGCGTATCTATAAAGACCCCAATATAGTGGGGGCCTCCTGCTGGTATACTCAATCACAGTGATCCAATAATGTGATCTAAACTGACAATCATGTGGGCCCATTTAATTATAGAGGTCCCACATGATTGGACTCATGTTTCTCACCCTTCCCGTGTTAAAAATCTCCAGATTTGGGTGATTCTATCCATTATAAATCTGAATATTATTTTGGGTTTTTAACGTGTTTTTTCCTAACTGTTTATAACAGTAGGCCACTGATCTATGGGTTATAGTCATCTTATCTTGGAAATATGTATGGAATCACCCATCAGTTGTTGATTAGTCCAAATCAACAGTCAAGATTCTCAAACCATAGGTCCTATCTGTAGAAATAGCACAGGAGAATAATATTCATGTCCTCTCTCTCTCTCTCTCTCTCTCTCTCTCTCTCTCTCTCTCTCTCTCTCTCTCTCTCTCTCTCTCTCTCTTCTTTAAACTTACAATTACATAGTTAATATATTATTATTATTATTATTTTAATAGAAAGGTGGGAGCACACCACCTAAAACTTTGTTGATATTGGAAAAACAAGTACATCCCCTCAAGTGGGCTCCACAAAAAAAAACCCCCCCCCCCCCCCCCCCCCAAAAAAAAACAAAAAAGAACTGTGAAACAATACAAAGATTGTTTAACCCAAATCTAGGATGCAAACAACATATCACCATAAAACCTTACCATCAATGGAGCTAGCTTACAACATAGGCCACTGCAGTGTCCACAGCCAACAGCTAGCACTAGCAAGCTGAGCCTCTCCCTCAAACACATCCCTGGCAAGCTTGGGAAACTTACTAAGTCCCATCTACTCTCCTTGTATTACCTTTTTTTTGGTCCACTCCAACATTCTTGTATTCACCTTCTGATTATTAGGACCCTGCAATCTCTCACTTGGACCATCGGTTCAGCTACCGAAATCGTCCCCACATGTGGGATCCCCAAGCGCTTGCCCTGATTCCACGAGGGACAAACCGCGTATTGACCCAGCATTATTTATTGTAGGAGCCTGGTTCTCTGCAGGTGCTCGTAGAATAAGCTATTGTCAGGTACTCCCTGTGGGACCCACTCAAGTCTTCCCACCATAAAAGCTGGACACCCCAAAACCCAAGCTGATCCGCCTATCATGTAGGCCACTGGGTAAATTTGAAAGAATTTCGAAAGTTTGTCAAGTACCGTAATTGTATAAACTTTACCACTAGTGTATATATATATATATATGTGTGTGCGCGCGCGCGCGCGTGCATGCTCACCTATGCACCTTTTTACATGTGCGCTCAAGTTCACCTTTGCACATGTGTCTTGGGCACACAATCTGAACATTTTCATGTGATATGGCACCCCATGAAATCCATAGACTCAACTTTCACCCTGATTCAAAACTTCAGGAGCCCATGGTAAGGAGAGCAGAAATCAAGAGAGGAAACTATTTCCATTTTTCATGGCCCACTAGGGTTTTGGATCAAAGGTGAGAGTTAGGCTCATGAGGTTTCATTGGGTGCCGGATCAGACACACACACATATATATTTTGTAAATTATATGTCAGTGAGATAAATTATATGTCAGTGAGAAGTTAGAAGAAAGAAAACGACAATGGACCAGAATCCTTTACTACTGTTGAATGTAGCGTGTAGAAATGCACTCAGGTCCTTACTCTTGGTTGGGTGGTAGACCCTCAGGAGTTTCAACTCCCGGTCAAGGCATCGAGGTGGTGAAATTCCACTAGCGTGAGTCTGTGGGGGTGTGTGTGCATGTGTAAAAAAATTAAAAAAAAATGCACTCAAGTTCTGTGGTCCTACTATATTATGTGTGACGCCCCCTCCGTCCATAGGTCCACCTCTATCTACCTAACATCCGCTACATCCATTAGGTGACTTTTGTTTTTCCTTTTTTTGTAATTGTTTTAAAAATGATAGCTAGGGGGTAAAAATTTAGTTAGATATGCAACTCAGGTCGTCCACACTTACTGAAACAATGGGAATGGAACACCAAACATAGACTTATGCGCAGGGCCATTGTTGTTGGTATCTCTCATCAAATATGTAAATAAATAAAAGTTATAAAAATCAGCCTCATCCAAAAATTAGTGGCCTACATAGTGTTGTTTGTATCACATCATATGAATGGTTCGATTTTGGCTAACACAATTGTTTTGGTAGTTATAATTTATTTAATTCAACAAATTCGATTTCAAGATTGGTAGAATATTTGGTTAAATCAAACAAATTATTTAAAATTGAAAATAAAAATTGAGACAGAAGACTTATAGATTTGAATCAAGGCATGACGTAAGTCACTCAGCTTGAAATCGAATTTGCTTCCCTTAGACAACATCTCAAGTCTAGCATATTTATAGAGTAATTGACCTTTTAAGATACAACGATTATAACCTGATCCTAACAGTGCACTCACTATACGCGGGCTTGAACCACTTGCAGTTTAACCTGAAAGTGCTAAGTTAATGAACTCAGCAACCAAAACTCGTAAATAAGAAAATAGAGAGTTTTTACAAAAGTAGAAATGATTTTTTTTTTTTTTTGTTTTGAAAACGGAATGGAAGTTCTTATATAGACTTCAAAGTGGTACATTAAGCACCATTTTGAAAGGGTTTAGTCCATTGGATTTAAACCAAACAAGTGCGACTAACCAATCGGTCATATCTATCTGATTTAAAACGAAAATGCGTGAGTGTGAGTACAATCTTGTATAAATAAAGTCTCGCGAGTACCCACCCATACACACCCACACAAGTATACTCGCACCTGTACATGGACTCAACTCAACATGGTGTAGCATGACGCGGTGTGTGCGTATTGTCAATAACATAGATTAGAACTATCGGTATAACCCTCCACATGACTAAATTCACATGCCCTTTTAATGTGGCTCAAGTCCCCAGACAAAAAGGCTATATTATATATAAGAAAACTTTCCTTGACAAATCCTATAATCCCACGATTCAAACTTAACAAAAATTTTATATTTGGAGGAAATTTTAAATATTTGAAATTCCATTTTTAATGTAAATTTTATAACAAAATACAACATCCCATACCTATTATCCACCGTGGATAATTCATTCCGAAAAGCAGATAGGGTGACCGTTCTTAAACTGTGATTACTGGATAACTGCCTTTTGAAATTTGGCCGTTATTTATTTTTCATTTCAACCGTCCGTTAAATATGCACCAATCATCAAGTTAGATGATAGAGTCGGCATCACTTTTACTTGAAAATCGATCTAAGTTCGTATGATTGTTTGGACGGTTTAATTTTAAGTTAGCTCTGCGTGACATGTAAAATTTCTGAGCATGCGTATCAACCATCGCACTCTACCAGAGTAGAAAAGCTATTTTCTCAAAAGAAATGAATAGGTGGAAAATCCTTTTAAGCCTTTCATTTCTTTAGCACTCTCCGGCCCACTCGGCCATTAGAACAGAAAACCAAAAAGAACGTGCCACGACTAAACACGTCAGAGCAAGCCGTAACAACAACCTAACTCGCGCAAACCCTGCTCAGACTCGAGTATGGAAATGCGTTGACCTTTTTTAATTATAAACTTAGTCAACGGACGCGGATTGTATGCTAATACAGCCAGTAGAGAGACGCTATTGGACGGTGATCTGTGGGCCCCACCAAAGACACTGACAATAACGACCGGCACGTGCGGCTGTGATTTAAGATAGCTCATCATTGGGGTCCACGGGGTTTGATCTGGAAGAAACTTCTCCAGTAAATCTAGGTCTTATTTGTATTATTCTATCCATTTTCAGAGCAATAATAATAAGATCATTTATATCGTCCACTTAGCGTGTTGTTTGAAGCGTAGACCGTTCATTTTATGTTCCATCTGATCAACGGACCTTCTCAATATACCTTTATTTATCACTTGTTGAAACTACTCCTAAGCTGATCTGCATACCCTATTTTTCAAATCTTTTCCTTCATTAAACGTCTCATGTATGGATTTCAACATCCTCATCTCTTCAATGCTCATCCTTTACTCATGCTGCAAATGCTGCAAATTATCCAAAGTAATTGTGGGAAAACACAAGAATGCTAATTGATGTGAATGACCGAAAACAAATAATAATAATAATTGAGTAAAAGTAAATTTTAAAAAGTAAAGAGAAAATAAGAGATAAGAGGCACGAAATATTTCTGAATTATTTCTATAATTTGGGAGGTTGAGTACTTCATACAATAAACTTTTTTCTTTACTAAAACAAAAAATAAACATATAAAAAATAAGACACAACTCTCTCACTCTTTCTTATTTTATGCAAGAAACTTACTTGAGAAAGTCTTTTGTCTTTATATAAACTTCTCCTTTTAAAGACAACATCCTTCAAATGAACATCCATGTAAAACTAAGATACAACGCCTTTTAAGCACAAAAAAGGAGATGGAGGGGCATTTCCTATTAAGGAAACGCATGTGTTGCATACACATTTCACATGCAATCACCCCCGCCTCAATGCACAATGTGCTTATGTGATTGATCATGCGTCTTGGTTCCTCACCAATTCGCTACGATTACATTTGTTGGCAGTTAAAAGAATTACTATCATTTGAAAAGAATTATGAGTTGTGTGCTCTGCATTCCACCTTTGCGGTTGACTCTTATAATATCACTCCCTTTTCTTCCGTCAGTTTGGTCTGAAGATGTGGACATGCTACTTGCTTTCTTTATCCCTCTTGATTTTTATATCTCTTGGGCTAGAGGAAGCATGGGACCACGGCATTCTTTAATGACAGGGCTAGGGTTGTCAATCTGCCAAGCTCGCCCAATATGCTCTCAGGGCTGGCCTACTTGGAGCCGGTCTTGGGTTCGAAAAATAATTTCAGCCCGTTTAATAATCAGGACAGGCTTAAGCTTCATTCAGATGCCTGTCAGCTCCACCGAGTCTGGTGTGGCCCAGCCCATCTTCTGTTGAAATGTCCAAACCAAATGGACGGTTTAGATACTCCAGCAACCGCTAGAAGCTCATGGCATTTGAAACGCCACACGTTGTGGACATTGGAATTTCCACATTTTGCATGTGTTGTGGCTGGTGGATTTTCAAACGTTTGAAATTGCTAGAATAAATGTAGTTAATGAGGGCATATTAGGTATTTCACATTAGGTAGGTATTTCACATTAGGTGCAAAAGCCTATAAAAGACACGTCATATATCCGATTGTAGAGACAGTGCAGTGAGTGAAAAGCAAGTAAAATTATTTTTATATCTTCGTGGTGTGTAGGGTTCTAAGGCTTTGTAAAGCCAAGTTTGGCTTTGTAAATTAAGCCAACAAACTTTTATCAGAGCAAGATGATCTTGTGGGACCAGGTATAGTGTGAAGGTTCAGATCGTGTGATCAAGGTGTTGCCACTGCTACATCAAGAAAAAGGCATTGTTGATCTGTGGTGTGAAGAAGTGATGGCGTCCTCGATCTAACTGCAGATTCCAAAGTTATCTAAGGACAACTATGAAAACTAGTGCATCCAGATGAAGGCTTTGTTCGGATCTTAGGATCTATGGGATATCATCAGTAATGGGTATATAGAACGCATAACGGAGCAAGAAGCCTCCTATTCTGCCGAACAAAAGACGGCTCTCAAAGATCAAAGGAAAAAGGACAAGAAGACTTTATTTTTTATATATTAAGGATTGGATGACTCCACCTTTGAACAAATCGCCGAAGCTATGACATGCAAGCAAGCATGGGAGAGTCTCAGCACCATATTCAAGGGTGTTGATCATGTCAGGAGGGTTCGACTCCAAACCCTTAGAGCCGAGTTTGAAGCTGTACATATGAAGGAAGGTGAGTCCATTTCAGACTACTTTTCAAAATTGTTAGTGATAGTTAACAATTTAAAAAGAAATGGTGAAAAGTTTGAAGATATTCGGATAATATAAAAAATACTCTGATCTCTCACAACCAAATATGAACATGTGGTTGTGGCCTTTGAAGAATCGAAAGATTTGGAAAAAATTTCCGTCGAAGAGTTGATGGGATCGTTGCAAGTGCATGAGCAACGAATGCAGAAAAATAACGCATCGACGTTGGAACATGCCTTAGAATATAAGCTGACTCTAAATGACCAAAGTAGTGGTCATACAAATCGTGGAGGTCGCGACACCAACACTAATGTAAGAGAAAGGGCACGTGGATATCATCTGAACCATCCACAGAATCAACAGAAATTTACCAATTTCCTTGGAAGAGGAAATGGTAGAGGCCGATCTGTACGTGATTGCGAAAATATGAGAAATATTCAGTGCTGGAATTGCAACAAATTCAGCCATTATGTCTCGGATTGTTAGAGCAAGCCAGTGGATCACGATGAACGATCCAACTATGCTAAAGTATCGAGTCATAATCAGGAAGACTCCACAGTGCTCCTTGCACAAGAGAAAGGATGTGATCGACTAGATGTATGGTATCTCGACACAGGTGCGAGCAATCACATATGCGGGAACAAAAGCGTATTTGAAGAACTCACAAAAGGAGTTCATGGTGATGTGACATTCGACGACTCGTCAAAGACACCGGTAAAAGGTAAAGGCAAAATTAAAATCTTTCAGAAGAATGGTGTTCCAAACTACATCTCCAATGTGTACTACGTGCCCAACATGAAAAGTAATATACTGAGTCTCAGACAACTCCTCGAAAAAGGGTATGTTATACGCATGTAGAATTCTTCTCTTTCCATAAGAGATATGCATGGACATTTGATTGCGAAAGTCCAGATAGTGAAGAATCGTATGTTTTCACTCCATATAAACACAATGCTCGAGAAGTATTTTTATGAAAAAGCAAAGAATGATTCTTGGACATGGCATCTTCGCTTTGGCCATCTAAATTTCAGTGGCCTAAAACTTCTCTTGTCATCAAGCATGGTGTATAGCTTACCTACCATTAAAGCTCCAGAACAAGTATGTGAGGTATGCATACTTGGAAAATAACAAAGGAACTCCTTTCCGAGTGGAGTATCCCAAAGAGCAAGAGAACCATTGCAGTTGGTTCACACTGACATCTGTGGACCATTAGATCCAATCTCTCTTGGAGGTAATAAATAATTTATTACCTTCATTAACGATTTCAGTAGAAAATTGTGGGTGTATGTAATCAAAGAAAAATCTACTTCTTTTACTATTTTAAAAAATTTTAAGGCCTTTGTTAAAAAAGAAAGTGATCTTAAAATCAAAACCCTTATATCTGACAAAGGTGGAGAGTACACCTCAAATTCCTTTCGAGAGTATTACAGGGATCAAGGAATCAAGTAACAACACACTGCAGCGTACACGCCACAGCAGAATGGAATTGTAGAACGAAAAAACCGTACGATTCTCGACATGAAAATGACCACACTGAAGGAGAAAATTCTACTGAAGAATTTCTAGGTAGAGGCAGTTGCATATACTGCTTATCTGCTCAATAAGTATCCGACCAAGAGTATCAGATTCAAGACACCGCAGGAAGCATGGAGTGGGTACAAGCCAAGCGTGGCACACCTAAGGATCTTTGGGTGTGTTGCCTATGCTCAAGTTCCAGAGCAAGAAGGAAAAAGCTTGATAATCGTGGTGAAAAGTGCATCTTCATTGGCTATAGTGAAGTATCGAAGGCGTACAAGCTGTACAACCCAGTAACTAATAACGCGATGGTAAGTAGAGATGTTGTCTTCTGCGAGGAAGAAGCCTGAAAATGGAACGAGGAAGATTTGGCCAAAGAAAATCAAGTTGAGGTTGAAGAACATTAAGAAGAGAAGCATGAAAATCAGGAGTAGACACCTGCAACACCCTCTTCCACTGAATCGTCTGCGCGCAGAAGTCCAGCAATACATTCTATCTCCTTTAGAAGTATTCCATCAAATCAAAATTCAGTCAGCACGTCATCATCCAGTTCTCTTTCACCCTTAACTCCTATCAAAATGAGGAGCCTCAACGATATATACGCTGAAACTGAGGAAGTAAATTTGTTTTTCTTGTACGCGGACCACGAACCTCTTACATCTAAGGAGGCTGTAGAAGAAGAATGCTGGAGGACGACTATGGAAGAGGAGATCCGGGCCATTGAGAAGAACCATACATGGGATCTGACTTTACTTCCTTAAGGCCAAAGAGCTATTAGTGTCAAATGGGTGTATAAGATCAAGAGAAATGCTGATGGTGAGATCAATCACTACAAGGCAAGGCATGTAGTAAAGGGCTACAAACAGAAGTACGGGGTGGACTATGAAGAAGTCTTCGTTCCTGTTGCCCGCCTTGACACTGTAGGGATGATTATCTCCCTTGTAGCCCATCACAGTTGGATGATCTACCAACTGGATGTGAAATCTGCATTCCTGAATGGAATTCTGGAAGAAGAAGTCTATGTTGACCAACCTGAAGGTTTTGTTGTTCTAGAGGAGGAACACAAGGTGTATCGACTGAAGAAAGCCCTCTATGAGTTGAAGCAAGTTCCACATGCTTGGAATGCACGTATCGACAACTATCTTTAAGAGAACGGCTTCACCCAATGTCCATATGAGCATGCAATTTATATCAAGAAGAATGCTTATGGCGATATGCTTATAGCATGCCTGTATGTTGATGATTTGTTGTTTACAGGAAACAACAGATTGATATTTGATGAATTCAAGAAGGCCATGTTTAAGGTGTTCAAGATGACTAATAGAGGTCTAATGTCCTTTTTTTCTAGGCATTGAAGTGAAGCAATAACATGGTGGCATCTATATATCTCAAAAGAAGTATGCCAAGGAATTGCTCGAAAAGTTCAAGATGGCAGACCGCAATGCCGTGAACACGCCTATAGTAATGGGCCTGAAGCTGACAAAAGAAGGAGAATGAAGAAGCGTAGACTCGACTCTGTTCAAGAGTCTGATTGGAAGTGTAAGACCCGTAACCTTGACCGTATCGTTCGGTAGGCTTCCGTGGTCTTCCCGGTCGAATCCCAGTAACCTCGACCCTTAACCGGCATTTGCGCATGATCCTGATTCACGCGCCGTTAACCCGAGTCGACTCAACCCGAGACTTGTACCCTAGCGACCGCGTCGTCGCCGCGGTTCCGATGGCGCGTCTCGCACGCCGAGGCGATACCCAGGCCAGGAGATATGAGCCCGCGTTCAGTTCGAGAAAACACCGCACGTTGCAAGTATTAAGGGAATCTCTACGAAACATCCCATCAATCTTATCAATCAAAGTACACATCACCAATTAATGCCAAGTACAACCACCCCTCCCCAAAAGTCAACATTTCTTACAACAAAGTACATGCTTACATCACTCACCATTATTTCTCTCCCATCACTCTCTCTCCCTCTCTCATTTCTCTCATTCTCCATGCAAGAATCGTCCAAGCCTCCATGAGAGGTCATATATGGCCCACTTCCTAACTTCCATCTCCACCATCCATGATCCATCTCGACCGTTAAATCTCAACCATTGGAGCTTAAAAAGGCGTTCATGGAAGAAGAAATCCAAGAAGATCAAAGGTGGGTGCATCTATAGGTTAGATTTCTCCATTTTTATGATGTGGGTGTTTCTCTCTCTTTCTCTCTCTCTCTCCTTCCTTTATTTTGTGGCCCATTCGATGAATGGTGTCCAAACTGTCCATCGCATGGACCCTATGGCTGTCCAAACATGGGGACTGACCCACTTTGATACCTCTCTTAGAGGATCTGAATGATGGGAATGGACAAACATTAAGTTGATCCAAACCAGGTGGGCCACATTCATGTGAGACCCACCTTGATGTAGTGACCACGTCCGTGTGGGACCCGCCACGATGCATGCGTTTATCCATGCCGTCCAGCGTCCATAGAAGCTGGACGGGGGTGGCTAATGTGGAGTGCGTGTAGTGAAATGGGCGTGTACTATCAGCCAAAAAAAAAAAAAAAAGAAAGTTGGGGTGGGCCGCTCATGCGGGCCCTATCTTGATTCATGTACTTAATCCAATCCATCCGTCCTCTTCCTCGGGTCATTTTAACCGTTAAATCAAAAAAAAGAGGCCGATCTGATAACCAAGCGGGCCATACCAAAGGAAATAGTATTATTACCCTTAAAACTCATCTTGTTTCTTCTATTTATCAAAAATACATCATATATTAGTCTCATTACGTAGATCATGGGCCGTAGAATCCAATGAATGGGTTAGATTTGTCAGATCAGGGCCCCACATAGGAAAAACCATCAAAATATTAATTTTTAAAAAAAAAGAAATTTAGGCAGCAGTTGCTGCTGCTGCCGCTGACACCGCCGCTGGCACCACAGGACGCAACAGCGTCCTTGACGCTGGGCTGGCAGGGACTGTGGGTCCCAGTTGTGGGCCCCACTACATCATGTGCTCCACATCAACACTGTGCATTTGCTAGGTCTCCTCTAACGAGTGGGCCACCCCAAAAACCAACCATTCAGGGCACTTAGGTGGCCCACACGGCATAAAACAGCATGGATTGAATGTTTACCGTTGAAACCCTTTTTGGTTTGAAGAAGTTTTAAATCAATATGAAATTTATTTTTACCGTTCATCCAGGTATGCGTGATCCCTTGAACGGATTGGATGGCTGATAAACATTACGGTGGGGCCATGTGGGACCCACAATGATGTCTGTGTTTTATTCGCACCGTCCCCAGTATGGGACGGTGGAACTCACCTGGTGTACGTGTCTCACGGTGAAACCCCACCAAATATATGGGTCTGATCGAGACCGTCCAGCCATTTTGAGATGGCAAGTGGACCCACGTAATGTATATCCAAACCGTCTATCAGTGGGCCCCACCACCTACTTAGCTGCTGTTTGATGCAGCAGTTTTATGGGTCCCACATGAGGTAGGTGTTATACCTACACCGTCCATTGGTGCTGAATGCACCCCCTATATGATGTATGTGTTGATCTACACCGTCCATCAACGTTATATCCACACCGTCCATCCAAACGTCCAATGTCTGGACGCTGGAAACGCTGGACATGTATATTTTTATAATATATATGATATATGTTGAAGTAATATATATGGTATGAGGTGGGCCACACATGTGAATCCACCATGTAATTTGTGTGAGAACTGCACCGTCCAGAACATCCAGGAGTCTGGACGGGTGCTCTTTACAGTTTATATATATTATATTATATTATAATAGGATAAATTATATTATATATATAAGGTGGGCCACGTGCGTGGGACCCACCACTGATGTATGTTTGTGTCCCCGCTGTCCAGCACTCTGGACAGGCGAAGCCCGCCTGATGTATGCTTTGCATCCATCGTCCATCAAGAATGGTGGAAACCCACCGTGATGCGTGCATCCCTCCAAAACCGTCCATCTGCTACGTGGGGGGGTGTAGATGTGGGGCCAGCCATGACGTATATTTTGTTCCACACCGTCCAGAGTGTTTGGACGGTGTTGGACAATGTTTGGACAGTGTTGGATCACCTTTGGATAGTGTCGTGGACCCCACCTCAATGTATGTTTCATTCCACACCGTCCAGAGTGTTTGGACGGTGTTGGAAAATGTTTGGACAGTGCTGATCACCATACGTGGGCCATGCGTGCAGAGATACACATGTTATACGTACAACTGTTGAAACAATTTTTGGTGCGGCCCATATGCTGAGGCCCACCTTGATATATTTGTGGTCGTCCATGAGGCCCGCCTTGATGTACTTATGGACAATCCATGAGGCCCACCTCGATAAATTTATAGTCCGTCCATGATGCCCAATGTGATGTATTCGAGGCCCGTGGGCGAGACCCAATATGATGTATTTAAGGCCCATGGGTTGTGGCCCACTGTGATGTATTCAGGGCCCATGAGACCCGGCCCATCTGATGTATATAAGCCCATGTGATGCAGCCTATTGTGATGTATATTAGGCCCATGTGACGCGGCCCATTGTGATGTATAAGACCCTTGTATAAGGCCCATTGGGATTATATGTAGCCCATTGTATTGTGTATAAGGCCTTTGCGTGAGACCATGAGCCCATTATATGTTCGGCTCAATGTGGACCACTACTTGGGAGTGATGTTAGTTAAATGACCACAGTGATGGGCAATGATGGTTGAATGCCCACATTGTGACCTTCCCTTAGGCCTTGATAGTTCCATTCTCATTATCACTTGTGGGTTAACCCTAATCAGTGAGTCCCATTCACCATACATGGATGGATTCATGCTATCGAATTTGATATAACCACGGCCGAGGGCCGATCTTTATATTATGGTTGATCGTCCGTTCATTTATGGATCTCGCCTTGTTTATGTGCTGATTTTCGGAGCCGATGATCAAGGCCAATTATCGATTTTAATTTATCGTGGCCAATTGCCGATTATCGATCGAGGCTGAGTACCGATTCTGATGGTCGACTGCCGATTATTGATCGAGGTTGATTATCGATCAGGGCCGATTACTGATTCTGATTTGTCGTGGCCGATTGTCGATTATCGATCGAATTTCGATTGACGTGACCGATTGCAGATTCCGATTGTCATGACCAATTGTCGATTCCGATTGTCATGACCGATTGCTGATTCCAATTGACGTGACCGATTTGTCGAGTTTGATTATCGATCGATTTTGATTGTCGTGACCGATTACCGATCGAGGCTGATTATCGTGACCGATTACCGATCGAGGCCGATTATCGTGACCGATTACCGATCGTGGCCGATTATTGATCGAGGTTGATTATCGATCAGGGCCGATTACTGATTCTGATTTGTCGTGGCCGATTGTCGATTATCGATCGAATTTCGATTGACGTGACCGATTGCAGATTCCGATTGTCATGACCAATTGTCGATTCCGATTGTCATGACCGATTGCTGATTCCAATTGACGTGACCGATTTGTCGAGTTTGATTATCGATCGATTTTGATTATCGTGACCGATTACCGATCGAGGCCGATTATCGTGACCGATTACCGATCGTGGCCGATTATCGATTGACGTGGCCGATTGTCGACTCTGCGTGTCGTGGCCGATTGACCGATTACCGATCGAGGCCGATTATCGAGACTGATTACCGATCATGGCCGATTGTCGATTGACGTGACCGATTGCCGATTCTGCTTGTCATGGTCGATTGACCGATTCTGATCATCGAGGCCGATTACCGATCAAGGCTAATTATCGTGGCCGATTGTCGATTCCGATTACCATGGCTAATCGCCGATTCTGATTGTCGAGGCCCAATATGATGTATATGCGGCCCGTTGTGATATGTATCCAGCCCGTGTTTAAGGCCCAATGTGATGTATATGCGGCCCATTGTGATGTGTATCTAGCCCGTGCTTAAGGTCCAATGTGATGTATATGAGGCTTATGTGATGAGGCCCACTGTGATGCATTTGAGGGCTAGGTGATGGAACCCATTGTAATGTATGTTAGGCCCATGAGCAGGGCCCACCTGTTGTGTACATGTAACCCTTGAGTAAGGCCCATTGTGTTGTACATTAGGTCCTTGTGTAAGGCCGTGGGCCCATTATATGTTTGGATCTGTGAGGGTCACTCCTTGGGGTAATGTTGGTTAGATGTTCACGTTGTCGAGGCTGATTGTTGATGCCGGTTATTGATACTGATTATGAGTATGTGACTGCATAGCATCATGATCCATGTCCATATGCATCATCTGCATGTCTGTTATGAGATATGATTGACTATTGCATATGTCATAGCGCTGGTTATTATGAGACTCCCTGATAGGCGGAGATTGTCTCACATGAGCACACGGTTTGCGTAGGATTGATGCATGATTGGATTGTATGACTCACGCATCTTGCATTGTGTGCTGTGATTACTGTATGCCCTAGTGACATCAGGGTTGTAGCCTCCACAGGCATATCGTGGATGGCCAGATGGGACACCGAAAATCTGTTCTACATGGGGTGCTATAGATATCCCTGGGTGAAAGTCCCTAAACCCTCTTGGTTCCAGAGGTTGCTCCAACGTCTAGACCGAGTGGGTAGATGAGCGCCGAGTGCCGATTACCAGATGGCTGCGCTCTCCACTGTATCGTGGTCGGTTGGAAGGGGGTGCGGCCTTACCTGCCCGAGAGGAGGGGGCAATGCTAGGATGAGTCTGACCAGCTCGAGGAATGGGTCCGCTATTGACGAGCCGGGCCCGATATCGGCAGGCGGATAGTGAGGTCTCTTCCACTCGCCTTGTTGCGCGCGATGGGGCGGCAATCTGGTTTGGAGTGTAATAGACCCCGGTGATTTCCCAGAGAGGAACCGTACTGATATGTGGACTTATTGAGTAGGAGTTGCATACTCATTCATTCATTCATTCATTCACTATACACTCGGGCTGGTGGTGCACAACTAATTATTGTGTACCTTCGTTATGGCAAAGATTTCGGTTGGGCGCGCGACTAACCTGAGATCAGGAGTTTACCATTATGAGTCTGACTATCCAAATTCAGGTATGGGACTGGTTTGGATAGAAGCCCCTTGTGGTGGACCCCGTAGCCTACGATACTACGTACTATCATCCCGACTTCACACTCCAGCATGGTCATTCCATTCGCATCGCATATTGCATTACATTTGCAGGTATATGGCATTTTAATTTCCTATGTTTCTGCACTCATATGGCCTAGGCAGACTTAGCAGGATTTGTATATTGCATTGCATCCTCGACAGTGATATCTGACTCTTTATTACACCTTATTTCATAGCTGTTCTATATCGCGTATTCTGATATTGATTGACGTATGGACTTGTCCATACTTTTGCTTACTCGGATAATTCCTGCTCTTGTCAGTATTTCTGCTTATTTCGATGATGTACGAATTATGAATTATCAGTGTTTTTGGTATTGCATGATTATGACATTGTATTGAACATTTGATACTTACCTTGTGCACACACTTACACCACCCTCTAAGCTTTCTATAAGCTTATGCACGATAGATGCGTGCAGGTGATGTTAGGTTGCAGCAGTGTTGAGCTTGGAGCGTGCAGTGGTCTTCTGGAGCTTGATTTTTCTTTATTTATGTATTCTCTTTCAGCATTGTACTCAAATGATTATATTAGTGGATATGTGATGATGATGTTTCCTTTATAATTGGGATAAACTTGTGGTTATGCTTATTACGAGACAAGTGTACGTCAAAAAAAAATCCTCCTTGTAGAATCCCAGGATCGGAATCTGGCGTATGTTTCGCTGGGAGCCGAGAATGGGGTATTACGGAGGCTGTCGGCACCGGATTCAGCGATCGAGATTCTTGTGAATCTGATTTCTGGGTTTGGGGCGTGACAGAAGTTGGTATCAGAGCATAACTTGGGAATACCTGAAGATAACATCACATATCTGCTGATAGCTACCTTGCACTCTCTGATTATTGAGAACCTAGAATGATTAGATCCCTGAGTCTGAATAACTTAGAGATGTTCTGATATAGCTCCCTATCGTTAAAATTATGAGGCCGCATAGTATTCCAAATTTTAATCGTTTCTGATCCAGGATTCGATGTTCATTAGGATTAACAGTGTTGATGATGCGTCTTGCGAGGGTGAGGTTGAGATTAAAGAGCGCTATCTTTATCTTTTTGTAGGTTGGTTGTGCCTTGACATATATACTTGACGATGTTTCCTCTTTCCTCTTCCATTCTGTAAATTTCGAGGACGAAATTTTTATTAGGAGGGGAGAGCTGTAAGACCCGTAACCTTGACCGTATCGTTCGGTAGGCTTCCGTGGTCTTCCCGGTCGAATCCCAGTAACCTCGACCCTTAACCGGCATTTGCGCATGATCCTGATTCACGCGCCGTTAACCCGAGTCGACTCAACCCGAGACTTGTACCCTAGCGACCGCGTCGTCGCCGCGGTTCCGATGGCGCGTCTCGCACGCCGAGGTGATACCCAGGCCAGGAGATATGAGCCCGCGTTCAGTTCGAGAAAACACCGCACGTTGCAAGTATTAAGGGAATCTCTACGAAACATCCCATCAATCTTATCAATCAAAGTACACATCACCAATTAATGCCAAGTACAACCACCCCTCCCCAAAAGTCAACATTTCTTACAACAAAGTACATGCTTACATCACTCACCATTATTTCTCTCCCATCACTCTCTCTCCCTCTCTCATTTCTCTCATTCTCCATGCAAGAATCGTCCAAGCCTCCATGAGAGGTCATATATGGCCCACTTCCTAACTTCCATCTCCACCATCCATGATCCATCTCGACCGTTAAATCTCAACCATTGGAGCTTAAAAAAGCGTTCATGGAAGAAGAAATCCAAGAAGATCAAAGGTGGGTGCATCTATAGGTTAGATTTCTCCATTTTTATGATGTGGGTGTTTCTCTCTCTTTCTCTCTCTCTCTCCTTCCTTTATTTTGTGGCCCATTCGATGAATGGTGTCCAAACTGTCCATCGCATGGACCCTATGGCTGTCCAAACATGGGGACTGACCCACTTTGATACCTCTCTTAGAGGATCTGAATGATGGGAATGGACAAACATTAAGTTGATCCAAACCAGGTGGGCCACATTCATGTGAGACCCACCTTGATGTAGTGACCACGTCCGTGTGGGACCCGCCACGATGCATGCGTTTATCCATGCCGTCCAGCGTCCATAGACGCTGGACGGGGGTGGCTAATGTGGAGTGCGTGTAGTGAAATGGGCGTGTACTATCAGCCAAAAAAAAAAAAAAAAGAAAGTTGGGGTGGGCCGCTCATGCGGGCCCTATCTTGATTCATGTACTTAATCCAATCCATCCGTCCTCTTCCTCGGGTCATTTTAACCGTTAAATCAAAAAAAAGAGGCCGATCTGATAACCAAGCGGGCCATACCAAAGGAAATAGTATTATTACCCTTAAAACTCATCCTGTTTCTTCTATTTATCAAAAATACATCATATATTAGTCTCATTACGTAGATCATGGGCCGTAGAATCCAATGAATGGGTTAGATTTGTCAGATCAGGGCCCCACATAGGAAAAACCATCGAAATATTAATTTTTTTAAAAAAAGAAATTTAGGCAGCAGTTGCTGCTGCTGCCGCTGACACCGCCGCTGGCACCACAGGACGCAACAGCGTCCTTGACGCTGGGCTGGCAGGGACTGTGGGTCCCAGTTGTGGGCCCCACTACATCATGTGCTCCACATCAACACTGTGCATTTGCTAGGTCTCCTCTAACGAGTGGGCCACCCCAAAAACCAACCATTCAGGGCACTTAGGTGGCCCACACGGCATAAAACAGCATGGATTGAATGTTTACCGTTGAAACCCTTTTTGGTTTGAAGAAGTTTTAAATCAATATGAAATTTATTTTTACCGTTCATCCAGGTATGCGTGATCCCTTGAACGGATTGGATGGCTGATAAACATTACGGTGGGGCCATGTGGGACCCACAATGATGTCTGTGTTTTATTCGCACCGTCCCCAGTATGGGACGGTGGAACTCACCTGGTGTACGTGTCTCACGGTGAAACCCCACCAAATATATGGGTCTGATCGAGACCGTCCAGCCATTTTGAGATGGCAAGTGGACCCACGTAATGTATATCCAAACCGTCTATCAGTGGGCCCCACCACCTACTTAGCTGCTGTTTGATGCAGCAGTTTTATGGGTCCCACATGAGGTAGGTGTTATACCTACACCGTCCATTGGTGCTGAATGCACCCCCTATATGATGTATGTGTTGATCTACACCGTCCATCAACGTTATATCCACACCGTCCATCCAAACGTCCAATGTCTGGACGCTGGAAACGCTGGACATGTATATTTTTATAATATATATGATATATGTTGAAGTAATATATATGGTATGAGGTGGGCCACACATGTGAATCCACCATGTAATTTGTGTGAGAACTGCACCGTCCAGAACATCCAGGAGTCTGGACGGGTGCTCTTTACAGTTTATATATATTATATTATATTATAATAGGATAAATTATATTATATATATAAGGTGGGCCACGTGCGTGGGACCCACCACTGATGTATGTTTGTGTCCCCGCTGTCCAGCACTCTGGACAGGCGAAGCCCGCCTGATGTATGCTTTGCATCCATCGTCCATCAAGAATGGTGGAAACCCACCGTGATGCGTGCATCCCTCCAAAACCGTCCATCTGCTACGTGGGGGGGTGTAGATGTGGGGCCAGCCATGACGTATATTTTGTTCCACACCGTCCAGAGTGTTTGGACGGTGTTGGACAATGTTTGGACAGTGTTGGATCACCTTTGGATAGTGTCGTGGACCCCACCTCAATGTATGTTTCATTCCACACCGTCCAGAGTGTTTGGACGGTGTTGGACAATGTTTGGACAGTGCTGATCACCATACGTGGGCCATGCGTGCAGAGATACACATGTTATACGTACAACTGTTGAAACAATTTTTGGTGCGGCCCATATGCTGAGGCCCACCTTGATATATTTGTGGTCGTCCATGAGGCCCGCCTTGATGTACTTATGGACAATCCATGAGGCCCACCTCGATAAATTTATAGCCCGTCCATGATGCCCAATGTGATGTATTCGAGGCCCGTGGGCGAGACCCAATATGATGTATTTAAGGCCCATGGGTTGTGGCCCACTGTGATGTATTCAGGGCCCATGAGACCCGGCCCATCTGATGTATATAAGCCCATGTGATGCAGCCTATTGTGATGTATATTAGGCCCATGTGACGCGGCCCATTGTGATGTATAAGACCCTTGTATAAGGCCCATTGGGATTATATGTAGCCCATTGTATTGTGTATAAGGCCTTTGCGTGAGACCATGAGCTCATTATATGTTCGGCTCAATGTGGACCACTACTTGGGAGTGATGTTGGTTAAATGACCACAGTGATGGGCAATGATGGTTGAATGCCCACATTGTGACCTTCCCTTAGGCCTTGATAGTTCCATTCTCATTATCACTTGTGGGTTAACCCTAATCAGTGAGTCCCATTCACCATACATGGATGGATTCATGCTATCGAATTTGATATAACCACGGCCGAGGGCCGATCTTTATATTATGGTTGATCGTCCGTTCATTTATGGATCTCGCCTTGTTTATGTGCTGATTGTCGGAGCCGATGATCAAGGCCAATTATCGATTTTAATTTATCGTGGCCAATTGCCGATTATCGATCGAGGCTGAGTACCGATTCTGATGGTCGACTGCCGATTATTGATCGAGGTTGATTATCGATCAGGGCCGATTACTGATTCTGATTTGTCGTGGCCGATTGTCGATTATCGATCGAATTTCGATTGACGTGACCGATTGCAGATTCCGATTGTCATGACCAATTGTCGATTCCGATTGTCATGACCGATTGCTGATTCCAATTGACGTGACCGATTTGTCGAGTTTGATTATCGATCGATTTTGATTGTCGTGACCGATTACCGATCGAGGCTGATTATCGTGACCGATTACCGATCGAGGCCGATTATCGTGACCGATTACCGATCGTGGCCGATTATTGATCGAGGTTGATTATCGATCAGGGCCGATTACTGATTCTGATTTGTCGTGGCCGATTGTCGATTATCGATCGAATTTCGATTGACGTGACCGATTGCAGATTCCGATTGTCATGACCAATTGTCGATTCCGATTGTCATGACCGATTGCTGATTCCAATTGACGTGACCGATTTGTCGAGTTTGATTATCGATCGATTTTGATTATCGTGACCGATTACCGATCGAGGCCGATTATCGTGACCGATTACCGATCGTGGCCGATTATCGATTGACGTGGCCGATTGTCGACTCTGCGTGTCGTGGCCGATTGACCGATTACCGATCGAGGCCGATTATCGAGACTGATTACCGATCATGGCCGATTGTCGATTGACGTGACCGATTGCCGATTCTGCTTGTCATGGTCGATTGACCGATTCTGATCATCGAGGCCGATTACCGATCAAGGCTAATTATCGTGGCCGATTGTCGATTCCGATTGCCATGGCTAATCGCCGATTCTGATTGTCGAGGCCCAATATGATGTATATGCGGCCCGTTGTGATATGTATCCAGCCCGTGTTTAAGGCCCAATGTGATGTATATGCGGCTCATTGTGATGTGTATCTAGCCCGTGCTTAAGGTCCAATGTGATGTATATGAGGCTTATGTGATGAGGCCCACTGTGATGCATTTGAGGGCTAGGTGATGGAACCCATTGTAATGTATGTTAGGCCCATGAGCAGGGCCCACCTGTTGTGTACATGTAACCCTTGAGTAAGGCCCATTGTGTTGTACATTAGGTCCTTGTGTAAGGCCGTGGGCCCATTATATGTTTGGATCTGTGAGGGTCACTCCTTGGGGTAATGTTGGTTAGATGTTCACGTTGTCGAGGCTGATTGTTGATGCCAGTTATTGATACTGATTATGAGTATGTGACTGCATAGCATCATGATCCATGTCCATATGCATCATCTGCATGTCTGTTATGAGATATGATTGACTATTGCATATGTCATAGCGCTGGTTATTATGAGACTCCCTGATAGGCGGAGATTGTCTCACATGAGCACACAGTTTGCGTAGGATTGATGCATGATTGGATTGTATGACTCACGCATCTTGCATTGTGTGCTGTGATTACTGTATGCCCTAGTGACATCAGGGTTGTAGCCTCCACAGGCATATCGTGGATGGCCAGATGGGACACCGAAAATCTGTTCTACATGGGGTGCTATAGATATCCCTGGGTGAAAGTCCCTAAACCCTCTTGGTTCCAGAGGTTGCTCCAACGTCTAGACCGAGTGGGTAGATGAGCGCCGAGTGCCGATTACCAGATGGCTGCACTCTCCACTGTATCGTGGTCGGTTGGAAGGGGGTGCGGCCTTACCTGCCCGAGAGGAGGGGGCAATGCTAGGCTGAGTCTGACCAGCTCGAGGAATGGGTCCGCTATTGACGAGCCGGGCCCGATATTGGCAGGCGGATAGTGAGGTCTCTTCCACTCGCCTTGTTGCGCGCGATGGGGCGGCAATCTGGTTTGGAGTGTAATAGACCCCGGTGATTTCCCAGAGAGGAACCGTACTGATATGTGGACTTATTGAGTAGGAGTTGCATACTCATTCATTCATTCATTCATTCACTATACACTCGGGCTGGTGGTGCACAACTAATTATTGTGTACCTTCGTTATGGCAAAGATTTCGGTTGGGCGCGCGACTAACCTGAGATCAGGAGTTTACCATTATGAGTCTGACTATCCAAATTCAGGTATGGGACTGGTTTGGATAGAAGCCCCTTGTGGTGGACCCCGTAGCCTACGATACTACGTACTATCATCCCGACTTCACACTCCAGCATGGTCATTCCATTCGCATCGCATATTGCATTACATTTGCAGGTATATGGCATTTTAATTTCCTATGTTTCTGCACTCATATGGCCTAGGCAGACTTAGCAGGATTTGTATATTGCATTGCATCCTCGACAGTGATATCTGACTCTTTATTACACCTTATTTCATAGCTGTTCTATATCGCGTATTCTGATATTGATTGACGTATGGACTTGTCCATACTTTTGCTTACTCGGATAATTCCTGCTCTTGTCAGTATTTCTGCTTATTTCGATGATGTACGAATTATGAATTATCAGTGTTTTTGGTATTGCATGATTATGACATTGTATTGAACATTTGATACTTACCTTGTGCACACACTTACACCACCCTCTAAGCTTTCTATAAGCTTATGCACGATAGATGCGTGCAGGTGATGTTAGGTTGCAGCAGTGTTGAGCTTGGAGCGTGCAGTGGTCTTCTGGAGCTTGATTTTTCTTTATTTATGTATTCTCTTTCAGCATTGTACTCAAATGATTATATTAGTGGATATGTGATGATGATGTTTCCTTTATAATTGGGATAAACTTGTGGTTATGCTTATTACGAGACAAGTGTACGTCAAAAAAAAAAATCCTCCTTGTAGAATCCCAGGATCGGAATCTGGCGTATGTTTCGCTGGGAGCCGAGAATGGGGTATTACGGAGGCTGTCGGCACCGGATTCAGTGATCGAGATTCTTGTGAATCTGATTTCTGGGTTTGGGGCGTGACAGGAAGCCTAAGGTACCTCACAATCACAAGGCCGGATATTGTCTACATTGTTGGACTTTTAAGTAGGTACATGGAAGCACCAAAAGAATCACACTGGCTAACCGTAAAAAGAATCCTCAGGTACATCAAAGGAACAATGAAATTCGATCTTTTCTTTCCATATGATGATGAAGAAATACTGTATGGATACTTAGACAGTGATTGAGGAGGTGACCAAGATGAAAGAAAGAGCACCACTGGCTATGTATTCTATCTTGGATCGACTGCTTTCACATGGAACTTAAAGAAGCAAAGTGTGGTCGCTTTGTCCACATGTGAAGCAGAGTATGTGGCAACATCATCTACAGTCTGTGAAGTAATATGGTTGAAGAACATGTTAAAAAAGCTGAAGCATCCGCAGGAAGGATCTATAGTTATAAATGTGGATAACAAGTTAGCAATCGAGCTCTCAAAAAATCTGGTGCAGCATGGAAGGAGCAAGCACATCGATACTCAATATCATTTTCTCAGAGATCAAGTAAAGCAGAAAGTGGTGAAATTGGAGTACTGTCACACCACTAAACAGGTCGCGGACATATTCACCAAGGCATTACATACTGATACATTCAGACGACTAGGGTCAATGCTTGGAATGAAACCAGTTTTGGTTTGAAAGGGAGTGTTGAAATGTCCAAACCAAATAGATGGTTTAGATACTCCGGCAACCTCTGGAAGCTCATGGCATTTGAAACACCACACGTTGTGGTTATTGGAATTTCCACATTTTGCACGTGTTGTGGCCGGTTGATTTCCAAACGTTTGAAACTGCTAGGATAAATGTAGTTAATGAGGGCATATTAGGTATTTCACATTATGTGAAAAAGCCTATGAAAGGCACATTGTGTATCCGATTACAGCAAGCGTGCAGCAAGTGTGCAGCAGCAGTGAAATAGTCACAGCATTTGAATTCTTAAATTTCTATTTGTTTTGATATCTCTCTTCCTTCCTATAAAATCAGTTTTTCTAAGTTATTTTAAAGCTTTGTAAGGCCGATAAATTTGATTTGTAAAGCCAACATCTTCAGCTTTTGCAAAGGTCCTGAGATACTGTAGACAATTGGATCCTATGAGCCCACCCATCCGGACCGTCTTTCAAAATCATTCATTTGAGCAGACGCTACAAAAATAAAATGGTCCTTACCTATCAAATACTACCATTATACCGCCCACAACAACAAATACACTCAAAGACTGAGGTCACACAATCTCTGGATCCAGATGACAAGCAAGGCCTCAGCCAACACAGCTCCTGGAGTACCATCAAAGAAATGGCAGGGGTATATCCACCACACTCTATAGTTCCAAGAAAGGCCATCAACATAAGAGCCTTCAAAAAACAAAACTGAGAGTGAGGATAGGCAATTCTGTCATGCTGAATTGATTTGGATACCTCGCTTCACTCCTGCATTCCTCAAAGAAATTGAAATCTGTTCTTTATTCCAATAGTTCCGACGCCTCCTAGGTCTAGCATCAAAACTCCCCACACTAATTTAGGAAACTCATCTCTACTACGGAAGTACCTGTTATATCCATTTCCATCGCCAATCCAAACAAGATTGTCTACTACTGAATTTCTTTCTCTAAGGATATGGGGTATTGTGAAGGAAATGGTTTCAAATTCCTGTTATAATTCCCTCAAGATATATCAAATCTTCCATGATGGAATTGAGATTTCATTTCTTACCCAGTTCACAATGATTTGAGACTCAGACCTCCAACATGATGTTTTGGAGACCTTCAGATTTACAAAGCATGACCCCATCCAGAAGTGTTCTCCCTTACCAGACATTATTCGAGACCCTGCCATATTGATAATGAAACATGAATAGTAAGTTCCCTTTGTGATGATCTCAACAAACACTATCCGCCTCCCTCTCCCAGGTTCTCTCTTGCTGAGACATCCGTGTTTAGCTTCACCCAAGCAATTGGCGATTTTCCATCGCGTGACAGTGATTTCCCTTTTTCATTAATATTTATAATTTCCCACAATTGCTTGAAGGCCCACAAGCTTCCTGAAAATGATATGATTATTCCACGATAAAGTGTGGAATGATTCACCCAACATTTTGAAGCATGATAATTTACTCGGTAAGTTAGTCCAAAAGCCACACACAATAACAAATTCGTTCCAAAAGCCTAACACAAAAGATCATAAAATACTATAACACTTTAATAATATGTTAAATCATAAGAGACTACATTGTGAAAACTACAACTTGTTTATTTCATTGGCAATAAAAGAAATGTACAGAAGACGACGTGAGATGCTAGAAATTATAACAGACACATGAATCCTTCTAAATAACTACCCATGATAGGTATCATGTACTCTAATAACATACATTATGGCAAGAATACGATGGATGGAAATGACATGATTCAAGAACGTTGCTGAGTCGCCGGCTCAACATCTGTCCCTGTTTCTTGCTACTGTCGGTCGCCTCAGCCAATAACATTTAGTCATCAAATAGAAAATGGAGACTGAGAAACAGATAAATAAAGAGCAGGCAAAGAATATTAAATTCGACGCATTCAGTTCCCAGCCTATATCATGTGGAAGTCCTTTAGGTGTGTGAACGTTGTTGCAAAGATAAATCATCACTGACACAAAAGCGAGTGCTAACAGTAGAATCTGCAGCATAGGAGAAACTATTTTCTCCCGATATACAGGTTTTACCGGTGACACGCCTATTAAGATTAGGAACAAGGACATGAAAAACACCAAAAGGTTGAATGACTGGAATGTATGGAACTGCTTAGGCTCCTTATCAGCCAAAATGGATGTGCCGGCGGCATGAGAATTTTTGTTATTTAAGGTGTTGTTGAAACACATATTCAAATCATCTTGCCAAAGACCGCCTGGTGGGACGAGGGCTGCTTGGAAGGATAGGGTTGCAGTTAGTGTGCCCACCAATATCAATACATTCTTTAATTGGTTATCTGATTTTTCTGTGGACATTTCCCAGGATCTTTCAGCTCCCTTCTTTCGGAGTTCATTCACCATGTCTTTGTCTGCTGAATTACTAGAACAAGGTGCGAAGACATCCAAGGCTGTGAGACCATTCATGTTCATGGCGTTTATCTCCACTCCAGTCTCAGTGCTCAAGTACTTTATCATCTGCAATTATTATTTTTTTCATCTTGAATCAGGGAATGGTCTTATGGAAAGAGAAAAAAGAAAAGAAGAAGAAAAAGAACTTATGGCTCTGGTTTGTTTACTGGTGGGACATGCACCATCATTACGTACATGGTTCACTACTCATCAGGTATGCCGCTGAAAAAAAAAAAAAAAAACAAAGAAAATGAGGTTTTGAGCTAGGGCACATGGTGTGGTGCTTCTGATTAACGGTATGGATTTGCACACGAGTAACATTCTTCTGTGAGCAAGATGTTGCATGATTATTACTATAAAGGGCCTCTTTAGTTTTCAAATTACAATGGCTGTAAATGGGCAATGGTTATTTACTCCTGTTAATGTGTGGTGACATTACCTACAATATTTAACTACAATGATGATATAAAATTGATAGTTTTATATTATGAAAATGTAATGATTATAATTTAATATTTTACCTCTTGGATAATGAGTTATAATTCCTATTTCAACAAACTCTTGAAGAATGTAATGATGGCTCATTTACTTTGTCTTTCACACAAAATTTGATTAACTCTTTTCGTTATTTATATATTTATTTATTATTATTTTTTTTTTTTATTGACTAACTTGCACTGACCTCATTCAACTGATGGTTTACTTTGATAAAGAAGTCCTCTAAGCAGTTATAACGCTTGTAGTTGCATTAGGACAATTAGACAGTCCAATCCATTGATCTAAACTGTTCATTGTCTAACATATATTTCATGGGTTGCCAATATGTAAACCTAGCACTAATCTAACAAATACTACCATTTGATCAATGACCCTTAATATGGAGATTTTTTAAATCCAAAAATTCATCCACTCAACAATTTGATCTATATATTTTAAGGCCCTCATAAGAATTACTAATGATTCTAAAGAATCATTTTTGTTCGGCAATAGTAACCAGGTACATCCATTGCTTTGAAAAGAAATGGTTATAGAAAATAAGGCAAAATCAAAGAGGGAGTGGATGGTAGGATCAGTTTGATGTTTGCATGAATTTCATAAATTGTTTCGAAGTTTTTTTTTTTTGGGGGGGGGGGGGGGGCGTAGGCACTCACACACCCCACACACGCCGGTGCACTCACACCATATGAGTGCTCGATTCCTTGACCTCATGTTGAAACTCTTGTGAGTTTATCACTGAGCCATAGGATCACACCACAATTGTTTAGAGGTTAATAGAAAGATCAAATTGATTGATTGGACTGTCCAAGTGAAATTATTGCACCAAAGAGCACTATGACTTATAATGCTATCAAGAAATATTTAATTTACCAGGGTATAGACCACTAAAGCGTGATTATCATACAACAGCTAATTCATGGTAGGAATTGTGGATTGGGCACCGAGTAAACTCCATGGGGCCTACCATGATGTATGCATCTTATCCGCACTGTCCATCTGCTTTACCAGTTCATTTTAAGGCATGAGCTAAAATTGAAGCATATCCAAATCTCAAGTAGACCACACTATATGAAACGGTTGGGATAATGACATCCACAGTTGAAACCTTCCTAGGCCCACAGTGATGTTCATCTTTCAACCAACCTGTTCATAATGTCACAAAGATATGGATGAAGGGACAATTCAAAGATCAGCTTGATCCAAAACTCTATGCCCCCCCCCCCTAGATGTTTTCAACGGTAGGAGTTCAATTCTCACCGTTTCATGTTATGCTGTTTGCTTGAGCGTCGGATATGCTTAAGAACTGGGCTCATGCACTAAAATGAGCCGGACAACTAGATGGACAGCTGGATAAGACACACACATCATGGTGGGCCCACAGAGTTTACTTAGCACCTAATTTGCATGCCTCACAGAAATAACAAAAATGTACGATTCAAATAATTGAAAAATACAAGCATGTGGACTTGTGGGTGGCAACAGACAGCTGAATCCTGGCTCATGGAAGAGCCAAAATGTACTATTTTATAAATTTATTCTTTAATCCGAAGGTAGAAAGAACGAGGTGAACAAAGGTAAGTCCGACTGGGTCTCACACGCTATAGATCCATTCACTATTGTTAAAAGTAGGCCTGGTCATATCAGGTGTAAAAATTAGGGACGTCGATTTTCTCCCAAAGGCTTTTGGCAGAAGTTGTATAAGGAATCTGACTCCATCCCACAGACATTGGATCTTCATTACTGTCAAAAGTAGGCCCAGTCCTGTTACATATAATCTTAGGGACGCATATTGCCTGTAATGAGTCTTGTCAACTCTGTCCAACATGCTGGACTCCTTCATTATTGTCAAAATTAGGCCCGGACATAAAGTATAGAAATTGGGGACGCGGAATTCCTGCTAAGGCTTTTTCGCAGAAGTTGCAAGGAATGTAACTCCATCCTACATTCATTGGATTCATTCATTACTGTCAAAAGTAGGCCCGATCATATCAAGTTTAAAATTAGGAATGCACAGTGCTTGTCAAGACTTTCTACAGCTGTAACGAGTCGTGACCTGTTGAACATGTTGGACCCATTCATTACTGTCAAAAGCAGGCCGTCATATCATTGGGGAATTGGGGAGGTGGAATTCCCGAAAGGCTCTTCGCAGAAGTTGTAGGTGGGTCATATCAAGTGTCGAAATTGAGTACACAGATTACCTGCTAAGGCATTTTGTAGAAGTTAGGTGAGGCCCTATTAAGATGGATTTAAAACTCAAGTTAGCCACATGAGAGAAAATATATAGTAGAGATTAAACAACCACTCTTAAGACATTCATGTGGTCACAAAGTTTTGTATTTAGGTTATTTTTATTTTACTTTATTTTTTGTTTTCAATTCATCCTAATAAAAATGACTTTACGAAGTGTATGTACGTATTGAGATGGACTCCGGCTAGCTCCCCAATGCAAAAACTTTATGTGAAAGCCTTTGCGCCTATCTAGATATAGATATTGGAAGAGAATTAAAGGCGAACGCCACCCAGGTCGTGCTCAGGAAAGCAAGACAGCTATGACCGTGGGCTATGTGATTGTATGACTAATAAAGTAGGGTATATTTCATTGAATGGTTCAAATGACTAATTGTTTTTTCTGAATAATTTATTAATGAGGTCTCCGGCCAAGGAAACGGATTGGCTACTACCCAAGGAGGACCTGGCTGGAGATGGAACGGTCCAGTCAGGCTTTGGGCTCTGTGAGGCTGGCTGTTATGTATGTGTTTTATCCCAATGGTTCACTCATTTTGACTGATCATTTTAGATGTACCAAAAATTGAGGTAGATGGAATACAAAGTAGACCACACTAAAGGAAACAACCGGAATTAAATGCTAACCACTGAAAATCTCCTGGGGCCATAGAGTTTTAGATCAAGCTAATATTTATCTTATTCTTTCATCCAGTCCTATGTAACCTTATGAATAGTTTAGATGGTAAATAAATATCATGGTGGGTCTTAGGAAATTTTTAACAGGATTCATTGTAACCACTACTTCCTATGGTGTTGTCCATTAGGGCCTGTTTGGCCGGGCAGATCCCTTGGTATTAGGAGGGATGGGATCGATTTTAAGGTAATTATGGTGGTGTCAGTGGATTGCCTCTAGATCCATGGGATTGCTTATATCCCGGGACAAGTTCAATGGGTCTGTTTGGCACGCCCCACGTATCCCAGGATTTTACCTTCCAATCCATTCAACCAAGGGATAGGATCGATTTTAAGGTAACGATGGTGATGTCAGTGGATTGTCTCAAGATCCATGGGATGGCTTATATCTGGGGACAAGTTCACCGGATCTGTTTGGCCCGTCATGCCTATCCAAGGATATTGCCGATCCCATCCCTCCTAATACCGTGGGATCTGCCTGGCCAAACAGGCCCTTAAAGCCTTCTTTTGCCTTTTTTTGGAATCGAATCAATGTTAATGTGGACTAATTACAATGCATTAGAATATAAATTTTTTATTTGTGGCAAGCAGAGAATCAAGATTCTTTAGCTCAAAATGGACGTACAACTTAGATAATATACATATATCACAGTGGCCCTGAGATGGGTTGGACAATATTAGGTGATGGTCCACCCAGTGAGTAACTTCTAGCTTATTAAGTTCAAGTAAATCTAATCCGTTCAATAGATTAGCACTGCCAGGAGAAGCAATTTATAAAAAAATCAGCCCTATCCAGTCATTAAGTGTACCTTAATTGCATTTATCTATTTATCAATGCTATAAACTGTTTTCTATGGTGTGGTTCACTTGATGCGTAGATAGGGATAAATTTTTCATACTTACTGATTTACGTAGCAATCTTTTAGGAGGATTGGATATCACAAGAACTTAAAGGTTGGAAGTTATCCAGTGGTTGCACCATAGGCACTGTTCCAGCCAGTTGTACTTGAGACCTCTTCATCATGGAACTCATCAGCAATGCTGCCGGCTCGGCAGAAGAGAAAAAAAAAAGGAAAAAAAGGAAGAGAGAGAGAGAGAGAGAGAGAGAGAGAGAGAGAGAGAGAGGATCCATACCGGAATATCCTTCTTCATTGCAGCGAGATGAAGAATGGTGTTTCCATTCGCGTCCTTTCGATTCACAAACTCTTTGTCATCATCCAAAGCCAACAAGTCCTTCAGTTCATCAACCTTATTATTATATTTCACATAAAGGTGTAGGACTGTCTCATCTCGATCCGTCATGTCTCGGATCAACTCGTCTTTGATTCCCTTGAACTCCTTCAAGAGATCGACATGACCTTTCATCGCAGCTGCATGGACAGGAGTCCACCCTTTTGAATCGCGATCATATGAAACATCAACGATTAACGGTAAGAGCTCTTTTACGATTTCCGCAGACCCCTTTGCCGATGCCATGTGTAGAGGTGAGAATCCTTGGGAGCTCAATACGTGAGCGAGGTGGGGCTTCCGACGTAGGATTTCTCTGGCAAAATCAACTCTCCCATGTTGAATTGCAATGTGCAAAGGAGTCTGTGAAACATATTCCGTCAAAAACCGATCAAAAATGGGTTCATTTTCTAGAAGTAAATTTTGCAGGGAAGTCACGTTCCCCGTCTGTAATATTTCATAGATTCTCAAATCCATCTCTCTCTCTCTCCACCCGGCTTTTACGTATATTGTTTCTGGGTTAATTGGGTTTTTGTAGAATGCGTGGCAACCAACGGATGATGAATTCGGACATACGGTGGATTTTTTAATTTTATAAAGCGTCCACACCCTACATTTGATACTCCGGCAGAACGTGATGGTTGATATTCACGCACTCGAGACCTGTACGCAAGTAGTGCGTGAAGTTAAATTACACCGTCCAGGTTATGGGGCTTACTCTAAAAAAGTCATTAAACGGAAATCATATTGGTCAAATATCTGTGACCACTGATTTAAGCTAACTTGTTTGTTGAATTCAGACCATTGGATGGTTTCCATTTTCACCTTCCACTGTAAGTCCACCAATCGAATAGGTAGCTACCCAACCAAACTAGTGTAAAATTTAGGTCCTGATCGGCCTAAATTGGATCTCAGAGTTTAGATTCTTTGGTTTTAGTAATTTATGTGCTTACGTGTCAATTCTTTGTGCCTGCGAGCGTATCAACCATCATAGACGCCCGGAGCATAAAAAAAGTTTTTCTCAACCATTAAAAAAAGGCCACGATATTCTTCTGCTTTCGTGGAAAAAGGGCGGTCGAAAGCCGATCATCTGGTGGGTCCCACATAGATACTTGGTCAATAGAGCAGGCCACTCTGCCAATTAGGTGGGACTGACATAAAAGAAATGAACGCGGTTGAAAGAAATTGATCAGTGGTCCATATTCAGCGCACACGTGTGGCCTGCCTGAGCAGGTATGTTCCTGGTGGATTCCATCTCATCGATGTGCAATACTTGGAACGTGTGCAGGCACACGTGCTTCAAAGGCCTCCATCCATCTGACGCTAGGAGATATTTAAGAGATGACCTCCGCATGTGCGAGATCTGTGGTAACTTGCAGGTGAGTCCTTCCGAGAACATTCAGAGTCTAAGAATTGAGTGGGACCCCTTGCGGTGGAAACCAAACTGACAGATGTTGTGAGCCACAAATGTTCGCTGACGTAGAAGCAATTTAAAATGATCATTTTATATATCTTAGTTTGATAACTCATGGAAGTACTGAGATTTCTCTCTTTCTCATTTTATGTAATTATCTGGTATCCCTTGAGCTAAAAGGAAATTAAATTTTA
This sequence comes from Magnolia kwangsiensis, assembly GCA_037074715.1. NCBI lineage: Eukaryota > Viridiplantae > Streptophyta > Magnoliopsida > Magnoliales > Magnoliaceae > Magnolia > Magnolia kwangsiensis. The sequence goes on from CM073571.1 coordinate 203,171,893, forward strand.
TTGGACAACTATAACACCAGCCATGCTCAATATATCATAAACTAGAGTAAGATATTGAGATGGATGAGTAACAGCCAGAAACTATAGAATTAGAGCTGAATGCATTTGAAATAATTTAGTCATACTAATAAATAACCAACTAAGAAAAAACAGGCTTAGATAGTTTGATCACCTGCAGTGGAAATAAGATTAAGATCCATGCTGGTTAGTTATGAGTTGTTATAACTTGAAAGCTATATATAAAAGGGTAAGAAGAAGGGCATGGAGATTAATATAGTGGCCAGAAAAGACTTGATGACCAATGATCTAAACTAAAGGTATGACCGTAATGTAACAAGATTCATGTAGCTAACTTTAAATGATGAATGATGACACTTAATTCAAAGGTAATAAAAGGTAAAATTAATGTTGTGTTCTAGTATTCATACTAGGGATGTAGCCGTCAGGTTATTGTTATATTTCTTTGAAATTTAAGTTAGAATCTAATTGAACTATAATTTAGAGACTAAATGCCAAGATACTTGATTCCTTGTTTGTTTGTTTGTTTGTTTTTGTTTTTTTTTTTTTTTTTTTCGTTTTTGTTTTTTTAAAAATAAAAAAATTTTAAATGTCATTAGGCTAGTCAGGGCATAAGTAGATCAAAACATGGTTAATGTGCAGCTAGGGGAGTAGATTATGTGTTACCCAATGTGCAGCTTGGATGGATCCCAAACTGTGAGGCCCACCGTGATTATGTACCTTAAATCCAATCCATCCATCCATTTTGACTGCTCATTTTAGGACATGATCCGAAAAATTAAGTAGATTCATGGATTACATCTCAGGAAACAGTGGTGATTGAATCCCCACCATTAAAAACTTCTTTAGGGCCACCAAAATATTAATTTGTCATCCTACCTTTTGATAAGGTCATAGAGACCTGAACAAAGGCTCCACACAAATATCAGCTTGATCCAAAACTTTTGTGGCTCAAAGAAGTTTTTAATGGCCGGCTTGGATAAAAGACATGCATTCACGATGGCCCAGCAGAGTTTAGTCAGTACGATAAAAGCATACTAACTCATTAGGCAATCCAATTTTGATTGGGTGAGCCGCCGCACATCTCCACACCACAGCCCTAGACTGAAATCAGTCGAAGATCCGGTCTTTTCATCAGGTGGACCACAAGTTCAATAAACTGCAATTTGACTTGAAGTCCATTTTTTTAAAAAATCAAACTACCAGCTGAATGTAAAATTCTAAGGGTATATATATATATATATATATATATATATATATATATATATATATATATATATATATATATATATATATATATATAAGGTATTATGCGCTCGAGCTCACGGCTCTGTCCCATGCAGTTGAGCTGTGTGGGCCCCACCGTAATGTGTTTCAAACATCTACCCCATCAGTGAGATGCGCCATTCCATCGTGGGCCTAGGTCTCAAAAATCAAGTCAATCCGTGACTTGTGTGGGCCACACCATATACAGAAGTGGAGAGGGCGCTGTGCACCATTAAAACATTCATAATCATTTTTTGGGCCCACAAAAGATGTAGTTTGTAAATCCAGCCCGTCCATTATGTGTGTCCCACTTGTATAAGGGGTCATACCAAGTTTCAGCAAAATTAGAAACTCAAGTGGGCCCCATCAAGTGCTTTTATATGTTTTAACGGTGTCTTTACATGATTTTAGATGTTATGGCCCACCTGAGTTCTGTTTACGGTTGATTTTTGGGATATCCCATAATTTAAAGGGTACCTATCAAATGCATGGTGTTGATGGTCGACACGCATCACGGTGGGGCCCACACAGATCAAGCTCGAGCACATAGTACCTTTTCCCTATATATATATATATATATATATATATATATATATATATATATATATATATATATTCATTTTATTTATAAATGTTGTGCTGGTGTAACACAGATGATGTGACGCAGGGATGAACGTGATGAGGTCGAACACCGTCTTCCTCAAGGATAACTACTCCGAATCCACGGAGCTTCTCTGGACTCCTCACAGAGACTTCTCGAATCCGCGAGGAAAGAAAGCAAGAGAATAGGACTAAACTCTAATAAATTCAAAATTAATTGATGATTAATTGATTATCTTTAATGTGTCTCCTTATACCATTAATATATATAAAAAAAAAAACTAAAATTCGTAATTACCAAAAATAGCAAAATTCTAACTCTAACACAAATCCTAATTCTAATAAAATTCTTCTAAGGCCTAATTTCTAAAAATAAAAATTACAAATAAACTTTCTCTAGAAGAGTCCTAGTATAATTAAAAATTATTTCTAGAAGGAAAGAAAATCTAAAACTCTAAAAAGATTAAAAAATCAGAATTACTAAAAATAGTAAAATTTTCCTAAAAATTTGTTTTTGAGCTGAAAGCGCGTGTTTTCTAATGAAACGGATAGATGCGACCCACTTGTGGGTCGGTTCACCTCGGATGGCCCGTTTCGGTAAAGATTGATAGGTTGTACGTCCTGTAACGATACCCGGATCAAAAGTTATGTTCAATTCACGGTCCATCTCCTTGTGGCTCAACCATGCTGCGAATATCTCTGTGACACGTTCTACATCAGACCCCTCCACTTGAAAAAAACTAGTCCTCGAGTTACGCAAGAGACTTGGCACATAAGTCTGAGATAACTTCTGATGCCGATGCTGATTATCCCTTTTTTCGTACTTGACATTAAGCTCTTGAGCTGACACAATGCATGTACTCATGCTTTCCTTGACTTAACTAATATTGATCAGTTCCTTCACATTTGACACAATACATGTACTCATGTTTTCCTTGATTTGACTAATATTGGTCAGTTCTTTCACATTCGTCTTTAAGATCTCATATTTTTTCTGATAATGTGGGCAATTAGGCGGACTTGCCCTTGAGACAGGATCAACGTGATTTTGTATATCTCGTATGAGAGGCAATTTATTGGAGGGTTCATTGAGCACAATCTCCTTAAACTCCTGCAATATCGGCTTTAAATCTTTTGAGATATTCACAGGCTCCATATATTCTTTCTTTTCAACTAATGGATATATATCTCTTCTTTCCTCAGATTGTTTAACAAAAGTCTGTTCAGTTGTGAAAGATTGTTCCTCAACTTTAGACGTCTTGGGTTGGTTCTCCCTTCCCATAGGGGCGAGGATAATCTTTTTGTCATCTTTAATAAAGAAGATAAATAAGTTATCTCGATCCCTATGTATAGCATTAATATTATTTTGTCAGGGTTGACCAAGTAACAGGTGACAAGCTTCCATGTCGACTACGTCACACATTACTTCATCCTTATAATATTTACCAATGGAAAAAGATATACGACATCGTTCAGTTACTTCTGTTTTGTTGATCTCTTTGATCCATCTAATCGTGTATGGAGATGGGTGTCTTTCTGTTTTCAGTTGTAGATTCTTCACCATTATTTTTGACACGAAATTCTTATCGCTCCTTACATCGATGATCACATTGCAGACTTTTTTGTATGCAGTACACCTTGTTCGAAAGATGTTGTCTCTCTCTAATTCTATCTCTACCTTTGGCATGTATAACGGCTTCCTCATAATCGAAGTGGTGGCCTGTGATGAACCATCATCTGATGGTGCCTTGCAAAAATTGAGATTGTGTCGTACAGCGGCCATAGGTGGTTGAGAATCACTTTGAGCTCGAGGCGGAATCAGCGCATCCGCAATACGGTTGAGGGTTGCCTGCAGCCCTTGCATGGTCAACTGACTCTCCCGGTGAAAATCTTCTATTCTTTCTAAAAGATAACGAATCCCTGGATCACCGTCCACAGGATTTTGATTTATACCTTCATTATTTGCCATCGGCCCAAGGGGAATCCTCGCTCTGATACCAAATTGACGCAGGGATGAACGTGATGAGGTCGAACACCGTCTTCCTCAAGGATAACTACTTCGAATCCACGGAGCTTCTCTGGACTCCTCACAGAGACTTCTCGAATCCACGAGGAAAGAAAGCAAGAGAATAGGAATAAACTCTAATAAATTTGAAATTAATTGATGATTAATTGATTATCCTTAGTGTGTCTCCTTACACCATTAATAAAAAAAAAAACTAAAATTCGTAATTATCAAAAATAGCAAAATTCTAACTCTAACACAAATCCTAATTCTAATAAAATTCTTCTAAGGCCTAATTTCTAAAAATAAAAATTACAAATAAACTTTCTCTAGAAGAGTCCTAGTATAATTAAAAATTATTTCTAGAAGGAAAGAAAATCTAAAACTCTAAAAAGATTAAAAAATCGAAATTACTAAAAATAGTAAAATTTTTCTAAAAATTCATTTTTGAGCTGAAAGCGCGCGTTTTCTGATGAAACGGACAGATGCGACCCACTTTGTGTGTCGGTTCACCTCGGATGGCCCGTTTCAGTAAAGATTGATAAGTTGTACGCCCCGTAACGATACCCGGATCAAAAGTTATGTTCAATTCACGGTCCATCTCCTTGTGGCTCAACCATGCTGGGAATACCTCTGTGACACGTTTTACATCATGATGTGGCCCGATGAGATTTCAGGGCACACGAAATCCCTATGCCTTGGAAACAGACCATCTGAGAACTTTGAAGGACTGGTATCCTCACCAACTGGGAAATAAAAATTGTGAGATACACAACTTAAGTGGTCCACAAAACAAGAAACAATGGGAAAGGAACGACCAGCCATAGACTTATGTGTGGGGCCATTGGTATTTTTCCAAATGACTTAATAAGGGCTACTGACTCAACAGGACTAAGGAAAGATATAAAAATAAGCTTGATCCAAAATTTAGGTGGACCACGCCATGTTGCTTTTATCACATCCACTCCATCTATCGTATGGACCCATCAATGTTATACCAGGGCCCCAAAAACATACAATCAAAAACTCAGGTGGGCTGCACATATGGGACGAATGTGGAGTGGATGCCACACTTGGGTTTTTCGGTGGTTCTTTCATCATGTTTATATTATATACATCTTGGTCATGTGCTCTTCACCAAGACTCGTACTTTCCAAATTCTCTTTGTTTTTCTAATTTTTCTAATTGTACTTTTTTTGAAAAAAATATTTTTTATATATGTCATAATACTCTTTTATTTATCATTTTATTGACTGGAAAGGATTTCAGCAACTCATGCTTATGAAATTTTATACAATGTTTGAAATTATTGTCCAATACCCAAAGCTAGTTTTGGGTGGAGTAATAGTTATCTTTTTGTTGATTAATGCAAGTGGGAGGTAGATTTCTCTTATACTATACTTCTAAAATTATAAGAGTTTCAATATGAGGTCATAGGTTCAAGTGCCCATTGTGGTGATATCTTAATGTGGTGTGAGTGTGTGAGGGTGTGAATGCCATGTAATAATAATAATAATAATAATAAATAATAATGAGCCCACGAGATCTTATGATAGCTATGTGATATTAGGGACCTTCCCAAAAAGTTTAAAATGCACCACTTATGTCCAACATCCGCATAATTACTATTGGAGGAAAGGCAATGTATTCACCTCTCTTATTCTATGATTAGGATGACCCTCAAACATAATTATTGATTTAAATCATCTAAAGGCAACTTTAATGGATAATGAATATTTTTATGAAAATCTCTATTTCGTATCTTTCTGGTGGGACGCCTTAACAAGGGGGTTAGCCTTCCCTAAAAAGAAGAACTCATTCTCATTGTTATCTTCAAAGGAAAAGTAAAAAAGATAAAGCAGTGTTGGACCCACTCGCTAGTAGACACGGACACGTGACAATATTATATTGCAAAGAGGGAAATGATGACATTGACGTGCAATTCTCAGGACCTACTACTATGATAATTGACGGAAGCCCTGAGATGGTGGAAACGGTGGAACGCGGCTCTATGATTAGGATGGCTCTCAAACATAATTATTAGTTTAAATTATTTAAAAGCAACTTTAATGAATAATGAATATTTTTATGAACATTTCTATTTTGTAAGTCTTTCTGGTGGGATGCTTTAACAAGAGGTAAGCCTTCCTTTTCAAAAGGAACTCAATCTTATTATTATCTTAAAGAAAAATGAAAAGATAGAGCGTGTTGGACCCGCTTGCTAGTAGACAGGGACGCATGACATTGACGTGCCGTTCTTAGCACCTAATACGGTGATAATTGAGGGAAGTCCAGACATGGTGGAAAAGATGGAGAGCGGCTTTGGTGGATGGGATCCACCAAGGTGGGTGGAACCACTGACTGTGGGGCTCACAGTGATGTATGTTCCTTAAATCTACACTGCCCAACCATTTTGACAGCTACTTCCAGGGCATGATCCAAAAAATGAACTTGACCTAAATCTTAAGTGGATCACACCATAGAAAACTGTTGTGATTGAATCCCTGCCATTAAAAATTCCATAGATTCCACTCGAATATTTATTTGACATCCAATCTGTTGATAAGTTTGCAAAGACCCAGATAAAGAGACCACATGGATATCATATTGGTCCAAACCTTTTGTGGTTTAAAGTAAGTTTTTAATGGTCAATTACCACTGTTTACTGTACCATGGTCCATCTAAGATTTGGATTTACTTCATTTTTTAAGATCATGTCCTAAAATGAGCTTTCAATACAGATGGACGGTATGGATGAAGTCACATACATCAAGATGGGCCCCACAGTTGGTAGGCATACCCAACAGAGGCCACGCCCGAAATGGAGACATTGGAGGGTTGTGTTAGAACTGTTGCGAAAAGCTGCATCGAAGGCTTTGGGATGCATGTAAAAAGCTTTGAACTTTTGGATTAGACATGGAGACGAGGTTGTGCTACTGGTTTGTTTATTGTCTCAATTATCATGGGAAGTAGATTGCTTGTGGCCCCGACCGTGAGGTTGTCCCTGTGGTGTGGTAAGACGTGGGCAAAAGTCTTGTGAGGCTCGCTGTGATATATGTTGTTTATTTATACCGTCCATCCATTTTGCTACCTCATTTTAAGCATCAGCTCAGAGATGACATAGATCCAAAGCTTAAGTAAACCACTCCATATAAAACAATGTGGATCGAATGCCCCCTGTTAAAACTTCCCTAGGGCATTCAATCCTTCCTATTTCCATTTTAGCTTTAGATTTACGTCATTTCTTAGTTCATAAAATGATGTGGCAAAATGGATGGAAGCATAAAAAACATACATCATGGTGGGCTACATAGAGCATGTGCTCCCTGCCGCAGGTGCCACTTACAATCTACTTCTTACATCACTTGGCTACGTGATGTAAGGCCTTGTGGGGCCCACCGTGCTGTATGTGATTTATATCCATGCTGTCCATTCATTTTTGGGGAAGCAGATCCCAACAGTTCTTTACACCAAGTACCCACATGTTGTGGGGTTACCACGCAATCTACTTCCATTCAATTGCGAGATGTAGCAAGGTGGCTATTGGTTGGTGCTCTATGGGCCGCACCATGATGTATGGGTTTTAACTACATTGTCTATCCATAAGCCCAAAAATGAGGTAGATTCAAATCTTAAATGGACCACATCACAAGAAAACATTGATGATTGAACGACGACCATTAAAACTTTCTCAGGCTGACCATAATGTTCATATACCATGCATCCAACCTATTGATTAGGTTACTAGATGTCGAGGATTTGTGCTACGGAATCACACATGTCTAGATTTAGGATAACAATCCAATGGCACCAAGCACACACAAGAGAACACAGATTTAACGTGGAAAACCCTTGCAGGAAAAAATCACGGCACAAAGTGACAGATCTCTAATATGAAAATAGAAATTACAAAGAGAGAGGACTTACTCGATTCAAACAACCTCGAATTTCACTCTTGCTACACTCTTTGATAACCCTAAAACTCTTTTAGGAACCATTGAAAAACTTTTAGAAAGCCTTAGTATACCTTAGAATAGCCATATGGACCCTTATTTATAGTTTAAAAAACTTTCCTTTCACACCCTTATGAAACTGCATTAATTTTACACAGTTCGCACTAAATCCGTGCAAGAATCTGTGTAACCTCGACTAATCAAGCCAAGGCCTCGACTGGTCAAAGGACCCCCTCGACCAGTCAAGCTTAACCCTCGACTGGTCGAGCAGCTCGGACACCCAAAACCTGTGCTCGCTGGACTTCAAGTCGAGATGGCCTCGACCAGTTCAGTAGACCCTCGACTAGTCGAGCCAGTCCCTCAACCGGTCGAACGTACCACAAAATAGATTTAAGACATTAATTTCAACAATCTCCACCATGTCTTCAATATTTAAGCACGTAGCTCTTGACCTCTTCTCTTATCTCTGCATTACATTATAGCTTATCGTGCACACTCCATCCTTCTTTTACGCCATCACCAAACGCAGAGAAGTTACATAAAACTTGCACTTCTCTAAAGGAACGATCTAGGTGAGCATGTCTACCGGATCAAAAGCCACGTGCTCAACTACCTTTGCTCCTGTCTTCTCAAAAGAAAAGATGTAGTCTTCTTACCATCTCACTGCTACCTAATATTGCTTGCCGGGTACTTGCTCACAAAACTAAAAGCCTGTGTAATAACCGGTCTAATTCAGATCATGACATACACTGTCAACCGCATTCAAATAAGACTCATGAGATATCCTGCTTTTCCTCATCTATTTTAGGACATATCCTAAGGAAAACTTGAGGAGAGACGCGTAGGGAACGCTCTCCGGGTTTACCTGGCCCATCAAATCCTTGATCAATACCTACACATAAGGTATTCCTCCTGCGATTACCAAAGCCTACTCCTCCTTCAGTCTCAATGCCGAGAACCATCTTTGCATCCCCTCGATCCTTCATCCTAAATGTCCCACTTAACCAAGTCTTCAGTACATTGATTTCAGACATGTCATAATTGGCAATCTGCATGTCATCAATTCCTGACTCACTATGAAGGAATCAAACTATTGCCTAAGCAAATGGTCGAACCATGACCTCCTGCAAAGTCTTTTCTCAGCCCCTTTAACTTTGAACTGCTCTGGTTGCTTCAGTATATCTGCTCTTCACTTTCCCTGGCAGAAGTGTAGACTCCATATCCATCTTTCCAGCTCAAGATCACATTGGCCAACCAGCGTTAATCACGGATTTAATAGACACCTATGATACCGTCGGCGCGAATATCTCTAAGAAATTGATCCCTTCTCTCTGAGCATAACTCTTCGCAACCAACTTTGACCTGTATCTATGTTATATCCTCCTGAAGATCTACCTGTATCCAACTGTTCTTCAGCCCACTGGAAGCTCCACTCGCTCTTCAGCCCACTGAAAGCTCCACCCACTCCCATATGTCGGTATGGTATAATGAATCCATCACATCGCCCATAGTCACATTTCACTTCTCAACACTAGGCTTACCTATAACCATCTGAATAGAAGATGAATCCCTTGCGATATTGGAGTCTTCCATTGATCTTGATGATATCCTGCGATCATGCTTTGTGATTCTTCTCACAGGTGACTACTTCACCTGCTTTGTATCCCTATCCACACGTCTTAACCTTCCTGCCCTGCCCGCTCATGTGGCCATGTACAGCATGCCACACATGTGCAGAGGTGGAATCCGCTACATCCACTATATCTCTACCTTTTAAAGTGCTCCCAATCAACCTGTACATGTTACCGAGTCCTTGCGCTTTCATGATTACCCATGCCCCTTAGATACCTTAAGAGCAACATCAATACCTGTGTACTTGCATCATTTTACCTCAAGCACACCAAGAGAAATCATATTCTGCTTCAAATCAGGAACGTGCCTGACATCAATCAAGGTACACTCCACCCCATCAAACATCTTGATATGCACCGTACCAACAGTCACAACATTACAAGTACCATCATTACCCATAAATACATGTCCACACCATCGCACTCCCTTTAGCTGGTAAACCAACTCTGATAAAGAGTCATGTAAAAAGATGCCCCTATGTCTAGCATCCACTCGTTCTTATGATTATCGTATGATCGTCTGAGCGAAGACATAGATAATATATCACCATCACATCTACTCGATCCATCTGATGTGGCAACATTGACCTCCCTGTATGAAGCCTCAAAATCTTGTCTCTTTAATTTAGGATTTTCACAATCCTTCTTTACATGTCCTTCATTCCCACAATTCCAACACTTTACCTTTACATTGCCCTTGTCTTTGGATTTAGATCTAGAACCTATACCTTATTTAGAATTCCTACCCCTTCTAACCAGTGCATCAGAAGATATTCCCTTGTTGACGTTAAGCTTTCTCATAGCCTTCCCTTAAAGGGCTGAGATAGCAGTGTCAACACTCAGGGTTTTATTCGTGGAACACATTGTGTCCTTAAATGACTCATAAGACGCGGGGAGAGAATTCAACAACATACATGCTTGTTCTTCATCTTTTATCACTTTCTCCATATCCAACAATTTTCAAACCAATTTATTAAAGTTGCTGATGTTAGCCTCCATATCTCCACCCTCTGCCATCTTGAATTTATACCATTGCCGCTTCAAGTACAAGCGATTTTTAAAGAATTTTTTCGCATAGACATCATCTAACTTCGCCCATAACTTAGTCGCAGTTTTCTCCCTCATGACATTGTAGAGAACTTCATCCGTAAGACAAACGGATCGATGATAAAGCCTTCTTATCAAGAGTATTTCATTCATCATTAGTCATAGTAGACTTTCAGTCCTCAATAGCACCATTTTCGCCTTACTTGATTAAGGAACTGATCATCTTGATCTTTCATAACTTAAAATTATTTTTCCTTAAGTACTTCTCAATATCATACCTAGTGCTTACCATTATTACTAATTTCTCAGATTCAGATCTGTGCCCCAACGATTACTCTGATACCACTTGTTGGCGATTTGTGTTGCGGAATCACATAGATCTAGATCTAGGATAGTAATCCAATGACACTAAGCATACACAAGAGAATACACAAATTTAACATGGAAAACCCTTGCGGGAAAAAATCATGGCACAAAGCAACAAATCTTCATTATGAAAATAGAAATTACAAAGAAAGAGGACTTACTCGATTCGAACAACCTCGAATCTCACCCTTGCTACACCCTTTGATAACCCTAAAACCCTTTTAGAAATCCTTGAAAAACTTTTAGAAAGCCTTAGTATACCTTAAAATAACCTTAGGGACCCCTATTTATAGTTTAATTCTCTTTCACACCCTTGCGAAACTGCCTGAAATTTATGTAGTTCACACCAAATCCGTGTAAGAATCTACGTAACCTCGACTAGTCGAGCCGAGGCCTCGACCGGTCGAGGGACCCCATCGACCGGTCAAGCTTAACCCTCGACTAGTCGAGCAGCCCGGACACTTAAAACCTGTGCTCGTTAGACTTTTAGTTGAGATGGCCTCGACTAGTCGAGTGGACCCTCGACTGGTCAAGTTAGTCCCTCGACTGGTCGAGCGTACTACAAAACAGATTTAAGACATTAATTTCAACACTAGACATTTGTTTTCGTCATTTAATTTTATTTTTTAAAAAAAAAAGAAAAAGCTCCCACATAAAACTTTGATGGAATAGGCTATAGAACCACACACGCAAACACTAATAAATAAATAAAATTGGGCCTCAACTCAAATGTAAGCCTACAACTCAAACACTCAACAAATGGACGTCAAAACATCCACCCGAAGAAATGCCTAAAAAACAATAAAACACTAAATACAGTGCACTAAGGAGGCTCTTGGCCAGATCCCAAACCTAAGTCAAAACATCCACATGAAGGAATGCCTAAAAAAAGAACAAAACACTGGATACAACGCACTAAGGAAGCTCGTGGCCAATCCCAAACCTAAACTATCACATAACAGCCTCTGACATGCAACATAGCTATCAAAACGCAAACCCTACACCTAATCATCATACGAACATTGCATCATGGCCAGGACTCCATTTACCTCCATCAATAACCTTACACCCCTAATCTTCATAAGCATTGCATCGAGAAGAAAACATACCACACCATTAAGCTGCATAGGACAACATGGATTAAACACGTACATCATGGCTGGCCCATGGAGAACCAATGCAGCGTTAGTGGACAATCGACATCCTCAACTGCAGGTCTCCGTGGATCCATAGGTTTCATTATGTTATGACACAGATTGCTTGCGAGTTCTTGCTTTCAAAAGCTAGGTGGGATTCAATGTGATGTTTGTGAAAAATCCACCATGTCCATCCTTTTTTCCTGCTCATATAATTACATGAGCCAAAAAATGAGGAGGATACTTAGGTGGGCTACACAACAAGAAAAAATGGGGTTAAAATTGTAAGGATCTTGATTTTTGAGGCCTATATGAGAATTGAACTAACCAAATTAATAAATTGATTTTGTAGTTATTAATAAAAACCAAGCACTTAGACTAGTCAATAGAGGTAACTTGGGTGGAGGGAGAAGTCAAAGGATTGACTCCTAACATTATAAGTTTTTTTTTTTTTGCCAAAAAAGTTATAAAACCCTAATGGAATTTTTTAGAACTAGAGCTCTCTCCATTTAAAGGGAAGAACTGCAAGAAATTCTTTTATATATATATATATATATATATATATATATATATATATATATATATATATATATATATATATATATAACCTAAACTCATAAGAACAATAGTAAGAGGGAGAGAGAAGGTCTGTGAAGGAGAAATCCACTAGTAAGTTTCATCGTCCTCCTTTATTTTTCTTATTTTCCTGGCTAAAAGAGTCCCTACTCAAAACGATGATCATTGTTTTGATGTGCAAGAAAGTTTTGATGAAAGAAAGTAGTTTTTACACAAGTTCCTGTAATACAAAAGATCAGCTATGAGAAATCATGTCATTTAGTCTAAGAAATCAAATCAATTGATGTTAAGGCCAAATCATATTAAGTCCTCAAATTCTTGAGTAATCCAACTGATGGATTTCAGTCCTCAGATTCTAGAGTAATCTGACTGATAGATTTCCCACAACGATTCACAAATTTCGTAGAAAATAATGGATTTTCACTGAAAGACACTTTTTATTGACAATAGTATATTTCAGGTATTACGAATCCAATCGAACCTATGGTTAATCCAAATTGGATGACGAGAAAAACCAATAGATTGGTTAGGCCCAAGTCCAAGGATCTATTAGAATCACAAAACTAAGAAAAAATGAGAAACCTAAAGTTGTTTTTTGAAAAATATGTCGATTTTTATCCAGTAACCAAAAGTCATATTTTCAAGCGATCTCAATTGATCAAACTTATTCAATCGATAACGGCCAAATTTGTCCATCAAGCAAGCTAATTTAATTCAACCAAGCTCGATCGATTGACGAGTAGGGTTCGAACAATTACAAGAGGCCTCGAGCTATCTCTATTGATCGATTTCATTGATTGACAGTTCCTGTTGTTTCCTAAATTTAAATTAAAGAATTAATGTTGGATCATATTACTTGAATCAAATGTGGACTCCACTTGTTGGATTAATGTGATTGAATTGCGGTCTACTAAATAATCTTACTAAGGATTTGAAACATAGTTTCTAAACGTTTGATTATTTGAAACATTCAACCCTACTGTAAATAGGTGAGTAAATCCCAATGTGTCTCATACTGACACGATTAAGATAGATGATGTGACTGATTGTGATTGTTATGTTTGATGTGGTTGCCATGTAATTATTGAAGTGTTGCACTATTTATGATCCTTGCTTTCTGATATATGTCTTGAAAGATTTCGATGAATACTGAACATGCAAACATGCTAATCAGTGACTATACATGTCGATACATAGATATGTTGTTCCTCTTAGAGAGAGATGTATCTGATTGAATATACATGTCGATACATAGACATTGAGCATACATTACATGCATCCATCGTGATCGCGTGCACACCTTACGACTTAAGTTCCTAAGTAATTTCTTGGATGGTTATGTTTGGTATATTTGTCGTAAAATGCCAACGATAGTGGAAGCCTAATCATGGAACATATGTATGATTACCTATGCATACCTAGGTGGATATCTGACGGGTATAGATTATATATATGCCTATCTATGATGGATGTCTGAAGGGTACAACTTTTGGGTTGACGGATATCCAACCCAAGCAAGTGGACGATCATCCCACTATACATGCATCTCATGACATCTTTGCATCCATGTTCATACTGCATACATATCTATTTATTTTATTTATGCTATCATATATTGTGTTACTTATGAACCATGTTGTGTTCGCTCATTAGCCCGGCCAGCTAATGTTGTGTATTGACAACTGTACAAATGTAAATGAGACAGGAAATCTGAATTAAGTGCCAACAAATAAGGTTGGGTCGGAGGATGATGCTCAAAATCAATAGTCGTATTTGGCTTGAGAATTCATTAAGATATTTAACTTTCATTCTCTTTATTTATTATTATTTAGATTAAATTTGAGAATTGATTATATTATGACTTTTTCGAGCTCTGATTGATTTAATTAAATAAAGTTCCAAATGGGTGGACATAAACTGATTTTGTTCATTTATCGCATGATTGTTCACTAGGTGTACAAGTATATCAATGCTATGGATTGAGAATCAACGAAAGATTGTGAAATCAAGTGAGTATATGAATGTTAACGTGGTGACAATATAGAATGCATTTAATTGTACTTCAAAGCAGCTATTTGATGATGGGGAAGCTATTTGATGATGGGGATAATGTACATTTAGTGTATGAGTCACTACAAGAAAGAGGGTTTTTACCGACGAATTTTTTTTTCGTCGCTAAAAGTCATTTTTAGCTTTGAAATTTTTTGTCGGTAAAGGTTGTTTTAAATTTTTGAAAAAAAATGAAAAGTTTACTTCTACCTACGAAAATTTTCATAGCTAAAAAACATGGATGGGACTTACCTACAAAAAGTTTCGTCGCTAAAGGCTGTTAACCATTTTTGAAAAAAATTCGAAAAGTTTACTTTTACCGACGAACATTTTCGTCGCTAAAGGTTGTTTTAAATTTTTTTTGAAAAGTTTACTTTTACTTAAGAAGCTTTTTGTGGCTAAAAAACGTGGATGATACTTTTACCTACGAAAAAGTTTCATCGCTAAAGGTTGTTAACAATTTTTCAAAAAAATTGAAAAGTTTACTTTTACCGACGAACAAGTTCATCGCTAAAGGTTGTTTTAAAAAATTTTTGAAAAGTTTACTTTTACCTACGAACATTTTCCTAATTAAAAAATGTGGATGGAACTTTTACCTACGAAAAGTTTCATCGCTAAAGGCTGTTAACATTTTTTAAAAAAAAATCAAAAAAGTTTACTTTTACTGACGAACATGTTCGTCGCTAAAGGTTGTTTTAAAAAATTTTTGAAGAGTTTACTTTTACCTACGAAAATATTCGTAGCTAAAAAAACGTGAATGATACTTTTACCTACAAAAAGTTTCGTCGCTAAAGGCTGTTAACAATCGATAAGTTTACTTTTACCTACGAAAATTTCCGTAGCTAAAAAACGTGGATGGGACTTTTACTTACGAAAAGGTTCATCGCTAAAGGCTGTTAACATTTTTTAAAAAAAATTCAAAAAGTTTACTTTTAGCGACGAACATATTCATCGTTAAAGGTTGTTTTAATAAATTTCCAAAAGTTTACTTTTACCTATGAAAAATTTCTATAACTAAAAAATGTGAATGAGACTTTTACCTATCAAAAGTTTCATTGTTAAAGACTATTAACAATTTTTGAAAAAATTCGAAAAGTATACTTTTACCTGTGATACTTTTCGTAGCTACAAAACATGTATAAGACTTTTACCAACGAATATATTCGTCACTAAAAGTGTTAGATTTTTTGAGTTAGTAAAACTACGCTGTAGCGACGACGTTGTTCGTCAGTAAAAAGTAAAATAACACTTTTATCGATGAAAATGTTTGTTGTTAAAAGTGTTTTAAAGTGAAAAATTTACGCAGTGAGTTTTACCTTAGGAAGAGTTGTACCGACAAATGATTTCGTCCGTAAAAATATTTCAAAATACTTTTACCTACGAAAATATTCATAAGTAAAGAAACGTGGATGAGACTTTTACCTACGAAATGGTTCGTAGGTAAAAAAATGTTGGTAAAAGTCTCTTTTAAAAAAAAAAAAAAAAAATTCCAGCACAAAATTCCTGATATACACCTGTTACAATATATTTCATCATATTCTTCCTGATATACACTTGTTATATAATATATTTCATCATATTCACATTCACATCCATCTAAACCCAAACTATGTAAATCCATCTAAACATAAACTACATCCATCGAAATGGAAACAATCTTATCCACATCACATTCATCCACGCATAAATACATATAAGTTTAACATCATAAATAAAATATAAAAAAATTATTCATAGCCTATTTCCTGGTGGGGGTCACAAAATTCAGTGAGGTGAATACATCGCCGATTGTGCACACACACCTAGGTCCTTACTCATGCCTTCATAGTAGATTCAAAATAGTTTCAATACAAGGTCACGAGTTCAAGTACCCATTGTAGCCGTAAGTGACTCTGGTGTGTGAGTGTGTGTTAAAAGAAAAAGAAAGAAAGAAAATGCTGATTTATCTTTTGGGTTGAGCCTAATGGTACTTAGTGATTTTTCATCAGGTAGAAATTATTATTAATTGTTTTTAGAAAGGTGAGATTAGGCCACTTATAATTATATTAACATGATAAAATATTGTACGTATATTTGAGTAGACATCACAAAATAAACAATCCTATGAAAAAATAAATAAAAAGAGAGAGAACATATGAGAGGTGATCCTTATCTCCTTTGATGGATTCAAGTTGCATGTGCCCTACCCAACTTCCTATAAAGAGAAGTTATATGGGTCTTGGAATAATGTTGCTGACAAATCCACCTTGTTTATTAATATTATCTAATTGTATTAGGACATGACTCTAAAAATGAGATAAATCCAAATTTCAAATAATCTATGCTATAAGAGATAGTGGAGATGGAAATAGATGCATTGTGTTCGCTTGAGTTCGATTATGTTTACCAACAAAGCAAGATTTTCTTGTTTGTTGCCATGTGATTGGGCTACACGATTATATCAATCAGATTCGGGTTCGGGATCAGGTTTAGGTTTGGGTTTTCAAGTTTAAGTTTAGGTTTAGGTTAGGGAGTTGAGATTAGGATTACATGTAGGTTTAGATTTAGGAATTTGAGAATACATTTAG
This sequence comes from Magnolia kwangsiensis, assembly GCA_037074715.1. Lineage (NCBI taxonomy): Eukaryota > Viridiplantae > Streptophyta > Magnoliopsida > Magnoliales > Magnoliaceae > Magnolia > Magnolia kwangsiensis. Next base: position 203,189,107 of record CM073571.1, read on the forward strand.
GTTTAGGTTTTAGGTTATAGGTTTAGGTTAAGGTTAGGTTATAGGTTATAGGTTATAGGTTAAGGTTTAAGTTATAGGTTTTGGTTTAGGTTAAGGTTATAGGTTTAGGTTTAGGTTTAGGTTATAGGTTATAGGCTATAGGTTAAGGTTTATGTTATAGGTTTTGGTTTAGGTTAAGGTTATAGGTTTAGGTTAAGGTTATAGGTTTAGGTTTAGGTTTAGGTTATAAGTTATAGCTTTAGGGAATTGAGAATAGGTTAAGGTTTAGGTTTAGGAAATCGGGTTCGGGTTCGGGTTTAGGTTTGGGTTTTCAAGTTTAGATTTAAGTTTAGGTTAGGGAATTGAGATTAGGATTAGGTGTAGGTTTAGGTTTAGGAATTTGAGAATACATTTAGGTTTTAGGTTTAGGTTTTAGGTTTAAGTTTTAGGCTTAGGCTTAGGTTATAAGTGTAGGTTATAGGTTTAGGTTTAAGTTAGGTTATAGGTTAAGGTTTAGGGAATTGAGAATAGGTTAAGGTTTTAGGTTTAGGAAATTAGGTTCGAGTTCAGGTTTAGGTTTGGGTTTTCAAGTTTAGGTTTAGGCTAAGGAGTTCAGATTAAGATTAGGTGTAGGTTTAGGTTTAGGGATTTGAGAATATATTTAGGTTTTAGGTTTAGGTTTAGGTTTTAAGTTTATATTTAGGTTTTAGTGTATATGTTTAGGTTTAGGTTAAGATTAGGTTATAGGTTATAAGTTTAAGTTATAGGTTATAGGTTTAGGTTTAGGTTATAAGTTTTGGTTTAGGTTAAGGTTATAGGTTTTGGTTTAGGTTTAGGTTTAGGTTTTAGGTTTATGTTAAGGCTGTAGGTTAAGGTTATAGGTTAAGGTTAAGGTTATAGGTTTAGGTTAGGTTTAGGTTTAGGTTATAGGTTATAAGTTATAGATTTAGGGAATTGAGAATAGGTTAAGGTTTAGGTTTAGGAAATCGGGATCGGGTTTCAGTTTAGGTTTTCAAGTTTAGATTTAGATTAAGGAGTTGAGATTAAGATTATGTATAAGTTTATGTTTAAGGATTTGAGAATACATTTAGGTTTTAGATTTAGGTTTAGGTTAAAGTTATAGGTTTAGTTTAGGTTTAGGTTTAGGTTATAGGTTATAGGTTATGGCTTTAGGGAATTGAGAATAGGTTAAGGTTTAGGTTTAGGAAATCAGGTTCGGGTTTAGGTTTAGGTTTTCAAGTTTAGGTTTAGGTTAAGGAGTTGAGATTAAGATTAGGTGTAGGTTTGGGTTTAAGGATTTGAGAATATATTTAAGTTTTAGGTTTAGGTTTAAGTTTTGGATTTAGGTTGAGGTTATAGGTTTAAGTTTAGGTTATAGGTTATAGGTTATAGCTTTAGGGAATTGTGAATAGGTTAAGGTTTAGGTTTAGGAAATCAGGTTCGGGTTCGGGAACGGGTTTAGGTTTGGGTTTTCAAGTTTAGGTTTAGGTTTAGGTTAGGGAGTTGAGATTAGGATTAGGTATAGGTTTAAGTTTAGGGATTTGAGAATACATTTAGGTTTTAGGTTTAGGTTTAGGTTTTAGTTTATAGGTTTAAGTTATAGGTTTGGGTTTAAGTTAAGGTTAGGTTATAGGTTATAGGTTATAGGTTATAGGTTAAGGTTTAGGTTATAGGTTTTGGTTAAGGTTTAGGTTTAGGTTTAGGTTATAGCTTTAGGGAATTGAGAATAGGTTAAGGTTTAGGTTTAGGAAACTGGGTTCGGGTTCGGCATCAGGGTCAGGTTTGGGTTTTCAAGTTTAGGTTTAGGTTTAGGTTAGGGAGTTGAGATTAGGATTAGGTGTTTGTTTTAGTGTAGAGATTTGAGAATACATTTAGGTTTTAGGTTTAGGTTTAGGTTTTATTTTATAGGTTGTAGGTTTAGGTTTAGTTTATAACTGTAGGTTATAGGTTTAGGTTTAAGTTAGGTTATAGGTTAAGGTTTAGGGAATTGAGAATATGTTAAGGTTTAAGTTTAGGAAATCGGGTTCGGTTTTGGGATCGGGTTTAGGTTTGGGTTTTCAAGTTTAGGTATAAGTTTAGGTTAGGGAGTTGAGATTAGGATTAGGCGTAGGTTTAGGTTTAAAGATTGAGAATACATTTAGGTTATAGGTTATAGGTTATAGGTTAAGGTTTTAGGTTTAGGTTAGGTTTAGGTTAGGTTATAGGTTATAGGTTATAGCTTTAGGGAATTGAAAATAGGTTAAGGTTTAGGTTTAGGAAATTGGGTTTGTGTTCGGGATTGGGTTTAGGTTTGGGTTTTCAAGTTTAGGTTTAGGTTTAGGTTAGGGAGTTGAGATTAGGATTAGGTGTAGATTTAGGTTTAGGGATTTGAGAATACATTTAGGTTTTAAGTTTAGGTTTAGGTTTTAGTTTATAGATTTAGGTTGTAAGTTTGGGTTTAGGTCATAGGTTTAGGTTAAGGTTAGGTTATAGGTTATAAGTTTATGTTATATGTTATAGGTTATAGGTTAAGGTTTAGGTTATAAGTTTTGGTTAAGGTTTAGGTTTAGGTTTAGGTTATAGGTTATACGTTATAGCTTTAGGGAATTGAGAATAGGTTAAGATTTAGGTTTAGGAAATCGGGTCCAGGATCGGGGTTAGGTTTGGGTTTTCAAGTTTAAGTTTAGGATTAGGTTAGGGAATTGAGATTAGGATTAAGTATAGGTTTAGGTTTAGGGATTTGAGAATACATTTCAGTTTTAGGTTTAGGTTTAGGTTTTAGGTTTAGGTTATAGGTTTAGGTTTAGGTTATAAGTGTAGGTTATATGTTTAGGTTTAAGTTAGGTTATAGGTTATAACTTTAGGGAATTGAGAATAGGTTAATGTTTAAGTTAAGGAAATCAGGTTCGGGATCGAGATCGGGTTTAGGTTTGAGTTTTCAGGTTTAGGTTAGGGAGTTCAGATTAAGATTAGGTGTAGGTTTAGGTTTAGGGATTTGAGAATACATTTAAATTTTAGGTTTTGGTTTAGGTTTTAGTTTATATGTTTAAGTTATAGATTTAGGTTTAGGTTTTAGGTTTAGGTTAAGGTTAGGTTATAGGTTATAGGTTATATATTATAGGTTAAGGTTTAGGTTTAGATTATAGCTTTAGGGAATTGAGAATAGGTTAAGGTTTAGGTTTAGGAAATCGGGTTCGGGTTCAGGATCGGGTTTAGGTTTGGATTTTTAAGTTTATGTTTAGCTTAAGTAGTTGAGATTAGGATTAGGTGTAGGTTTGGATTTAAGGATTTGACAATACATTTAGGTTTTACGTTTAGGTTTAGGTTAAGGTTATAGGTTTAGGTTAGGTTAAGGTTTAGGTCATAGGTTATGTCACACCCCAAATCCGGAGATCGGACTCACAGGAATAGCGATCGCCGAATCCGGTGCCGACAGCCTCCATAGTACCCCATTCTCGGCTCCCAGCGCCCATACGCTAGATTCTGATCTTGAGATTCTACCAGGAGGATTTTTCAACGTACATTTATCTCGTAAGAAGCATAACTACAAGTTTACCCAAATCATAAAGGCAACATCATCATCACATATCCACTAATATAATCATTTGAATACAATGCTGAAAAGAAAATACATATATCAAAAATTAAAGCTCCAAAAGTCTGTTGCATGCTCTAAGCTCAACGCTGCTGCTGCAACCTAACGCCACCTGCACGCATCTATCGTGCATAAGCTTATAAAAAGCTTAGAGGGTGGTGAAAGTGTGTGTACAAGGTAAGTGCCAGGTAAGCAATATTAGAGTAATCAAAGTAAGTAAAAATACTAACAAGCCCATAAATCATACAATATCAGAGAAATACGAAAACATGCTGATAGACCCATAAATACTAATAGCCTTATCCAAATGATGCGATGCAACAATATAATAAAAATAATATCATGTACCGATGAAGCAATGTAGATCAGTTATGTAATGCGGAGACAGTAAGCCAAATATCAGATGCCGATGATGCGATGCAATATGCGATGCGAATGAAATGACTAAGCTGGAGTGAAGTCGGGATGATAGTACATAGTATCGCAGGCTCTGGGTATATCATAAGGGGCTTCTATCCCAACTAGTCTCATACCTAAATTTGGATAGCCAGACTCAATATAGTAGACTCCTGATCTCAAGTTAGTCACACGCCCAACCGAAATCTTTGTCATAATGAAGGTACACAATAATTAGTTGTGCACCACTAGACCGAGTGGATAGTGAATGAATAAATGAATGAGCATGTAACTCCTACTCAATAAATCTAAATATCAATACGGTTCCTCTTTCTGAAAAATCACCGGGGTTTATTATACTCCAAACCAGATTGCCGCCCCATCGCACGCAACAAGATAAGCAGAAGAGACCTCACTATCCTCTTGCCAATATCGGGCCCAACGCGTCGATAGCGGACCCATTCCTCGATCTATTTAGACTCAGCCTAGCATTGGCCCCTCCTCTCGGGCAGGTAAGGTCGTACTCCTTTTCAACTGACTACGACACGGTGGGAGATGCGGCCTAATGGTACACGGCCCTTATGCGCTCATGCATCCACTCGGTATAGACGTTGGAGCAACTTCTGGAACCAAGAGGGTTCTGGGACTTTCACCCAAGGATATCTATAGCACCCCATGTAGAACAGATTTTTGGTGTCCCATCTGTTCATCTAAGAAATACCTGTGAAGGCTACGACCCTAATGTCACTAGGGCATATGGTGGTCATGTCACACAAATGCGAGATGTATGAGTCACACAGTCCTATCATGCATCAATCCTATGCATGCCTTGCTCTCATGTGGGGTAACTCTGCTTATCAGGAGCCTTATGAACAACCTACCTCATGGCATATGCAATGGTCAATCACATCTCATAACAAGCATGTAGATGATGCGTATGGGCATGTATTATGATGTTATGCTGTCACATACTCATAATGAGTATCAAAAACTGGCATCAACAATTGGCCTCGATAATGTGGACATTCAACCAACATTGCTCCCAAGGAGTGGCCACATAAAGCCAAACATATAATGGGCCCATGGCCTCACACAAAGGCTTAATATACAACACGATGGGCCTTACTTAAGGGTTTAATACACATCAAGATGGGCCTTTCACATGGGCCTAACATAGATCACTATGGGCTCCATCGCCTGGCCCTCAAATGCATCATAATGGGCCTCATCACATAGACATCAACAATTGAAATCGTCCTATACAATCGGCCTCGACAAATCAGAATCGACCTATACAATTGAAATCGGCCTATACAATCGGCTTTGACAAATCAAAATCGGCCTTGATACTTGGCCTCGACAATCAGAATTGATCGATAGTCAGAATCGATAAATCGTCACATCAATCGACAATCGGTCTCGACAATCGAAATTGATCGATAATCAGACTCAGCAAATCGATCACGATAATCAGAATCGGCTGAACAAGGCTTAAGGAAAGATCACAATGTGGGCATTAAACCATCATTGCCTATGAATGTGGCCATTAAACCAACATCACTCCCAAGGAGTGGCTCACATAGAGCCAAATATAAAGTGGGCCCATGGCCTTGCACAAAGGCCTAATGTACATTGCAATGGGCCTCATACAACTACCTTGAGCCGTATCAATGGGTCGCACCAACGGGCCTCATATACACAACAGGTGGGCCCTGCTCATGGGCCATAAACACACAATAGGTGGACCCTGCACATGAGCCTCACTAAATGGGCCACATATACATCATATTGGGCCTCACCTATGGGCCTTGAATACATCACAATGGACCATAACCCATGGGCTTCAAATACACAATAGATGGGCCCTGCACCTGGGCCTCATACATATCAAGTGGGTTACATCCACGTGCCACACCAAAGGGCCTCATACATCAAGTGGGCCGCACCCACGGGTCGCACCAAAAGGCCTCAAATATATCCGGGTGGGCCCCATGGATGGGCCGTAAATACATCAAGGTAGGGCCCACCATAACGTTTATTTCCTATTCAATCTATTCATACGGTCACAAAGACCTAAATTCAAGAGGAAAGCAAATATTATATTAATCTAAAACTCCAGTGACCCAAAAAGGATTCCAATGGTAGCCGTTCAACCTCCATAGTTTTCTACAGTGTGGTCCACCTGATAGATCAATGGTGTGGATCTCACGTATTCAACCAAGGTGGATCTCACCGTCCAGCATTCTGTACGGTGTAGATACATCAGATACATTAGGGTGGGGTCCACAGATGTGACCCACCAACAAAAAGGATGGACAGTGTGTATACAACACACACGTTAGAGTGGGAGATGTCCCGCCATTCTGGGGTAGATGGACAGATGCTGGGTATAAAACACGTACGTCAAGGTGGGTCCCATACAATCTGGACGACCTAAATAAAATACATAAATCATGGTAGATCCCACAGACCTTCCACTAAACGGTGGTGGATTAAAGCACACGTCAGGTGGCCCTGTAGCTACTGGACAGCACTCCAGCACCATGCACAAATAGATGGTCATGGATGAAACATACATCAGTGGTGGGCCTGTTGTCTGCTGACCCACACGTTGGCCATTGGTCCCGGCCCTAAAATGATTTGGAAAACTGGATGGGCTGTGTGGATGCATCTCGCAATGGTGTGGGGCCCACGCACGTGGACCGGATGGCATGAATAAAACACTTACATAATGGTGGGTCCCACATCCATACAATGGATGGTGAGGATAGAACAGATACATCAGGGTAGGTCCCACCATCCTGGAATGGATGGTGGGTGAAATACATAAATCATGCTGGGTCCACGTGGAAGTGGCCCACATAAATATATATTATATTATTAATATATATATATATATATATATATATATATATATATATATATTACATATATAATATTTATAATATAATATTACACCATCCAGTCTAGTGTCTAGATCTTTTGGACGTGCTGGACTGACGGTGGATGCAAGGTACATACATTTAAGGTGGGTCCCACGTATGTGCTAGTCACACGTGCCATTAAGGCCAGCCCACAGCTGCTAACGGTGTAGATTTAAAACACATACATCGTACATCATGTGGGCCACATCCACATAAATCGCTGACGTCGCTGTAGTGGGCCCACAGTCCTGAAATCTGATAGACAGCAGAGATGAAATGCATATATCAAGGTGGTTCACACCTCACATGTGTCACATGTGCAAGATGGGCCCTACAACAGCAGATGGGCTGGGCGGTGTTAGACATAATACATACATCTAGTGGCTACCACCGTCTAGCACATCTGGATGGTGCAGATGAAATACATAAATCAAGGTGGATCCCACACACGTGGGAGAGATTCCACGCCTAGATGGAATGGCATGGATTTAAGTACATCAGAGGTGGGCCCCATGATTTACACATTACGGTGGATTCTACACGTGTATGGGGCCCATGCTGTTGGGCCACATAGAAACAACACAAATATCATGTGTGACTCACCGTCCAGACATCTGGACGGTGAAGATCACATCATAGACATCATGTAGCCCCCACATATTGACCAAGTAGATATTTGTGTTTTCACATCGTCCAGGCCAGCTGGACGGCCTGGATAAAACAGATGGATGCAGGCTGATACATACATCAAAGGTAGACCCTACACATGCAGCTACTGGATGTGTGGAATTACAACACATACGTCACACGTGCAGCCGCTGGACGCGTGGAGTTACAATACATACATCATTGTAAGCTCTCGTCCAGCCAATGGACGATGCAGGTGCAACGCACCAAATCAAGGCAGCCCCACACAAATGGTTGGATGAAACACTTTCATCAGGTGTGGCCTATTAGCCCACCGTCTAGATGGATGGTTTGGATGTCAGTGGTGGGTCCCACGCTGCATGGATGCAGCACACGTGCAGGTTGGGCGACAGGAACACATACATTACGGTGGAATCCCACCATCCAGAAAACCTCCTGACGATGAGGATAAAACATCTAAGTCATGGTGGATCCCATCGTCCCTGATGGATGGTGGATATACATACCTCTATGGTGGACCCCACATGTCCAGCAGATGGATGGTGTGATGAATCCCATACATCAGGGTGACGCCACATCAAGGGCCCACTCATTTTGGGTTCAAGCTGATATTTATGTTTTCAATTCACACAGTCCAGCAGCCTTAGCTGCTAGATGATCCACTGCTGGATAGTGGACCCCATAAGTCCATCAAGGTGGGGCCCACATACACGTGGCCCAACAGCTACATCCATCTAGGTGGCAAAAAAATAGAGTGAGAGAGAGATAGAGAAAGATCGGATGGTGGATGGACCCCACCACTATAGGTCCCTCTTTGATACAACACATACTTCAAGATGGGTCCCATATATGTGCGCCCTCAAATCATAAATCAAATAAATAAAATCACCCACCTTGCAAATCTTCTAGCCTCCTTAATCTCCCAAGCTCCAAGGGATGCGATTCAACGGTCGAGATTGGTTTTGGAGGGTGGAGATGGGAGGTAGGAAAGTGGGCCACACAAGCTCTCTCCCATGGAAGCTTAGACGTGGTTGCTTGGAGAATGAGGGAGAGAGAGATGAGAGAGAGTGGTTGTAAGAGAGAGAGGGATGGGTGAATGATGGGGTGATGGGTGAAGTGAGTGATCGGTGTACTTTGTGTAAGAGAGAATTTGACTTTGGGGTTGCTTGGGAATGGGGTTATACTTTGACATGTGAGGTGATGTGTACTTGATTGATGAGATTTGATGTGATGTTCTCTTGAGTTTTGTAACACGTGGTGTTTCTCCTCGAACTGAATGTAGGCCTACATCTCCTTGCCAAGGTATTGCCTTAGTGCGCGAGACGCAGCATCGAAATCGCTGCGACGGCGCGGTCGCAATGATATAAGTCTCGGGTCGAGCCTACTCAGAATGACAGGATCCGGCTCAGGATAGTGCACAGACGCAATTTACAGATCCCGAGTTGCCGAAATTCGACCGGGAGGACCGCAAAGGCATACGGAATGGTACGGGCTAGGAAATGGGTCTTACAGGTTATGGGTTATAGCTTTAGGGAATTGAGAATAGGTTAAGGTTTAGGTTTAGGAAATCAGGTTCGGGATCGGGTTTAGGTTTAGGTTTTTGGTTTAGGTTAAGTTACAAGTGTAAGTTATAGGTTTAGATTTAAGTTAGGTTATAGGTTATAGCTTTAGGGAATTGAGAATAGGTTAAGGTTTAGGTTTAGGAAATCGGGTTCGGGTTCAGGTTCAGGATCGGGTTTAGGTTTGGATTTTCAAGTTTAGGTTTAGGTTTAAGTTAAGGAGATGAGATTAGGATCAGGTGTAGGTTTAGGTTTAGGGATTTGAGAATACATTTAGGTTTTAAGTTTTAGTTTATAGGTTTAGGTTTAGGTTTTAGGTTTAGGTTAAGGTTAGGTTATAGATTATAAGTTTAGGTTATAGGTTATAAGTTTAGTAGGTTGTTGAGGGATGCGCAACGTCCACTTTATTCGGGGTGTGAGAGCTTCTCCAAGATGAACTTTCTTACAAATTTACTTCATTTGAAGTCAATAAATCGTTGGAGTAACAAATCATTCGGCACGTTGCTTGAGTTGTTGAAAGAAGCATTAACGGATGTTGAGACATTGCTTAAGTCTCGTTACGACGTAAAATACTTTATGCGAGACTTGGGCCTTGGTTACATCCTCATACGTGCATGTATAAATGATTGTTTATTGTATTGGAAAGAGCATGAAAAGGTTGAAGAGTGTCAAGAATGTGGAGAGTCTAGGTGGAAGTATGACAAAGTCAGGTGTAAGAAAATCTTACAAAAGGTGTTAAGGTACTTCCCATTGAAACCTAGATTGTAAAGATTGTTTATGTCTCATAAGATGGCAAAATATATGAGGTGGCATTAGGAGAAATGTGTTCATGATGATAGTACATTGAGGAACCCTACGGACTCTGAAGCCTGACAAAATTTTGACAAATAACATGACTAGTTATAGAGGATTCTCGCAATGTTCGAATAAGTCTTACAAGTGATGGTTTTAGTCCATTTAATAATATGAGTAGCTCGTACAGTATATGGCCAGTGGTACTTATGCCATACAATTTACCTCCTTAATTGTGTATGAAGAAGTCATTTTTCATGATGTCATTAGCTATGCCTGTACCCAGGTCACCTGAGAATGACATTAAGGTGTATTTGTGACCGTTAGTAGATGAGTTAAACAAGTTATGGAGTCAAGGTGTACAAATGTATGACACATTTGTAGGACAGACATTTCGATTACATACAGCGGTCTTGTGGACAATAAATGACTTTCCCGGGTATGAAAATTTGTCTGGGTGGAGCACGAAGGGTAAGTTGGCTTGTCCTACATGTGGTATTGAAACTTGTTTATTGTCATTGAAGCATGATAGAAAAACGTGTTATATGGGCCATCGTCGCTTCCTTCTGAGCGATCATAGTTGACGCAGGAAGGTGATGATCTTTGATGGCAAACAAGATCATCGGCCACCCCCGAAAGAGCTATATGGAGAAGATGTGATACAACAATTGAATAACATTGGAGAAGTTAGATTTGGTAAGGCCTCACACTTGAAGAAGAGGAAACGTATAGTATTGGACTATAACTGGAGGAAGAATAGTATCTTTTTTTGAGTTACCCTATTAGAGTGATCTGAAATTGTGACACAACTTGGATGTCATGTATATTGAGAAAATATATGTAACAATATCTTCGAAGCATTGATGAACATAGAAAAGAAAATAAAAGATAGTTTCAAGGCTCGATTGGATCTACAAACAATGAGTTTAAGGAAGTGCAACCACATGAAAATTCGTATACTATACCAGCAGCCTGTTACACGTTGATAAAACTAGAGAGAAAGTGTTTATGTGAATGGTTAAGATCGGTGAAGTTTTTTGATGGGTATGCGTCAAACATATCTTGGCGCGTAAACGTTACGGACTATAAGGTAACGGGAATGAAAAGTCATGATTGTCACGTCCATCTGTAACGCCTACTACCCGTTGCGATTCGTGGATTCCTGAGCAAGGATATCAGTGTGGTGCTGATTGAGTTGGGGATATTCTTTAAGGATTTATGTTCAAAATCGTTTAATGTAAATATTATTAAACGACTGGAGAGAGACATTGCCGTAATCCTTTGCAAACTTGAAAGAATATTTTTACCTACATTTTTCGATGTCATGGTACACCTAGCTATTTACTTACAGCATGAGGAGAAGCTTGTAGGCCCAATACAATATTGTTGGATGTATTCGATCGAAAGGTGGTAGAACCTATTAAAAATTTTATTTATTTCATAAACTACATATATCCATGTTTTCATATGTATAACAAGTGGTTTTGTGTGTAGATACCTTCACACACTCAAATGGTTTGTGAGGATTTGTGAGGAATGAGGCACGACAGGAGGGGTCAATAGCTGAAGCGTACATGGATAATGAGTGCATTACATTTTTCTCCATGTATCTTCATGACATAGAGACTAGATTCAACCGAAAACATCAGAATGCCGATGAAGGGCAGGAGCATGAACAAGGACTCATATCTGTATTTGCACATAACGTTAGTCCTTTAAGATTCTCGACGTTTCAGGATATGGACCTTGGGGATCTAACAAAGGCACGGTTGTATGTATTGCATAATTGTGAAGAAATAAAGTCGTACTTGGAGTAAGTCTTCCTTCAATTATTATTTTCTGTACATACGATGATCTTAATATTTCTTACTGATAACATGCCATTTATGTGTAGCGAACACATAGACGAGATGAAGTCCAAATTCCTCACAAATTATGATCGAATGCATCATGATCAGTTTCTAGAATGGTTCATAAAATGTATAAGATTTCACATTGTATCTCACCACACTTAGAATTTTTGTTGTATTGCACGTTATTTGAACCTAAGAAAATTCTTAAACAATTACATTTTGTACATGATAATAGATGAAGACGTTGTGTATGAGCAACTCTGTGGATACATCTGATGCATTATACTCATTGGCGTATGGCCCTGATAGACGTGTATCTAGATATATAGGTTGTATTGTAAACAGGATTCGGTTCCACACTAAAGAAAGTGAGAAGTATAGGACCACACAAAATAGTGGGGTGGTTGTGAAGGAAACAAATGAGGATGATAAAATTGGCTTTTATGACGTTTTGACGGATATTATTGAGCTGAATTATTGTATAAGAAAGCAGGTGTACTTATTTAGATGTGATTAGTAAGACATTGGAAATAAAAAGTTAGGAATACATATTGACAACTACTTTACGAGCATAAATTTATCTCGGAAGTGGTTTAAGGACGACCTATTTGTCCTCGCCAGCCAAGCCGAACAAGTATTTTACCTCGCTTACACCAAGTTAGGCGGCTCTTGGCACGTGATGCAGAAAATAAAGCCCAGAAACGTATGTAACGTTCCTGTAGCAGAAGTTGAAGATAGCGAGGATGGGAGAAATGACACATCTAGCGTTGAACAAGCATATTAAGAAGACATGTCATCTGGGGATACAGGAACTGATTCAAGTGTTAATATTGATGTGGTGCAATTAAACAGAAATGATGTGTCACCTGATCATGTTGATGCCTCAATAATACATAACGTTGTTAGAGATGATAGCGATTTCATTGAAGGATCCATTACAGACAATGAGAGGAAATACTGATTAGCGATAGTGATGGTGAAGAAAAAATAGTCCTAAGCGATAGTAATACAAATGACAATTATTAAATGTACACATGATTTACATATTATTTTCCAATTCGGATATATATATTTAATATAGAATAATAATGTGTAATGAAATTTTCAAGGGTTATAGATTAAAGTTTACAGTTTTATTATATTCTGCTTGTATTATAGTGTAATGGTCTAATCATATTTTAATAATTTCTCTAAACATAAGCACAAATGCATTGTACCGTCAACACTACTTATATAATATTTTAGTATATTCCACTTGTATTAACATTGTTTAAATTTATAAGTTTGTAACTCGCACACATTCAGTGATGACACCAGGTGGGAGAGCACGTCATTCGTGCACTGGATTACCCCTTCTACCCGTGGTGCGATGAAGACAACATCGCCGTCACATGTTGCATCGCAGGCGTCTAATCCATCAGTCGTGCATACACCGGGCACTGTATGTAAGTCTAGATATATATTTCTTTTAATGATTTTTGTTTATGTTTAGACTTATATATTTTTTTTACAATAACATCATTGACTAGCCGACAAGGATGTAGACCCATGCGTGGGTTACTTTTAGAGCGACTTATAGGTGAGGGTAGGCTGATGGTAGGTTCCCACAGGACTGCATCAGACCTGTTGGGAACAATGTCATGTTGTTTACCTCAGAGGTCGATGTCTTATGCCGATCTCTGATCCCCCACCACCCTCCCTTGGACAGACGTGACAGATGATATGCGGCAACTCATCCGTTAGCACCTTCAAGTAAATTTTAGTAAATTAAAATTTATTTTATAAAAGTTTATTTATGGTTAAGTTATTTTCTTAATAAGTTTATTGCCTTAATCTATTGTTTATAAAACTACAGGATAAATTTGACTTGGATTTAAGTGTTTCACATATCTCCTATGTCGTCGATGACATGATTAAAGAGCGGTTCAAGGATTACCGTGGTAACTTACACCAGTAGTACAAGTAGTGCGTGAGCCACGAGAAGGCCGCACTGTCCGCACCGCCGCCGTGACTCATGAGGACTGGCAGATACTCTGCGATATATTTTCGTCTGATTCTTTTCAGGTAATATTTAAATATTTATGATATCTTAACATAATAATTAAATTCACAATTAATAACAATGTATTATAAATAATGTGTTCAGAAGAGGAGCAAAATAAATTCTGACAACAGAAAAAAGTTAGAAGTGAATCACGTAGTTTGTTCAAAGTCATTTGTATGAATTTGTTACAACATGGTAAGAAATTACTGGTAATTACTATGTTTATATATTTTTTTCATGCATTTATATTAACTCTATTGTCTTTTCAATTGCGTAGCAAGATTCCGTCACTGGCCAGGAGCCTGGACCAGTAGACTTGTATAGAGGGACTTACTGTTGGTAGGCAATGGGATCTTGGATACATCCTAGAGCCAGTGAGATTTGGGTAAAAATCCTTATGTTGTAAAATTTAATTACATTAAATTATAATAATATCATTTATTATGAAAATTCATATATTTTCATTACAGGAGGAGATGGATACCTTACGCAGTCAGCCCACTCCCGATGTACTCAGCGGAGTAAGCCAGAGATCCTGAGTCAGATACTTGACACTCGTTCTAGATATGTGCGTGGGCTTGGTCATGGTGCCAAGCTCATGGCACCCGTCAGAGCTGCCTCCAGCCGATCCATTGTCGTTGGCGACAACGCCGTATGCCGAACTGATATTGCAAAGAGAGAGGTTCAGCAATTATGGGTCATCGTCCATGACATCAAAGAGCAGCTGGACAGGCAAAGGGAGGAGAAGGAGAGGAAGATGATGGAGGAGTTGGCGAGGCAGAGAGAGGATCAGGAGAGGAGGATGGAGGAGATGTGGGTGGAGTATGAGCGACGAATCACAGAAATATTTCAGTCTCTCGTTGCATGCTTACTCACCGATGCCCCACCACCTCCGCCTTCATCTTTGTGATTTTTTGTATTTTTGTTTATGATGTTAAGCTAATATGTATTTATGTGCGAATGAATGTGATGTGGATAATATTGTTTATGTTTGGATGAATGTAGTTTATGTTTGGATGGATTTACTAGTTTGGGTTTAGATGGATGTGAATGTGAATATGATGAAATATATTATATAACAGGTGTACATCAGGATGAATATGATGAAATATATTATATAAAAGGTGTACATCAGGATGAATATGATGAAATATATTGTAACAGGTGTATATCAGGAATTTTGTGTTGGAATATTTTTTTTTAACAAAAGACTTTTACCTACGAAACTTTTCGTAAGTAAAAGTTTTGTAAATATTTTTACCTATGAAAATTTTCGTCGGTAAAAGTTTTTACGTATTTTTTAATAACAAAAATGTTCTTCGCTAAAAGTTTTGTAATTATTTTTAGCTACGAAAATTATTGTCGCTAAAAGTTTAACATTTATTTTTTATCAACGAAAATATTCGTCGCTAAAAGTTTTGTAATTATTTTTTAGTGACGAAAACTATCGTCACTAAAAGTTCAAAATTTATTTTTCACCGATGAAAATATTCATCGCTTAAAGTTTTGTAATTATTTTTAGCGACGACAACTATCGTCGTTAAAAGTTTAGCATTTGTTTATATTAAAAGTTTTTAGCGACGAAAAAATTTGTCGGTAAAAGTTGTGTAAATATTTTTAACTGTGAATAAATTTTCTTTGGTAAAGTTTTTTGTAGCAACGAAACAATTCGTCGATAAAATTTTTTTTAGTAATGAAAAAATTCGTCGCTAAAAAGCTTGCCTTTGCCGATGATTCAAGTTTTTCGTCGATAAAAACCTATTGTGTCGGTCTTTTAGCAACGAATTTATCGACAAAAAGTTTCATTGCTGAAACTTTTTAACTATGAAAATTTGACTTTTAGCGACGAAAATTTCTATCGGTAAAGGTGGGATTTCTTGTAGTGAGTTTATGAGTCATAGATTGTAACTCAAGTACGAGGTTGTGCACTCATAATCCAAAGTGTGAGGTACGGCAAGAATGGCCACCTTTGAAACATTAATGGACCACAAAAGTTCTATTCCTGGTTAATATTTTTCAATTTTCAATTCTTCACAGCGTAAGTGACCTCATACACAATTTAGATGGCATAGAAACAACAAGGTGGACCTTGAAAAGGTTTCAAGGGTAGGCATTACCCTCCCTACTCTTTTTCACTTGAGTTTTAAAATTTCCTCATTTTTTTACTATATTATAATATAGGCAGACAAATGGAGAAGATTTCTCACAAATATCACAATAGCCCCACCAAGATTTTGGAACACATAAACTTACCTTGCACACGTGCGGTAGGCAATCCAAATCTTCACCCAACATGGTGAAGCCCTGACATGGTAAGATTTGATTGGGCTAATTTTTAATAGAAGGTGCGTGGTTTGGGAAGCGGATTGGCCGGTGTACCCGATACCAGATATATAGCTGTTGTATTGACGTCAGCAAGTTCTGTGGGTCTGATCATGAGGTATGTGTTATATCCAAATTGTCTGTTCATTTGGAGAGCTAGTCTTAAGGCTTGAGATGAAAAATAAGACAGATCTAACTATCAAGTGGACCACACTGCAAAAAGTAGTGAAGGATTGAATGTCTACCATTGAAACCCTTTTTGGGGTCACAGAAGTTTTGGATCAATACGAAATTTGTTTTTCCTCTTCATTCAAATCTTTGTGACCTTATGAATAGTTTGGATGGAAAATAAACTTTATGATGGGCCCTACGAATTGTTTAACAATGAAAATCATTATCTTCGCTGCTATTTGTGATGTGGTCCAGATGATCTTTGGATATGATTCATTTTTTGGATAATGCTCTAAAATGATCTCTAAAAATAGATGAACGGTGTAGATATGATAAATACATCATTGTGGGGCTCATGTAACTTTTGATCTCCTTGGAACCGTTCATACAACTCAGAGCTCGAGGAGCGTTAGTGATCGTCTACGCACGACACATACCTACAACAACTATATATCTGGTATGTGGTACACCAGCCAATCCACTTCCGTGGCCTGGGTGGATCCCTAGAAGCGGAATAGCTAGTGTACTACACACCAACTATATAGCTACTGTATGTACGTGTTGTGCGAAGATGAGCAATGATGCTCCTCGAGCTCCAAGTTGTATGAACAGTTCAAAGGAGATCAAAGTTACATGGGCCCCACAGTGATGTATTTATTATATCTACATTGTTCATCTATTTTTAGAGATCATTTTAGAGCATTAACCAAAAAATGAATCATATCTAAAGATCATCTGGACCACACCAAAATTAGCAGCAACGATAATGATTTTCACCGTTAAACAATTCGTAGGGCCCACCATAACATTTATGTTTTCATCCAATCTATTCATAAGGTCACAAAGACATGAATGAAGAGGAAAAATAAATTTCATATTGATCTAAAACTTTTGTGACCCCAAAAAGGGTTTCAATGGTAGACGTTCAATCCCCCACTGCTTTTTGCAGTGTGGTCCACTTGATAGTTAGACCTGTCTTATTTTTCGTCTCAAGCCTTAAGATGATCTCACCAAATGCATGGACAGTTTAGATATAACACATATCTCATGATCTGACCCACAGAACTTGCTGACACTAATAAAACAGCTATATACGGCTTCCGTGGGTCCCCAAGGTAAGTGGGACCCTGACGTGCTTAAAATTTCTGAGTGCAGGACTATCACCGCTCTACCAGGATGTGAAAATCAGATCCCTGAAAGAAGTGGTTAGGTAGATTCTCTTTTCAAGGCCGTCATTTATTTAGCTCTTGGTTAGGTGGAGAGTTTTTTCAAGATCGCCGTTTGTTTAGCAATCTGGACCCGTTTGTTTAGCAATATGGAACCACTCAGCCATCAGGACTAAAAAACCAAAACCAACGTGGTATGGCTAAAAGCACGTCTCACAAGCTATAACAACTAAGACTCGAGTGCCCATGTGCCTGAAATACTATATTTCGATATTGTAATGATGGAATCCAGTGCACATGTGGTGCGGGTGTGTGTAGGGTATGAATGTATTAAAAAATAAAAAGTAAATATAAATATAAAATAAAATAAAAAGCAATAAAAACAAACGGAAGAATTACAACAACCTAATACACGCAAACCTCGTACACACCTGATCAGTAATGGCATTGTATTAACCGTATTTAATAATAGGTTTCGGTCGACGGACGCGGATTACGCCCCACCCTGCCGGTCTCTGGCTACGAACGGGGATGTATTGATTTATCCATGCCGTCCATCTCTTCTCTTGGAAATTTTAAGGTCTATTAAAAGAAAAGGAAGGCATATCCAACGCTCAAGTGGACCACACTAAATAAAAAGCTTTGTTGCATTAAATGCAAAAGCATAAAAATGCTAGAGGCATATGTAGTGTGCTCTACTTGAGCCTCGGATCTGCTTAATTTTTGTGTTTGTACCTTAGAATGATCCGTAAGGAGTGATGGACGGCGTGGATAAACCGAAACATTATAGCGGGCCCAGCCATTGCATTGAATGCAAGAGTCATCTGTGGTGTGATCCACTTGAGTGTTGGATCTGCCTCATTTTTGTGCTTGTACCTTAGAATGATCCTAGAGGAGTGATGGACGGCGTAGATAAACTGATACATCACAGTGGGCCCGGCCGCAGAGCTGCCCGTTCGTGGATAGAGACGGCGGCGGTAGGACGCCATCCGCGTCGAGTGCCCCTCTTGAGTGGGAAAAGATATGGTGCCTCTGGATGCATGGAATTTTCGTGCTTCCATATCATATACCATAGACCTGGCGCATGTTTGTGATAATCGGGACCATACATTCCACTCTCTCTGTCACTAATTGCCCATTAAGAAAACAATTGATTTGATCAGATTATCTTAACTATTCAATCAACTATTCAGCAGTGTATGCGAGTCGTTTCTGAATTTAGAAGTTTCTTTGCCATATATTAAAGTCTATATTAGGATTCTCCGTTTCTAAATAGCGTGATCATTTGTCTATCATCAACTCCTAATTACAACTATTGAATGAATACTCCTAGTCTTGTGGCTGTGAGCTATGTGAGTGGCAATGAGATGGAGACACGTCCACCCAGTGTATTCTTTGACGAGTAGACCCTTCCTGGTTGGTTCAATCTAATCGATGGTCCAGATCCTGTTAGTATGTCTCATTTGTCGAACCAACTGCACGCAGACGCGAATTAGGCACTACCATAGTCCGTCCTTAGGAATATTGGTGGGGTCTCTGAGGGGCTACTGTGTTGTATGGGTTTCATCCACCCTGTCCATCCGTTTTTGAATATAATTTTAGGTAATAAGCCCAAAAAATGAGGCAGATCTAAGGCTCAAGTGTACCACACTCCAAGAAGCAACAGCGAAAATGACATTCACCGTTAAAACCTTCCTATGGCCCACCGTGATGGTTAATTGCCATCCAATCTGTTCATAAGGTCGCATAGACCTGGATGAAGGGAAAACACAAATATCAGCTTGATCTAAAGCTTTTGTGCACTCAAAAAGTTTACAATGTTAGGTGTTTAATCTACACTGTCCAGTCCACTTGAGCATGGGAACAGTCTGAATTTTGGGCTATTATAAAATGACATGGAAAAATGGTTGGACGGTGGGGATAAAACCCATACATTACGGTGGCTCCTCAGAGCCTGTCTGTTACTAGCGGGGAACACTTCAAGGGGACAAAACTCCCATCTTACACGTGATAGGTGGTTGGGGGCTTGAAAAGAACATGAAGAAATAAGCGCCAAGAAGCATTTATTTTAACGATTTACCTACTATTTTACTTCACTACAAGGAGAATAACAAGAGAAAACAGAGCATATCTTTTGTCCACTTTCTCACCTTATGCAAGAAACTCCCTAAGGAAAAACACACTCTCTCTACATGAATTTTCACATCTATAGACACTCAAGAGGAGAGCACTTCTTAAAGCAATGTGAGTATTTTCAATTTTTGGGTTAGAGCTGTCCATGGGCCAAGCTGGCCTAATTAGCTTTTGAGCCTAGCTAGGGTTCGAATACTAGGTATAAGGGCAAGGACTGGTGTAGCGGGGTCTGTTGGCTAAAGTAGCTTCTCTTATTCCAAAATCATATATGCTACATCAAAAAACTCATTCCAATTTGTAAGATCGGACTGTTTTGAGGTTCTGACGGTCCTGATCACTTCCGCCTCCGATCAGGCCTTTTCTGGTCCATCTTGGCCATGAAAGTATCCACGACCCACTCTACATCACATAAAGGCCAGGACTGAGCCTACAATTTAAACCCAATTAATAACCGGGATGGGATGGGATGGGATGGGATGAGCTTGATACAGGAGCCCATCAGCCTAGCCCGAGTCCAGCTCGTTTAGAATTTCAAGGGCATTTTGCATATATCATCCATGATGGGTACCCTTAACCAAAAGCCCAAATCTTGCACCCAAATAGGTAGCAGGAATCGGGCTTGGGAGACACATAATCATCGAGGACCAGCAGCAGGCCCGTTTGTTTGGGCCCATCACAAGCCTGAGCCTGACCCATTGATATCCCTAGTCAGTGTTGAATATAGATCCACAATGACCAGAGCTAGTGAGCTACTACCATTGCTCTCAAAGAGAGCTCACTACTTGGTACCAAGAGAACCATTTCAGCAGTTTTAACCTCTTGAGTATGTTGCAAATCTTTTCTCATGGGGCGAAGGCTTGTTGAACTCCATATGAACAAATATACTATATATATTCATTTGCATAAAGATGATCAATTTGAAATTTTCATGAGGATAATTGAAACTAGTTTTTCTTATAATCAAGAAAAATCAGAAATTGAAAATACTCACCTTGTTTGCAACAATGAGCCCTTTCAGTTTACTAGGGAGCTCTTGAGAATTAAAAATTAAAATAAAATGTTGGAATTGTTAGAACTTTCCATTGAAGAGAATCAGCTACAATTACATGTAACTGCCACTAAATTCATCACAATCGTCGCCTTTGACTATCTCTCAGCAATTTCAGTTTCAGTTTGAATGGCAGATTTGCAAAAACTTTGGCTGTCCATTAAACATTCCTTTCATCCTCTCTATTTACAAAACTCAGCGGCCATTGTCTCACTAAAGGGCGTGCAATAAAAATAGGGTAATGGAAATGATGTAGAGCGGGTTGTGGACACTTTCATGGCCAAGATGGACTAGAGAGAGGTGGAAGTGATCAAGACTATCAGAATACTAATGCAGGTGTATCTCACAAACCGAAATGAGTTATTTGTATAGTATATGATTTGAGGTAGGAAAAGCTACTTTAGCCAACCAACCTTGCTATGCCGGGTTCCGCGTTCTGAATTTGCGAGATTCCATCAGATTGACGGTCGAAAGTCCTTTTTATTTTCATTTTCACTATTCATAGTAAGTTTTAGTTTGATCATAACTCTTCATCCTTCGAGCTTTAGTAGTTTGCCCAACATGAAAAGGACATGGAAATTTTAGGAGAATAACATTGTTAGGCCAAATTGGACACTTATTATTTTTGGCCGAAAACCATGAAGTCTAGTGGAAATTATGACCGTCTATAAATAGTAAACTTACTATTTATAGTAAGTCATGTTTTTAGGGAGTTTTGATTCTGAAAATTCTTCCTAAGATTGATCTCACTATTTAAAGGATTGTTAATTCCATTTTATCATCAATCAATTAATTTAAAATTTTCTTAGAATTTATTTCTATTTTCCCTTATGAATTCGAGGAATCTCTATGAGGAGTCCGGAGAAACTCTGTGGATTTGGAGTAATTATCCCCTGAGGAAGACAGTACTTGACCTCATCAAAACCATCCCTGTATCAGGAAGGGAAGATGCCAAGTAAGCTACTAAGCACAAAGCACCCACAGACATGAAGGGTGATACTCTGATAGTTGCTGCATGAAATAGCAGGCAACACACAGATCATATTCACCAACCACCATTGACATGCCAACATAATCATGTCCAATATTGTTTCCCTAAATTGATTATTTCTGTGGAAGGGGTATCATGGCTATGCAGTGGGACATGCCTTAAAAGTGAAAGAAGAGTTTTGAGTTTCACTTTCAAACTCTGTTTTACATATCTATACTTTCTGATTTCGTCATCTAAAGAAGTCAGCATCCAGATTACTATTTTTTTTGTATCATTTTTTAGAGACGATATTTGAATTTCAATTCTAAACCTTATGCATTTATAGTTTCACACTCGTTATTTTATGAACATGTTTTAAAAAATAAAAGGCCATTTTCATGAAAATCTTACAAGATCGAATTGTAGTATCTTGATCCTAATAGTATGAAACCCCTCAAAGAAAAAGTATATGCACAATATGAACACTTTTTTCAGTTCCGACAAGTGGGGCTCATGGTTAAATGATCTCTTCTTATGTTGCAATTGTGTATAGATGGTTTGAATGAGATATCCCAGCGAGGAAGGAAGTTCAAAAGATGGCTCTAAAATCTTCTGGGAAAGTGTTGACAGAATTGGAAGATGTCGGGCTGCAATTAGCATTGACGTTAAACGCTGAGGGTTCTATACTAGCTTCTGGTGGTGAGGTAGATAACCGTTTGCTTCTTTTCTTTTCTCATCTCATTTCCTCCTTTAGTTGGTAATGTTTATTCATTTATTTAATTTGGTTTGTGCCTATTCTTCAATAGAGACATAGTAGCATCAAACTAAGGGAAAAGCTCACAAAAAGTGAAAAGGAAAGACAACTCAAAATATTCTTTCTTTCTCTCCTCTTTTTCTTTATTTTTTATTATTTTATTATTTTATTATTTTATTTTATTTTATTTAAATAAGAGAACCTTTTATTGAATGACAAAAAAGAGCTTTACATGACTTCGGGTAGGCTCCCACAAAAAGCAGCGGTTCCCACCTATCATATACCAGACTACACACTAGACAAACCGTGGACGGAAACAGAGTGCTCAAAAAAGGGGATTGAGGGACTCAAGCTCTGAGGTTCCCCAAACCTGCCTTGTTAAGGACCACAAAAAACCTCTCTTTTGCTTGATTATGTTGATTTATTTATTTTGGTTTTCCATATTAATTAATAAAGATGTGGTATCATCAAATTAAGGAAAATATCATGAAATGTGAAAGGAAAGACAATGTTTAAGGAACTCAGTTTTGAGTAGTTTAGGCCAACAGACATTTTTTTTTTCTTGCCAAAGAATGGTTCGATACACCATTGAAAACATGTGCAAGAACACAAATAAAGGATAGATTCGTGTGTTTCTCAAAATATCCTTTTCTTTTTCTACTACTTTTCTGAAATTTTTTGGCAAAAAAAAACGTGTGCGCTAATACAGCCCTTATTGTATTGGTTTTAGGCCAGGCTGACAAGCCCCCCCAAAACAGACTTTCAGAACTTTGCCCCCCCAAAACAGACTTTCAGAACTTTGCCCCCTTTATGTATTGCCAAGGGAGCACCAACCTCCCTAAAATATATGCTATTTTATGTGTGAAATTCACAATTTATACAGTTATTATGCACAATTCTAATTGTTATATTATCATTATAAATATGACTATTAAATGAGGTATGTCTATTTTGATTTCTCAATCATGTTCAAATCTTGTGTTTTGATCTAGCAAAACATGAGTTTCTAGCCTCCTACGCTTGAAAGGAAGAAAATACAGGGAAAACTAAAAAGTGGGAAAAGGTGATTTTTTATTTTTTATTTTTAAATGACCTCTTATAGGCATGTAGGCTGCATTGGTAGTTGTGGCTACTGATTGTTTAGGGGTCCTCCATTTCACCCCTGTATTTTATTGGGGTAAGCTGATATGGATTCAACATTGCCGTATCAGCTGATGTGAAACTGATTTCCTCACTCAGTAGGATATGCATTTACCGTTGATACGGTACCAATGGCTATGGTTGTACTGTGGGTCTAGGCATATTTAGCTACGGATTTTATTCGTAGCTTTTGACCATATGATTTAGTGGTGTCCAACACAACCGTCAGTAAAGGTTCTGGCCGTCGGTAAAGGCTTTACTGAATGAGGCTTTACCAGCCACTGGCTAACCGCAGGCAAAGGATTTTCCGGCGGTTTTGACCGCTGATAAAGGCCAGTTTTCTTGTAGCGAATGGAAAATTTAATCGAACACGAGCTACAAAAATTTAAATGCCCAGAGAAGGTGATGATATTTTTTAGTGCTCACGGAGTGCCACTTGCATATGTGGAAGAAGCTGGTAATCCATACAGAGTAGAGATGGAGGAGTGTGTGGATTTGATTATGGAAGAACTGGAAAAAAAGGAGAATTAATAATCCCTATACTCTAGCTTATCAGAGCCGAGTTGGACCTGTGGAGTGGTTGAAGCCCTACACTGATGAGACAATTGTTGAGCTAGGGCATAAAGGGATTAGAAGCCTTCTTGCTGTACCCATCAGTTTTGTGAGTGAGCACATTGAAACTCTCGAAGAAATTGACGTAGAGTACAAAGAGTTGGCTTTAAAATCTGGAAAAGAGAAATGGGGGCGTGTTCCTGCCCTTGGGTGTGAGCCCACCTTCATTTCAGGTCTGGCAGATACTGTAATCGAGAGTCTTCCTTATGTTGGAGCAATGGCAGTCTCAAATCTTGAAGCTCGTCAGTCCCTTGTTCCCCTTGGCAGCGTCGAAGAGCTGTTAGCAGCATACGATTCACAACGTAGAGAGCTGCCGCCGCCCGTGACAGTATGGGAATGGGGTTGGACGAAAAGTGCAGAAACCTGGAATGGTAGAGCTGCCATGCTAGCAGTTCTTGTTCTACTGGTCTTGGAAGTGACAACAGGCAAAGGATTCTTGGACCAGTGGGGCATATTACCTTTGTTCCGTTGAAAGCAGGAGCTGCAACTCCGTTTCAACTTTCAAGTGATTGAAGCTTACTAGGGTAAAGACTTATCTCATTTATACCACTTTAAAAGTCCCAATTCATGATTTCTGCCTGCCTTTACTATGATACTTCTCTGATACACATTATGTATACATTTGCGAAATGCGGACACTTGGATATGAAGCTTTTGTTTATGGGGTACAATTGATGCTTTCTGTTTCCACATATCATGTATTTTGATGGCTATTGCCGACTTTGCATTTAGCGCTCTGTATGATTTGCATATGTAATGTTGGCAGATAGACTTGAGTTGTTTCGGTCCCTTCCTTATCCCAAAAAAAAATAAATAAATAAATAAATAATGACAATATGTTAAATTATAAAAAACTACATTGTGAAAACTATAACTTATTTATTTCATTAACAATAATAGAAACGTACATAAAATGTAATACACTAGAAATCTTAACAAACACACATCAATCCATCTAAATAGTTATCTATGATAATTATCACGTACTCTAATAACATACATTACAGCCAGAATACCATGGATGGAAATGACATGATTCAAGAATGTTGCCGAGTCGCTGTCTCAACGTTGCTGCCACTATTTCTTGCTACTGTCGGTCCCTCAGCCAATGACATCAAGTCTTCATATTGATAATGGGGACTAAGACACAGGCAACTAAAGAACAAGCAAAGAATATTAAATATGATGCATTCAGTTGCCAGAGTATATCATGTGGAAGTCCTCTAGGTGTGTGAACCTTGCTGTAAAGATAAATAATCACTGACAAAAAACGAGCGCTGGCAGAAGAATCGGCAGCATAGGAGAAACGATTTTCTTGCGAGATACAGGTTTGACCTGCCATGTGCATGTTAAGATTAGGAGCAAGGACATGAAAAACATCAAAAGGTTTACTATGTGGAATGCTAGGAACAGCTTAGGGTCCTTGTCAGCCAAAATGTATGTGCCCATGGTGTGATTTTTGTTGGTTAAGGTGTTGTTGAAACCCATGTTCAAATCATCTTGCCAAAGACCGCCAGGTGGTTGGAGGGCCGCTTGGAAGGATAGGGTGGCAGTTAGTGTGCCCACCACCATCAATACATTCTTTAATTCGTTCTGTGCTTTTGCTGTGGACTTTTCCCAGGATCTTTCAGCTCCCTTCTTTTCAAGTTTCTTCACCATCTCCTCGTCTTCTGAGTTACCAGGACACACTGCGAATACGTCCAAGGCTGTGAGACCATTCATGTTCGTGGCGTTTATCGACACTCCAGTCTCAGTGATCAAGTCCCTCACGATCTGCATAATTATTATTTTTTTCATGTTGATCAATCAAGGAACGGTCTTATGAAAATAATAATAATAAGAACCATCTTATGGCTCTGGTTTGTTTACAGGTGGGACATGCACCATCATTATGTGCATGGTTCACTCATCAGGTATGCCGCCATTGAAAAAAAAAAAATGAAAACAAATTAAGAAAATGAGGTTTTGGGCTAGGGCACATGATGTGGTGCTTCTAATTAATGGTGTGGGTTTGCACACGTGTAACATTCTTCGTTCAACCAAACCACCTACCAAATCTCTTCTCATCTATATGAGTAAGATGGTGCATGATTATTAACTATAAAGGACCTCTTTGGTTTTCCAATTACAATGGCTGTAAATGGGCAATATTTATTTACTCCTGATAGTGTGTGGTGACATCACCCACACATTTAACTACAATGATGATTTTACTACATTGCTTGCTTATCCTTGAAATCATCGTGAAAATTTGATAGTTTTATATCATGAAAATGTAATGATTATAATTTAATTTACCTAGTTCATATGATCTATACGGGCATATTTGACTCTTGAATAATGACCCATAATTCCTATGGCTCATTTACTTTGCATTTAACACAAAATTGCTTAAGAAACTCTTGAAGATTGTAATGATGGCTTATTTACTTAGCATTTTACCGAAAATTGGAAAACCAATTGCACACCGACCCAATTTTCATTATTTATATATTTATTTATTGATAAACTTGCACTGACCTCATTCGACTGATGGTTTACTTCTTTTTTTTTGGATAATGGGAAGTAGTTTTTTTTTTTTTTTTTTTTCTAAGGCACAGAAGCCATGTATATATCATCTCAAAAAGCTGTGGTTTACTTTGATCAAGAAGAGTTCTCGGCAGTTATAATGCTTGTATAGGTCTTAGACGGTTTGATGTGGTGTTTGTGTTTGTGGTGGAATGCCTTAGACGGTTTGATGTTGGTTTTTGTTGGAACTTTGGAGGCCTTATTTTTCTAGTGATCTTCATCTGCTAGAGGGTCGCATGTGGAAGAATCTTCAAGCCTGTGAAGTTGTTGCGGTGCTTTAGTTGCTGCCTTTCATGGAAGTAATGATTTCTAATGCTTTCTTTTTTTCAAAGAGACTACTTCATTGATAAACTATTAGTAGTTGTGGCTTCTGTTTTTAGGGACCTAGTGAGATAGGAGATGGGGTTTTTTGCCCCGTGCTCGACCGGTCGTGAGCCCTGCTCGACCGGTTGAGGGCTGGTCACAACCAGTCGTGGAGTCGAGTCATAGCTTGACTCAAAGTCCTGCGACTACGGACTATTTTTTTCAGAGGGTGTTCGACCAATCGTAGGTGGTCCACGACTGGTCGTAGGTGGTGCTCGACCGGTCGTGAACTCGGTACGACCAGTCGAAGCTACGCAAATTCGTTCCGCGATTTTGCGCGGATTTTGTGTCGCAAGTCCTTTCGCAATCGAGATGCGGAAAGGAGTTTCCAAAAACTATAAATTGGGATCTCTAGGGTTTGTCTAGGTATGAGAAAAATACAAGAGAGTTATCAAGGGTGAGAGAGAAAGAGAGAAAGCTTGTAGAAGGGAGGTTATACTCGTGGAGGTGATATAGGTGCAATCTATATCTCAGCGCTTCTACGTCCTCGTGATCGGTGAGATCTATCTGTTTTTCTTTTATTCTATTATTGTTTATCCGCTCATGCATGAGTGACGAAGGTTGTAAACATTCTACTTCATAGTGGATTGTTGATCTGGACGAGGTCCCGTGATTTTTACCTCTTTGAGGGTTTTCCACGTAAAAAATATCTTATGTGGTGTGTGATTGTTGCTTTGATTGTTTTCATTGCATTATTATCCCATAATTCTGGTTTGTTCTGGAGGGCTAGATCCTAAGGTTTTGTGCAATGCCCCCAACAAAGAGGTAAGGAAGCTTGTAGAAGGGAGGTTATGCTCATGGAGGTGATCTAGGTGCAATCTATATCTCAGTGCTTTTACGTCCTCGTGATCGGTGAGATCTCTCTGTTTTTTTTTTTATTCTCTTTTTGTTTATCCTCTCCTGCGTGAGTGACGAAGGTTGTAAACATTCTACTTCATAGTGGATTGTTGATCTGGACGAGGTCCTGTGGTTTTTACCTCTTTAAGAGTTTTTCACGTAAAAAATCTCTTGTGTGGTGTGTGATTGTTGCTTTAATTGTTTTCATTGCATTATTATCCCATAATTCTGGTTTGTTCTTAAGGGCTACATCCTAAGGTTTTGTGCAAGGCCCCCAATAAAGTGGTATCAGAGCGCTAAGTTCATTGAGCGGGTAGGATCGGTTTGAAATTATGGAAGGTTGCTCATCAAGGATGATCAGCCTCAATGGTTCTAACTGGACCATATGGAAGGCTAAGATGGAGGACTTGCTTTATTGCAAGGATATATATTCTTCAATTTTAGGCATATCAGCAAAATACAAGGATATGACTGATGATGATTGGAAGAAGTTGGACCGAAAGGCGGTGGGGTTTATTAGACAATGGCTGGATGATTCTGTATTCCACCATATGTCTACGGAAACCTCAGCCGCTAGCCTATGGCTGAAACTACAAGGGCTGTATGAGAGGAAGACAGCCAGTAATAAGATTTTTCTGATAAGGCGACTTGTGAATCTCGAGTTCAAGGATGATGGTTCTGTGGCCGAGCACATGAATGAGGTCAGCAATATAGTGAACCAACTCTCCTCTATGAAGATGGTCCTGGATGATGAATTGTAGGCTTTACTATTGCTTAATTCATTGCCTGACAGTTGGAAGACATTGGTAGTATCTCTAAGTAACTCCGCGCTAGACGGAAAGATATCCATAGAACATGTTACTAGCTGTCTCTTCAATGAAGAGATAAGGAGGAAGTATCAGGAGTCTACTCAGCAAGAGACACTTGTGACACAGGAACGGGGGAGAGGAAAGAACAGGAAGGGCGGGAAGGCCCGAAATAAATCAAGAGGTAAATCGAGTAAAAGAAAAGATGTTGAATGCTTGAATTATGGCAAGAAGGACCACTATAAGCATGAATGTCGTAAGGCTAAAAACGACAAGAAATGAAAAGGAAAGGAGAAGGAAGAGGAATATGATTCTACTGCGGTCGCTTTAGATGCCGACATTGTTATTATTCTTTCCACAGATCACGATATATGTCTCACGGCTACGAGTCAGGACACCGACTGGGTGATTGACTCAGAAGCTTCTTTTCATGCGACTCCAGACAGAGATTTCTTCACAAGCTATAAGTCAGGTGATTATGCGACTGTGAAAATGGAAAATTCTGGCGTATCGAAGATCGTGAGAGTTGGTGATATTTACGTGAAGATCGATGTGGGCTGCACGTTGGTTCTTAAGGATGTGAGGCATATCCCAGACCTTCGCCTCAACTTGATGTCGACGGAAAGGTTGGATGATGATGGCTATGAAAGCCGATTTGCTGGTGGGTGTTGGAAGCTCATCAAGGGTTCGTTGATCACAGCCAGAGGAAAAAAGTGTTGCACCCTATACAAGGCAAGTGTCAGTGTATGGAAGGATAGGTTGAACGCAGCAAAAGATTCAGCTATAGACATGTGGCACAGGCATCTAGGCCACATGAGTGAAAAAAGGCTTCAGCTACTGGCGAGGAAGCAGCTCCTTCAAGACGTGACAGGTATACCTCTTAAAACCTGTCTTGATTGTTTCTCAGGGAAACAGCATAGAGTTTCATTTGTTAAAACTGCTTCTCATGTTAATAAAGTGCATGCATTAGATTTGATTCATTCTGATGTGTGTGGTCCTATGAGGACAAAAATCTTGGGTGGGGCATTGTATTTTGTTACTTTTATAAATGATGCATCTAGGAGGGTTTGGGCTTATGCTTTGAAATCTAAGGGCGAGGTCTTTGGTGTGTTTAAGTTGTTTCATGCTATGGTTGAGAGAGAGACAGGTAGATCATTGAAGTGCATCCGCACTAACAATGGTGGTGAATATATTGGCGACTTTCATGAGTACTGCAAGTCCCTGGGTATACGGCATGAAGAGAAGGTTCCCAAGACCCCCTACCATAATGGTGTAGCTGAGCGAATGAATCGCACCATTATTGAGAGAATCAGATGCATGTTATCTCATGCGAAGTTGACCAAGACGTTCTGGGGAGAAGCAATGCACACGGCGGTGTATCTGATAAACAGGTCTCCATCAGCCTCGTTGAATGGAGAAGTACCTGAGAAAGTGTGGACTGGACATGATCCATCGTACAGTCATCTCAAGGTGTTTGGATGCAGGGCATCCATTCATGTACCAAGGGACGAGAGGTCTAAGCTCGACATGAAGATCAGACAGTGTGTATTCTTGGGGTACGGTGATGAAAAGTTCAGGTATAGATTATGAGATCCGACCGAGAAGAAGCTCGTCAGGAGCAGAGATATGATTTTCTTTGAAGATTAGTGTATTGAAGACATTGGTAAGCTAGAGAAGAATCAGCCTAGTTCAGGTGAGCTAGAGGACATGGATTGGGTTAGTCCTCCCGTGGTGCCTGATGATGGGGGAGCATAGCGAGGTGTAGAGGACGAGGGGGTTCGTATAAAAGATGGACCGGGGGAGCAGCCCCCACTTGATCCACCTGTTGAGCCACAGGTGAGGAGGTCATCTAGGGACAGACAGTTGTCCAAGAGGTACTCACCGCATGAGTATATTATGTTGACTGATGGAGGAGAGCCAGAAGATTATTCTGAGGCCCTAGCCGATAAGTATAAGGATGAGTGATTGAAAGCTATGCAAGAGGAGATGGAATCCTTGTATAAGAACCACACCTATGACATGGTAAAACTGCCTAAGGGCAAGAAAGTCTGAGCAACAAGTGGGTGTTCAAAAAGAAGATTGAGCAGAAGAATTCACAGACGAGGTTCAAGGCCAGACTTGTGGTAAAAGGGTTTGGTCAGAGGAAAGGCATAGACTTCGAGGAGATATTCTCACCAGTAGTGAAGATGACATCCATACGGGTATTGCTTGGGTTGGCAGCTAGCATAGATCTGGAGATAGAGCAGTTGGACGTTAAAACTGCCTTTCTCCATGGTGACCTAGAAGAAGAGATCTACATGCACCAACCAGAGGGGTTCGAAGTTAAGGGCAAGGAGCATATAGTATGTAGGCTGGGGAAGAGCTTGTATAGGCTAAAACAAGCTCCACGACAATGGTATAAGAAGTTCGATTCGTTCATGTTACAGCATGGGTATGACAGAATGAAGTCGGACCACTGTGTATTCACACACAAGTTCTCAGATGGTGATTTCTTTGTTTTGCTCTTATACGTTGATGACATGCTCATCATGGGAAAAGACATCAAGAAGATCGATAGGCTGAAATAGGAGAACAGATCCTAGGAATGGAGATAACCCGTGACAGAAGCAGCAGAAAGCTTTGGCTGTCACAAGAGCGGTATATTGAGAAAGTCCTAGAGCGGTTCAATATGAATGCAGCGAAGCCGGTCAGTACTCCATTGGATGGTCACTTCAGATTGAGCACCAGGCAGTGTCCCAAGATGAAGGCAGAGGTGGAAGAAATGCAGACGATACCCTACGCGTCAGTTGTAGTAAGTTTGATGTATGCTATGGTGTGTACACGCTCAGACATAGCATATGCAGTTGGTGTTGTCAGCCGGTATCTTGTCAATCCTGGCAAAGAACATTGGGCAGCGGTGAAGTGGATACTGCGGTATCTAAGAGGCTCATCCAGGTTGAGCCTAGGCTATGGTGACGGTAAACCTGTGCTAGAGGACGACACAGATGCAGATATGGCAGGCGACAGAGACTCCAGGAAGTCTACACAGATGCAGATATGGCACGCGACATAGACTCCAGGAAGTCTACATCGGGGTTCATATTTACGTTTGCAGGGGGAGCGGTTTCTTGGCAGAGCAAGCTACAGAAGGTCGTAGCATTGTCAATGACAGAATCCGAGTACATTACAATCACAGAGGCATGTAAAGAGATGCTTTGGATGAAGAGGTTCCTACAGGAACTTAGCCTGAAGCAGGAGGACCACGTGGTCTATTGCAATAGTTAGAGTGTTATACACTTGAGCAAGAATCCAAGTCAGCATTCCAAGTCAAAGCACATAGAGATTCGGTATCACTGGATCAGGGATACTTTGGAACAGAAGGTGTTACAGCTTGAGAAAGTCTACACGGACGTTAATGGGTCAGACATGATGACCAAGGCTTTGCTCAAGGGCAATTTTGAGGTTTACAGAAACCAGGATGGCTTGAAGAAAGTGGATTCCTCCTAGGTCAAATAGGGAGAGATTTGAAGGGGTTTTTTGCCCCGTGCTCGACCGGTCGTAAGGGCTGGTCACGACCAGTCGTGAAGTCGAGTCGTAGCTCGACTCAAAGTCGAGCGACTACAGACTATTTTTTTCAGAGGGTGCTCGACCGGTCGTAGGTGGTCCACGACCTGTCGTAGGTGGCGCTCGACCGGTCGTGAACTCCGTACGACCTTTCGCAGCCAGGATGCGGAAAGGAGTTTCCAAAAACTATAAATTGGGATCTCTAGGATTTTTCTAGGTATAAGAAAAACACAAGAGGGTTATCAAGGGTGAGAGAGAGAGAGAGAGAGAGAGAAAGCTTGTAGAAGGGAGGTTATGCTCGTGGAGGTGACCTAGGTGCAATCTATATCTCAGCGCTTCTACGTCCTTGTAATCGGTGAGATCTCTTTATTTTTCTTTTATTCTCTTATTGTTTATCTGCTCGTGCATGAGTGACGAAGGTTGTAAACGTTCTACTTCATAGTAGATTGTTGATCTGGACGAGGTCCTGTGATTTTTACCTCTTTGAGGGTTTTATACGTAAAAAATCTCTTGTGTGGTATGTGATTGTTGCTTTGATTGTTTTCATTGCATTATTATCCCATAATTCTGGTTTGTTCTGGAGGGCTAGATCCTAAGGTTTTGTGCAAGGACCCCAACAATAGGCTATCCACTCTTTATATAGGTCTAGTCCTATTTCAGGTTTTTTATTTCTTTAGTATTGTATATGGTCAGATTTTGTTAGGAGTGGCATGGCTTTTTTTTGTTATGCCTACCAATTTGGATGTACAACCAACTTTTCAATCAATACATTTTTAGAAAAACGAAGAAGAAGTTATAATGCTTTTTTTTTTTTTTTTCAAAACAAGATTTTCATTTCAGGCGATGAGAGTGGCTTTTCAACTACACAATATTTCGAACCCCCTGGCACCAAAAAATTTGAGAGGGCCTATCGTAGGGAGTCACAGATGACCTCCTATATGCAAGAGAAGCCTAAAAGGTGAAAATAAAAACTATTCAAGCATTTAGAGCTAGCAAACTGCTCTGATCAACCCTAGCCTGACCCTATCCAAGAAGATCAGCCCGCAGACTTGACGCGGGAGGCTCCTAGGATGAGGAGTTATAATGCTTGTAGTTACATTAGGACAATTAGGCAGTCTGATCCATTGATCCAAATTGTTCATTGTCCAACAGATATTTCACGGGTTACCAATATGTAATCCTAGCGCTAATATGACAAATACTACCATTTGATCAATATTTACCATTATTGTAGAGATTTTTTTTTTAATCCAAAAATCGATCCACTCAACAATTTAATCTATCTATTTTAAGGTCCTCACAAGAATTACTAACGATTCTAAAGAATCATTTTTGTTCGACAATGGTAACTAGGAACATCCATTGCTTGGAAAAGCAACGGTTATAGAAAACCATGAAAAATCAAAGATGGAGTGGATAGTCGGATTAGTTTGATTTTTGCATGATAGTTCATAAATTGTTTAGAAATTATATTTCTATTGGGCACACGCACTCAAACACCTTATTTGAGTGCATGCGCCCAATTGTTTAGAAGTTAGTGGATAGATCAAATTGATTTATTGGACTATCCAAGTGAAATTATCACACATAAGAGCACTATAACTTATAATGCTATCAAGAAATATTTTACAGGATAAAGATCACTAAAGCGTGATTATCATAGAACAGCTAATTCACGATAGGAAGCAGATTGGGCACCGAGTAAACTGTGGGGCCTACCATGAACACATCTTATCCACACCATTCATTTGTTTTACCAGTTCATTTTAGGGCATGAGCCAGAATTGAAGCATTTCCAAAGCTTAAGTGGACCACACTATAGGAAACAGTTGGGATAATGACATCCACCGTTGAAACCTTCCTAGGGCCTACGGTAATGTTCATCTATCATCCAACATGTTCATAAGGTCACACAGACATGGATGAAGTGAAAATTCAAAGATCAACTTGATCCAAAACTTCTATGGCCCCCAAGATGTTTTTAAATAGTAGGGATTCAATTCTCATTGTTTCCTATTATGTTGTTTGCTTGAGCTTTGGATATGCTTAAGTTCTGGGCTCATGCGCTATAAAATGAGCTAGAAAACAAAATGGATAGCAAGGATAAGACACACACATCATGGTGGGCCCACAGACTTTATTCGGCACGTAATTTGCATCCCTCACAGTAATAATAAAAATGTATGGTTAAAATAATTAGAAAATATGAGCATGCGGACTTGTGGGTGGCTACAGACAGCTGAATCCTTACTCATGGTAGAGGCAAAATGTACTCTTTTATAATTTATTATTAAGCCCCGAGGCAGTCTTCCAACAAACCCTCATATCTTACAGTATCCCACCAAACCCTCTCTCTTAAAAATGGAGTGTGTGAGAGTGAAATTCCTACTAAGACTCAAAGAACCAAAGAAATATAATTATAAAAAATAAAATAAGAGAGAAAGTAGGATAGAGGCTTTTGGAATTCGCTTTTTCATGTTAGTATAACAATCCTTTATTTGTTTTCTTTCTACAATAGTTTAATTCAATGTTGATTTACACATTGAATGAATTAGATCAATCAGGCATACATTGTGTATATCTAACTCATCCATGTGGAAAGGTAAATTACTGCATATGACTTTAGGGTTGATGTGCAAAAGGTGAGATTTTTCTATAATAGACTACAATTGATATGATCTGTACAGTTCATGGGTTTTGTAAGATTCAATCACGCAATGATTTCAAGAATCAAACCTAATTGACACATCAATGGACTAAGCCAATTATACATAAATTTATCAACGTTCTTCCTTAATTTAAGGAAATTAAATTAATACCGAAAGAATAATTTTCTACAGAAGCTAAACTTCGCTGAGAAAAATATACAACATAATCTGAAACGTGTGATTAAATCCTCGCCGTTTATCATATTTCTAAAAACAAAATTAATTAAAATTCTAAATTTTAGACCGATAAGACTATTAAATGGGCTGCATCGATCTGAAGTAATAGTAAACAATGAATCGTGTGTTGATTTATTATATAAAACCATTGGATGATTGAAATCTAAATCAATCTGGATCGACTATCAAAATTCAAACATCATAATATGATGACATTCAGATTTGATGATTAATCTAATTATCTAGTGGACTACATTTACCAATCAAAGTAATCAATAAGATTTGTAACAAATTAATGTATGAATGGTTCGATCAAGATGATCAGCGATTGTCCATTGAAATTGATCAAGTGACAACCCATGGTTGGCCTTGATCCATCTATCAAATGTGATTCAAATCTTAAAATATTAAAGTAATTAAATCCCTAAAATTTTATGTAAATTACCATAAACTGAATAAAAACTTAGAATTTCAGGGTTAAAATAGAATTTTTCACAAAGTCAATGGGTTCTGGCATAAAATTTTATAATATTATAAAATGTCACCCAAACCTTCAGAAAAATCAACTTTTATGATTGTTACTAAAAATAGTCCAAATTTGCATAAATTTCAAGAGCCTAATTCTAACAATATCATAATGTTTGCGATATGTTTCCTAATTTATGAATTCATTTAAATAAGATATCTTATCATTTTAATGGATTTAAATCAATTAAAGGTGGGCCCCACCATGTGATTTAGTTATATTAAAAAATAATTTTCATTTATGTGATTTTAAAAAATTTTAATTTACGTCAAATATATAATTGGTTTACAGAATCATCTCTACCACATCAAGATGAATGATTCCGATGTGTTTCGCCTCTATTAAGTTAAAATAGATTCAATTGATGATGTGTTTTGTGTATGTTTTATCAATTGTTATTAAGATTTCTTATTGGATTTAATTGAGCTTATAATTTTGATTGTTGTATTATTAATGATATGATTTATTAATTAAACTTATGCATCTATCATTTACATGCACAACACGTACTGAATTCCTAGGGGACTTCCCTTGATAGTATACATTTTTTATTTTTTTTTAAATTTTTTTTATCCTTGATAGTATACATGATAGAATTATTACCAAAAACCTACTATACTAATGTAAGCACACTTAAGAAGTAGAGGTGCGAGCCTCGCCTATGCCTACCAAATGGTATAAGCCCATTAAAGGGCACGTGCGGGTTATTGGATTTTCAACTCAAGAAAGTAGACGAAATTTCACTTGATGCATTCATGCATTCACGCATTACATAACATTTACATTTTCTTTGTGAATTTATATTGTTTAATTATGATTATTACTATTCTATTCTAATTTAATGTGAAGAACCATGCTAAGACTTCTCATTAGGCTTAGCTAGCCTACCTTGTATTGATGTAAAATCGTACAAATATGATTAAAGGTAACTAATGACTCAAGAGTAAGAATATGTAATCAAGATAGAAAAGAACTCAAAGGACACGTGACCCTACTCGACAGAGAGAGGTTGCTGCACTATGCCAAACATGATTATCATTTTAATTTTATTTGATATTTTTGGATTTTTAATTATTTTTTTCAAGTTTGTTGGATAGGATTTATTTTATTGCATATGATCTGAATAAGAGAATCATTAGCTATATTAATAACTAATTATTGAAATTGATGGCTGATTTCTTATTCATTTGATGTGGTTGAGTATGAATGAAACTTGTATTTGTGGCAGTATTACTAGCTAGGTAAATTTGTGTAAGCATATAAAATAATTTAAGTACATTTAATGTACAAATCATGACATGAATCTCAGGTCTAAAGTATATAACAAGTACCCGAAATCTAGGCTGTAATCATCACATTAAAAGATTGAAAGTTATCGAGTGGGTGCACCATAAACAATAGTTGAGCCCGTTGTACTTGGGACCTCTTCATAATGGAACCCATTAGCGATGCTGCTGGCGGAAGAGGAGAAGAAAAGAGAGAGAGACAGACAGAGAGAGAGAGAGAGAGAGAGAGAGAGAGAGAGAGAGAATCCATACCTCCATGTCCTTCTTCATTGCAGCGAGATGAAGAATGGTGTTTCCATTCACATCCTTCTGATTCACAAACCCATTGTCACGACGCACCAAACGGATCAACGTCTTTAGTGCATCAAGCTTATTATATTTCACACAAAGGTGTAGGACCGTCTCATCTCGATCCGTTATGTCTCGAATCCACTCTGGATTGGTTTCGTTGAACACGTTCAAGACATCGACGTGACCCTTCATCGCAGCTGCGTGGACAGGAGTCCACCCTTTTGAATCTCGATCATGTGAAACATCAACGATAAACAGTAAGAACTCTCTTACGATATCGACAGACCCGTTTGCCGATGCCATACGCAGAGGTGAGAATCCTTGGGAGCTCAATACGTAGGCGAACTGGGGCTTCCGACGTAGGATTTCTCTGGCAAAGTCGACGCTCCGATGTTGAATCGCAATGTGCAAAGGAGGGATCTGTGATACAAAATCAGTCAAAAATCTATCAAAAATGAGTTTATTTTCTTCATGCAAGTTTGGCGGGGAAATCACGTTCCCCGTCCGTAATATTTCATAGATTTTCGAATCCATCTCTCGCTCTCTATCCCTCCCTCTCGCTCTCTCATCAGTCGAAACCCTCTCTCTCACACTCAAAGCCTGCTCGTTCTCTGTCAATTCCCTCTCTTTCGCAGTGAAATCCATCTCTCTCTCTCTCTCTCTCTCTCTCTCTCTCTCTCTCTCTCTCTCTTACATATATTGTCCCTGGGTTAATCGGGTTTTTATAGAATGCGTGGCGACACGATGAATTTGGACGGTGGATATATATATATATATATATATATATATATATATATATATATATATATATATATATCGTTCCCACCCTTAATTTGATGGAAACGGATTGGCTACTGACCCTGCCACTAGCAAATGGCTAGGGGTCGGTGCTCTGTGGGCCCACCATGATATATGTGTTTCATCCATTCCGTCCGCCCATTCTTCCAGATCATTTTATGGTATGAGTCCAAAAATGAGGTTGAACCAAATCTCAAGTGGACCGTACAATGTTGATTGAATGCCTACCATTAAAACTTTCATGGGGGCCACAAAAGTTTTGGATAAGCTGATAAAAAATTTTCCCTTCATCTAAGTATGTATGACCTAATCAACAGGTTAGATGTCAAATAACCATTACAGTGGGGCCTAGGATGTTTTTAATGGTGGACATTCAATCACTACTGTTTTTCCCATGATGTGGTCCAAATGAGATTTAGACGTATCTCATTTTTCAATTCAAGCCTGAAATTATATTTCGAAATGGATGGACGGCGTGGATAAAATAAATACATCATGGTGGGGTCCATATAGCACTGACCACTAGCCACCTGGCTGGTGGCAGCCTCGCTAGCCAAATCGCGTCCTAATTTGATGCTCCGGCAGATCGTGATGGTTGATATGCACGCACTCAAGACCTGTACGCAAGTACGGTGTGTAGTTAAATTTCACCGTCAAGATTATTGGGCTTACTTCAAAAAAAAAAAAAAGATAATAAACGGAAATCATATTGGTCAAATAGCTGCGATCGATGGTTTCCATTTTCCCCTTCCACTGGTAGCCCACCTATGGAATAGCCAACAACTACCCAACCAAACTACTGTAATTTATGTGCTACGTGTCAATTCCTTGTGCCTACGTATCAACCATCACAGATGCCCGGAGTATAAAAAAGTTTTTCTCAACCATTAAGAAAAGGTCAGGATATTCTTCTGCTTTCGGGGAAAATGGGCGGTCCAAAGCCGATCATCTGGTGGGTCCTACGTAGATACAAAAGAAATGAACGCGGTTGAAAGGAATTGATCAGTGGTCCATATTTAGCGCACACGTGTAGTCTGCCTGAGCAGGGTATGTTCCTGGTGGACTCCATCTCATCGATGTGCAAGATTTGGAACGTGTGTAGGCACATGTGCTTCAAAGGCCTCCATCCATCTGACGCTAGGAGATATTCAAGAGATGACCTCGGCCATGAGATCTGTGGTAACTTGCGGGTGAATCCCCCCAAGAACATGCACTGTCTATGAATTAAGGGCCCGTTTCGATTCACGTATTAAACGGTAATGTATGATATTAGAGGGTTTGATTTGACCTTTGCAGTGTTTAATTTGGAGTAGATATGTATAGAAAACCATGTGCACGAATACATATCTCGGCCAAAAATTCAAAGCTACGGTAAAGGCACGGCTCTGTTGCCTTGATTCGGATGCTTCCTATTCCGACATTGATTAATGGTATGTTGATTTGGATGTATTTTGAAAATCATCCAACATATATATGAACAGTACCCAAATGTAATACAATACACCTTAATACGTGTATCCAAATAGGCCCACCATCTTGTGGTGGAAACCAAGACTGCTAACCAAGAAGCATTTTAAAATGATCATTTTTTAATCTTAGGTTGATAACTCATGAAAGTACGGAGAGTTCTCATTTTTCTTATTTTACGTGATTATCTTGTATCCCTTAAGCTAGAAGAAATTTTTCATTGGACAATTATAACACCAGCCATGCTCAACATAAACAGAAACTAGAGTGAAGATATTAAGATAGAAGAGTAGCAAGGCCGGAGACTATAGAATTAATGCATTTGAAATAATATAGTTGTACCAATAACTAAACAAATTAAGAAAAAGCAGACGTTGATAGTTTGGTCGTATGCAGCAGAAACAATATCAAGATCCATGCTGGTTAGTTATGAGTTGTTATAACTTGAAAGTCATATATAAAAGGGTAATGGGAAGGGCAAAGAGATTAATATAGTGGCAAGAAAAGACTTAATGACCAATGATTTAACTGAAGGTATGATTCATGTAGCTAACCCAATTAATTGGAATAAGGTTTAAATGATGAATGATGAAGCACTTAATTCAACCGAGATAAAAGGTAAAATTAATGTTGTTTTCTGGTATTCATACTAGGGAGGTAGTCCTCAATTTGTTGTTATATTTCTTTGAAATTTAATTTAGAATCTAATTGAACTATAATTTAGAGACTAAATGTCTAAATATATACTTGATATAAATGCAAGGAAGATAAATTCTATCTTCTTCTTCTTATTATTATTATTATTATTTTAATGTCAATAGGCTAGTCATGGCTAGAGGTGTACACGAATCGAGCTTTGCCCAACTCGGCCAACAAGATAACCCAGCTCGAACTCAGTTTGACTCAATCCTCGAGCCTGGATTGGTAGCTTGGCTCGGCTCAATCAGCAACTCAGGCCTGTTCGAACCCAATTCGAGTTCGAGTTTCGAGCTGAGTTTGATTTATGGCATAAGTAGATCAAAACACGGCTAAAGTACATCACAAATTCATAAGGCCTTAAGAGAGTAGATTATGTGTTACCCAGCTTGCAGCTTGGATGGATCCCCCGATACATTCAGTGTGTGAATCTCAAATTGTGAGGCCCACCGTGATTATGTACCTTAAATCCACTCCATCCATCCATTTTGATAAATCATTTTAGTACATGATCCTAAAAATTAAGTAGATTCAAATCTTAGGTGGAGAACATCTTAGGAAACATTGGTGATTGAATCTCCACCATTAAAAACTTCTTTAGGGCCACTGAAATGTTTATTTGCCATCCAACCTTTTGAAAAGGTCAAAGAGACCTAAACAAAGGGTCCACTCAAATATTAGCTTGATCCAAAACTCTTGTGGCTCAGAAGAAATTTTTAATGGTTAATTACTATTGTTAAGGGTTTGCTTCATTTTTGGCATCTTGCCTTAAAATGAGCTATCAAAACAATCGAACGACATCGATATAAGGAACATACATAATGATGGGGCCACAGTCAAGGTGGTGGATCCGGGGATCTACTAAGGCTACACCGTTTAGTCAAAAACATGGACAAAGGTGCTCCCCCAATGTGGCATCGTTTAATTACCGTGCAAAAATTGTTGAAGTGGGCTCATTAACTTTCAGTGTGGTTAAGTACCTTTTAAAAATATATATATATAAAACAGGCATATGCCAACTAGAGTTGGGCATCGAGTCGAGTTGGACTAAGTTATGGCTGACCTGATATGATCTGGTTTTGAAATAGGCCTGATCCGAACTTGGCTCGACTCGGTACTGAGTCCAGCATGCCTAAATAGATTCGAATCAGGGTCTATCCTGGACTAATCTAAACCGAGTCTAACCCGGTAAAAAGTATCAAGTCAGTTCGAGTTGGCACTAATTTGAATCGAGAGATGAGGGAGGGAGGGAGTGTACGGTCCCGAGTTCATGTAGCTAATTATATACGCACCTAAACATATAACTACCTTACGAAAATTACAATAAAAACTTAAGCATAATGAATCAGTGTAAATAGTATAAGTAATAAAATTTTGAGGATAAAATTTTGTTTAAGGGGGATAGATTGTAACACCTCAAACTTTTCAATACCCGAGTATTGAAAGTTCTCGAGTGTTACCATAAAATTTAACTTAGTATGTACATGTATACAATACTGATTTAGCTCACCCTAACTTTACAACTATTCTCCAACATGAATTTGACCGTTGAGAATGATCTTCATTGATAGATCAAGTCATCTAACCGTTGATTTTAAGACAAGATCATCATATGTCCAAGTATTCACACTTATCCATCATAACCAACCGTTTAGTCAACTATCCAATGATAGGTAATTTGACCGTCCACTTTGAGTTTAGACCACTCAATCATAGTAAACTAATTATTTGATCTTTGTATCCGCTCGTACACATGTCAAATTGAGATTCTAATCCGTTCATCTTGTTCACCACCTATGAATATACTTAGTCCACCATCAAAACTACAATCTAAGAAACTGATACATGTGAACAAGTCACTTGATTCTAACGGTATACATGTTCTGCCTCTTGATCACTCTAAAAGCCCACTTGTGATCATTCGTTTACAAAACTAACCGTACACTCACTCACATACATGATCAGAGTACTAACTATCAAGTTTTTTTATTTTTGACATGTCATCTGACCATCCATTATGTTGATTTTTTTTTAAAGGAAAGTGGACACTAAACCCCACTGTTTCCTCTCGTGTGGCCCATTTGAGTTTTGTATACACCTTAGTTTTGGTATTATATTCTAAAATGATATCTAAAAATGGATGAACAGGTTGGATTTATCACAAATGTCACAGTGGGCCCATCTGGAATCCGTACACAAGATCTTACTGCAGAAGGCTTTGGCAGGAAATTCGCGTCCCCGTTAAACACATGAAATCGGATTGCGTACCGAGTCTTATCGTACTAAGTAAACTCTGTTGGGCCCACTATGAATTCATGTGGTTTATCCACGCCGTCCATACATTTTTTCATATCATTTTATGAGTCGAGCCCAAAACTGAAGTATATCTAAAGCTCAAGTAGACCATACCAAAGGAAACAGTAGAAGTATTGATTTTCACTATTGAAATATTTCTAAGCCCCCAATAATGTCTATTTTTCATACAAACTATTCATAAGATCACAAAGACATGGATGAATGAAAAAAACAAATATCATCTTGATATAAACTTCTGTGGGCCCCAACAACTTTTTAACGGTAGAATTCAATTCACACTGTTTCAAGTGGTGTGGTCCACTTGATCTTTGGATATGATTAATTTTTGTTGTAAAATCCTAGAATTAGATGATAAAAGGGATGGATGGAGTTGATACAATATACGAATGACGCTGGGCTCCATAGACTTTACTCAGTACGCTTACCATTCTGATTTACTCAGCACGCGAAAAGCTTCCGTTTAACGTCTCCGTTATACTTCTTATTAAATGTATTTTTTAATATATTTAAAAAATCTGATGACATGGCACTTACAATGACATTGACCAATGAAAACGCTGGAGGCAGGGAGTTCCTGCCTCCGGCAGGCAAAGGATCCGCACTCGGTAAAAGAATACTAACTCATTAGGCAATCCGATTTCAACTGGGTGTGCCGCCGCACATCTCCACACCGCAGCCCTGGACTGAAATCAGTCGAAGATCCGGTCTTCTCATCAGGTGGGGTGGGCCACAATTTCAATAAATGGCAATTTGACCTGAAATCCATTTTTACCTGATTGTAAAATTCTAGTTATTTATTTATTTATTTATTTATAAACGTTTTGCTGGTGTAGCACAGATGATGTGGCCCAATGAGATTTCAGGGCACATAACATCCCTGTGCCTTGGAAACAGACCATCTGAGGATGTTGAAGGACTGAAATCCTCATCAACTGGGAAAAAAAATTGTGATATACACAACTTAGTGGTCCACACCACAAGAAACAATGGGAATGGAAAAACCAGCCATAGACTTATGTGTGGGGCCATTATGGTTAGTATTTTTCCAAATGACTTAATAAAGGCTACTGACTCAGCAGGACTAAGGAAATATATAAAAATAAGCTTCATCCAAAATTTAGGTGGGCCACACCGTGTTGCTTTTATCACATCCACTACATCTATCATATGGGCCCAGCAATTTTATACCAACATAGAATCAAGAACTCAGGTGGGCTACACATATGGGGCCAAGGTGGAGTGGATGCGACACTTAGGTTTTTCAGTGGTTCTTTCATTGTGTTTATATTCCATCCATCTTGGTCATGTGATCTTCACCATGACTTATACTTCTTTCCAAAATCTTTGTTTTTCTAATTTTTCTAATTTTACCCTTTTTTTAATATTTTTTATATATATGTTATAATACTCTTTTATTTATCATTTTATTGACTGGAAATTAATGATTTCAGCAACTCACGCTTCTGAAATTTTAAACAATGTTTGAAATTATTGTCCAATACCCAAAGCTAGTTTTGGGCAAGTTAGTAGTTATCTTTTTGTTCATCGGTGGAATTG
This sequence comes from Magnolia kwangsiensis, assembly GCA_037074715.1. Taxonomy (NCBI): domain Eukaryota; kingdom Viridiplantae; phylum Streptophyta; class Magnoliopsida; order Magnoliales; family Magnoliaceae; genus Magnolia; species Magnolia kwangsiensis. The sequence continues at coordinate 203,233,131 of CM073571.1, forward strand.
GGAGGTTTACCGTAAGTTTCTCTTATAATACTTTTAGACTTATAAGAGTTTCAACACGAGGTCATAGGTTTGGAGTGTCCATTGTGGTGATACATATCTTAATGTGGTGTAAGTGTGTGGGGGTGTGAGTGCCATGTAAAAAAATTAAAATTAAAATTAATGGCCCTACAAGATCTTATAATACCTATGTGATATTAGGGACCTTCAAAAAAAGTTTAAAATGCACAGCTTGTGTCCAACATCTCTATAATTACTATTGGAGTAAGGACGATGTATTCATCTCTCTTATTCTATGATTAGGATGACCCTCAAACACAATTATTGATTTAAATAATTTAAAAGCTACTTTAATGGGTAATGAATAATTTTATGAAAATTTCTATTTCATAAATCTTTCTGATGGGATGCTTTAACAAGGGGTAAGCCTTCCTTTTCAAAAAGAACTCAAATTTCATTATTATCTTAAATGAAAAGTGAAAAGATAAAGCAGTGTTGGACCCGATCGCTACTAGACACGGACGCATGACAATATTATAACATTGCAAGGAGAGGAAATGATGACACTGAGTGCCCTTCTTAACAGCTACTATGGTGATAATTGAGGGAAGCCCTGAGACGGTGGAAAAGGTGGAGCGGGGCTTTGGTGGATCGGATCCGCCAAGGGGGGTGGGACCACTGACTGTGGGGCTCACAGTGATGTATATTCCTTAAATCTACACTGTCCAACCATTTTGACAGCATGATCCAAAAAATGAAGTTGACTTAAATCTAAAGTGGATCACACCATAGAAAACTGTTGTGATTGAATACCTACCATTAAAAACTCTATGGATTCCACTTGAACATTTATTTGACACCCAATCTGTTGATAAGGTCACAAAGACCCAGATGAAGAGACCACATGGATATCAGATTGGTCCAATCCTTTTGTGGTTCAAAGGAAGTTTTTAATGGTCAATTACCATGTTTCCTGTACCATGGTCCATCTAAGATTTGGATTTGCTTCATTTTTTTAGATCATGTCCTAAAACGAGCTTACAGATGGACAACATGGATGAGTCACATACATCAAGATATGCCCCACAGTTGAGAGGCACAGCCAACCGAAGCCACCCCCGGAATGGTGACATTGAAGGGTTGTGGTAGAACTGTTGCAAAAAGCTGCATAGAAGGCTTTGACATGCATGTAAAAAGCTTTGCACTTTTGGATTAGACAATGAGGCGCGAACATCAATTACTTGTTTGGTTGGTGTCCCAAATATCATAGGAAGTGGATTGCTTGTGGCGCCCACCGTAAGGTTATCCCTGTGATAAGACGTGGGCAAAAGTATTGTAAGGCCCGCTGTGATATATGTGATTTATCACATCATTCATCCATGCAATTATTGAAGTGTTGCACTATTTATATTATGATCCTTGCTATATAATAAATGCCTTGAAAGATTTTGGTGAATACTAAACATGCAAACATATCAATCATTGGCCATACATGTCAATACATAGATCTATTATTCCTCTTAGATAGAGATATATCTGATTGATTATATGTATCTGATTGACTATACATATTAATACATAGACATTGAGCATACATTACATGCATTCATCGTGATTGCATGCACTCGTTGCGACTTAAGTTTCTAAGGGATTTCCTTGGATGGTTATGTCATGCCCACGATAGTGGAAGCTTGATCATGAAACAAATGTATGATTTCTTATGCCTACCTAGGTAGATGTCTAACGGGTAGAGATTATACATGCCTATCTACGATGGATGTGTAAAGGGTATAACTTTTGGATTGACGGATATCCAACCCAAGCAAGTGGATGATCATCCCACTCGGCATGCATCTCATGACATCTCTATATCTATACTCATACTGCATGCATATCTATTTATTTTATTTGTGTTATTATATATTATATTACGTATGAACTATGTTGGGTTCGCTCGCTCACTAGCTTGACCAGCTAACGTTGTGCATTGACAACCGTGCAAATGTAAATGAGACAAAAAATCTAAGTAAACTGCAAACAAGTGAGGTTAGGTTAGAGGATGATACTCAAAATCAATAGCTCTATTTGGCAAAGGATGAGCTCACTACATTAGACGGTTAATTCATTAAGATATTTAGCTTTCATTCTCTATTTATTATTATTTGGACTAAATTTGAGAATTGATTATGGTATGACTTTGTCGAGCCTTGATTGATTATTTTAGTTAAAAAAAGTTTCAAATGAATAGACATAAACTGATTTTGATAATTTATTATATGATTATAAATGTTATGGATTGAGAATCAACAAAAAATTATGAAATCAAGTGAGTATATGAATGTTAATAACATAGGATGCATTTAATTGTGCTTCAACGCAACTGTTTAATGATGGGAATAATGTACACTTAGTATATGAGTCATAGACTGTAACTTGGGTACAAGGTTGAAGACTCATAATCTAAAGTGTGAGGTATGACAAAAATGGCCACCGTTTAATGGACCACACAAGTGTTGGGGGCCTTGCACAAAACTTTAGGATCTAACCTCCCAAAACAAACCAGAATTATAGGATACTAAAGCAATGAAATAAATTAAAGCATAAATCACACGACACCATAAAATTTTACTTGGAAAACCCTCAAAGAGGTAAAAACCACGGGACCTCATCTAGATCAACAATCCATTATAAAGCAGAACGTTACAACTGATCTCACAAGCACACACTGCTTGGATCAAACATCCTTCACTCACGCAGGAGTAGATGAACAATAAAAAAATAATGAAAAAATAGATGGATCTCACCGATTACAAGGATGTAGAAGCGCTGAGACGTGGACTGCGAAGTAGATCACATCTACTAGCAGAATCTCCCTTCCACAAGCTTTCTCTTTTTCTTTCTCTCTCACTCTCACCTTTGATAGTCCTAAACCCTCCTAAAAAATCTTTAAGAAACCTTAGAATACCCTTAAATCCACCTTAATCCCGCATACACCTATTTATATAAGAATAGAAAGAGGTAGAATCAAAATAGGAAACAAATTTCGAAGAATCTGCGTTTCTGCAATCTCATCTGCGTAACTCTTCGATGATATCGAAGGTCCTTCGATAACAACCTTTGAGATCATCTAAGGTCTTTTGATAATATCGAAAACGGACCAAAAACTGTCCAGCGAACAGGGGTGAAAAATCCTGACAATCATCGATGATATCGAAACTAGTTCAATTTCATCGAACCCAGTAATGAGGAGAAAATCCCCATCAAAAAGTTCTATATGAGGCTAATATTTTTTAATTTTCAATTCTTCCCAGCGTAAGTGACCCCATGCACAGTTTAGATGACATAGAAACAACAAGGTGGACCTTAAAAAGGTTTCAATAGTAGGCATTACCCTCCCTACTCTTTCCCACTTAGTTTTAAATTTACGTCATTTTTTAACTGTGTAATTATATATATATAAAAGCAGACAAAATGGATGGATAGAGAAAATTTCTCACAAACATCACAATAAGCCCCACCAAGCTTTTGGACAGAAACTTACTCTACACAGGTGTGGTAGGCAATCTAGATCTTCACCCAACATGGTGCAACCCTGATGTGGTAAGATTTAATTGAGCTAATTTTTAACACAAGGTGCGTGGCTTGGGTGGATCCCCAGGCTGGGTGGGACCCTGACGTGCTTAAAATTTCCGAGTGCAGGTGTATCACCTGTCACTTTCTATGAGAGTGTGAAAAGCATCTCTTTAAAAGACTCGTTTCAAGGCATTCAATTATTTGGCTCTTGGTTAGGTGGAAAGTTCTTTCAAGGTCATCGTTTGTTTAGTAATATTGGCCCGCTCAGCCATCGAGACTAAAAAACCAAAACCAACGTGCTATGACTAAAAACACATCTCACTAGCCATAACAACTAAGACTCGAGTGCCCATGTGCCTGAAATACTATATTTCGATACTGTAATGATGGGATCCAATGCACATGTGGTGCGGGTGTGTGTAGGGTATGGATGTATTAAAAAAATATAAAATAATAAAATAATAACAAACGGAAGAATAACAACTACCTGATACACACAAACCTCGTACACACCTGAGTATTGGCATTGTATTAACCTTACCTAATGATGGGTTTCGGTCGACGGACGCGGATTGCGCCTTACCCCGCCGGTCTCTTGCCACGAACGGGCAGTTCTGTGGGCGGGCCCATTGTAATGTATCGGTTTATCCATGCCGTCCATCTCTCTTCTGGGAACATTCTAACGTCTATGCATAAAATTTAGGTAGATCTAACGCTCAAGTGGACCACACTAAATAATAATATTGCGTTGCATTAGATGCAAAAGCATAAAATGGCAGTTGCATTAAATGGAAGAGTCATCTATGGTGTGGTCCACTTGAGTGTCGGATCTGCCTAATTTTTATGCTTGTACCTTAGAATGATCCGAGAGGAGTGATGGACGGCGTGGATAAACCGATACATTACAGTGGGCCTGTCCACAGAACTGTCCGTTAGTGGGTAGGACACAATACGCGTCGACTCCCCTTTCAAGAATGGGAAAAGATATGTTACCTCTGGATGCACGGAATTTTCGTGCTTCCATATCATATACCATACACCTGGCACGTATGTATGATCATCAGAACCATACATTCCACTCTATCTGCCACTGATTGGCAACTAAGAAAACAATCGATTTAATGAGATTATCCTAACCATTTAATCAAACATTCAACGGTGTATGTGATTTGTTTCTGAATTTGGAAATTTCTTCGCCACGTATTAAAGTATTAGGATTGTCCATTTCTAAACAGCGTGATCAGTTGTCTATCGTCAACTCCTAATTACAACTATTGAATGAATACTCCTAGTCTTGTCGCTGTGAGCTATGTGAGTGGCAATGAGATGGACACATGTCCACCCAGTGTATTCTTTGAAGTGTAGACCCTTCATGGTTGGTTCAATCTAATCAACGGTCTAGATCCTGTTAGTATGTCTCATTTGGAAGACTTTTGATCAATGGTCCCCAAGTTTTTGTACCCTTGATGCAAATGTTGAGAATTTTGGTTAAAATGATATTTTTCAAATTTTAAATGAAATTTAAAATTTTCGTTCTTTCTCAAAATATTTTGAAAAAACAGTGAAAATAATTTTTCACATCACTTGGAGATGAGAAAAATTTTCAGTTTATAAAATATTTAGTAGATTGTTTACTGGTGAAATGGAAAGAGAACTTGGGTTGCATTCCGCATTGGAACAGTCGCACGTCTAGTTAGCACATTTCGCACGTGTGCGTTGTGTCGTTATATCATGAACCGTTGCAAAATAGTCCAAAGCCTACTAAGTCTGCCAGAGACGGCATATCTTAAAAGAGATTCAATGATCCTTACATGCTGCACCTTAATTGCCATCCGACAAAAGGATCACAATCCACTTTTAGTAAAAATGATGTTTCAGTCCGAGTTAGAATAGCATTTCTCTTCGAGTGGGAATAGTGGAATTTGTGTCCTTACACTCTTTTTCCGGTGGTAAACTCTCAGGAGTTTCAAGAACTGATCAAGGGTTTGAGTACCCATGGATGGTTAAATCTCACAACGAAGTTTGAAAAATTCAAACATCTCAATGATATAAAAAGGTAGGAGCAAACTGTGTTGTATGGGTTTCATCCACACTGTCCATCCGTTTTCGCATATAATTTTAAGTTACAGGCCCAAAAATGAGGCAGATCTAAGGCTCAAGTGGACCATACTCCAAGAAGCAACAATGACCACCGTGAAAACCTTCCTATGGCCTAACATGATGGTTAATTGCCATCCAACCTGTTCATAAGGCCACATAGACCTAGATGAAGGGAAAACACAAATATCAGCTTAATCGAAAGCTTCTGTGCTCTCAAAAAGTTTACAATGTTAGGTGTTTAATCCACACTATCTAGCCCACTTGAGCATCCGACCAGTCTGAATTTTAGGCTAGTATAAAATGATATGGAAATATGGATGGATCGGTGGAGATAAAATCCATACATCACGGTGGCCCCTCAGAGCCTCTGTCTATTCCCAGCTAGCGGCGACACTTCAAGGGGTACAAAACTCCCATCTTATACATGGTAGGTGGTGTGGGGCTTGAAAAGAACATAAAGAAATAAGAGACAAGAAGCATTTATTTCAACGATTTATCTACTATTTTGCTTGACCAAAAGAAGAAAAACAATAGAAAACAATGCGTATCTTGTTTCCACATTCTCACCTTATGCAAGAAACTCCCCAAATTAAAAACACCCCATCTCTAAATGCATTTTCACATTTACAGACACCGAAGAGGAGAGCACTTCTTAAAACAAGGTAAGTATTTTCAATTTCAGGTTTAGAGCTGTCCATAGGCCAAGCTGGACCAATGAGCTTTTGGGTCTAGCTTGGGTTCGAATACTAGGTATAACGGCCAGGACTAGCATAGTGGGGTTGGTTGGCTAAAGTAGCTTCTCCTACCCCAAAATCATATATCCTACATCAATAAACTCATTCTAGTTTGCAAGATACTACCGTTATGAGGTTCTGATCGTCTGATTGGGCCTTTTCTAATCCATCTTGGTCATGAAAGTGTTCATGACCCGCTCTACATCACATAAGTGCCAGGACTGAGCCTACAATTTAAACCCAATTAATAACTGGGATGGGCTGGGCTTTATACATGAGCCCATCAGCCTATCCTGAGTCTAGCTAGCCCGTTTAGAATTTCAAGGGCATTTTTCATATATAATCCATGATGGGGTACCCTCAACCAAAAGCCCAAATATTACACCCAAATAGGTAGCAGGAATCGGGCTTGGGAGACGCATAATCACTAAGGACCAGGGTCAGGCTTGTTTGTTTTGGCCCATCACAGGCCTGAGCTTGGCTCAAGCCTAAGTTCTTCTTTGCTGGCCAGGCTTCAACAGACCTCACAGCCTGACCCGTTGATATCCCCGGTCAGTGTTGAATGTATCCACAATGACCAGAGTTAGTGAGCTTGTACCATTGCTCTCAAAGAGAACCATTTCAGCAGTTTTAACCTCTTGAGTATGTTGCAAATCTTTTCTCATGAGGGTAAGGTTTGTTGAACTCCATGCGAACAAATATACTATATATTCAATTGCATAAAGAAGATCAATTTGAAATTTTCATGAGAGGATAATTGAAACTAGTTTTTCTTATTATCAAGAAAAATCTGAAATTGAAAATACTCACCTTGTTTGGAACAATGAGCCCTTTCAGTTTACTAGGGAGCTCTTGAGAATTAAAAATAAAAATAAAAAATGTTGGAATTTTTGGAACTTTCCATTGTAAAGCATCAGCTACAATTTCATGTAACTGGCACTAAATTCATCACAACCAGCTATCCATTAAACATTCGTTTCATCCTCTCTATTTACAAAACTCAGTTGCCAGCATTGTCTAACCATTTATTGACCCACAACCTGATTAATACATGCTGCCTAAAGGGCATGCAATAAAAATAGGGTAATGAAAGGGAAGATGCCAAGCAAGCTACTAAGCACAAAGCACCCGCACACATGAAGGGTGATACTCTGATAGTTGCTGCATGAAATAGCAGGCAACACACAGATCATATTCACCAACCTCAACCACCATTGACATGCCAACATAATCATGTCCAACATTGCATTTTAGCAAAGAGTGCATTTGATTGCAACAAATACCATGAACTTTCATGATTAATTAGTCTGTGTTTGGTAACAACAAGTATCATGAAGTTCCACGATATTTTTGTGGATTAATCAGTCTAATTTGGTGCATGATATGGAATATCATGATATTTTCTTACAACCAAACTCATCCTAATTCGGTGGAAAATATCATGATATTTTGTGCAACCAAACGCACCCTTAACAATTGTTTGTTGTTTGAGGAGGTAAATTTGCAGTGAGTCGAGGTCTCTATAGTGTACACTGCCCCCACAAACTTACTACACAGGTATGTTACCCACCTAATACAATTACACTGTTAAGATTCAAAACTCTACCTCATGATAGCGTAAACATGCTACAAGAGGAGAATTTTAAATATTTGATAACTTGCACATTTAACTTACTCCCTTCCCTTTCACAACATTGCATAAATACATACCTACTACACACTGTTAACAAACCTACAAAAGCATACTAAACATAGACGGCTCTGCTTTAGCTAATCCTAGCCCTGCTGGAGGTGGTGGCATCTGCCATGATCACCTCGGCAACCCAATCTTTGTTTTTGCTTGCAGTTATGGGGAAGCTTCTAGCAATACCACCGAGCTGCGGGCTGTTCTGGATGGTATGAAACTTTGCCTGGATCTTGGGCTCTCCAATGTCCTCATCCAATCTGACTCTAGATGTGTGGTCTCATGCCTCTCGAGGGCTTCTGCATCTTCCTGGAAGTGGACCTATTGGCTGGCCAAGATCAAGAAGCTTTCGTCTCAAGGGAACTTTCCGATAGCTCAAGTGTATAGAGAAGCCAATAGCCGGGCTGATGGATTGGCCAAGATAGGTAGCAGGGACCAATCTTCTCACCGTTTTCATTATCTTTCCTCCCTTCCCCACTTAATTAGGGAGCAGGTGCTCTTAGATAAATCAGGATTAGGATACGTAAGAGAAGTCTCCACTTCTCACACTGTATAGCATATGATAGGTAGTCCAGTCATTTGTCCCTGGATTTCCCCTGCCCGAAATAGTCTTTTTGTAATCTTGGCCGATTATGAAATGAAGCAAGCTGTTTCTTAAAAAAAAAACCTACAAAAGCATACTAGGAAGGTCCCAATGGCAAACCCAAGCTTTTCTATCTCTATGTGATAAGTTGAGATAGGGCACACATTTGCTTTTCCCATTGCACACATGCACGTCAATCTAGACTTCGTGGAACCTTTGTTGGAATGTTGGTCCCAAAGTGGTCAGGTGATCGTAGCCATCAAAGTTATCCTTTTTTGTGTCTGTCGAGGAATCAATGGAGCCAAATTGGACGGCTTGGATTGACATATGTTAAACCACAAAAGACTTTGTGGAAATTGTAATTTACATATTTCATTTACAAAAATAGGAATATATAGAAGAGATAAGAGATAAGTGATAGATTTATAGAAATTTGTAGAGATATTAACCGATACACGTGTTTCCAACTTACTAATTATCTATAGTAAATGTTATACTTTAATGTTTTTTCTAAAATTTAATGCACTCTAAGCGGAGTAACTTAATTTTGAAGGTACCATGAACATTTATTCAAAAGCAAAAATAAAAAAATAAAAAATTCAGTTGTAATGCCACACGATAATGATAAGTTGTACGAGAAAAGCTAACATTTTTTATATCTTCTGGGGTATAAATCATTGGAACTTCTAATAACTTGTGGATGATCTTTAGTACCACTTCTGATGGGTGGGATTTCAACCATTGTTCTTCCGATGGATACATACTCTTGGTGTTTTGAGTTTAGCGATTGTTGAAAGTTTAACCATTGCTCTTCCTATTACCCTATATGTATTGTCGGAAGATGTCTTAAATCTTCTTGACTTTTTTTTGCGCTACTTGACCGGTTGAGAGTATGGCTCGACGGATCAACGGTCCACTTGACCGGTCGAGGCTCGCTTGACTCGACGTCCAACGGCTATTGTTTTTTATTCTTCTGCACTGCTCGACCAGTCAAGGGTCCTCTCGACAGGTAGCCCGAGTGTGAGAGTCTTCGGTGGTCACTTTGAGCTCCAGAGGCAGATTGTGTAGTTGCTTGGTGGCTGTTGTGTCTTCCTATTTCTGCAGAGATGCTGCTTTTCTTCTGCTCGCCCAGTCAGGACTTGAGTGTGGTGGCTGGTTTTGTGATGGCAGTTTTGGGTATGGATAGGTTGGATTCGACTTACAAGAGACTGGAGTTCCCATCACAACCCCTGTCACCACCAATTCTAGTAAAGTCGTGATCATGACTCGATCCCATGAAGAGGGCAACATCTAATCATGCAACATCCTTTTCAAAGAAAGATTCTGGAGCCATGCCAAAGTAGTCTTACTTATCAGTCTCCTAATCCCCGGATTGTGGGCATCCTCGGTTTGGTTGTTGAGATTTATGCACTACCAAACCTTAACATGAACATGAAGTTTGACATTGAGGCAACAGTAACAAGTTCTTCACCACCTGATGCTTTAGGGGGCGTTTAATGCATAGAATTAGATGGGATTAAGGGGGATGGAATTGACAATACCACCAATTAAATCCCACGCAGTGTTTGTTTTACCATGTATATCTGCATCGAAAAATGAGTGATGTATTGTGGAAGATTACAAAGAATTCTACAAAATTGTAGCAGTCTTTTCAAATCCATTTGAAAATTACATTTGAAATTTTAAATGTAGTATGTCATCCTGCCCATGCTCTATGACAATCCAACTAAGCAGCACATTGATGTCATCAAGCTCTGTGGGTCCCACCATGATATATGGAATATATCCAAACCATTCATCCATTTTTCAATATCATTTTAGGACATGAGCCAAAAAATTAGGCAGATCGAACGCTCACATGGACCACACCACATAAAGCAATGCGGATTGAATGCCTATGGTTAAAAAGTTCTTGAGGATCACAGAAGTTTTGGATCAAGTTGATATTTGTGTTTTCCCTTCGTCCAAGTCTCTATCTAATCTTATGAACATGTTTGATAGTTAAAAATACATCACGGTGGGCCCTAAGAAGGTTTCAATTGTCAACGTCATTATCTCCACTACTTTCTAGTGTGATCCATGTAAGCTTTTGATTTTTTTTATTTTTTAACCCATGCCATAAAACGATCACAAAAAATGGATGGAGGTGTGAATATAATACATATATCATAGTGTGGTCCAAATAACTTGTTGAAATCAATACAATAGAAAAGCATGCGACATTTCCAAACAGTGTCAGCAAGTGGACGGTGAGATTTGCTAATCTCATCTATCAATCCAAACATAATTTCAGATGAATCCTAGGATTTAACTTTTCAATCTTTACAATCCAAATATAATATACAGTATTTACAAGACCATGGGATTTGCAGACAAACCATGACACCATGTCATCATTACAAAATATCAATTGCATCCCACTTAATGCCACTTAATTCCATGCGCCAAACACCCCCTTAACATCAATAATGCATGAAGCTCCTATACCCTTGAATTCTAGATCACAAGGTTTTCATTATCCGTTTAATGTAAAATTTTATATCATGCCTATATAACATAAATTAACCATATATACAAAATTTCAACCCTTAGATCATTATAAAAATGGCCTAATTGATAAATCAATACCTTAATCATTGATTTTGGTGTTCAATGAGTGAGGAAAGCCCATGGATAGTCATAGTAAGATATTTTTCTTCATATGAACGACTTGGATTGCCTATCATATGAACCAAGTGTGAAATATGAAGACAGCCACCTTGGTAGGCCTAGTAGATGTTTTAGGCTTAGCAACTCTTCCTAAATATGCAGCTTTCGATTGACTCACTTTACACGATCAATCGCAATTCAAATTTGGACTATTCTGTAGCTTTATATGACTATGAGATCATATAAAATTTAGACCTCGATCTATTATCCTACACCGTTGAATGATAACCGCTTTGACTCCAATTCCTTCCTTTTAATACAAAAGGTGAAATTTCGTATTTAGACATTTTCTACCATTGATCAACCACCAACTTTTGTTCAACCATTTATCTTTCCTAATTACACATTTCTCTCAAATTAGGCCATAATAATTAAACGTGGAGTGCTAATTGGTATTAGGTATGTTTTGTCACCCGAGAATTTTCATAATAATCCAACTTAAATTTCGAATCACTAAGAAAATTATGTACTTAACTCTATTTGACGACCCTGTCATCATGAACAAATTAGATTTAAAGAAAGATTGCTAGAAGAGATAAATTAGAGAAACCAATATCCAATATCCCCATTACATTTTAAACACGTCCTTAAGGCTAGACTTAATTGAGAGTTTTACAACTCAACCTCTTGAAATGGCTAGGAATGTCTATCGTAGATAATGTTTTAGAATTTGTTGCATTGAAACTTACCACAAATCAATGACTTGTTTTTACCTATTAAAACTAAGAACCAGTGATTTATTAATGATTGGTTGGGTTTCCATCACAAACAAATGCTGGAAGCCATGCAAACCATTAGCCAATGGTCAGCCGACCGTACAATCATTCCAAGCTCTGGCGGCAGGTACCACTCCCAGAGGAATGTTGCACGACCCCAGGGTTCGTGATCAACGAGCAGCACATGAAAATTAGGACTGCGTGATCGACCAAACCACTGCTGATCAATGTCCTTCACGACTTGAAAAGTCTCACTCGGTCCTAATCAGCCCACCAGTGAGCCCTCTTCCCCGCATTTGTCACAACCAAGAAAAGAATACATGACAAAGCGTGCAATCACACAATCCATGAGACACAAGAAGCATGAAAGGTAATCATGAAAATCATAATAAAAGTTGCAAACATGGTTGAGTTCCATAGACACCGAGTACAAATTACATAAATGATAAAAGCAAAAATATATGGGATGATTATCCCTTGCCATTCAACCTTTAATTTACCTTAATCCAGAGCTTGACCTTGGAGATAATGCAGCCCACTGAAGCTAATTTTCCTTGCTGTAATTTCTTTCCTACCATAATTCCCACGAACTAAAGTGTGGAATGATTCGTTTTCCCACCCCACATCCAGGGGGATATCTTCCTTGACAAGGAGGCCGTCACGTTCAGCATCTTATCTCAAATCCCACCCCACATCCAAGGGGACATCTTCCTTGACAAGGTGGGGCTGGAGAATATCAGGAAAACTTAATTTTGGGGGTTTCGTTTTGTCGTTTTCTGTCTTCGTCTCCTAATTTAGGGTGCTTTTAGTGTAGCAGAGATATATGATAGGCGAGGGTTGTTTTTCTATCCCCACCCAAAAATCTCATGTACAGCATTGATCCCATGTTAATAAAATTTATATATTCAGTTAAAAAAAAGTGGAATGATTCACCTAACATTTTGAAGCATGATAATTTACTATATAAGTTAATCCAAAAGCCACACACAATAACAGATCCAATCCAAAAGCCCAACACAAAAGATCACAAGAGACTACATATATATTACTTTGACAACATGTTAAATTATAAAAGATTACATGGAAACCATAATTTATTTATTTCATTAACAATAAGAGAAACGTACAGAAGATATATATAAGACACCAGAAATCTTAACAAACACACATCAATCCATCCAAATAGCTATCTATGATAATTATCAGCTATCTATGATAATTATCATGTACTCAAATTAATAACATACATTATAGCAACAATACCATGGATGGAAATGACATGATTCAAGAATGTTGCTGAGTCGCCGTCTCAACATTGCTGCCGCTATTTCTCGTTAGTCGGTCCCTCCTCAGCCAATGACATGGAGTCTTCGAATTGATCATGGAGACAACGCATAGTTTCAACTCTAGGCATCCCCCCCCAACTCTTTTCTACTTGAGTTTTATATCAATCATTCATTGACTCATGTCATAATATGAGCTGACAAAATAGATGGATGGAGAGAATTTCTCGCCAACATCACAGTAGGCCCACCAAGCTGTGGTAGGCAATCCAGATCTTCACCCAACACAGTAGCCCTGATTGGGTAAGATTTTATTAGGCTAATTTTTAACCCTAAGGGGTGGCTTGGGTGGATCCCCAAGATAGGTGGGATCCCTGACTGTTTAAAATTTCTGAGTGCAGTTGTATCACCTGTGATCACTCCTTACCAATGTGAAAGCTTTTCTCTAAAAGAAATGGTTAGGTAAAATGTCCTTTTAGGGGAGTCATTTGTTTAGCTCCGGATTAGGTGGAAAGTCCTTTTAAGGTGGTCATTTGTTTAGCACTGTCGCCCACTCAGCAATCAGGATAAAAACCTAAATCCAACGTTCTACGACTAAGCAGGTCTCCACAAGCCATAACGAGTAAGACTCGAGTGCTCATATGCTGGAAAAACACTTTTTTGATACTCAGATCAAGGGATCCCGTGCCCATGTGTTGCCGGTGTGGGTTTTTAGGGTATGAGTGTGTTTAAAATTTAAAAATTAAAATTTAAAAAAAAAAAACAAAAAAATAATAATAAATAAAGAAATAAAACTGAAGAAGCCATAACAACCACATAGTACGCGCAAACCTCATGCGCGCCTGATTATTGGCATTGCAGCAACCTTATTTAATGATGGGTTTTAGTCAGACTCCCCTTTCGTGGGTTCAAGATATGAAAAGACATGGTGGCTGTGGATGCACGGAATTTTCGTGCCCCAATGTTGGAAGCGGATTGGCTGATGTAGTGACGTCATCAAGTTCTGCCGGTCCATAATGAAGTATGTGTTATATCCAAACCTTCCTTTCATTTGGCAAGATCCTTTTAAGGCTTGTGCTGAAAAGTAAGAAAGATCCAAATATCGAGTGGACCACGGTGAAAAAAGAAGTGGGGGATTGAACGTCTACCATTGAAACTCTTTTGGGGTCACAGAAGTTTTGGATTAATATAATATTTTTTTTCCTCTTAATTAGGTCTTTGTGACCTTATGAACAGATTGGATGGAAAATAAAGTTTATGGTGGGCCCTATGAATGTTTTAACAGTGAAAATCATTCTCCTGCTACTATTTGTGATGTCGTCCAGTTGAGCTTGGATATGATTCATTTTTTATCTCATGCTCTAAAATTATCTCGAAAAATGTATGAACAGTATTGATATAATAAATACATCTTTTTGGGCCATGTAACTTTGATGTCCTTTGAACCGTTCGTACAACTTGATGCTCGAGGAGCGTCAGCGGTCGTCTTCGCACGGCACGTACCCACACCAGCTATATCTCTGGTGTGTGGTACACCAACCAATCTGCTTCACTCCATATCATATAGCACATGTGTATGATCATCGGGACCATACGTTCCACTCTTTCTGCCACTGATTGGCCACTAAGAAAACAATTGATTTGATCAGATTATACTAACCATTCAATCAACTATTCAGCTATTCAACGTGAAGGGTCCTTGCTCTTGCTCGGGTGGTAGACTCTCAGGTACTATTCAACGTGAAGGACCCTTCATGGTAGGTTCAATCTAATCACCGTTCCAGATCCTGTTAGTATGTCTCAGTTGGATGACTTTGGATCAATGGTCCTCCAGTTTCTGTATTCATGATCAACGTGTTGAGAATTTTGGTTTAAATAATAGTTTTCAAATTTTAAATGAAATTTTATTTTATTTTTGGTTTTTCCTTTCAAAATATTTATTAAATCAGAATTTTGGTTTAAATAATAGTTTTCAAATTTTAAATGAAATTTTATTTTATTTTTGGTTTTTCCTTTCAAAATATTTATTAAAAAAAAAAGTTTATAAGATAATTAGCAGTGTTTAGTCAGTGAGAACTGTGCTACGCGCTGGCTTGGGCCGGTGAGGGCAGAAGAAAACATACCACACCATTAAGCAATTAGGCTAGTTGGTGGAGGTAACCTTAGTGGAGGAATGGGTCAGAGCATTGATTCGTAACACAGCAGAACTTTTATTTTATGAAAAACTCATAAAACCGTGGTGGAATCTTTTAGAACTATGGCTCTCTCTCTCTTTAAAGGAAAAATCTACATGAAATTCTTACAAAAAACCTAAACTCATAAGAACAGCCATAATAGGGAGACATGTATGTGAAGGAGAAATTCACAGGTAAATTTCATTGCCTTCCTTTATTTTTCATATTTTCCTAGCAAAAATAGTCCATGATAAAAACAATGAGCAAAGCGGATTAATCTTACAGTTATTCACTTCTTATCCTCAGCCGACTCGTTTCCTTCTCGAGCGGTTCTTCGTAAACTAAAGAATTCCTCAGCATTGAAATATTTTTTAGCTCGGTTAATTACATTTGGGGGGGGAGGGGGGGGGGGGGGGGGTTTACCAATAGAAAAGAAGAACTTTCCGCATTTAAGGTCGGCTACCATAGTGGCGAGAGCTATCTACTCGGAATAATCGTCGACCTGGACAACTTCAGTGTTAAAACGAATGACGTAGTCTTTTAGCAGCTCATCCTCCTTCTAAGTGATTACGAAAATATAAGTTGATGACTTTCTTTTGTCTTTTCCTCTGATAAATTTAGTGATAAAGGTCTTGCTGAGCTGCACGAACGAACTGATAGATTACAGTTTTAATTGTCGAAACCATTTCCGTGCAATCCCCGACAAAGTTAGGGAGAAGACTTGACATATAATCGAGCTTGACGCGTCGTGAAGCTCCATCCATGCCTTGAACGATTACAAATGATCGACTGGGTCGCCAGACTTGGAGTAGGTGGCGATTTGCGGCATTCAAAATTTGGGCAGGAGTTAAGCTCCCATTATATCGTCGGTAAATAGCAGCTCGGTCTCCTTCAATATGCCCTCGATGGAGGTCAATATTTGGGTGTGGTATGCTTAGTGGATATCGTCGATCTGACCTCACAATTTCTTGAGTTCTACCTTCTATGGGCCATGGTTCTTTGCTGCCACCTCGTGAGCCTTTTTCCATGCCTTTTCTTCTCCAATGTGTGACCCAAATTAGCGTCGATGGGCGTGAGAGGGCGCATGGCGTAACTACCCAAGATGTCGTTTGGTTCTCTGCGAGTCGACCAGTTCTTGAGGTGGTGCAGAGACCTCGATGGCAACTTGTGGATCTACCCCCTAGTCGAGAGGTGGGTTTTATCTCTCCAAGATTTGTATTATTGGTTAATGTTACCGGTCAATGCTTCAACTTAGTGTTCTAGAGAGATGAACCAACCTCCTCGATTTCAAAACCATTGCGCATGGCCTGCGAATACAGAATCAACTTGAAGTTGTGAAGGCGAGTGTTGATGGTCCACAAACTGCTCAGCTAGTGGGGGAGCAGATATTGCAATCACAGCCTGGGCCCTCTTCCTGCTTTTCGCCATTGTAGAATCATTGTAGAAGATGAGAATGGCATTGATGTCGTTCCCATAGACGGTGCCAAATTATTGATGTAAAAATTCGGTCGATCCTTCCTCACCTCCTGCTAGCCGGAATACCTGTAATTTAATGGAAAATAAGGAAAAACATCGGTGGTGCCGGTTTAGGTCGAGAGCTCTCTGATGCCTAAGTCAAGGTAGGTCTGCAAAAAGTGCAGAAGAATCGGGATATTTATTGTGTATACCTCTACTCATGGCAGCGAGTGTATTTATAGGCTTTTGGGGGCGAGGGCATATATAGCAATGCCTCTTAGATGGTGATTGCGTATTATGGAAGAGATCTTCTTCCAAATGCGTCATGGTTATCTCCATGATATCTACGATGAAGATGTCGGGAAGATCTTATCTCAATATATTCTAAGTATATTGGTATTCCAAGCCGGTGGTCGATATCCGAGGCAAGATCGGTACCCGAGGCCGAGGTCGGTATTCGAGGCCAACCTTCGAAGTCAAAGTCTTTGGTCAAGGCCGAGGTCGGTATCCGATGCTGAGGTGATTTTTTGGCCCTTAAGTAATTCGTAGTCTTCGAGTATGTACATTTGGTCTATCCATTTTTACCCATAACACTAAACATGTAAACATAGCAATTATTGATATCATATATCATTTGTTCCTCTTAAAGAGAGATGTATCTAACTGACTATGTCGATACATAGACATTGAGCATACATTACATACATCTATCGTGATTGCAAGCATACCTTGTGACTTGAGTTCTTACGGGATCTCCCTAAATGGTTACTCCTAATAGATTCGTTGTCAGATGCCCATGATAGTAGAAGCCTACTCATGGAGTAGATGTATAATTACCGATGCCTACTTAGGTGGATATTTGATGGGTAAAGATTACTCATGCCTACCTACGGTGGATGTCTGAACGGTATAATTTTTGAGCTGATGAATATCTAACCCAAGCAAGTAAACCATCATCTCACTTGACATGCATCTCATGACATCTCTGCATCTATGCTCATGCTACGTACATATCTATTTATTTTGTTTTTAATATCTTATATTGTGCCATATATGAACCATGCTATATTCACTCATTGACCTAGCCAGCTAATATTGTCGATTGACAACCATATAGAAGCAAATAAGAATGGAAATTCTAGTCAATTGTGGGCAAGTGAGGTTGGGCTAGAAGATGATGCTTAAAATAAATGACCGTATTTGGCGGAGGACAAGATTGCCGCATTAGACACTTGATTCATTATTGCTATTGATTCATTAAGATATTTAATATCATTCTCTTTATTTATTATTATTTGGAGTAAATTTGAGAAATGTTTATAGTATGACTTTGTCAAGGCATGATTGATTATTTTAGTTAAATAAGGTCCTAAATGGGTGGGTACAGACTACTTTTGACCATTTATTATATGACTGTAAACACCATGGATTGAGAATTAATTTTAAAAAAAAAAAAAAAATTTGCGAAATCAAGTGAGTATATAAATGCTTACATGGTGACAATATAAAATGCATTTAATTGTGTCTCAAAATAACTCACTGATATTGGGAATGATGTACACTTAGTGTACAAGTCATGGACAGTAATTCGAGTACGAGGGTGCACACTCTCTATCCAAAGTGTGAGACCTGACAGGAATGGCCACCGTTGAAACATTAGTGGCCACAAAAGTTCTGTATCGAGTTAATATTTTTCAATTTTTAATTCATCCAAACGTAACCTTACGCACAGTTTAGATGGCATATAAACAACAAGGCGAACATCAAAAAGGTTTCAACTCTAGGCATTTCCTTCCCTACTCTTTTCCTCTTGACTTTCAGATCCACCTCATTTATGGACTCATGTTATTATATGAGCTGACAAAACGGATGGATGGAGAGGATTTCTCACAACATCACGGTAGGCCCACCACGCTTTTAGATCACAGAAACTTACTCCGCACAGGTGTGGTAGTCAATTCAGATATTCACCCAACCACGGTGCAGCCCTGACCTGGAAAGATTTGATTGGGCTAATTTTTAAAAGGTGAGTGACTTTGGTGGATCCGCAAAGTGGATGGGATCCCTGACCTGCTTAAAATTTATGAGGGTAGGTGAATCATCTGTCACTCTCTACCAGAGTGTGAAAGCTTTTCTCTAAAAGAAATGGTCAGGTAAAATGTCGTTTTAAGCAGTCATTTGTTTAGCTCTTGGTTGGGTGGAAAGTCCTCATAAGGTGGTCATTTGCTAGCAATCTCTGGCCCACTCAGCCATCAGGACAAAAAACCAAAACCAACTTGCTACGACTGGGCACATCTCCACAAGCCGTAACAACTAAGACTCATTTAGATAATGAAATCATGGGATCCAGTGCCCATGTGGTGTAGGTGTGTAGGGTATGAATGTATTAAAAAAATAAAAATAAAAAATAAAAAAATAATAATAACAGTAAAAACAAACCTAACAAGCCATAATAATTACCTAATACGCGCAAACCTCGTACACACCTGAGTATTGGCATTGTAGTAACGGAAACGGATTGACTGCTACCCCTGCCATCAGCCCGGTGGCTGGTGGTCGGTGCTCTTTGGGCCTCACCATGATGTATGTGTTTCATCCATTCCGTTCATCCATTTTTAAAGATCATTCTAGGCTTGATTCTAAAAATGAGAGGGATATAAATCTCAGGTGAACCAGGTGAACCACATCACAAGAAAACAATAGTAATTGGATATCCGCCGTTAAAATCCTCCTAAGGCCCACTGTACTGTTTATTTGACGTCCAATCTGTTGATTAGGTTATAGAGACAGACCCAAATGAAGGGAAAATACAAAGATCAGCTTGATCCAAAACTTTTATGGCCCCTAAAAAGTTTTCAATGGTTGACGTTCATTCAAAATTGTTTCCTATAATGTGGTCCACTTGAGATTGGTATGTAACTCATTATTGGTATCATAGCATAAAATGATATATAAAATATATGGACAGCATGGATGAAACACATATATCATGGTGGGGCCCACGGAGTAATGATTGTATATCCCACCTTTTACACGCTGTCTTTTCTATGCACTCCCAAATTAAACCATTATGTATGGACATACTATTTGCAGACAAAAATACCATTGCATTTTGTGGCACTACGAAACATATGGCTACCAATTATAACAGTAGTCATTGAAAAACATGAAATTTGTCGAGACAAGTAGAGTTGGGCAACGGACCGAGTTAGATTGAATTGGGTCTAATTCGATTCGGTCCAAAATCTACATAGGCTAACCCGAACTCGATCTGATCCGAGACTGAGTCCAGGACATCTGAATTGAACCGATCCGATATACAATTGGCCTGACCCGAACCAAGTCTGACTCGGTCAGGGAAACCGAGTCGAATCAAGTTTGGTACGGTTCGGATCAGGTTGGGTCTATGGGTCAAACAATGAGGCATGTATTATATCCAAACCATCCATCCATTTGGAGAGTTCATTGTAAGGCTTGAGTCGAAAAATAAGACAAATCTGCAAAAAACAGTGGGGGATTGAACGATTACCATTGAAATCCTTTTGGAGATCACAGGAGTTTCGGATTAATATGAAATTTGTTTTTCTTCTTCATCCATGTATTTAACCTTATTAACAGATTAGATGAAAATAAACGTTATGGTGGGCCCTACGAATTTTTTAGCAATGAAAATCATTATCATCGCTGCTATTTTCGGTGTGGTCCATTTGAGCTTCATATATGATTCAATTTTTTTTTCAAGTATTCTAAAAGGATCATGAAAAATGGATAAACGGTATGGATATAATAAATACATCATTGTGGGGCCCATATAATTTTGATCTCATTTGAGTCGTTCATACAACTCGGAGCCACGTCTCCACTCGTCTTTGTACGACACGTATCTACACCAGCTGTAAAAGTTGTTGTGTTGATGCGCCTGCACAACACGTATCTACACCAGTTGCACATCTCTGCTCTTATCGTACAAAGTAAACTCAGTTGGGCCCACCATGAATGTATGTGGTTTTTCCACGCCATCCATCCGATTTTACACCTCATTTAAGGGCTTGGGCTCAAAATTGAAGCATATAAAAGGCTCAAGTGTATCATACCACAAGAAACCGTGGGAATAATGATTTCCACAGTTGAAACCCTGCTAGGCCGCACAATGATGTTTATTTGTCATCTAACTTATTCATAAGATCATACCGACATGGATGAAGGGAAAATAAAAATATAAGCTTGATCCAAAAATTCCGTGGCCCCAAGAATTTTTCAATGGTAAACTTTCAATTCACACTGTTTCCCGAGGTGTGTGGATCATTTGAGAATTGGATATGCTTCATTTTTTGACTTTAACTAAAATTATCTTATAAAATGGATGGAAGGAGTGGATCAAATGTATAAATCACGGTGGACCCCACAGAATTTACTCAGCACGCCATGGAGTTATTCCATGTTACCTTATAATAATATTATTATAATTTTAAGGGACAATCGCTGTCACATACAATGATTATATTTTTTTAATCCCATCCCCAAAACACCCCCAGAACATCTCTGATAGTTTCGAACGGGTGGATGCGTGTACAGGGGATGGTCCAACAATAAACGGGCGAAAGATTATCCGAAGTCAACGCTTGATCGGCGCCAACCGTTGTAAATTTGGGAAATCACAGTGTACTATGCTTGATAATGTGCATAGTGTGATGTCGTGCTTCACTGTACATATAGGACCCCTAGTTTCGTTATCCTAACCGTTGATCTGAACTAATCAAAAGCTGAAAGGTGATTCCATATTTTTATAAAAAAAGATCACGATTAGATGACTCTAACTCATAGATCATTAGAGAAAATCACAACAACGATCCAAAGTAACATTCACAGATGCAATGGATTGAATCATTCCAATATGGGAATTTTTAGAACTACCAATATGAATATTGTGGCCAATTATATATCAACGGTCTGGATCAGCTAAAGATGAATCCCAATTGTGCAAAATGGATGCATTAAGAGTCAAGACTGTACCTATTTCCTGTTTTCGCTTAAGACCCTCCCTATTCATTGACTTCACTGGATAAGGTTGCGTCCGCCGGTGCCATCCGGACCGGAATCCCTCCGCAACAGTCAGTAAAAGACCCAAGCTATTTGGGCCCACCATGTTTTATATGTGAAATCCACTTCGTTCATCAGGTGGGATCCTGAATGTTAGAATCTGGGGCCAAAAATAAGCCATATCCACAATATATGTGGGCCACACCAGAGGGAACAATGGGACGCGAAGGTTCTGGTGGGGACCACCATGGTGTGTATCTTTCATCAAATCCGTTCATCAGGTGTGCACTCACAAGATAAAGGAATAGGAAAAAAATTTTGGACGAATCCAAAACTCAGGTGGGCTACACCATATGAATTCAAAGATTTTAGGCACTATTTTACATTATTCCCATTGGAGTGGCCCATCTGAGTTTTATATTAGGATTATCTGTTGCATGTACGTGAACGATAAGGGATATCCTGATGGACGGATTGGATTACACATATGAAACATGGTGGGTCCCACGGAACTTGGGTGCTTAAAACAGGTGGGTGTCTATGTTTGAGAGAGAGAGAGAGAGAGAGAGAGAGAGAGAGAGAGAGAGTTGTAGAATGGATAGGAAGCTGTACGAAGCAGCGATGTCGGGGAACGTGAGTTCCTTGCTTGAATCTCTTCAAGAAGATACAGCAATTCTCGATAGAGTTGTAGCTTCTAATATCACTGAGACTCCTCTGCATGTAGCAGCTTTGCTTGGGAAAATCCATTTTGCAAGAGAGCTACTAAGTCGAAAGCCAAAACTCGCCTGGCAAAGGAATTCACAAGGACTTACGCCTCTACACCTCGCATCGGCGAAAGGGGATGTTGAAATGGTAAAAGAAATATTACCATTTGTATCTGATATTTCTTTGGACCGCGATCGAGAGGGAAGGACTCCTCTCCATGCGGCCGCAATGAAAGGCCAAGTAGAAGTCTTGAATGAGTTCATACGAATTAAGCCCCACTCAGTTCGGGACCTGACGGGTCGAGGAGAGACTGTGCTGCACCTCTGCGTGAAACATGACCAACTCGAGGTATTGAAGATGTTGGTAGGATCAGTTGCAGATGAAGAGTTGGTGAATCAAAAGGATGAGAATGGAAACACCTTACTCCACCTCTCCACAGCCATGAAGCATATTCCTGTACAATTTCTCTCTCTCTCTCTCTCTCTCTCTCTCTCTCTCTCTCTCTCTCTCTCTCTCTCTCTCTCTCTCTCTCTCTCTCTCTCTCGTGAGTCCACTTCAGTGGGTCAGACCCAATCCCTTTGGTACCATGGATCACCCACCTCGACTTGTGCATTGGGCTGACTCAACCCGAAGTCGAGTCCGGATCAATGCAAATTCAGTGGATCTTGTTAGGAACCATGGAAGCACATAGAAACAAATCAAGCGAAGTACACACAATCACCTAACCAATTCCAAATAAGAACAATCTAAATTTTATGTGGAAAAACTCTTGCGAAAAAAAACCACCACACAAAGCAACGAGCAATGCACTATGAAAGCAGAAATTACACGAGATTGAGTATTACCGGTTTGAAAAAGCCTTGAATCCACTTCACAAGCTGTAGGTATACCCTTAAAATCTTTAAAAAATTAAAAAACTCTAGAACACACCTATACTTCCAAAATCCCGATTACACTGTAAGAACTCTATTTAGTGGGCCTCACTGATCAACGGTATAGATTGTCATACAGTTGAACTGGATGATTGAGTAGACCAGTGGGCCCCACTTCAGGTGATACGCTGCGCAGTCTATCTACGCAGCTCTGTGTACTGGGGCTGGAATGCTATAGCTATCTTACGCAGATAGCAGTTTGAGTTGAACTGGGATACTACAATGTGGAGCGTGGGAGGGAGAGTTTTGATGGGTTTCAAACTCTCTCCACAGTTTCTATAAAAGAGAGCTGGGTCCCCGATCCTACACCACGGCAAAATTCGAGTCTCATCTACTGTATTGCAGAAAGGGTGTGAAGGAGAGGAAGATCCTAAGCTCTACAGGAATTCTGATTTTATTATCCTGCTTACATGGCAGCATCTCAGCTCGGTAAGCTATCCGACTCCTGATCGCCATGTCTCATGCACAGACAAATCCGTGGGCCTATTCCGCATGTAGATTAAGTCCAACATACACCCAATATAAAGTATCACAACTGGAATAAGAAATAAATCATGCACTTACGCAACTCTAAGTGCGCATTCGATGGGACTTCGATGGCATCAACCGCCCATCGAGGATCTGTCGTTGGCATCAAACTTACTTCGATAACATCGAGTAGCAACACTAAAACTTTCCAGCAACCAACATAGAATTTTCTTAGTTTTTCTGATGGGATCGAGCATCTATATGGTATCAAGTGGTCTGTCAATGGCATGGATAGACCCTGAGCGTTGCTCACAGATTTAAGACATCAATAACAATTTTCACCATGCATGTCTTCATCTTCATTCAGCATAGCTCTTTATCTTCATCTCTAATTCCCCATGCATCATAACTCTAACATCGTTTCTTGTGCATAATCCGTCTTTTATTTACGCCTTCGCTAAGCTCGGAGAAGTTAGAGAGAACTTGAACTTCTCTGTGAGAACCACCTTTATAAGCATGTCAGATAGATTCATGCTCATGTGAATCTTCTCCAGAGTCATGCCTCCTTCATCAAGCATCAGTTAGATAAAATGGTGATACACATCGATATGTTTAGTACATGACTGATATACAGCATTCTTAGCTAACTTGATCGTGTTTTCGCTGTCACAATTGACTGACATAGCCTCCTGCTGAAGCTCCAACTGATTTATCATTCCTCTCAACCAAACTTCTTCCTTAAATGCTTCTGTTACTACCATATACTTAACTTCAGTGGTGGAAATTAGTCATAACAAACTGAAGCTTCGACATTCAACTAATCGTTTTATCCGCTAGTACAAACGATTAACTAAAAGTTGACCTTCTATTATCCATATTGCCCGTGTAATTAGAATTCACATAGCTTATTAACTTGTTCCTTGATTTTTCAAATGATAAGATGTAGTCCTGCGTACCTCAAATATATCGAAGTAAACATTTCATTGCCTCTCAGTGTTGTTTGTTGGGGGTTAGACATGTATCTGCTAACAACACTCACCACATATGAAATATCTATTCTTCCACAAACCATACCATACATCAAGCTGCTAACTATGCTCGAATAAGGGACACATGGCATATCCTGTTTTTCTTCATCTGTTTTAGGACACCATTTTGAAGAAAGCTTAAAATGATCTGCATAGGGAATGCAAACCAGCTTTACCTTGTCCATCACATACTTCTTCAATACCTTCTGAAGGTATTCTATCTACTATAACCATAGTATGCTCCCTTTTCTGTCTATGTGTATGTCAATGTCGAGAACCCTCTTTGCAGCCCCTAAATCTTTCATCTCAAATGTCTCTAATAATTGAATCTTCAGTATGTTAATCTCAGACATGCTTAACTGGCGATAAGCATGTCATCAACATACAACATCAAGATAATGAACTTCACATCAGTTAGTATCTTGTAATAGATACAATGATCATACTTAATCGTGATAAACTTCTGACTCACCATGAAAGAATCGAATTTCATGTACCATTGTCTAGGTGACTGTTTCAGGTCGTACAACGACTTCTTTAACCTGCAAACCTTATTTTTTACCCCTTGTATTTTGAAACCTTTTATTTTTCTTCATGAAAATATGCTCTTTTAATTCCTCATCAAGAAAAGCAATCTTTACATCGATCTGTTCCAGCTTGAGATTGTATTGGGTAACCAGCGTAAATGCGAATCTGATTGATACTTATTTTACTATCAGGGCAAATATCTCAATGAAGTCCATACCTTCTCTCTAAGCATATCCCTTCACTACCAATCTTGCCTTGTACCTATTATTTGTCTTCTTGAAGATCCACTTGCACCCGATCGCTTTACTGCCGATGGGAAGCTCTAACAAGTCCCACGTCTCATTCTTGTACAAGGAATCTATCCCATCATCCATTGCTGCTTTTCACTTTTTGGCATCTGTCTCATCAAGAACCTCCTGAAAAGTAAATGAATCTGCATCAATTGTAATGAGGACAAATACAACATTTGATTTATCCATGTATCTCACCGGTAATCTACAATCTCGTAGTGGATTCCTTCTCACGAGTGATTACTCCACCTGCTCGTATACCTCTGTCTGCATCTCAGTATCAACTTGTGTCTCATCTCTATCTAACTGAACGTCTACTACCAACTTTTTGGATTCCTTGTGCTCATTCTTATAAAATACGGATCCTTCGTCGAGTTTGACTTCACGACTAAGGATGATTTTTCATGTGACCCTGTCATACAGTCTATACCCATTCACACAATTACCATAGTTGACACATATGCACTTGTTCCCCTTTGGTCCAACTTATCTCTCAACTAACAGCATGTGAGAGTAAGCATCGCAACCAAATACACGCAGTCCTCAATAGTCTACATGCTGACCACTCCACACTTTATCTGAAATTTTACAATCAATAGTTATAAAAGAGGATTAATTCACTAAGTAACAAGCCATGTTAACGGCCTCTGTCCACAATTCATTTCCCAACCCAACATTACTCATCATGCATCGGGCCCTCTCTAAGAGAGTCTAATTCATCCGTTCAGCCACACCATTCTGCTCTGGTGTGTAGTGCATTGTGTTATGCCTCACGGTCTATTGTAACACCAATTGAATTCTCCAAAAGTGAATTCTCCATAATTATTTATCCTCAACACTTTCACCTTTCACCCTAACTATTTTTCTACAATCGCCTTCCACTGCTTAAAGTTCGTAAAAACATCGAATTTATTTATTATAAAATAAACCCACACTTTTCTAAACTAGTCGTCAACGAACGTGACAAATCATAACGATCCACCGCCAGAAATTATAGGCGATAACCCCTATACATCAAAATGCACATAATCAAAAGTCCCCTTACAAACATATTTCTCACACTTAAAAGATAATATTAATTGTTTACCATATATACAATGCTTGCATATATTAAAAATTAATGCTTTTAAAAACTAGAATTAAACATCAGTCAGAGAGTACCTACATGCCCCGCTTGCTCAAATGGCCCAAGAGTGCATGCCACATATATGCAAGCGTGGAATCTGCTACAAACATGAAATTCACTATAGACGTTGCAGGTCCACCCGATGAAGTACTCCCAATCTACCTGTAAAGGTTTCCATTCCTCTGTACCTTCATGACTATAAGTATCCCTTTTAAAACTTTAAGGCCACGATCAAAACTAGTGAATTTGACCCTATTGCCTCGAGTGCTCATAGAGATATCTGACTTTTCCTTAAATTAGGAACGTGCATCACTTCGTTCAAGATACGCTCTATGCCACAAACATATTGATACGCACTGATCCAACGCCTACCATATTACAAGCATTATCATTGCCCAAAAACACCTGGCCACTATCGCACTCACTAAAACTGGTGAACCAACTCCGATGAGGGATCATGTGGTACGAAGCCTTCGTATCAAAAATTCATTCTTCGTCGAAGTACCTGCATTTTGATGCAGGCAGCGCGTCACTACCATCACTGGATTTTGAAGTGTTAGCTTCCTTAGAAGAACTTTGTAATTTCTCTTTCTTAAGATTCTGACAATCCTTCTTCATGTGCTCAGTCATCTCAACAATTTCATCACTTCAACTTACCTTTACCCTTGCTATTACCCTTGGATTTGGACCTCGATCATAAAGGTTCACTATCTCATTAAGAATTTCTCCCCCTAGTAACTAGTGCATTTGTAGAAGTACCTATGTCACCATTTTTCTTCTCATTGCCTTCGACTGAATAGCTGAGATAACAATCTCAACACTATTAGTTATTTTATCGGTGCACAACGAGTCCATAAACGACTCATATGATGTTAGGAGAGAATTCAACAATATACATGCCTAATCTTCATCTTTCATCGTTTCCTCCACATCCAACAATTTGCAAATCAATTTGTTGAAGTTATTAATGTGAGCTTCAACGTCAGCCCCGTTACCATATTCAGATTGAACAATTGAAGCTTCAAGTACAAACGATTTTTAAGAGATTTCTTCCCATAGATATTCTCTAATTTCACTCATGCACTTGATGTCATTTTCTCTCTCATGATATTACAGAAGACCTCATCCGTTAAGCACAATTGGATAGAGGTTCTAGCTTTCTTATCCATCTTGTTTCATTCATCTTCTGTCATAAATTCCGATCGCTTTCTATGGAGAACTTTGTCTAATCTTTACTGAATTAGGATACCGGTCATCTTAACTTAATTTTCATAGTTCAAAAATTGTTTTTACCGAATTATTTTTCTATAACAAACTTTGGGTTAAATGTCATTGATATGTTGCTTTCGAATTCGATCTACTTCTCAACATTAGCTCAAATACCACTTGTTGGGGAACCACAGAAGCACACAAAGACAAATCAAGCAAAGTACACGCAATCGCACAACCAAGTCTAAACAAGAACAATCCAAATTTTACGTGAAAAAACCCTTATAAAAAAAATGCACAAATCGATGAGTAATGCACTATGAAAGCAAAAATTACAAGAGTTAGAGTGTTACCGATTCAAACAAGCCTCGAATCCACTTTACAAGTCTTATCTATGCCCTTGAAACCCTTACAAACGAATTAGAAAGCCCTATAACACATCTCTACTTTTCAAATCTTGATTATACTCGATATATAAAGTATCACAATCAGAATAGGAAACAAATCCCGCACTTACACAACTCCGTGTGCGCACTCTATGAGACCTCGACGGCACCGACCAGCCATCGAAGATATGTAGATGGGATCAAAGTTACTTTGATAACATCGAGTATCAACACTAAAACGTTTTAACATTGAATTTTTTGGATCTTTTCAACGGTATTGGGTATCCGTCGATGGCATCAATATATGTTCAATGATATTGAGTGGTTTGTAGATGCATCGTCAAACCTTGTTGCTCTTGCTCGCATATTTAAGACATCAACAACATATCAGTCGAACCATCGAGCACCAAGTTCAATAAAGTGATGAGATTTGACTAGGCCATGTGTTGTTGTCAAAAATGGAACATCCCGTCGTATCCCACGATCTATGAACACGCTTCGCTAGAACTTTCTTTGACATGACATGTGGCCCAATCAAATCTTTCCATGTCAGGATTTGCTGGCACTATATCTAACAATGGCACGCATCACAATCAAATCTCACCATGTCAACTTGAGATTTGGATCCCATGAGACAATATATGGTGATAATCCTAAATCACCAAAAATCAAGCATGCGCACAACTGACGGCGAGAAAACAAGTTCTTTGGGTATGCGATTTTATTTTTCTGCTTCTTATTTCTCTAGTTTGGTGTTCATCCTTGCTTGTAAAAAAAATAATAATAATTAAATACTTGTGCAGATAATGAAATATTTACTCAGTAAGACTCAAGTGGAAGTAAATGAGAGAAATGGCTATGGTCTCACAGCCTTGGATATCTTAACACTTTGTCCAAGTGAATCTGGAGGTATGGAAATGGATGGTGAAATCCTCCGACGAAAGGGAGCTAAAAGATGTTGGGAAATGTCCCCAACATGCGGAAGTCATCAGGTTCCGGAGCCTTCACTGCCACCTCAACAAAGCAACTCGCAGAGACTCCATGAGAAGGAAGTGAATACAACTGACGAGCTAAGGGCGGCAGTCATGGTGGTAGCCGTAATGATTGCCACGGTGACCTTTCAAGCAGGACTCAGACCTCCTGGTGGCATCTGGCAGGACGATTTGATCACAGACTCTGGAAACATCACCTCAAATGC
Organism: Magnolia kwangsiensis; assembly: GCA_037074715.1. NCBI lineage: Eukaryota > Viridiplantae > Streptophyta > Magnoliopsida > Magnoliales > Magnoliaceae > Magnolia > Magnolia kwangsiensis. The sequence goes on from CM073571.1 coordinate 203,263,049, forward strand.
AGTGAATCACACCGCCGGGTTGTCAATTCTCGATGAGAAGCGACCCAGAGCTTCTGCTGTGTTCTTGTACTTCAACACACTAGCATTTACAGCGAAAATGGGGGTGATCGCATCCAGCGTCGGCCAAGGACCATTCCCATGGACTCTGGTTCTGAGGACTAGCTTCTTTGTCGCTATCTTTTCAGTTCAAGCAACATATTATGCTGGCACCTACCAACTATATAGCAGTTCAGGTAGTTTTTTAGCAGAGACGTATGGTTGGATCACTGCTGGCATTGCTCCCATCATCGTCGCAGGAGCATACAAGCTGATCAGATGACTCAAGTTGATAGGTCGAGGACCCGCAACTAATCAGAGCCCACCTGGGGATGTTGAGATGGGAGGCTAGACAGTAATCTTGAATCATTTCATGCACACTAAGAACATGCTAGGTCTTGTGTATTATTCACGAATTTAAATACAACATGTATAAGACGATCCAATAGACAGAGATCCCAAATGGATGGTGACCTTAATTTCATCATATTAACTAAGTCTACGCTCTTACTTGACAAAGTTCTTATATTACACATGAGGGGGTGAATTTTGCTCATCCAAACTTCTTTGCATATACCCCCGTCGATTTCAGTGTGGGAATCCATTCCCACTTTCCACACAATGCCCTATCATACTTTCTGGCTTTTTCCACCTCAACCAGATTTACAAATTGCGACATGTCACTTCAAGTAAAAGCCCTATTGCAATTTCGAATAAAATGGTCAAGTGACTACAACCACCTACCAGACGAGTGACTACAACCGTCTACCAGACATCAACCCTCTTCCACCCAAAGCTCGAGAATGACGTATGTCCAAGTGCTATAACCTGGTGCAACTGCTACCTTAAAATTTTTGGAATTCCAAACATACACAACATTAGTAACCTAGGAAACCGAAAAGAAGAATGATTTCCCATCAAGCCTGTCATGAAATATATTAGAAAAGGAGGCTTAACATTCCACATCAATGCACAAGAGTGGAAAAAGCAGACAATTCTATCACAGAGAGATTTGTAAACGAGACGAGAGCAGGCATAAACACAGCTTTTATAAAGGGTTGCTTTGGAATGTTACGGATTTAAAATTAGCCAGTCTAAAACAGACATGGAGTGCAATTTTTGTAACAATAGGAGTGGAAACGATCAAGTAGTTAAGATTGCTGACCAAGTTCTCCAAAATTACCACTTTTCATATATTGGGTTGATAATTCATGAGAATGGAAAGATTCAGAAGGATGTTGCCCGTGGAACCCAAGCTTGGTATAAGAGATGAAGATGTGCCTCTGGAGTTTTACGTGATCATCTTGACCAAGGAAAATTTTATAGGATAGCTATAAGACCAGCCATGCTTTGTGGTACAGAATATGGGGCAGTTAAGGAACATGTTAATGGGATGTGTAGAAAAAAATGGAGATGTTAAGATGGATGAGAGCAAGACGAGAAAGAATAGAATTAGAAATGAATGCATTTGAGGGAACTTGGGACTAGTACCTATAGGTAATAAGGAAAAGTTGACATAGATGGTTTGGTCATATGCAACAGAGACCAAGAACTGTGCCAGTTAGTGGTGAGTTGGTACAGGTTGATGGCTCTAAAAGGGTAAGGGGAAGGGCTAATGGACTCATATGGAGTAGCTAAGAAAAGAATTGATGAACAATGGTCTAATTGAAGGTATGGCCCTTGATAGTGGGATGGCGGAACAAGATTCATGTAGCTGAACCAATTAATTGGGGTAAGGTTTAAATGATGATGACGACGACGACGACGACACTTAATTCGATGAGATAAAAGGCAAGAAGTTAATGCTGTTTTCCGGTAATTGATCATAATGAGGATGTAACCCTCAAATTGCAGTTATATTTCTTTGAAATCCAACTTTAATCTAACTGTAATTTGGAGCCATGTGCTTGATATAAAAACAAGGAAGAGAAATTACAACTTTGTTTTTTTTTTTTTTTTCTTTCTTTTTAATCTTTTTTATGTTAATAGGCTAGTCACTGCAATTCAATTGAATATATCAAACACAACCTAAAAGTTACTGGCCATTCAGAGTTCCGTATTTGATCATAAAGCAGTTCCCATACTCACAAAAGGGGGGAAAAGATTAGACAGTTCAGCAAAGCTCCCTACAGCTCGGAAAATCAAAACTTTGGCCACTCTCATTGAAAGCAGTTCAAGATTAAGTATTGTTAATTTCTCAGAACTTAATGAATTGTCAACAAGTACACAACACCTCAAAACCCTAAGCCTCTGAATAATTATCCCCAAGCATGAAATCGATGAGAATGCAAACTGACCAAGCAAATGTGCCGCTGCAAACCTCTCTTCTGTGACCATATGGTCACCAATGAATTTTACAACATCTGAAAAAGTTGGAAGGCAACAAGCCGCACCATAAATACTCAGAGACCAATATCAGATCATTCACTCTGCTTCTCTCGCCAATCCCGGCCATGTAAAACTTCAGCAAACACCATTATGGGTCAATGAGTTCCAAATAAATAGAACTAACAAGAATGCTGGTGCAAGCTAACGGATCGGATGGTACTGAGCAGATACTCTTTTAGGGGGGAGCTTCCGCAGAATGAAAAGGACAAGCGCCGAAGGTAGAATCTCGGCCAGCTGATTTTCCCAATAATTTCAAACAGAAAAAAGAATTCTATCAGACCAATGAGATATGGTTTGGTCCAGATGCTGGGAGTGGGCTTACCATGTAATAGATAAGGTTCAGAACGGGATGATCCATAACATCAAGAGATGCATCTGTGTCGAATGCAGAAACTCCATCCTGCAATTTAAGAAGAAAATCAAGTTCAGTGTCTTCAACATCATTTAATCTTGAAACATTTTTCTGTTATGCCATAATTTGAAATTAAAGTTGAACATACTAAAGAATGAGCAATTGATTAATCTAGTAAAATGGTATCAACTGATGCGAAGTGTCAGTTTGTACTTGTAGTCAACAGGAAACAATTGTATTGGACTTCTCGACAAGGGTCAGGTACACAAAACGAGTGAAAGTAAAAGCAATAAAAGATCATCTACAAAATTGCATAAACTGACTGCTTAAACGCATCTGTACCAACATTATCTATCCAGACTTCCCTGCATTGAGGTTAAGGAACCTCTTGTGATGTAACAACAAATCCATTGTTGCCACAAACTTATGATTAGTGGCTTAAATCATGTCTATCAACACCCTTCAAGCTTAATTTTGTGGCCCCACACTTCAGGATGCTTTGAAATGGTTTTTTGAGGGTTTCTAACCGTTGGATCTTTTGCTTTCATCATCGATTGTTTTATCATGATTGGTGGACGACCAATGGTCATGATCTATTAGTGGCCCAACCCTTGTCCGGCATGGGATATAAACAAGACTAAGCAACCACATCGATGGATGGATATAGTTCATTTGGGTGCACTAATAGATGTGTGTGAACTTTCGATGATGTGTGGCTACTGAAGTGCACAAGGTTGTGGACTACCATACTTTTTGTAAAAGGTGGTGGACAACCATATTTGTGTAGCAACAAACTTTAAACCTCCTCCATAAATAGATCCCAGAGAGAGAGTGGACAACCATATTTGTGTAGCAACAAACTTTAAACCTCCTCCATAAATAGATCCGAGAGAGAGAGAGAGAGAGAGAGAGAGAGAGAGAGAGAGAGCTACACAAACTTGCTATACAAACTTTAAACCTCCTCCATAAATAGATCAGAGAGAGAGAGAGAGAGAGAGAGAGAGAGAGAGATCTGTGCTCCTCCCATCACTTGTGATGCCCATCTCTTGGGTTGATTTCAACCCTTGAATCTAAATCTCAGCCCAATATTGAGATCTAGATATTGCTTGAGGTTTTGTTCTTCGATTTGAAGAACAACAGCATCAACAATCTCCTCCTCCACTAATTTGATATAAGGTAATCTAAACCATCCATTTGGTTTTTGGTTTTTGCTCTAGAAACCTGGAAACTATACTTTTGAGTCGATCTCTCTTTTTTTCTTTTCTTTTTTATTACAACAAGGTGGCCCCGGCCCTTTTTAAGGTGCCACGAGAACAAGATCATGTCCGAGTGACTAACCAACGATTTTTATCTGTTGATTTACATGGAAAATGTTTGGACAATGTTGATTATCGTATTAAAGTAATTATAGTGATGCAATTGATAATCTAATTGTTTTTGGATATCATTAGTGGGCCGTGTGCCCAATAGAATAATAGTATGGTGAGACACATGTTACACATGCAATTATTGAAATGATTTTAGGTGTAATCCAAGCTCTTACTATGGATTTCAAACCCCCTCTTTGAGGGGATTTGAAACCCCATGGATTTGAATCCCCCACTTAGTTTATGCTGCCAAACAACCAGGGGATTTGAAATCCCCCCAAATCCATAGTGCCAAACGACCCCTAAGGACTACAGTATCTCCCATCTCTATTGATCGTATAGTCCAGACTTGAAAAAAAAAAAAAAAAAACTGACTCGGTCATGATTCAGTCAAGGCTCAAAGAAGAAGAAAGAAAGACTCAACTAAACAAAAGTCCAAGTTTTTAAGCCTTGCTCTTGATATCAAGACCAAAGAAAATCACAAAATTGATTGATCTATAATGTGGGAAATAATGCATACTGATGAACTACTATTAGTAATGATATGCATAGCAAACTCAACAGCCACCTTGGGAGACTCTTCTCACAAACTTAAAACTATGCATGAAAAACTCAAATCCCACCTCCATTGACTGTTTTGACATACTTATACTAACTTCAGATTGGAACTGTCTAGCAACCACCATTCTCCAAGACACAATTTATGATTATTTAGCTAAAAAATTTAAATTGCTCTATGAGATTTGTGAAAGGGGGTAGTCTAGCCACCACCCATTTTCAAGAGAAATGATTTTGCAGATTCATAAAATTCCCTTCACCAAATTATTGTATAAGAGTTTCCCATTTTCTCATTCTGATACGATTATTATCAAAAGCTCTTTATATTACTTAAATTCCACTGAGATTTCCCTTTCCATTCTATCCTCAATAGAAGAGTACTTGCAAATAGTTAACACTCTTCCCCAATAAATGGTAACTTTGCTTACACTTTCCAAAGTCAGAGCACTCACCACAATGCATCTTATCAGAAAGCAGGTGAAACATATCGCTGTAACAGATCCAACCTGCAGAAGATTCACGTGTCAGAAAATCTTGTTCTAATTGCAATGTTACAAGGACTAGAAATAAATGGATGAGCAATATCATATAACCTAAAACATCATGCATGATGGCATTATTTGGGGTCAACCTATAAGCTCTAATGGCATTATTTGGGGTCAACCTATAAGCTCTAAACATTTGACGGGCTCACAGAATCTCAACTTGGACTGGCAATGCAGATCCCCTTTTTAAGAAGGAAAAAAAAAAAAAAAAAGAAGAAGAAGCTTGGATCAGTGAAGATGTCTTTTCTTAGTACTTTTAAGTAAATAGTAACTCTAAAAAAGATGAATCCACAGATGGCCCGTAACGACAACAAAATGAACAACACTTATATGCAGAAAAATATACATGCAGGTGCAACTGTTTCAAAGTTGGGGAACCCATTTTCTGGGGAATGAATATGATTCTTTCCCAAAATATGGGATACATGACGCAGATGTAGAGGGAAATTGTTGGATATGTGGGGGATGTTGCGCAGCACGCCAACAACGCAGTGGGCCGAGATCCAATCTCAGGCCTCACCCACAAACGATAAACAGAAAGGAATATAAACTAGAAACAGATCAAAGCAATCCAAACAAAATCACAAGACAAGATATACGTGGAAAAACCCCAAACTAGGGTAAAAAACCATGGATGCAAACTTCCACTATGAAGAAACAAAGATTACAAGAAAAAATACTAACATCTCCCAAAATATGGGATACATGATGCAGATGTAGAGGGAAATTGTTGGATATGTGGGGGATGTTGCGCAGCACGCCAACAACGCAGTGGGCCGAGATCCAATCTCAGGCCTCACCCACAAACGATAAACAGAAAGGAATATAAACTAGAAACAGATCAAAGCAATCCAAACAAAACCACAAGACAAGATATACGTGGAAAAACTCCAAACTAGGGTAAAAAACCACGGATGCAAACTTCCACTATAAAGAAACAAAGATTACAAGACAAAATACTAACCTCTCCCTTGGAAGAATATAGAAAACCCTTACCCCACAACTTTAGAAATATTTTTCAATATTCTTCATCTCACTAGAAAAGCCCTAGGAACCCCTATTTATAGTTTAGGTAACTTCCCTTCCGCATCCCAGTTGCGAAAGGACTCAAATCCGCAGTTTCGCGCAAAATCGCGAAACAAACTGCGTAACTTACAACCGGCCCTAGCTCCCCTACGACCAGTCCTAGACTCCTACGACCGGTCCTAGCCCTCCTACGACCGGTCCTAGGCCCCTAAGACTGGTCCTGAAAATTCTATGACTAGTCCTAGACGGAAAAAAAAAAACAGCACAACTCGCTGGACTTCGAGTAGTGTTAGGGCTCGAACCTACGACCAGTCGAAGACGTCCTACGACCGGTCGAAGGCGGCCCAATGTGGCTCCACATTCTCAACAATCTCCCACTTGGAGACACATTGCCATAAACCTTCGTCTTCTTCATCCGGAGTGCACCACCTCTCCGTCTTCAAGCTTGAAGACCAATCAAAGCTGAACAGAGCTTCAGCTTCTCCCTTGTGACCGCCTTAGTCAACATATCTGCAGGATTCTCACTTGTATGAATCTTCTCCAGAGCAATCGATCCATCTTCCAGTAACGAACGTATGAAGTAATATCTGATGGCAATATGCTTGGTCCTTGAATGAAAGGCTGAATTCTTAGCCAAGTATATTGCACTCTGACTGTCACTGTACAGCTTGCAATCTACTTGCTTCTTACCCAACTCTTCCATAAAACCTTGCATCCACACCATCTCCTTGCATGCTTCTGTAGCCGCAACATATTTTGCTTCTATCTTACTGATAGATACTATCTTCTGTAACTGAGAGACCCAACTGACTGCAGCACTGCCCAGAGTAAAGACATAACCTGTAGTGCTTCTTCTGCTGTCGATATCTCCTGCTAAATCTGAATCAACGTAGCCTTGTAGCTTGATTTTCGATCCACCATAACACAGCCCTACATCCTTAGTACCCACCAGGTATCTGAGGATCCACTTCACAGCTTCCCAATGTTCCTTCCCGGGATTGTTCATGAACCTACTAACAACTCCCACTGCTTGAGCAATGTCTGGCCTCGTGCTTACCATAGCATACATGAGACTCTCAATCGTTGACGCATATGGGACTTTGGCCATGTAGTCTCGTTCTTCCTGCGTCTTTGCACCTTGCTCCTTAGATAGCTTGAAGTAGTTGGCTAATGGAGTGCTAACCGGCTTAGCACCTCCCATATTGAATCGATCAAGTACCTTGGCTATGTACTCTGCCTGTGACAAAACCAGTTTCTTATTTTTCCTGTCACGTTTTATCCTCATGCTTGGGATTTATTTTGCAGCTCCTAAATCCTTCATGGCAAATTCTCTAGACAATTGTATTTTGAGATCTGAGATGTCCTTCATGCTTGAACCGGCAACAAGCATATCATCAACATACAGAAGAAGGATGATGTATGACGTATCAAACTTCTTCAAGTAACAACAGTGGTCTGCATGACATCTCCTAAAACCGTTTCCCGACATGAAACTATCGAACTTCTTGTACCACTGCCTCGAGGCCTGCTTTAGGCCATATAGACTTTTCTTCAGTCTGCACACCTTGTTCTCATTACCTGGTGCCACGTATTCTGTCGGCTGATGCATATATATTTCTTCTTCAAGATCCCCATGAAGAAAGGCTGTCTTAACATCTAGCTGCTCTACATGTAAGTTCTCTGTAGCCACTATACTCAAGACCATGCGAATCGTAGACATTTTCACTACCGGTGAAAATATTTCAGTGAAATCAATACCTGCCTTCTGTTGAAACCCTTTTACAACCAGTCTCGCCTTGTACCGTTTCGAACCAGCATGTTCCTCCTTCAGTCTGTAAACCCACTTGTTATGAAGAGCTTTCTTACCCTTGGGTAGAGTGACTAACTCCCATGTACGATTAGACTCAAGAGAGTCCATCTCCTCATCCATGGCTTGCTCCCACTTAACCCGTGTATCTGACTGTAATGCCTCTTCAAAACACTCTGGCTCACCATTATCTATCAGCAGTAGAGAATGTAAGGAGAGTGAGTATCGGACTGTGGGTCTCCTCTCCCGAGTAGACCTCCTCACAACCGGTGTCTGTGGCTCTGCCTCATGATGCTCCTGTGCATGATCATCTTATGACGCTGTAACACCCATGTCCGGTAACTGTTGAGGGTCAAATATTGCATATTAGACCCTAGTTATTACATGGATTTACGGACATGACACTTCTTAATAGATTATTTTAATCGTGTTTTTGTTGCAGGGTGTATTTAGGAGCTTGAGCTGAAAAAGGATGCCAAAAGCTTGGATTTAACGTTCTGATGATCACCAGGGCAAGGGACGGACTCCATGGACTAAAATCGACAGATATGCACGCCAGGGACCCGAAAAATTCCAGCCGTTCACCTTCAAATGGCCCGAAATTAGTTTAGAATGCAAGATCACGAGGTTTCTGCCATCAGATTGACACGAAAATTCATACATAGCCTGAGGACCATAAATGAACCGTACACGTTTAATTTCATCCCCTGGAGCCTTGTGGAAGTGGCCCAATGTACATATCAGCCCATAAAATCATGATTTGGGGCCCACCTGAGACCTGCATATGCTTCAATTTTGGTCCCAACCGTTAAAATGATATAAGAAAAGGGATGGTCGGATCGGATTCCTCAAGAACATCGTAGTGGACCCCACCTGAGATCATGAGAGTGCACATTATAAGGGCACTCGCCGTGCACTGTTTTTTCCAAGGTCGGTCAGCGGGTGCTGGCCGGCTCTTTCTTTTCAATTCTAAAAACGCAAGCAGCATTTATGCTGCCGACGCCGGGTCCTCTCAGTGGGGCCCACTCCTCATCCAAATACTCAATCTGGACCGTCCATTGTGTGTAAAGGTGGGGTAATAATCTCACCAAGGTGGCCTTTTGAGACCATGCAAGCCAATGTAAAATCTCAGCCGTTAAACGTCAGATGGACGGCGGGGTAGATATGTTCGTGGGCCACACCAAATTCATTCAAAAGATAATCCTTCTAGAACGGTTTTTCGCCAGGATTTCAATGGACGAGTTAGATTTCTCCATAGACATCAAGGTGGGGCCCACCGATCGTCACAGAGAAGCTGCGGAAGCTCTGTTTCGCGTGAAGCTGCGAACAGAGGCTGCGCGTGATCCTTGTGGCCCACCACCATGCTACAAAGAGCTGATCCGGACGCTTCATCAGAATTCTACAGCCAATATCACCAAGACCTAGGTGACAGAAATTGAAGACATCACGTCATTGGCGTTTCAACCGTTCAAAACGCAAAATGGACGGTAGGTTTAAAACTCTATGGGCCGCTTCATCAGAATTCCAAAACAATCCCCGTCTGACTGAAATTTCACAACAAAACTTATGAACGGCGTGGATCTCTCTATTGAATCCAATCATGGGCTCCACCGGCAGCCAACATGAGAACTTTCGCCTCTTGCTTCGCACGTAGCTGTGGAAGTCCCACCGACTTCAGCTCCGCAGCCGACATAGCTGTGCTCTCCACCGGCCCTATTAGCTATAAAAGGAGAGAGAGAGAGAGAGAGAGAGAGAGAGAGAGAGAGGGCAAGGGGGGAGGAGATCTTGGCTTGGAGAGATACACGGCTGGGAGTTGTTTTCTTTATTTTTTATTTTATTTTTTTCTTCTTTAATAATTTTGTGAGGATGTTCAGCCCACTCATGTGCGGCTAAACCTCATAGCTAGGGCTAAGAGGTGAAGCTTGTAGTGAGATAGGAGACTTTATTTTATGCCGTTGATTTAATTTATGAACTGATATTAGTTTGATTACTAAGGGAATGTTTTTAGTTTTAATGGTCTATTGTTACTGAAATTACAATGGGTCTGCAATGGCTTTGAGCATATTCTTTTCTTTTATGTTTATGACGTCAGGAAGCCCTGTTGTTCACCATAGTCTCCTGGGCATGGTCGGATGTTAGTACCCTTCCTAACCTTCATACATGTGATTGGTTGGTAATTAGTTTAATTCTGTTGTTTGCCATAGTCTCTTGGGCATGGTAGGGTGATGGAATTCATTCTAATTCATATACCTTTCATCTCTTGAAAACTAGATCAATGTCAGTTCAGTTAATTTTCATAAAACATGCATAAGATCTCCCTGATCTCTACAAGTGGATCCTCTGTATCCCTAGTTTCCTATCTTTGATTTTCTTAAGGTTTAGATAATCATTCCATCATTATTTCTCAAATCATAATTAGTTTAGATTTCACCTTATTCTAGTTCTAATTCTACTGAATTTTAGATAACGTACGAGTTTCAGTCCCTTGGGATTCGACCTCGGTCTTACCGAGTTATTACTACATCACAACCCTGCACTTGGGGAGTGAACAAGTTTTTCACGCCGTTGCAGGGGACTGACGGTTACGTATTTTTGAAATTAATTGATTTTAGAATTAGATTAAGATTAAGATTTTACTAACTTTATTTTATTTTTATTTTTATTTTTATTTTTTTTTCCTAGAACTAACTTGTTTTCATGTTTTGTAGGAGCCTGACATAAACTTCTAATTCGGTAATCCCTTCCCAATTCTTATACTTTTTCCCCTTTTTAGGAACTAGTTTAATTTTGGAAACTTTCTAATTCTAGGGTTTCCTATTTTAGAAATTTTCTAGGGTTAGGAAACTTCCCTTTTCTTTTTAAAAACTCTTTCTAATTTTAGAAATTAACTCATCCTTCCTTTATTAGAAACTTTCTATTTTAGGATTAGGTTTTCCGTTTTAGAAACTAACTTAGCTTCTAAGTTTTCTTTTAGAAATTTCTAACTTTTCTATTTCTACTTTAGGAAACTAATATCTTTTGTTTTCCTTCACAGGATCTTAACATAGTACTACAATCTGGTAACTTCTCTCTAACTTCTCCTCTACCTACTTTCCATGTTGCTGTAGGATCTTTTCTTCTACTCTTTAGGATTAGATTCAGATTAAGGGTTTCATCATGTATATGAATGAGTGGACACGTCCATATGTTGAGATAGCTTATGGAAAACAACCTATGCCTCAAAATTTTTCTGAAAATATCTTCAAGAACCAATCGAAATATGATGCTCCACCGATTAAGAAGACTTTCGGTGATTATCTGCGGGAGAATAATTGCATTCCACGAGTTAAGAGAACATTACGTGATTATTGGAATGATGACGCTTATCAACCCCCGACAGATGACCCGTATGATTCTGATCAGTGGAAACAGAAATATTTCGAAGATGAGCCAATAAAACATCACGGTAATAACTCCCGTGGATCATCCACTTATGAATATCCACCAGAAACGATCCAGGAGGAGTTATCTCCGATCTATACAGACTATATTACTGGCATGAGGAAATTACTAGAAGCGCTTGAATCACGCATCAATAGGCTAATGGAGGATAAGTCGTCTCAGCCTCAACCCAATCCAGAAATACAATGCAAGGAAAGTGATCCTCACTCTCTCTTGAAAAACTCTGGAATTTGGAATGAGTGGGATTCCCTTAATGAGCATGTGGTTCAATTTCCTGAGGAATCGATCTTGATGACTGTTCGAAAGAATGGTGAAGATACATGGGTGTCTTTTAAATACATTGATGATGACACACATTCCTTACATGACACACAAGATTTCAATGATGAGGAAGAGGTTAGTTTATACGAACCTCAACCCATGCTAGGTGTAGAATGTGAGGAAAGTGATTCTATCCCAAATGTGCACTGCACTGGACTAGAACATGATTGCGATCCTGAATATGCAGCCACAGTCCCCCTAAAATCCCTCTCAAGTTTGGTCCATATCAATGATCAAGACGTACATGAAGTGGTCGGTCATAATGAGCCACTCCCATCACTTGACATGTCTGATTTAAAGGTGGAGGATGAGCCCCTCATGACAGACCCTTCTAACTCTTGTGAAACACGTTTGGACCACTCCCCTGAATTGAATGATGATATGATTCGGGAGAAAGAGTTGCCCGCTACGACTCTGGAATTTAAAACTACTCAGTTGAGGCCACCATCTAAGCTGCACATATTTGACAATTCAACGCCTCAATTGAGTAATTTCAATGAACAGAGTGATCACATCAATGCTTCACTTATTGATCTTCAATCTGTCTGTGCAGGACTGGAGCAAGAGAGAGTACCTCCATCCACTTTCAAGGACGGTGGATTCTTTGAGCAAATCATCGTGAGATCCAATATGAACCACAATAAGTCACACTCAGCTGAGCTTCCCAACTCTTAGATTTGTTTGGCACACTTTATAGTTTCAAACGATCCCATGTTAAAAGACAAAGCGGATGCCTTACGAGACAACATCTCGGTAACCATCACTGACCGAGAGAACCCTTATTCTGAAACCCTCTCTTCCCCTAATCCTAAACGTTTATCAGTAAAGGAAGAAGAGCTGAAAATCCAACCGAAGTTTGGAGCTTCGGAATGTGTTGAGACTACATCACTTCTTAGAAAGTTTTCTAAACTTTATTTATTTGTAGTCTCTGATTCACCATGCGATACTAACGTTGAAACTTCTCCTGTCATAGGTAAATCGTATATATTACGGATACCTCAAGCGATTCAATAAAAGATTTCATATGAGGTACATAAGTCTCTCTAGAAAGTCATGCTCCAGGGCGCCCAAGCCTATTATAAAAAAGGCTTTTGGATGATCCTGTTGAGGAACTTACTGAGAAACTTATCAAGATATTGGCCGGAAGGGGAACCTTGCGGCATGATCGATTCAATGTTTGTGGGTAACATTACTGCAAACCCTCACGAGACTACAACTCGTCCACTAGGGGTAACCTAGGGGTTTAAAGGCTTGTTGCATACGCTAAATGCAATCGAGAGCACTTACGAAAGTGGTATAGATAGGATTTTATTTTTGTTATTTTTGTTGGTTTCACACTCGTACTGACTTGCTCTCTCCCAGCGATTCGTTATCCAAGTACTATCCTCTCATCACTTCTCATTTACTTTCGTCGTCCCATGTGCATTACATGTTTAGATCTTTTACATTGAGGACAATGTAGATTTTAGGTTGAAGGGTGGGAAATTAGGTTTCCTAATCAGTGTTTTCTTGGTCTTGAGCAAAAATTGTGAAAATTTTTAAATTTTTCTGGGAATTCTTATGAATTCGAAGTGATATTGATATATATCCTGAATTTAGAAGTTCAAGATAAGTGATGTTGATAATTTAGGACTCTTGGATTCGGTATCTATTAAACTTCACAGTTAAGTTTGAATTGTTTAATCATGATTAGAAGTTTCAAACATTGATTGAGCCATGATTTCACATGTCATATCTCGCTTTCACATTAAGGTTTCAGTTTGATATTGAAGGATTAACTTGGTAATCACTAAGCATGTAAGGAACCAGCCTGAAAAATTTGTTCGTCATGATCAATTGAAAAAAAAAAAGAAAAAAAAAAAGCAGTTACCTTTAAAAGGGATTAGGCGAATAATTTTCGCCATAAGTTTGCTCCCTACAGGTAAGGATTTGATTTCCCATGGATGATATGTGAAAAGGGTTGAATATACAGTTTTCATCATAGGTTTGCTCCCTATAGGTGAGGATTTGATTCCCCTTCTTGGCATTACTTTTAATAAAAAAGATCAAAAGCTTTAAGAATGAAGAGATGATCTGCGAGGCAAGTTTTGGTTCAAGTCTTGGTTAGAATGAATTCTTTTGCTGGTTACCAATGATATCATGGAATAACGAATTGAATCTTAATGTTGATGAGTCGAGATTAGACTATGCACTCATGGATCCTGATGTTTAGAATTTTTCTAATTAGTGGATTACTACTTAGAATTGACTATGAATTTACTGTGTGCCTGAGTCTAGGAGAGTAGTGCCCAACGTTTGTGAATCTTAAAATTCTAGCATCTGATTTAATTAGCCAAAAATCACTCGAGTTCATAGAAATCATCCCATAATTCTCAACTAATTTTTTCGCATACTTTGCTTGGGACTAGCAAAATGCTGGTTGGGGGTTGTGTTGAGGGTCAAATATTGCATATTAGACCCCAGTTATTACATGGATTTACGGACATGACACTTCTTAATGGATTATTTTAATCGTGTTTTTGTTGCAGGGTGTATTTAGGAGCTTGAGCTGAAAAAGGATGCCAAAAGCTTGGATTTAACATTCTGATGATCACCAGGGCAAGGGACGGATTCCATGGATTAAAATCGACAGATATGCACGCCAGGGACCCGAGAAATTCCAGCCGTTCACCTTCAAATGGCCCGAAATTGGTTTAGAATGCAAGATCACGAGGTTTCCGCCATCAGATTGACACGAAAATTCATACATAGCCTGGGGACCATAAATGAACCGTACACGTTTAATTTCATCCCCTGGAGCCTTGTGGAAGTGGCCCAATGTACATATCAGCCCATAAAATCATGATTTGGGGCCCACCTGAGACCTGCATATGCTTCAATTTTGGTCCCAACCGTTAAAATGATATAAGAAAAGGGATGGTCGGATCGGATTTCTCAAGAACATCGTAGTGGACCCCACCTGAGATCATGAGAGTGCACATTATAAGGGCACTCGCCGTGCACTGTTTTTCCCAAGGTCGGTCAGCGGGTGCTGGCCGACTCTTTCTTTTCAATTCTAAAAACGCAAGCAGCGTTTACGCTGCCGACACCGGGTCCTCTCAGTGGGGCCCACTCCTCATCCAAATACTCAATCTGGATCGTCCATTGTGTGTAAAGGTGGGGTAATAATCTCACCAAGGTGGCCTTTTGAGACCATGCAAGCCAATGTAAAATCCCAGCCGTTAAACGTCAGATGGACGGCGGGGTAGATATGTTCGTGGGCCACACCAAATTCATTCAAAAGATAATCCTTCCAGAACGGTTTTTCGCCAGGATTTAAATGGACGGGGTAGATTTCTCCATAGACATCAAGGTGGGGCCCACCGATTGTCACAAAGGTGCGGAAGCTCTGTTTCGCGTGAAGCTGCGAACAAAGGCTGCGCGTGATCCTTGTGGCCCACCACTGTGCTACAAAGAGCTGATCCGGACCCTTCATCAGAATTCTACGGCCAATATCACCAAGACCTAGATGACAAAAATTGAAGACATCACGTCATTGGCGTTTCAACCGTTCAAAACGCAGAATGGACGGTAGGTTTAAAACTCTATGGGCCGCTTCATCAGAATTCCAAAACAGTCCGTCTGACTGAAATTTCACAACAAAACTTATGGACGGCGTGGATCTCTCTATTGAATCCGATCATGGGCTCCACCGGCAGCCAGCGTGAGAACTTTCGCCTCTTGCTTCGCACGTAGCTGTGGAAGTCCCACCGACTTCAGCTCCGCAGCCGACATAGCTGTGCTCTCCACCGGCCCTATTAGCTATAAAAGGGGAGAGAGAGAGAGAGGGCAAGGGGGGAGGAGATCTTCTCTTGGAGAGAGATACACGGCTTGGAGTTGTTTTCTTTGTTTTTTATTTTATTTTTTTCTTCTTTAATAATTTTGTGAGGATGTTCAGCCCACTCATGTGCGGCTAAACCTCTTAGCTAGGGCTAAGAGGTGAAGCTTGTAGTGAGATGGGAGACTTTATTTTATGCCGTTGATTTAATTTATGAACTGATATTAGTTTGATTATTAAGGGAATGCTTTTAGTTTTAATGATTTGTTGTGACTGAAATTACAATGGGTCTGCAATGGCTTTGAGCATGTTCTTTTCTTTTATGTTTATGACGTCAGGAAGCCCTGTTGTTCACCATAGTCTCCTGGGCATGGTCGGATGTCAGTACCCTTCCTAATCTTCATACATGTGATTGGTTGGTAATTAGTTTAATTCTATTATTTGCCATAGTCTCTTGGGCATGATTGGGTGATGGAATCCATTCTAATTCATATACCTTTCATCTCTTGAAAACTAAATCAATGTCAGTTCAGTTAATTTTCATAAAACATGCATAAGATCTCCCTGATCTCTACAAGTGGATCCTCTGAATCCCTAGTTTCCTATCTTTGATTTTCTTAAGGTTTAGATAATCATTCCATCATTATTTCTCAAATCATAATTAGTTTAGATTTCACCTTATTCTAGTTCTAATTCTACTGAATTTTAGATAACGTACGAGTTTCAGTCCCTTGGGATTCGACCTCGGTCTTATCGAGTTATTACTAAATCACAACCCTGCACTTGGAGAGTGAATAGTAACTCTTCTAACTCTACGAATTCTTTTTTCTCGGCCTTATTTTCTTGCACACTGTCCTTATGCATCACTTTTTCGTTGAAGACTACGTCCTTGCTTTTGATGATTTTCCTGTTTTCTACATCCCAAAACCTGTAGACAATCATCCTGCCCGTAGCCTATAAACGTGTACCTCTTGGACTTCGCATCCAAATTGTTTCTGTACTCTGCATCAATGTGAACATATGAAGTGCAACCGAACACTCTGAGATGTGTAAGGTTCACTTCTTTCCCAGTCCACGTTTCTTCTGGTAGCCCATCATCCAATGGTGCTGAGGGACTTCTATTGATAAGATATACGGCAGTATTTACAGCATCTGCCCAAAAGGTCTTGGGCAACCCTACATGTAACCTCATGCTCCTGGCACGCTCAAGGATGGTCCTGTTAATGCGCTCAGCCACGCCATTCTGTTGCGATGTCCCTGGAATCGTTTTCTGATGTTTGATTCCACTTGCTGCACAATACTCCTCAAACCTCTTATCACAATACTCCCCCATTATCAGATCTGAGACACTTTACTGTTTTACCTGTCTCGTTTTCTACCATAACTTTCCACTTCTTAAACGCATCAAATACATCAGATTTATGCTTTAAGAAATAAATCCACAGTTTTCTACTAGCATCATCAATAAAGAAAACAAAATAACGTGAGCCACCAAGAGATGATACCTGTGTCGGTCCCCACACGTCAGTGTATACAAGCTCCAATAGATGCGTCTTTGGAGCGCGTCCTGTCTTCTTGAAGCTTACCCTCTTTTGCTTGTCATATACACAGTCCTCGCAGAATTTCAAGTCAAGAGACTTCAGCCCTGGTAGCTTCCCTTTTGACAACAGCACTTTCATCATTTTCTCACTCATATGTCCCAACCTCTGATGTCATAACTGCCCATTCACTACAGTTGATACGACTGAGAGTGAACCATACGATCCTGAAGTCACGTACAAAGTGTCTTCTTTTTTGCCTCTAGATATCACCAAGGCACCTTTTGTGATCTTTCAGGAATCACTGGTGAATGTCGTCACATAACCAGTATCGGCCAACTGCCCCACTGAGATCAGATTCTTTCTCAAACTCGGTACATGTCTGACATCCTTCAGTTTCAAAACCCTTCCGTCTTTTTGATTGACCTGAACGTCCCCCTTTCCAACAATACTGCACGGCTCATCACCCAGGTAGACTCTCCCAAAGTCATCTGTCATATAATCACGCAGAACTTCCTTACATGAAGTGGCATGAAACGAAGCACCCGAGTTTATAACTCAAGACTCATTCCTCGCATCAAGAGACAAGATCAACGCCTCTGTGTCGCTCTCCTCAGACAGATTCACTGAATCCTTCCCGCCTTGAGAGCTTCCTTCTTGTTTCTTGAGCGCCCTACAATCACGTTTCATGTGCCCCTTCTTGCCGCAATGCCAACACCCGTCTTTGTCTTTCAGTCCCTTGGACTTCTTCCTCGACTTAGAACGCCCGTGTTTATTGCCTCCTCTGTTCTGCGATCTTCCTCTTCCTTCAACGTTTAGAGCATTTCCTGAATCCCCTGAAACTCCTGATGCTTTTCTTCTAGATTCTTCGCTGAGAATTAGACCGGCCACATCATCAAATTTCAGCTTTGTTGACCCTGAAGAATTGCTCACAGCAATCACCAAACCATCCCAACTGTCTGGTAGACTGGATAAGATCAATAGTGCCCTGACCTCATCCTCAAAAACGATGCCAACGGATTCCAACTGGCTCGTGACTGTATTGAACTTGTTTAGATGTTCAGTCACGCTCCCACCATCTGACATCTTCATGTTGAATAGTTGTTTCATAAGATGAACCTTGTTAGATGCTGAGGGCTTTTCATACATGGTGGCTAGGGCTTCCATTAATTCTTTTGTCGTTTTCATCTTGGATATATTAAAGGTGACGCTCTTAGACAAAGAGAGTCGGATCGTTCCTAAAGCCTTCCTATCCAGTAAAAATCATTCATCATCTGTCATCTTTTCTGGTTTCTTCTCTTTTCCTTCTAGAAGAATGTAGGTCCTTCTGATACAGATAATCCTCCATCTGCATCTTCCAGAAGGCAAAGTTTGAACCATCATACTTCTCAATTCTAGTTTTTCCATCTTCCGCTATCGCTCCAAATAGAACTAAACCAATAGTTCTGATACCAGCTGTTGCGCAGCACGCCAACAACGCAGTGGGTCGAGATCCAATCTCAGGCCTCACCCACAAACGATAAACAGAAAGGAATATAAACTAGAAACAGATCAAAGCAATCCAAACAAAACCACAAGACAAGATATACGTGGAAAAACCCCAAACTAGGGTAAAAAACCACGAATACAAACTTCCACTATGAAGAAACAAAGATTACAAGACAAAATACTAACCTCCCTTGGAAGAATATAGAAAACCTTAGCCCACACCTTTAGAAATATTTTCCAATATTCCTCATCTCACTAGAAAAGCCCTAGGAACCCCTATTTATAGTTTAGGTAACTTCCCTTCCGCATCCCAGTTGCGAAAGGACTCAAATTCGCAGTTTCGCGCAAAATCGCGGAACAAACCGCGTAACCTACGACCGGTCCTAGCTCCCCTACGACCGGTCCTAGGCCCCTAAGACTGGTCCTGAAAATTCTACGACTGGTCCTAGACGGAAAAAAAAAACAGCACAACTCGCTGGACTTCGAATCGTGCTAGGGCTCGAACCTACAACCGGTCGAAGACGTCCTACGACCGGTCGAAGGCGGCCCAATGTGGCTCCACATTCTCAACAATGGGAGAAACAAGTAACAAGCAAAATTCCTTCGTTCCTCCCAATATTTATTGTGCAGTTCTTGTTGTTCCTCATTTCTTACAGAAGCAAATGTTTTCCAATCTAATGAGCTAACTAAGGAGAGGAGGGTAGACCTCATGAAGTTTCTTCCGCCGCCCTTTTGACTCAATAGGGAATCGCCTCAGCATGAAAAACAGTCTGTGAAATAGAGCAAAAATCTAATCAGAAGCGAGCCACATGCATGGAATAGAATAACGAGAATGCTTGCAGTGAAGAACATATTTCTAGCTACTCTATTGAAAGGAAGATAAAATTTACCTTCCTCCATAAGAAAGGAAACCAAGCGCTGCAATGAATGATACCACTGGAAAAGAATTGCAAGCAAATTTCAGCAGAGAAAAAAACACAAAACACTAAAATGAACGCTGAGATTCTTATAATCTATATAGAAAATGACAAGTAGAGAGAGAGGGAGAGAGAGAGAGAGAGAGAGAGAGAGAGAGAGAGAGAGAGAGATTAGTAAGCCTAACCTGCAATAAATATGTTTCCAATTAACTCCAAAACACTGTTGTCATTTATCCACAGGTATATCCAAATACAGACCTGATGCCAGAAGCTGTGCATAAGCATTTATAGAAGAAATAGCTAGCACTAGTGCAGTACCCATAATACTTAAATTGCTAGACATGATTCTGTTCCCCTGCTTAGAATCGTCAGTTATCATCTATTTACTTTCTCTTCTACTTGAAAATTTCCAAGCAGATCATAGTGTAGTCGATAATGATGCAAACCATGGGATGAGGAAATGATGGATCTTAAGAGGCAGCACGAAATGGGAAAATTCTATGGAGCTAGCCGGGTGAAACCCAAAAGAGAACAAGAGGAGAAGTTCTTTCACTGAAAGGCAAAAGAGAACAGAAATTAAGCATAGAATTGTATGCAAACGAAGGAGAAACAATCCACAAAATAGTGCTTTTTCATTTAAATTATACAGGAAGAGAGAGAGAGAGAGAGAGAGAGAGAGAGAGAGAGAGAGAGAGCATAACACAAGATGGCTATCAAATGATAATTCATGTCAATTGCACATTCCAAAGTAGCTTGGAAAGAGAAGGCAAGCAGCTCCAGTCTATGACTGTTATGAGTTAAATATAGTGCATACGTTCAAGCAGATTCAGCTGCTCTCCGGCTCCAATAACATCGTATTCCAGACAGGTAGTGAACTGATCAATTGATAGAAGTTTGTCACCTCATGGGTGGTGAAGGGAGAAGTACTATTAAATCAAAGAGAGCACACCTGTATAAAATATATTCCACCATTAACTGAAATATATACAATCTTGAGCTTATCTGTGGGAAGACTTCTTGCCTGGTAAAAAGTACAAAACAAGAAATCAGGAAGAAATATCTTGAAATAGCCATATGATTGAACATAATCATCACACCAAGTTGAAAAGGAGAATGGGGAACCATATTTATACTTGCCTGATGATATATCTCTGCCCAAAATAGGACAAGGAGCGTGTAAGTAGAGAAAAACAAAATCCCAGGAAGGTCCAATAACAACAAAGTAAATACCTGGTTCAAAAGAAAAAAAAAGTTATTATAATAAGCCAAGATGTTTTAGCTAACCTAGTGCAATTCCATGATCCTTTGGCAACTAGTTAATCAGCAGAGCAAAATATTTTTCTTTCACAAACAATGAACAATACACAGTAGTTAGTAAGAGTTGCACAAAGGCTGCAGCAGATGGAAATCACCAATACACCAATCAGTTTGTTAAGTAGAGATGGAAGTTAGCAGTTTGTTTAGTAAACTCAGAATTGGATTTTACCATTGTTGATGATAAACACCTTTACGAGTTTTAGGTCTAAACCATAAATCAAGCTCATGCCAGATCAGTATTTTGCACATTCTCTGTGGAAGTGTAGACTTTTTTCTTTTTTTTGAAAGGAAACAAAAAGTATATTATAAACAAAAAGCCAAAAGCCAAAAGCCGAAAGGCAAACTAAGAGAGCATAGACAGCCAGCCACCCAAACTAATTACATGCGAAAAGAATGATCAAAGTCCCCTTTTAAGCTTGAGGCACATTCAATAACCAGGCCTTCTGCTTTTAACAGAACATTTCCCACAAAATGACTCTAATTCCTAGAGCATCTCCCATTCTCGGGGTGTACCAAATCAGTTACGTTGCCTAGTCAAGATCAGTCGTCCTCTAGTTTTGTTGACCCGATCTTTGCCTTTGGCATGGGATATTATGGATATACAGCACCTACTCCACAACCGCAGCTAGATGATGACAAGGACGTGGAGATTAAGC
This sequence comes from Magnolia kwangsiensis, assembly GCA_037074715.1. NCBI lineage: Eukaryota > Viridiplantae > Streptophyta > Magnoliopsida > Magnoliales > Magnoliaceae > Magnolia > Magnolia kwangsiensis. The sequence goes on from CM073571.1 coordinate 203,284,623, forward strand.
GACCACAACAAAGCAGATTTTCATTTTTGTGGTGACTCAAGAGTTTTATTAAGGTAAGTATATTTTTTTAAACATTATTTACATTTAAGGTAATATTTCTATACCCATTACCCACACATTCACCAAGCACACACTTGACACTGCTGAACTTATGCTTAAAATAACTCCCCTAACAACGAATCAAGTAGTCCTTAATCAAGTTGCAGGGGAGTAAATCAGACAATACTATTTATTTATTTTTCTTTTTATATCTTGAGGATCACAGGATGTGAACTACAAGAGAGGAGAAATCTCTAACACGTTCGAGACTTTAAATAGAATAAAGTAAACATCGTAATTTATGCAAGTCCTCGCCTCACACTCGTCAAGGACAGGTATGTAATGTAGAATTGTAGAGTAAATTATAGAAAATAATAGCAACCACCTACACATGTGAGATATTTTGATATTAAATTCATTCTAATATATCTCTTATTGGTATTAGATAGAAAATTAAATCCATGAATTTTACAGTCAATTCCAAGCTGTCAGGTTCATACATTCATCAAACCACCAGATACAGCTTTCTCACCAAAGAGTGGACTGTTACACCACCATAAACATGTTTAAATTTATAAATGAATGTATATTTGGAATATTTAGAATTTTCAGGATTTAATTGATATTTTTTCAAATTGTTTTAGAACAAAAAAATTTATGGCCGTTACAGGGGGCATATCAGCCACTATGAGGTCGTAATGACTGATAGGGCCCATAACCGTATTGGTAACGATGGGCACCATTACCGCAACAATATACCTTGCCAATTCCTCTCTTCCCAAATAGCCCATAGCCCCGCCAAAAGAAACAATTGCCACAATAACTTGAAGTCTACAGGAAGTTGAATCTCATGCCAGGACAAAATGAGGATTTCCATGGAGTTAGGGCAGATCCATTGGACTAGGAACAATGATAGGGCTGCATTCCAAATGAAGTTTGTTATCGGGCAGAGAATAAATAGATGATTAACAGATTCCATATCAACCATGCATATGAGGCATACATTTATAAGGACCATCCCCCTTTTTCCGAAGATTATCCAACGTTAAAACCTTGCCTCGACCAACCAAGCAAGCAAATGCCGCTACTTTGGAAGGACCGTCCCCCTTAATAGAACACTTCCCATAGAATAAATAGATGAGTGATAGATTCCAAATCAGACATGCATATGAGACGTGCGTTTGGAAGGACCATCCCCCATTTCCAAAGATTATCCAACAATAAAACCTTGCCTCGACCAACCAACCAAGCAAATACCCCATAGGACCATAGAAACTTGGTACCCACTGCACCACCAGAGATTACCCCCTGAATCACCCCATCTATCCTCCTGAGGAGAAGTTTGGTTTCAAACTCAGTTTGAACAGGAGTACGCCATGCTAATGTGCTTTGGATGATTCACATTTCCGGGTCAGGCGCAGATGAGCACATTGAACGCTACCACCATCTTGTAGTAATTTATAGCAGGTCAGTTTATAGTAGGAGCGGACCGAGAACCGCCTCAAGCTCTCTAATTGCCAACACATCTTATCCCTTTCACCTTCAATTGGGCAGCAGAATCTGAGCTAGTCCAAAAGGAAGCTCAATTCCCCCCACCTCCTCATCCGTCAGAAAGAGGCGGCAAGGAGGAGTCTAAACCACATTATTCCCATTGCGAGAGAAACACCATCTACCTACAAGCACATTTCGGTCCGTTGATAGCCTTGCGATCCGCGGGAAGTGCAATTACAAAATTTCCTCTTTGATCCACAAGTCATTCCAAAAGTGTATATTTCCACCATCCCCAATCACAAAGTGCACTCTATGACCAAAACCTCCTCTAACAGAGGCAATCCCTCTCCATAGATAGGATGCCCTATACATAGATGACTCTTTTGTAAAACATCCACCTTAGCCAAGCCCGTACTTAGAGGTGATTATATATCCTTCCAAAGTGCCCCATCTTCCGTGCCAAACTTCCAAATCTACTTCCCAAAAGAGCACTATTCATATCGCCTAACTTTTTTATGCCCGCACCTCCCTCCTTGTAGGACTTACACACCTCATCCCATTTTAAAAGGTGGAACTTTCCTTTATCTTCCACTCCTTCCCACAAAAAAAAAAATAAATAAATAAATAAATAATAATAATTAATTAATTAAATAATATATATAGAGTAATGGTCTCCTGTGAACCATCCTGCGGGATACATTGTTGCAGTCCAATTCCCAAAGAACTTTGTGCGGGCGTGGATTGGCTTGAGTAGCGAGACTGCTACTGAAGTGACGTCACTAAATTCTATGGCCCCTCCATGATATATGTTTTGTATCCATGCCGTCCATCCATCTGGAAAGATTATTTTAGGGTAATATCCAAAGAATGAGTCACATCCAAAGTTCCAGTGGACCCCACCACATAAAATAGTGAGGAGAGTGACGCCACCGTTAAGAACTTCTAAAGGCCACCAAAGTTTTCGATCAAGCTCATATTTGTATTTTTACCTTCTTTAATGTCTTTGTTAACTTTTGAACAGGCTGGATTTCGAAAAAACATCATGGTGGGCCTTAGAAAGGTTTCAACAGTGGGCATCAATTTTCCCACTATTTTCTGTGATGGGGTCCACTAAAGCTTTGGATCTGCCTTATTCTCTGGCTAATGGCTTAAAATAATATCTCCAAATGGATGGATGTTGTGGATACAACACATACATCATAGTGGGGTCCACATAACTTGGAGACATCACTTTAGCAACGAGTCTCACTATTCAACCTGTCAGTATCTAATCCGCATCCCCTTTGTGCACTCCACCTCCCTATCCTCTTGGGTACTTAGATAGGGTGGGCCCTATAGTGATGCGTACATGAAATCTACTCCGACCATTAGGTAACTATTGGAAATTTAGTTGCAGGGCTACGACAACAGGTAGATTTATGATTAAGGTGGGCCACACGAAAGAAAACAATGGGAGAAGGGATGCATATGATTGCATTTTTACATGGTCCATCATACTTTTTATGTGAAATCCACTCCAACCATTAGCTTCATTGAAAAAATTCATACATGGGGTATAACAATTATAACCATGCTTGATTTATGTGGGCCAAACCGAATGACACAGTTTGGATGGTGAGCATCCCCATGCATACTCCTTTCATGTGGCCCACCGTAATTATTGATGTAGCTGAATTTTTAGCCATATAGCTAAACTTTTTTTTTGGCTAACCTTATGGACAGAGTGGATTTCATATACACATCATGGTGGGGCCACCCCCAGCCCACCTTGGTTCACGTGCAGTGCTGCTGACCAAGGCCGTAGCCTAAGTCGGTAGGATTTAAGATGGGAAGAGCTTTGCACGAGCAAGTCAAGATGGGAAGGGCTTGGATGGGCCCCATAGTGATGTGTATTTGAAATCCACTCCAATCACAAGGTGTGTGATGCGAATTCAGATGTAGGGCTAAAACATTAGACACATTCATAATTCAAGTGGGCCACATAAGAAGAAATAGTGCAAAGAATATCCCTCATTCAAATTTTTTCACTTGGTGTAGCCCACATAAATCACTCATGGGCCTAATTTTTCGTCCCCATGTATGAATTTTCATGAAAAAGATAATAGTTGGATTGGATTTCACATAAACATCACTATGGGCCATGTAAAAATCCAACAATGGACGTCCTCTCTCTGATTGTTTCCCTTGGTGTGGCCCACCTGAATCATTAATCCGAATGATTTTTTAGCCCCATGGATAAATTTCCATCAATAACATAATAGTTAGAGTGGATTTCACTAACCTATTATATTACATCCACCTTGTCTAAGCTCCCAATACCACTGGGAATTAGACCGCACCAAGGTATCCTGCGGGATGGTTCGCAGGAGACCATTACCGGAGTGTGGACTTTTCATGGCATCCATGATAAATAACATGGGTCACAAACAAGAAAAAAGTGTTACAAGTTTCTCAACAGGTAATATTGATTGGATGCACAGCTATGTTCATGTTAGGATATATAAATGTATTTCAATTGCAATATTAAATGCAACAAATTGGAAGCCGTTAATCACAATATCCTTCCAATCATAAAAGACAAACTATGTTTGAGTCTATAGCTCAATGGTAGACGGTTTGTTTCAACATTGTGGTCTCAAGTTTGTTTCAACAAACTATGTTTGAGACTATATATATATATATATATATATATATATATATAGAGAGAGAGAGAGAGAGAGAGGACTGCGCATCTGTGCACATTTGCACACGTGTCATGGGCGTCTAATCCGAACAGTCCATGTGATGCGGCATCCCATGAAACCCCAAGGGACCAATTTTCACCCTGATCTAAAACTCTGGTGGGCCATAGCAAAGAGAGATGCAAATCAATGGAGAAAATTGTTTTCTTTTTCTATGGCCCACCAAGGTTTTGGATCAAAGTAAAAGTTGGGCCTTGAGGGTTTCATGGGGTGTTGCATCGCGTGGACCGTTCAGATTTTGGACTCACATCATGTATGATGAGTTCTCAAAAAGTTCGCACGAGTTCCATGCGAACTGGTGCACAGCTGAGCATTTGGATATAGTGGAATTGAACCAATTTTGGATATTCACTTCATGAAAACTTAATTACTGCAACTGCAATCACTTACCTTGGGCTTCAAAAAGAACACTTGCTTGTGAAATCCAAACACAATGGCACGTACTGCAAGAGAGATCCACGATCAAATAACAATAGAAAGAGATGCAACCACCAAACTCAATCAAGAAACTCCAAATCACCTCCATTCACAATGAAGTTCATGAGATGGAAAACTTTCTGTGTAGTCCAGCCATACTCGGGCACTCGCAATTCAATTCGGATTAGTTGCACCTGAACATCATAACAGAAACACAGCATATAAATTCTGTGAAATAAAGGAAATTCAGCAATCCATGCAAGTGGTGTCCACCTTTAAATGATTTGTTAGCCACCACGGATGACAAATGGATAAAAAATCTCCTCCATCAATGAATCAAATTCATTTGATAGTTGGATGATTCCCATCTTGATGTGGACAATTGGCATGAGTTCCATTTCTAACCATTTATGTGCAGGCTGACAATCAGACAGCTAGGTTAGTCTGACAAGGGTGTGATTTTCACAGTGAGCTAGTCTGCAGTAGGGCCTGCTGGCTGAACTTTCAGATCACTGAAAGGTAGGCCCCACCTGTACAGAACATTCTTCTCACAGAAAGCACAGAACCAGACAACAGGTCAAAAGGATATAAAAATCAGAGCCACTAAAAGCCCCCAACTTCTTAAGGGGTCGTTTGGATGCCTCTAAATGGGCCAAGTTGTCAATAATTTACAGGTAAATCATTTCAACTATATGTTTGGATCGCCTTTTGTAAATGATTTACAGCATTTACACCCATCTCGTTTACAGGCAAAAAGTTCGGATTTAATTTACATGCTCTCCATTTATAGCCAAAAGATTGGCTCTCCATTTACAGGACTTGAAATATCTATCCAGACACAGACAATCATTTACAGCTTAAAGCCAGACAGGAGAGGCTGGTAAATCATTTACAACTTAAACCATTTACAGGCATCCAAACGACCCCTAATACATCACGATTTCAATAAATCAATAGCTGAAAACACTGAAAAATCTTAGGATCCATTTGGGGGTACCAATTTCCGCAGCTGACGGGACATGATCCCTCCAAATCTCCAGCCAGATAACTCTCAGAGTTTCCCATACTGATATTTGGGGCGAAAATGCAAGTTCTGTGGATTGCTCTCTCGGATTTTCCTCCAAAAACCATCATGGATATTGTATCCAATCACGATTTTCAGGTATATCCATACACTACCTTACACTTCCATACATAACGAATTTGAGCTGCAAAATCAATCCAAACAACCAAAATCTAGAACAGACGAATCAAAACCCTAAAAAGATATATTGAGAGAGCGAGAGAGAGGGAGAGAGAGTGTACCAGAGCGACAGAGGAGACGAGAGCGTAGGCGGCACAAAGGAAAAAGAAGATCCCGTCCTGCCACTGAGTCGACTCGTTGATCTCATGCCACCAGTCGAACGCGGAGGTGAGTTCGATCGCCGAGACGTTGAGGGGCAATCTAGTCATTTTCTTCGATCCCCTCTCTCCCTCTCTCTCTCTCCTTCTCTGTCAGCAAATTGGAAAAAGGAAATCGAGAAAACGTGAAGAAAATATGGAAAGAGATCGTCTCACCAGACGGTCTCTCTACCTACGCGTCTGAGACAAAGTGCAGCTGCGTCTGACTGAAGAAGAACAGAAATGGAGGTCGGTAAGAGGCAGCTGGTATTTATAGCTGATGGAATGATTTCCGTCCACGTGAGGCCGATGGAGATGCGGATTACGTATGCCCTTCGCTTTGTGCAGAAATACGACAATGCCACTGGTTTTGGCTGCTGGAATGCTGGGGCTGGACGGAAGCTCCGGGAAATAGTGAGATGGATGAAACGCGGGAACCGTGGGCCACGAGAAGGGCGGCGTCCGTATTTTGGTTTTGCTGTCTGGAACATTGGCAGGGAAATACGTTGATACTCTGGCGGTGTGATGGATGATACGCAGGCATTTACATATTACCGAGAAATTGGTTACTTGTGGCATGCGAATAATTCCAACTAAACTGTCCAAACTATCAGCATCAGGGAAATATTAGAAGTCTGGATACCATCGGACGGTTAGAAATGAAAAATATCGAATCAAAGGTTAGGATTGTTCAGCAAATCTAGAGACCGCGAATTCCTCATATGTTCTTGTTGATGGGAGAATTTTAACCTTTGATCAGTGGCCCAAAAATAGGCAGTCGAGAAGAAACTACGGCAACCATCTGAATTCAATATGAAAGTGCCACAGATTGGAATGCCATCTTCCAATCTGGAAGGCTTTTTACTAATCATCTATTTTTGTTAGGGATTATAAGATTAACGGCCCGGATCACTGAGTTATGGACCCCGTTTGTACAAACACATGGCTCGAGGATACCATTCACATGCTCGGCTGGAGGTACATGTACTTCCTCCGTAGTCCCTAGAAAGTGTATTTGATACAGACCGCTGGTTTAATAAGAAATAATTAGCACCGTAGGCACTTAGTTTTTATGTTTTTTTTTTAAACGGCTGAATATTTATGTTATTAAATTAGATTTTTTTAGGTAAAAGCAGCTGGTGTAGGTTATGGGTAAAGGACTAATTTGGTAAGATAGGTTTTGTTCAGACCAAAAAAAGAAGGAGGATGGAAGATAAGTCTATAGGAAAAAAAATTTACCTTAACAATAAAAAATTAGCACTCTGCGAGAGTATCTTAAGCAATAGACATGCACTTTAAGTAACTGTACACGTGGCATTGTAACTTCAAGTAAAACGATGATAGACATCCATTAAATATCTTAAGACCAGATCCGTATGATCATCAGGTGGGCCTCACTGATAAGCAACGAACGATTCAGATAAGTTATGGATGGTTCAATGTCTATGCACTCGTTGGACCCACTAACGATCATGTTTCTATATGCAGAAAATCTTCAAAGTGAGGATCGTCAGACAAGCGGTTCGGATCTTAAACACGTGCGACCAATTCCATGCATAAGTCTAGGGAATGCAAGTAACGTTATTCGGTGTGGATAGATCTTAACCCTAGAATCAGAAGGATTAAACAATCCTCACCTCTCAGTAATGGACATTTTGTTTGATAAATCCACACCGAATGAATTCTTTCGATCTGACTGTCCATGTACATGTCCACGAGCATACGAACGATTACATTATCTAACAACTTGCAGGATTACTGGAAGTTGTAGTGCTTCAAGCATGGTTGGACGAATGACGACCGGTTCGAGCCGCATGCGACTCGGGAATCTCGTCGCTTGTAAGATCTCCGGGAATTTCGGCTTCTATTTTTTTTGCAATGGTTAACATTCAGCCATAACACATTAGGGCTGCACGTCGTGCCCAGTCGAGTCAAGGTGGGTCAAGCTCAGCTTGACTCGTCCATGATATACTCGAGTGTGAGCTCGCCTTGAGCTCAATGTTTAAGCTTAGCTTGTTTGTGAAAGCTTTCGAGTTGAGTCGAGTTTATTTCGAATCACTTGAGCTCAACATTTAAGCTTAGCTTGTTTGTCAAAGCTTTCGAGTTGAGTCGAGTTTATTTCGAATCATTTTGAGTTTACCTCAGGAGGTTAAGGGAAAAAAAAAAAAAAAAGAGGAAACGGGAACAAACAAGATAAGTAGAATTTTTTAGTAAAAATTTTTAAGTTTTAACTTTTTTTAAAAAAACTTATATATATATATATATATATATTATTAAAATATATTACTTGAGCTTGAGCCTCAAGTCGAGTTAAGTTAAAATACACTATAGTCGAACTTGGCTTGATTTCAATTTGAGCTCAAGCGTCAAGTCGAGTCAAGTTAAAATACATCAGGGTCGAACTTGGCTTGAATTCAATTCGAGCTTTAGTAAATAAGCTTGACTCGCCTTGAGTCGGCCTTTCCAACCAAGTCAATCTGAGTTGAGTCGAGCTGAGTCAAGTGAGTTTTTTGGTCTAGCTTGACTCATGAACAACCCTATAACAAATGGATGATTATACTCATATGCTCAGTCTGGACAGTTCTTATCATCAGACCACATTTTACAAGTGGAGTCCATGGGCAAGGGAAGGGGATTGCCTGCTGAGTAAACTCCGTGGGATCCACTATGATTTGTGTATTTTATTCAATCCATCCATTCATTTTATTAAATAATTTTATGACGTTGTTTCAAAAATGAAATATAGACAAAGCTAAAATGAACTATACCACAAGAAATAATGTGAATCGAATGTCTACTATTGAAAATTTCTTAGGAGACGGGAAAAATTTAGATCAAACTTATCTTTATATTTTCACTTCATCCATGTTTATGTCATCTTATGGACAGGCTGGATGACAAATAAACATTACTGTGGGGTTAGCAAGGTTTCAACTCATGGTTTTCACTATTTTCTGTGTTATGGTATACTGAAGTTTTGGATAAGCTTCAATTTTGGCCTCAACCCTTAAAATGAGCTGAAAAAACAGATGAATGGTGTAGATAAACCACATACATTCACACTGGGCCAACAGAGTTTACTCAATCGAATTTCACGGCGACGCATGATGTTGGTTCGATTCTTGATTGTGATTTTTAAGAGTACGGATAAAATGCACGTGCATTGCACGTGGGACTCTTAATCAGGCTCGAGTTTATCCAATTTTCTAAAGGCAAGCCAGAAAAGGTTATTTGATTGATACATCCCAGGCCGTCCTTTTTGTCTATTATGACGGAACCAACAGCAACCAACTGCACATTTGCTCGATCGGCATAGGGCTTCCCTCCTAGGCAATTAGGACAGGAAGCCAATCTGTCATATACCAACCGTCTTTCTATTTGGTAAACTCGTTTTAAGGCTTTAACCAAAAGATAAGATATATCTGTAAAAGATAAGATATATCTGTAGATCAAGTGGACCACATTGCAAAAAGTACAGTGATATTTGTTTTTCTTCTTCATAAAGGTATATGCGACCTTGTGTATACGTGACCTTGTAGATAAATTGGATTGAAAATAAATGCTATAGTGGGCCTTATAGATGTTTTAATGGTGAGAATCATTATGCCCAATGCAATTTGTAGTGTGGCCCACTTAAGATTTGGATATGAATCATTTTTTGAGTTATGATCTAAAATAATCTTTAAAAGTGAATGAAAGGTGCATAATAAATACATCATTTTGGAGGGCACCTAACTTTGATCTCCTATGAACTGTTTGTGCACCTCAAAGCTCGAGGAGCAGTAGCGCTTGTCTTTTTACCACACCTATGGTAAGTTTTTAGTATAGACTCGGCAAACTACCCACGTTATTTCATTCGACTTTAAAAAATCCTAAATTATCAAAGTACATTACTATTCATACCAATAAATTTAGAAAAACAAAAATACCCCTACTTTTTTTAATTACTTACACTAACAAGTAGGGATATTTTTGTTAAAAAATTAACATACATACTTTAAAAATCGACTTTAATGAAATTAGTTTTCAAATGGTAGAAAAATAAAAAAGGGAAACTGTATGAACTCGTCTACAATGTTAATTTTTTCCCACACTTACCTACATCCGTCAAATCTATGGTGTGTGTGGTACACCAGTCAACTAGCTTCATCACAACATATATTATTGTTTTAAATGTGAGAATCATTATCCCTGGTGTTATTTGTGGTGTGGTCCACTTAAGATTTGGATATGAATATTTGTTGGGTTATGATCTAAAATAATCCTGAAAAGTGAATGAAAGGTGTGGATATAATAAATGCATAATTATGTAGGCCATGTATTCAACTTGTCCGATGGATTTTTTATTTTTTATTTTGATTTTTTATAATATTTTTTAGCTTGTTAGTACACCTTACTGTCAGTCGCCACTTCACTGTTAACCACCCCCACAAGGGATCGATACCAAGACCTCAGTGTTGACATGATGGATGTGTTAGATGAGAAAGGTGGTAGGTGGATAGGCTGTAGCACATGAAGCTTTTAGGATCTTCTTACATCCCAAAGTGAGGCCCACCATGATCTATGTGTCATATATACATCATTTACATGTTTTGTGAACCTCTTTTGGTTCTTGAATCAGTACGTATATTTATATTGTCGATGTATTTTATTAGGCATGAACCCAAACATTAGGCAATTTCATATCTAAGACGTGTTCTTGGATCAGTACGTGTATACTTATGTTGTCCATGCATTTTAATAGGCATGTACCCAAACATTAGGCAACTTCATGTATCTGAAATGGACGGTATTATAGAAATGAGTGGCAAAAGGACACCTATATTTTAAACCTTTCCATCTTATTTATTTTCCATTTAACTGGTTCTTGATTGGTTGGACTCAAACATGGGAAAAAGAAAAATACTAGTAACAGCTGATCCAACACTCATCCAGCTAAAAAAGTTTTGAATTTGTCTGATATTTGAGTTCATGTATTAAAATAAGCTAATGAAAAAAATGAGTTGAGTGGATATAATACATACATCATGATGAGCCCAACAAAGTTAAGAGCTTCAAAATCCCAGCAACCCAAGGCTACAGTCAATCTGTGTACTAGAACATGTGTGCCGGTGGAAATTGGTTAGATGTTACGAGGCGGATTGGGTACTACCCTTGCTTGTTCCGATCTTCGGACAGGGAAGGTTCCAAGTGGCCATCGCCATTCAATCATTTTCCCATTTTAGATTGTTAGCCTAAAAATAAGGTAGATCTAAGGCTCAAATGAACTGCACTACATGAAGCAAGGGTGCTAAGGATAACCTTCTTAGGATCCACCATGTTGTTTATTTGCCATTCAACATGTTGACATGATGATATATACTTATATGAAGTGAAAAAATAAATATCATCTTGGTCCGAACTTCCTTGGTCTTTAAGAAGTTTCCGAAGCTGATGGTCGAGACAAAGTACCCAAAGTTGATTAGCTGCTAACCGTAATTGTGTGGGATCATCTTGATGTATTTTTTTTATCCATGCTGTCCACCTACTTTTTCATTTCATTTTATGATTGGACCCCAAATCTTAGGAAGATTGAAATCTAAGGTAGACCATACCATTGAAACAGTGATGAATGACTATTAAAAGCCTTTCTGTTCGTGGCCTAAAAGTTTTGAATCAATCTCATCTTTTCTATTTTCCCTTCATCCTGGATGTGAAATAAACGTTACCGAAAACCTTACACGGGACTTTGGGAATTTTTAATGGTGAGGCATTTAATCACCACTATTTCCTGTGGTGTGGTCCACCTGAGATTTTTATCCGCTTGATTTTTGAGAATGCTTTCTAAAATGGGCTGGAGAAACGGATGGACGGCGTGGATATACAACACATCATCATGGGGGACCCCACAGTAGGGGTAACACCTAATCCGCCCGCTGTGCCAAGATAAAACTGCCCTTTCATGGGGACACGTGTCAAAAGATGGTAGATTAAGGCTGTCTACCATGTAAAACCAACGATTGTACAAAAATCAGATGATTCAAGCTATCAATTTTCTTCAGTATTTACCATTGAATCCCAACCATTAAAAAACTTGTTTCCTGCCGTCCTTTAGATGGCCCCTTATTTTCATGAATAGGACGTAGACAATGTCCTATTCACAACCCTTTTATATATATATATATATATATATATGTGTGTGTGTGTGTGTGTTGTCGGGGGGGGGGGGGGGGGGGGGGGGAGGTACTATGCGCTCAAGCTCACCATAAGCTTATGTTAGGTCGGGCTGTTTGGGCCCCACCGTGATTCATGTCGACCATCAACACTGTGCATTTGATGGTTCCTCTTTAAATAATTGGATATCCCAAAAATCATACTTATACGGAACTCAGGTGGGCCATACCATCTAAAATCATGTGAAGACACCGTTAAAACATATAAAGAACTTGGTGGGGCCCACCTGAGTTTTGGATGCTGATGAAACTTGTTCTGAAACTCATACAAGTAGGATACACATAATGGATGGGCTGGATTTGCAAAATACATCTTTTGTGAGCCCCAAAAATAATTATGAATGTTTTAATGGTTACACGGCCACTCTCCGCTTCTGTATGTGGTGTGGCCCACAAAAGACACGGATTGACTTGATTTTTGAGACCTAGGTCCACGGTGGAATGGCGCATCTGACTGATGGGGTAGATGTTAGAAATAAATCACGGTGGGGCCCACACAGCTCGACCGCATGGAACGGAGCGGTGAGCTCCACCGCGTTGTACTTTTCCCTATATGTATGTGTGTGTGTATATATATATTCACGCACATGTCGCACATGAACACGTGCTAAGATGATGATGTGTACGACATCCCAGCCATCTCGAAGATCAAATGCCTCAAACATGAGGCTGATCCACTTATCAACACTTGCACACGTGTTTAATTGCGAAGGGCGTGGGCCACCAGACGAGTGGATATATATTGATCGTACACACATGGCATGTTTGGCCCATCTGTGCAATGAATGTGTACTGTAACTTCCAGTGCATTGAGGTGCTGATGAACATTCCGTGCAAAAGGTGGGCCCATTACGATCCATCCACAACGGAGACCCATGTTGGGAGCTGGTGAGGAATACCCGATCCATCCATCCTCGATGGGACCGTGATTCGGACGGTCTAGATTAGTGGAGTATTGGATCTTGTGCAGGAGACGTCTTCTAAGTTCCATTGTGATGTTCCACCGTCTAAAGTTGGCGTTGGATACCATGACCCGTATCTGCCACATATGAAAAGAAAATTTCAATGGTTCACATTCAACTCCATAAACGACGGTCAAGATTATCTTTTCAACGTGAGTTTTGTTGGAGAACGAACAATTCCAATCATCGGACACGTACATGATCCACTCAACAATTTGGAATCGGATTGGCTACTCCCCCTGCCACCAGCCAATGGATGGTGGTCGGTGCTCTGTGGGCCCCTCCATGATGTATGTGTTTCATTCATTCCGTCCATCTATTTTTCTAGATCATTTTATATGTATATCCCAATTTCCGGTGGACCACATTATAAGAAACAATGTTGAAGGAACATTGACCATTTAAAACTTTTCGATGGCTCCTAAAAGTTTCGGAAAAAGATGATTTTTGTTTTTTTCCCTTCATCTGAATATGTATGACATGGATTGGATTTCAAATAAATAGTACATTGGACATTAGAAGGATTTTAATGGTGGATATCCAATTACTATTTTTTTTTTCCTATGGTGTGGTTTACCTGATATTTATATACCTCTCATTTTTTAGATTATACTTAAAATGATTCATAAATTTAGATTAATAGTATGGATGAAACACATATACCGTAATAGTGAGGCCCACAGAGCAGCGACCACAGCCTCGGCAGGGGGAGTAGCCAATCCGTTTCCAAGCGATTTGCTGTAAATGGTACTTTATTTTGTGTGGGGCCCACCATGTTGTATATCTAAATCCACAATGTCTGTGTGGCCCACCATCATGAATCTGAATCCACTCCGCCCATCAGGTAAGAACCTTATTTAACCGTACATACGAAAGGTCAGCCCAATAGATAAAAACTCTGATGGGCTACACCCATGCAAACAATGTAAAATTGCTCCTCATAATCACAAGGCTGGACAGCCTCATTTTTCTTGATGGGTATCATCTGCACGGTGGGACCATCTAATGCACGGCTAGCATGTCCAACATGCATGACACGTTGACACGTGTGACACAAGGTACCTTTGGAGAGGATGCGTGTAGGATTAGTAAGCCTCGTTGCCCGGGATTCGGGGGTTGTCAGTCTCATTACAAAGCTGAATGGCAGCTGAGGGCGGGTATATGGTTTTAACATCAACTACCTTATCCAACGGTAAACTATCCTACAACAAACCGTTGGATTTAACACAATGGCATGCACCCAAAGCTATCATGCACGTGAGGCTTGCCTGTTCTGCACGTGGCACTTACTCAAATCCAAGCCGTCCAAATAGTCGGAACAACTGTAGATTGACCATATCCCACAAAATCAGATTGACCAAACAATCCATCTGTAGCGTGTTCCGCTATTTGAACGGTTCGGATTTAAGACACGTGCCAAATGTACAATAGGGTAGCCTTATCAAAACCAGCTGTATCAAAAGCCAACCTGAAATCATTAGAAGCCAATACCATTTCATGTTCCATTCATATATTTTCATGATACTTTTCGAGCAGCGAATATTCAAAGTTTCTGCCGCCAACAGCGAAATCATTCAAAAATTAAAGCATGCTTATTGGAACGTTTGGTGAAAATCAACACAGATGGGCGGAATATTTTAAAATTTCTGCCTTCTGTTGAAAAATCCCAGGATAAGATGGGGCCCACCTAGGAAATTCTTGCATTGGGATATTAGGTGGGATTTTTGGCGGAAAACTATGGAAATATTAAAACATTTTTGTGCCAATAGCTTTGGATAATCTTGTAAAACTATGGTAGAATCAAACACAATTTTAAAATCATGAGGTGGGTCTTCTTCTTCTTTTTCTTTTTCTTTTTTTTTTTTTCTTTTGTTCCATCTTCTTACATCGTCCGCTCGATGCGGCCTAAAAGGGTGTGACTCGGCTTTGATTCAATGAGACTCATTGAGTCAACTCACCAACTCAGTCGACACAACATGGCCAATGGGTAATTAAGTGACTTTTTAATATTTAAAATAAAAAAATAAAATGGAAGGTTAATAAAGGGTTCAAACACAATACTGCATCTCTAAAAAATTTTGCTATTTTTATTATTAATAATAAAGAGTTCAAAAATCTATTAGTAATGCTTCTTAAGTATTAAAGATCATGTTAAGTATTTGTCTCAACTTGACTTAAATGGTATGGGCCCACCATGATGTAAGCTGGAAATCTACCCCATCAATCAGATTCACCATCCCATAGTGGGCGTAGGCTTAAAAATCAAGTCAATACGTGACTTGTGTGGGCCACACCACAAACAAAAGTTGAGAGGGGCTACCCTCCATTAAAACATTCATAATCATTTTTTGGGCCCACTGAGATGTGGTTCACAAATCCAGCCCATCCATTATGTGTGTCCCACTTGGATGAAGGGTTAGACTAAGTTTCAGACGCATCCAAATTTCATGTGGGCCCCACCAAGTGCTTTTATATGTTTTAATCATGTCTTCACATGATTTTAGATGGTATGGCCCACCTGAGTTCCATATACGGCTAATTTTTGGGATATCCCATAATATAAAGGGGACCCATCAAATGTACAGTGTTGATGTTCGACATACATCATGGTGGGGCCCACACAGCTTGACCTCACGGGTTCCCATGAGCTCGGCCGTAATAAACCTCATCCCTGTATATTTATATTTGAATGCTCAGCTGGTGCGCTCACCAGTTTATGCGAACTTTTTGAAAACTCATCATATGTGTTGTGATTTGATTTACATAATGTGAACAGTCCACATGATGCGGCACCTCATGAAACCCTAGGGCTCAACTTTTACTTTGAGTCAAAATTTTGATGGACCATGGAAAAAGAAAAGAGTTTTCTCCCTTGATTTACATCTCTCTTTGCTATGGTCCACTAGTGTTTTAGATCAGGATGAAAGTTGGTACCTTGGGGTTTCATGGGATGCCGCATCACATGGACCGTTCAGATTAGATGCCCATGACACGTGTGCAAAATGCGCATGTGCACACCTTTGCACACGTGCCATGAGTGTCTAATCTGAACGGTCCATGTGATGCAGAATCCCATGAAACCCTTTGTAACAAATTTTCACCCCCATATAAAATTTTTGTGGGCCATAGAAAAGAGAAATGCAAATCAAAGGAGGAAACTGTTTTCATTTTTCATGGCCCATCAAAGTTTTAGATCAAAGTAAAACTTGTGCCTGGGGTGTTTCACGATGTGTTGCTTCACATGAACGGTTCAGATTTTTGATCCACATCACGTATGATAGGTTCTCAAAAAAGTTCGTACGTGGTACGTTCACAGGTGGGCGTTTCCATATATATATATATATATATATATATGGTAAAAGGTACTATGCGCTCGACCTCACGAGTCCATCCCATGAGGTCGAGCTGTGTGAGCCCCACCGTGATGCCTTTCGAACATCTACCCCATCAGTCAGATGCACCACTCTATCGTGGGCCTAGGTCTCAAAAATCAAGTCAATCCGTGACTTGCGGGGGCCACACCACATACAGAAGTGGAGAGGGGTTGTGCACCATTAAAACATTCATAATCATTTTTTGGGCCCACCGAGATGTGGTTTGCAAATCCAGCCCATCCATTATGTGTGTCCCACTTGGATGAGGGTTCAAACCAACTTTCAGATGCATGAAAATTTTAGGTGGGCCCCACCAAGTGCTTTTATGTGTTTTAACAGTATCTTCACCTGATTTTAGATGGTATGGCCCACCTGAGTTCCGTATACGGCTGATTTTTGGGATATCCTATAATTTAAAGGGGACCCATCAAATGCACGGTATTGATGGTCGACACGCATCGCGGTGGGGCCCACACAGCTCGACCTCCCTTTTCCCCATATATATATATATATATATATATATATATATATATATATATATATATATATATATATATATATATATATTTCAAGATCCCAGCTATAGAATATGCACCTATTGAACAGTTAGAATTCCACCATCTGGGAGATCTTGTCCGCATCATATCAACGATTCGGAACACTAGACCGCACACCCAACTTGCACAAACTGAAGGCCCGGATGATAAACAGTAAAACCATTCTGCACGGGAATTGTACAATTCATTTTTATCTATTCATATACGGGCAACATAACCTTACAGACATCAAGATAAAAAGACACACAAATACTACAAATTGTCAGTGCTCCGGCATGACCACTGCCAAAATCAAGCTATGAATGGTGAAAAAAAATTGATATATTTCATTCAGTTGTATATGAATTCAACAAATGCTTCAGAGACATTAAAAAACGTCAAGAACCTACAAAGTGTAACTATCTGTTAAGTTGCTACTGTGAACTCTCCAAAAGGGAAGAAATATAAAGAGAATGAAACCTGCCTCAGATGATCAGGCTGACAATCCTGTGGCTTCCTTTGGTATCAAAAACAGGAACCCAACTGGAACGAAAGTACAGATTACTTGAATTGAGATGCCCAAGAGAAGGTTGTCGAAAGAATTCGATGAAATATTCAGTATGGAAGCCAAACCGGCTCCTACAAATGAACTCAATGTGTTGCCCAGATTGTTGACGGACATGAAGAGAGCAAAGAGCGTGCCTTCAATCCCAGGTGGACATAGCTGTCCCGATAAGATCAGAAACGGCATCATTCTGCACAACCAAGTGAAAGCTCGAAATGAAAATATAGCATCCATAAGCAACAATTTTTTAAAATACAGCATTAAGGAAACGGCCAGAGTCCAAATTCCACTGGCAAAAACAGCTGGTTAAGATTGCATGAATCGGTGTGATTTTTTAGCTATGTTCCTTCTCAGTGGTCCTAGGATTTGTACGGTCTGGATACGTGACATGTATGCCACGTGCATTGCAATAGGTTCACACCAAACTTGCAGCCAAGCTTGCCGCTCTAGTGCTATTTTTACCGATTGGTTGAAGATGAGTGCTCAATTGGCAAAGTAGATGCGGTAACCACGTGGTATAGACAGGACATTGAAATTGTATATCAGATACATGACCTCATATTACCCTTAAACATAATCAGCCCAAACCAACACACAGATGGGCCACAACACAGGGAACCACGCGAGAGGGGATGCCCACTCTTGATTTGCACAGGGGCTCACCTGAATTATAAAGCAGCCTGATTTTTCTCCCGATCCTTCATTTGGGCCCGATGAAGGGTCTGAACAGCCTGAATTCCATATAAACAACATGGTAGCCCTCCATGCAAATCAAAGGTGCCTTGCTCCCCACGGGGTGCCCACCTTATTCATGGATCAGCCTGAAATTCAGGCTCCGGGGGTAATATGTGCTAAAGTATCTGATAGACTGGTTGGATTTCGAGCATGTATCACATGGGCCCCACATCTGCCTGTTACCACTGCAGCTTGTGGTGGTACCGGTACCACTGGAGCAAACCCCTTGGTAGAAACATAGTCAATGAGAGAAGATCATTGCTTATGGTGGTACCATAACCACTTTTTCAAATCAATACAGTTTACATGTGGTGAGCTCCCACCTTTGAGGGGAAAAAAAACTGATTTGGTGGTCACAAATTGGATAAGGGAATGGGTAAAAGAAAAACTACTGGGGTGCCTTTGGATGCACTACCGAATTGAATTTTTAGCATCAATATTGATGGATTGGGCTCCAAATTGCAATTACGCTTCTTTCAAGTTGCAAACAAAATGAATGTAAAAGCACTTTGAAGGATTCTCCTCATTACAAATACCCCGAAACACCATACAAATTGGTCATTTTTCGCTCTTGTTCAAACTTCGAACCAACCATCCACGGTTCAATTCACTTGTGCATCCAAATGCGGCCCAAGATAGTAATGCCGTCCATGAAATCAAGGGAACACTCACAATCCTTTTGAAAGGGGCATCCAGCATTTCGTTTTGCAGAAGTGAAGAATATCCCGTTCTTTTCTCCCTATGCACTTCATGCTCTCAGATGGCATTTAAGTGCATAGAGAAGTCAACAAAACTACATATTTTACTTTTAGGCTTCAAGAAGGCTCCAGTATGCACCATATGTCTGAAAAGTCTGGATGCATGTAAGCACCTAAGCATGCATGTATTTTACACGTATGTACGCATGCATTTTCTGTATATTTTAATCCAATGCCATACATTGAGAAAGTATGTATACATGTTTTTTTTTTTTTTCTTGCATGATGTATCAACATTCCAGACTAGAGAGTCTGGATGGCATATATTTGTATGTTTTATGCTTTCTTGATTTTGTCATCATGGACATGTATAGCACTTTACAAGAACAAAAGCAAAAAAGGATGAATGAAGGACGGGGAACATACTTCAGCTGGCTGATTACATCAGAGAAAGCAGACCCCCAAAGCACCATAACCTTGTCCGGTATGCCATACTGGACATTTAACCGAGATACTAGAACAAGATCGAAAAGGCTCATGATAGCCAGACCAACATGAGCCCACCTGCACCAAATTCACAAATAACAAGAAACTAGCATCATTGGTTTACCATGAAACAGAAAGTATACAAAAAAGGCTGCATTTCTACACGAAATTTGACGCTGCTAACCAAAAACATATAATATTTTGGCAGAGCGTGCGGGATTGCTAAAACAAAGACTGTAGTCGTTTAATTAGGCCAATGACCAAAAAAGAAAAATACTAATACTGGACTTTATACATATATATATATATATATATATATATATATATATATATATATATATATATATATATATATATATATATATATATATATATATATAAACTTTCTAAGGCATAGGTCCCACTTATCAGCTCCTCTTCTTCTTTTTTCTCATTTTCATTACAACTCAAACTGACAGGGAAATTTTAAAGGATAGCTATAAGACCAGCCATGCTTTATGGGACAAACTGTTGGGCATTTAACGAACAACATGTACATAGGATGAGTGTAGCTGAAATGAGGATGTTGAGATGGATGAGTGGCAAGAAGAGGAAGGATAGAATTTGAAATTAATGCATTCAAGGGAACATGGGAGTTAGTACAAGTTGAAGGCTGTAAAAGGACAAGGGAAAGGCCCAAAAGAACATGGACAAATGTAGAAAGAAAAGACTTGATGACCTATGGTCTAACTAAAGGTATGGCCCTTGATACGGTGGAATGGAAGATCAGGATTCATGTAGCCGACCCCAATTATTTGCCAAAAGGCTTAAATGATGATGAAGATGACAACGATGATGATGATTTCTCATATTTCTCTTCTATCTTTTATTCTTAGTTATCCTCTTCTTGTTTTGCTCCTTATTAAGTCAAGGGGTCTTGCCATGGTGGAACACACATCACCTACTATTGCGCAAAACAACTATACAAAATAAGTAATGGAAATCACTATGCTGAGATGGAGCCCTGAAGCAAATATGTCTAAATTACTTACATGAGTATTCTTCTTAGCTTCATGTGCTTCAAATAGCGACTGTAGATAAATGTTCCAAGCATGAGTCCAAACCATCCAACCACGCGTACGGTCCCCAAAAAGGATGGTTCCAAGTGCAAGAACTCAGTCTGGTAATAGAACATAACTGTTGAGAGGTTTGGAACAGTAACGTGTGCAAAGAAAAACCATGCCATCGGTCTGGCCTTCCCAAAAGTTCAAAAACAACGAAATATTGAAATTAGGAAGGCATTTAAACAGAAGCCTCTGCAAAGAAAAATATAGAGAATAATAACTAAGAGAACTGCTCAAATGATGTATTACTGCACAGAATGTCAAAAAGTGTCATCCCCATTATATATGTGGCAAAAATGGTGATTGAGACTGTTGATCAAGCAGGTCACCCCTTTTTTTTCTTTTTCTTTTTCTTTTTTTCTTTTTTTGAAGGGTAAGTGGGTCACCCCTTTGACAGGGTATGGGCAAAAAATCATAGTGATTGGAAGACTTCAATCATCAGACTGTTATATGACGTTTGCCGGTTGAATATTGAACACTGCTCATAGTTTTAATTAATGGGGCTCTTCTTCAGGCCACTGCCATCGCCTTACCTTTTAGACAACCAGTAGGGAATTGCGCCACACATGGTGCATGTGGCAGGTGAGGCCCACCTGAGTTTTGAATCAAGCTGATCTTTTAATTGTTCCTTTTTTAAAGGGAGACTCACTTGACGAATGTGTAGTATGGAACTTAACCATGATGTAGGGCCCCCCACAAACATATGGCCTGCCTCCCCATTGTTTCTATGGTGTGGCCCACCTGAGTCATTGATAGGTCATATTTTCAGCCCCATGGCCTAGCAGCGAATGGCTCACCTGATGGATGGAGTGGATGCCACACACACTACACACATCTCAGTTGATGGACAGTGAAGAGGCAATGGACGGATAAAGGGATGGATCATGTACGAAGAAGAAGGAGAAGGGAGTAGAAGCTGCCATGGGATATCCACTTGGTGGCCCGTCAAATCAACAGTTCTTATCACCATCCACAAAGTGGCATGCATGAGTAGAGCTGTTTCGTTCTGTGCCACATCAAACTCCATGACGCCCCATGAAGTGTGAACATCATAGTAGCATTCTTCAGAGAGTGAGGGGAAAAAAAAAAAAAAAGCATCATGCACCCCTTGCAGTTTACCTTAGTATGATGGGCTGCTTAAATGCCCGACACAGACTAAAAATGGCTGATTTTATAGACAGGAAGCATCTCATGATGAAGGACTTATGCTGAATCTCAGGTTCTTTGATGATTGCTTTCTCTTTTTTATTTTTGCGACTTCTCTTTCTCCTTCTTGAAGTGCCACCCTTGGATGTTTCAACCTTTTCCAGATTCTGTAGTGGACCATCTGAATCTGATGATGTTGTTGCATTTCCATTCACCACATAATTCCCTAGGTTATTAGAGCTTCTTGAGTCTACATGATCCGGCAAGGTACCACTGCCTAAAGGAGCCTCCTTGACCAAACCACAAGACAATAGTTGGATGGTCGGGAGAACAGAGAAAAGAAGAAAAATCATATCCATCGGTAAATTGGCTAATGTGTATCCCCCCAGCAGACTCCCACATATTCCACCTAAGGCCATTGCTGACCAAGATATTGACTGGAGATCTCCAGCAAATGACGCCCTGATATAAAGTAAGACCTCAAGTCAGCTTCCTCTGATTACAGATACAAAATGACAAATGCTATGCAACTGCAAAGGCCCATTAGCAAACATAAACAGCAAACCCCCCACATGCCAATGTGGCATACATGTAATAGGTAGTGACGGTTCATCAGATCAGCACCATGGCAAATGTTCCCTAACTCAAAAATCAGACTGGTCTAATGATTATTTGGACCACATATGTAGGCAGAATGCAACCATCAGTTTATCCATTTTCCATATGCATATGGGTGGCCTGAAGAGCAGATCAGCCTCATTTTTTGGGCTTGGGCACTTCCACTGATGGGCCCTTCCTGATGAACAACCCAGATACCAAACGTGTTTGCCACGTTGGCATGCTTGAGTCGCAATGTTTGTAGATGTGTGCTTAAAAGTAGCATTTGTCCAGCACAAATAATATATTTAAACAAATATGAAAATGCACATACCTCTCCAACCGAACAGCTTCTGCAATCATCGCATCGATTACAACATCTGCCATCGCAGAACCTAGGTTTTGTACTGTTAAGACAATTGTGAGGGGTACACGTGAACTCCTTATGGATGCTTTTAGACCCATTATAAGCCATGGTACAAGAGAGAGTGTGGTTGCGATGACTAAGTATGGCACTCTTTTCCTACCTCTAATGGGAATACAGTCTGACAAAATTCTGCATGGGAAAAAAAAAAAAAGCCTTCTGCTTTGAGCAAATTGATGGCAATTACAAACACTGAGTGTGAGAATATGGGAATCAAATTCATTGAAATTTATGAAGTGACAACTCCACCATACACACAGTAAATGTGTGCAGCGGCTGGTCTGTTGGTCTGATGGACCACCATGTGAATTGGCCCCGATAAAATTCACAGTGTTTTGACAGAACCAACCATCCGACTATTGGGGACCATCGATATGTGGACTTTTCCACATTTTTCAAGCTAAACCGTCCATTTTGCAGGCCATTAATAGCACAGCTACCATATATGATCCCCTTGCTTAATGCATAATGCCCATCCAAATGTTGGCCAACCAAGTCAACAATTCTATTTCTTTATCACCATATAAAAATGCCATGTGTATGGTATAGATGTTTTGGTGGCTTGGTGCGCACTTCATGTTCATGGAACACAATTAAGCATGCAAAATCATAGGAGCATTCCTAATATAATAAATCAAAAGTTCTTCTGCAGTATCCATAAGACCTTCAAATGGAATGAGTTAGAAAAAAGAGATGAATGAGTGTAAGACGAGATCATACCCATAAAATGGTTTTATACTCCATGGGAAAAATGCTATTGATACTATAAACTGTGAGGCTGAGGGTGACAACTTAAGAATGTCCTTGAGCTGGTAAGAAACTGCCGTCCATACAAAGGATCTGAAACCCTGCATTCACGTGCAAGCAAATAAGACTTGGAAAAAGGAGTCGTCAAACTTCTTATACTATTGAAAAACCTAACTGGAATTTCAGTACGAAGAAAAAGTTAAATAGAACAAATTCAAACATTGTTTGGAAAAGCAATTCAATAAAGAACTATGCTTAGAATAAATTTTTAAAAGGACCAAGAAAACCATTGCTTGGTGCAATGCACCAAACCAATCGGTCCCTATCCTTGGTAAAGGAGGGTTTACGTCAGGTGGGGCAGCCATTCATTGAACTTATGCCAATCAGCCACTGGAAGTCCCAGCCAACCCAAATAGCTGGGACAATGCTAGGATGATAGTGATGATGGTGCAAAATAAAACCATATATTTCATTGTGAGGGGCATATGAAAAACTTCCAAGTGGCATATGGTTAAACACTACGGAAATGAAAAGCAATAGTAAGTATACCATCCCGCCCCTACAAAGTAGTTTCTGTTTTTACTGGCCAAAGTACAAAGTATTTGAAACAATAAATTGCTAACATTCCCAAAAGTAATAGAGTTTGTTCCACCGAGAAAACACACACGTGCATATTCCCATGAGGAAATTAACTAGATACTCCTTGACAATCAACACTAAAAGAAAACTATTTCTGCCCCTATGAAGTGGAAACTAGTAAGTGTCCAAAACAATATATTCCAATCCCTCTCGAACTAAGATATGGCTTACAATATTGAAATCCCACTATTAAGACACTTGGATCTGTTGTATTCAAAATATTTACTTGTATCCTATAGCATTTGTCACAAATGAGTGGACAGCCCTCTGGACTGGTACCTGGGCAAGTAATAATTTTGATCTGTGTCATACCTTAGCCTGCCATCTACAAGGGAGGTAATCAAATGTGGCAAATGGAGTAGCACATGTGGAGGGCTATATGCCTACTGGCATTAAGATAATTGCATTGACTTATGAGGTTTTCACATTTTTGACACCAACTTTACCTATATATCTATCTACGATCTCAATCTGATTTAATGTCAAGGCACCACCATAAGAGAATTGCGTCATCAACGTAATGCAGATGGGAGAAACATCAGCCTCTCATATATATGCAAACCTCCATATGAAAGCTTTTAAGGACAACCATAGAAAAAATGAAGCATACTCCATGCATGAATGGATACGAGAGAGAGGTTCTTCCTAATGAGAATTTCTCATATGACAATGGAAACCTCTAGACATCCAAGATTCGTCATTTATTCCTTCACTACCCATTTATCTATCCGATCTGGTCCCTTCTCCTTAATCCCTTCAACATCTTTTGGTGCTTCCCAGCTTCATTAGCTCGTCTTTTGAAGGCCTGGTATGGGGTTAATATTGGCAAGCTTCGAACTCCAATTTGGAGGATAGCCCTCCTGGCTATTTGGTGGTCCGTTTGGGAAGAAAGGAATAGTAGATGTTTTAGAGATGTCTCTAACTCAATTGAGTTCGTTGCAAGCAGAGCTAAAAAAACCTATGGCCAAATGGGTTACTAATGTTGATTCCTTGAGGGGACGTAATCTTCTATTTTTGGGCCCTTAAGGTGTCAGTTCTTTGTAGGCTGTAAAACCCATATCCTAATCCGTACTGTTCCGTCGACTCCCGCGATCCATCCGGTCGAATTCTGGTGACCCACGACCAGTTATCGGCGTTTGCACGCGATCATGAGTCGTGTCTCATATATTAGAGTCGGCTCGACCTGAGACTTGTACTAGTGCGATAGCGGCATCGCTGCGGTTCCGATGCCGCATCTCGCGCGCCAAGGCGGTACTCAGGCCAGGAGATGTGGGCCCGAGTTCAGTTTGTAGAAAACGCCACGCGTTGCAAGTATCGAGAGAATCTCTACGAAATGTCACATCAATCAATCTCATCCATCAGTCAATGTCAAGTACACCTCCCATCACAACCCATACCATTCTCTCACCCAAGTCAACACAACCCATACTCCTCTCTCACCCAAGTCAACACAACCCATACCTAGTCAAGTACATACATCACTCTCACCCCATCCATCACCCATCACTCTTTCTCTCTTTACAACCTTCTCTCTCCTTCATTTTCAATTTTCATTCCAAGCAAACCCACATCTCACGTCCAAGCTTTTCCTCCTCTCCAAGAAGCTTTCCTTACCCTTCCATCTCTCATCTCAACCATCCAAACCTCATCTCCACCATTGGAATCGAAGCTAAGGAGCCTTGGAGCACTAGGGAGGAAGAAGGAAATGTGGGTGTTTTCTCTTGTTTTGTTTATGTGGATTTGATCATTTTTGGGCCTACAATCGATGGGACCCACTCGATGTATGCATTGTATTGAGGGACCCATAGTGGCGGGGTCGCTCCCATCTCCAACGTCTTTTTCATTCTCTTTCTCTCTCTCTTTCTTGATGACTGTGCAGCCCACCTGATGTGTGTGGCCCACCTGATGCGTGTGACCCTATCCACGCAGTCCATTGATGTGGACCCCACCGTCCATGGGGTGGTACGTGCATTGTCCAGCAGCGATTCGCTACTAGACATGGATTGCTGTACATGGGAAAACACAAATATCAGCCTCCTCCTAAGCATGTGGTTGAATATGGTCCATACACATGGGACCCACCTTCCATCCCAACCGTCCAATTCATGTGGTCCCCACCTGTTTTGCATCAGGGCCGTCCATCTGTGTACGCAGGACCCTCTGTGATGCATTTTATCCACGTTGTTCTGCAGCCGTGGGACCCACCTATGATGTAACTCCAAACCGTCCAGGGGACGGTGGGTCACTACAGCATGTAGCTGCGTTGACGTCAACAGGACTGTGCGTCCAGGTATAAGGTATGTGTTTTATCCTTACTGTCCAAATAAGCTGGACGGTGAGGCCTGCTGAGATGTGGCCGTGGCATCTACCTGCCACGTGTGTAGGGACCACCATGATATATGCGATATTTCCACCGTCCATTGTCTGGACGATGGACACCACCAGATGTATATGTTTATCTAAACCGTCCAGCCTATTGGACGATGGGCACCAGCGTTTAGGTGTTGTCTGACGTCAGCCACATAGGTGGGCCACCTTGATATACCTGTTTCTCCACGTCGTCCATCTGCCAAGGACGTGGGGCCACCTGGACGAGGCACCATCCAGACCGTCCGTCAAGTGGACGTCAAGGCCTATACAGTGGGCCCGTAGCCCTCCTAGCCGCTGGATTGACGCTGCAAGTTATGTAAGCCCCTGCGAGGTATGTGTTTGCTATGCACCCCGTCCATTTATTAGGGTGTGGCCTACCTCACACGTGTGGGTGGGACCCACCTTGATGCATGTAAGATGTCTGGACGGTGCAGTGGAAATCCCACCGTGATGTGTACTGATGCACACCGTCTATTTGTCGAGCCTCACACGTGATGTAAGTGTTTTATCTATGTTGTCTAGCAGCGAGGGCCCCACACACGTGGAAACCACGTGATGCCTGCGATGTGGCGTGTGAACCCCACCTTAACGTTCATGCAATGTCCAGGCCATCCGATCAGGGCCTGGACGTTGGCAGATTTAATAATAAATAATAATAATGATTTTAATAATAATATTGTATGTGGTGGGCCCCACCTGGGACCCACCTGTTGTGAAGCAGATTAGCTAGTGTACATCACATCAGGTATATATTTGTTGTATTCGTCGGCAAGTGCTGGAGGGCCACACCTTGATGTACGTGGTGTACCGTCCAGCAGATCTGGACGGTGGGCCACGCTTTGATGTATTTATCATATCCAAATCGTCCAGGGGTAGGGCCCACCCTAGTATATGTGTTTTATCCAAGCCGTCCACCTATTTTGCCGGCATAGGACCACCCATGGTGTATCTATTTCATTCACACCGTCCGGATTGCGCAGGACGGTGCTGGACAATGTTCGGTTAGTTCTGATTTACTTGGGGAATGCTTGGAAGGTGCTGATGCACTTGGAAACGGTTTGGATGATGTTGATTTATATGGAAAATGTTTGGGTAGTGCTGGTCCTCATTGATGGGCCATGGGCCCCATGGATTGACAGTGTACAGTGATGCACATGTTACCCCTACAACTATTGAAATGATTTTTTTGGTGTGGTCCAAGCCCACTTGAGGCCCATTGGTGTGGCCCATCCATGAGGCCCATCATGATTATATTTGAGGCCCATGTGCAGGGTCCACCTGTGATGTATTTAGGCCACGTGTGGGCCCACCTATTATGTATTTGAAGCCCATGGGTTGTAGCCCATTATGATGTACCGAGGCTCATGGGTCGTGACCCATTGAGATGTATACTCGGCCATTCGACTCAGCCCATTCAACTTGGCCTATTCGACTCGGCCTATTTGACTTGGCCATTTAACTCGGCTTATTCGACTCGGCTCATTCGATCGGCCCATTTGACTTGACTGCTTTGATTCAGCCCATATGATATAGCCCATTTGATGCATGCTTGGTCTATTGGTGCGACCCGTGGATGTGGTCCACTCAATGTTTATGAGGCCCATTGGTGCGATCCGTTAATGCGGCCCACTTGATGTTTATGAGTCCCATCAGTGCTACCCATTAGATACGGCCCATTGAATGTATTTAGGGCCCATTTGGAAGGGCGTAATGTGATGTATATGAGACCCTTGTATAAGGCCCATTATGATGTATTTGGGCCCCATGGGTTGAGGCCCATTGTGATATATTAAGGCCCATGGGTTGAGGCCCATTATGTTATATTTGTGGCCCAGTTGATAAGGCCCGTTATTATGTATTTCAAGCCCATGTGCAGGGCCCACCTGTTGTGTATATTAGGCCCTTGTGTGGGGCCGTGGGCCTACTTTCTGTTTGGCTATATATGAGTCACTCCTTGGGAGCAATGTTAGTTAGATGTTCACATTGATAGGCAATGATAGTTGAAAGTCCTCATTGTGACCTTTCCTTAGGCCTTGTTTGGTCGATTATCATGACCGATTACCGATTAGCGATCGAGGCCAATTATCATAACCGATTGCCGATTAGCGATTGAGGCCGATTATCATGACCGATTGCCGATTTGCGATCGAGGCCGATTATTATGATCGATTACCGATTAGTGATCGAGGCCGATTATCATGACCGATTGTCGATTTGCGATCGAGGCCGATTATCATGACCGATTACCGGTTAGCGATCGAGGCCGATTATCCTAACCGATTACCGATTCCGAGTGACGTGACCGATTATGATAGCCGATTACCGATTATCAATCGAAGTCGATTACCGATTCTGATGACCGATTACCGATTCCGATTTGTCGTGGCCAATTGACGATTATCGATCGAGGCCGATTATCGTGGCGAGTTGACCGATTATCGATCGAGACCGATTATCGTGGCCGATTACCGATTATGATTACCGTGGAGGCCGATTATCGTGGCCGATTACCGATTATGATTATCGTGGCCGATTGTCGAGGCTCAATGCGATTTATATGTGGCTCGTATTTAAAGCCTGTTGTGATGTGCATTCTACCCGTCCTTAAGGCCCATTGTGATGTATGTTAGGCCCTTGTGAGAGGCCCATGTGACGTATATTAAACTCTTGAGTGAGGCTCATGGTGTTGTGTATTAGGTCCTTGTGTGAGGCCATGGGTTCACTATTTGTTAGGCTCTATGTGAGCCCTTCCTTGGGGGCAATGTTGGTTAAATGTCCATATTGTAGAGGTCGATGGTTGATGCCGATTATTGATATCAATTATGAGTATGTGACAACATAACATCATGATACATGCCCATACACATCATCTGCATGTTTGTTATGAGATGTAATTGACCATCACATATGTCATAGGGCGAGTTGTTCATAGGGCCCCCTGATAGGCGGAGTTGCCCCACATGAGAGCATGGCATGCACAGGATTGATGCATGATTGGACTGTGTGACTCATACATTTTGCATTTTGTGTGACATGACCACTATACGCCCTAGCGACATCAGGGTCGTAGCTTCTATAGGTATTTCGTGGATGGCCAGATGAGACATCGAAAATTTGTTCTACATGGGGTGCTATAGATATCTCTGGGTGAAAGTCCCTAAACCCTCTTGGTTCCAGAGGTTGATCCAACGTCTAGATCGAGTGGGTAGATGAGCGTCGAGTGCCGATTACCAAATGGCTGCGCTCTCCACTGTGTCGTGGTCGGTTGGAAGGGGGTGCGGCCTTACCTGCCCGAGAGGAGGGGGCAATGCTAGGCTGAGTCTTACCAGCTCGAGGAATGGGTCCGCTATTGACGAGCCGGGCCCGATATTGGCAGGCGGATAGTGAGGTCTCTTCCACTCACCTTGTTGCGCGCGATGGGGCGGCAATCTGGTTTGGAGTGCAATAGACCCCAGTGATTTCCCAAAGAGGAACCGTACTAATATGTGGACTTATTGAGTAGGAGTTACATACTCATTCATTCATTCATTATCCACTCGGGCTGGTAGTACGCAACTAATCGTTGTATACCTTCGTTATAGCAAGGATTTCGGTTAGGCGCGCGACTTACATGAGATCAGGAGTTTACCATAATGAGTCTGACTATCCAAATTTAGGTATGGGACTGGTTTGGATAGAAGTCCCTTGTGATGGTCCCCGTAGCCTGCGATACTACGTACTATCATCCCGACTTCACACTCCAGCATGGTCATTCCATTCGCATCGCATATTGCATTACATCTGCAGGTATATGGCATTTTAAGTTGCTATGTTTCTACACTCATATGGCCTAGGCAGACTTAGCAGGACTTGTATATTGCATTGTATCCTCGGCATTGATATCCGACTCTTTATTACTCCTTATTGCATAGCTGTTCTATATTGCGTATTCTGATATTGATTGACGTATGGACTTGTCCATACTTCCGCTTATCCTGTTATCGTATGATTTATGATCTTGTCAGTATATCTGCTTACTCTGATAATTCATGATCTTGTCAGTATTTCTGCTTATTCCAATAATATATGATTTATAAATTACCAGTAATTTCGGTATTGTATGATGATGGTATTGTATTGAATACTTGACACTTATTTTGTGCACACACTTACACCACCCTCTAAGCTTTCTATAAGTTTATGCACGATAGATGCGTGCAGGTGATGTTAGGTTGCAGCCGTGTTGAGCTTGGAGTGTGCAGCGGTCTTCTGGAGCTTGATTTTTTATTTATGTATTTTTCCTTCAGCATTGTACTCAAATGGTTATATTAGTGGATATGTGATGATGATGTTGCTTTTGTGATTTGGGTAATCTTGTGGTTATGCTTATTACGATTTAAATGAAAAAAAAAAAAAAAAATCCTCCTCGTAGGATTCCAGGATCGGAATCTAGCGTGTGAACGCTAGGAGCCGAGAATGGGGTACTATGGAGGCTGTTAGCACCGGATTCGGCAATCGGGATTCCTGTGAATCCGATTTCCGGGTTTGGGGCGTGACATAGGGGCAGCCTCTGTATTTAGTTTTGGGGTTGTTTTTTGTCGTTTTTTCTTTCAAGGGTTGCTGCTCCGCAACCTCAGCAGGCCAGCTCCCTCCCCTTTCTATTTCTCCTTTTTTCCTTCAATGAAATTTGTGTTCTCTCAAAAAAAAAAAAAACCCTCTAGACATCCAATACCCCCGGGTGCATGAGGAGTTCAAACTGGTAACCTTCAAGTTGACGCGTTTGTAAGCTTTTGTGATGATATTGAAAGATATACAAACATACACACGTAGAAGCATAAATGTAATATATATATATATATATATATATATATATATATATATACACGACCCAAAAAAAAAAAAAAAGAAAAAGGTTTCCATCCAAACTATAAGAAATAGTACATAAATAGTATCATAAAACAAGAAATGACTTGATTGATGTTTTCTCCTAATAGTTGTGTCACTTGTTCACACAGATGTATTTTTAAAATGGAGTACCCCTCTAAACAGATTTTTCATAACCAAATAGAGTGAAACCTTCTATGTCTAATAGGTATAGGTTCAACTATATGGTGAATGAGAGGAGAAATACACTTTAGAACAAGGAAGAGCCTAGCAGCAAATTAAGGCTTCCTGTAGAACTGCCACCAAACAACCCAAGAGAATATTCTAATAGTCCTACAAAGTTGATATTAAGAGGAATTCCAACCCAAGGAGTAGTTGTCTTAATCTTATTTGCCACGTTCACCAACATAGACCTCTAAAAGGTAGGGAAGCTAGTCCTGTGAGCATCTCCTCCTGAGTAGGCAAATAGAAATTGTCGAAAGTACTACAAACACCTTTTGGGTAACTTCCCTACCACCATAATTCTCTGCCAATAGAGAATTGAACCCATAAACTGGCTATATGCTAACCTAGCATGCAGCCCCATCTTTCCCGCCAAAGTTGTCGCGCATGTAGTACATCCAAGCCATATAAATGGTGTACTTCAGCATGACAATCACCTAGCAAAATAATCAGGCCGATCTAAT
This sequence comes from Magnolia kwangsiensis, assembly GCA_037074715.1. Lineage (NCBI taxonomy): Eukaryota > Viridiplantae > Streptophyta > Magnoliopsida > Magnoliales > Magnoliaceae > Magnolia > Magnolia kwangsiensis. The sequence goes on from CM073571.1 coordinate 203,316,834, forward strand.
ACCAAGTGGGCAACACCGTCAAAATCAAATGATGATAGATGATCCGTCTGAACATGCAGGTGTGGCCCACCAAATGAACTTCTCCCACTAGATAGCTATTTGGTGGAAAAGGTCCTCAATTAGCAGAACTATTAGAAGGTTTATTTCCTTCACATAGTTCCTACAATAAAGACTCCACTAACAATTCACCTCTAAAGCAATACCAAGGCACATCCATTTGGTGCTAGGAATCAATGTTTGAACAAGCAGCTGAACCAATCAAGCATGTAATTCAACTTAACATGGTTCAATAGCTAGTTTGAACTGTTTGAATTTCACATCAGCATGATGTGACCTTCATATTCAGTTTTACCAGATCTGTGGGTCCAGTGTACGCCACTAGACCCTACCTCAACTGGCAGGGCCTTGAGGCATGCTCCATACGAGGGATACGGTGGGCACCAGCGCATCGTCCTCTACCCAAAAACTCTAGGAGTATTTTGGTATTACCATATATCACAAGTAACCCGCTTTGATTAGGTTAAGGGGATGGCTTTCTTTTTTTCCTCGTTCTTTTTTTTTGGTAGGGCATTCACCAAACTCCTGTGGTAAGACTTGATCCCAGGCCTACACCACGTCAGGATAGGTGATAGTGATACGCACTATCTGGGATACCAAGCTAGAATACAATGGAAGTGACTTTCTATTGTACTTTGTACTTTTGCACGGAGGCTTTCCAATTTTCTTCTCCTGTGGACATAGCTTCCTCTAGGAAGTGGACCATGTAAATCTATCTATTTTGTATCTACTTCTTAGTTGCCATGACATAATAATCCAACAACTGTTTATATAGTTTTAGCTATTTGAATGGTGTTAAAATTTCATGGTTTTGTAGCAAGTACAGCTCCACATGGTAGCAATATGCCAACTGGTCGGTGATGTCAAGTAGGCCGTCATTCGGTGACCTTTGCCAAACACTCATGAGAATTAAGTTGACCTAAATAGCTGAGACAAGTCTACAATGATAATCATACTCATGGTGGCTTTTGAACCATGTGGACCAGTTAAGTGGGAATATTTACTCCAATCTGATCAAATTGCCACTTTGGTCGTGTTTTATAACACCGCTACTTCCAAGAGAAACCCCTTCAAGTATGTTGACATGGAAAAAAGGACCACGTACACGTCTGCATCCACGCCAACAAAATCTTGGTGCACAGCCCTCCATGGAAGCCTTCCCTCATGCTTGCCACCTCATGCTTGATCCCTTGTGCTTCATCTCATGCAAAGGCCATCACATGCTTCATCTCACTTTCCATCTCACCATGCTTCATCAAAGAGAGATGGAGAAAAGAGAGAGGGATTGACCCTTCCGCTTTGCGACACCCAACGCCACCATGGCACCATCGTGGCAGAGCATCATCTTGACCCCATAGTAGCGTAGCGCCACCATGGCCCCGAGGTCGCGTAGCCTGCACGAGGTCACCTGCTTCAACTTCTATAAATATCCTTCAAGGATTTTCATTTCAAAGATTCAAAAAAATCCCGCTGCTACCGTCTCTTTCCCATGCCCACTTGCGAGTAGGTGAGGAGATATGGCTGCTCACTCATAGAGGCTAGCGGGCTGGGGCAATAGCCCCAGCAGGGCTGTTGAAACAACCTGCCACCGGTCCCTTAACAAAGCACAAATCTGGGCTCGCCTATCGACCAAGCATTGTTAGTGTTGCTCTCACCATGCTCACTCTTGTGCTAGCCAGTATAAGGTCCAATGTTGGTTGAACTACATACATGGGCAGTGCCATGCAATAACTTCATCACCATATTACATAAACACAGCCCCCCACTACCTACACAAACACGGCTATGAGATTATTACCTACGCGAACACAGCCCTACATTCCGTCTACCCAGACAGCTTAGAGCTCCCATCTCGCACATGACACAGCATTGTGTTGCATGTCTCATACCTAGCATAGCCTTGTGCTGCCTATCTTATACCTAGACGGTGTCATGCACCGATCCTCTTCACTCTTATCTTCATATGGCCCCTTGCCAATCTAAGTTCAGCCATGCATTAGATACCTAATACTAGCTAATCATAAGGGAAAGCCGCATGAGCACACCCTACTACTCATTTGGATGAAAATCCAAGTCTCGTATGCTCTTAGGAGACCAAACGCTCGTTGTTAAGGCAGCATGTGTGTCCTTTAGCTATCTAAATGAGCCAAATGCTAAGGTTAATCATTTCTCAACACTATGAATGGCCCAGACTAGTGATCCAAAGACTCTAAATACAGAAGATCCTTGGTTAAGGCACATGCATTACTCTGCTTTCTTAATGCTATGGAAGTAATCTTGTTCTCTTGGTCTTTACTTTAGAATCAAGGGTATTTCAACTTAATGTAATTAAGGTCATGTGCCAGACCACAACCCGACATGTATATTTGAACCCATATCAATAAACCTCTCTAAAGGGGCGTGCTTTCTCTTTTGTTTATAGCTTGACGATGCTTAATTAATGTTTATGGAAATTATCCTCAATATCAAGATAAACAGCAAATCCCTTCAAAATGGTGTTAATAACATGGCTCCACCACCATGGGACCACGGCAGTGCTAGGCACCACCAGTGTATTAAATAGTGTTTGTAGCGTACACTACATAGCGTAGCACAGCCGTAGCGCTACACAACGCACCAAAATAGCATAAATCCCCTATAGTGTACGAGCGTACACTACAGATGCGTATTGTGTAGCGCAAGTAGCGTGCACTTCGCTGCACCTTTTTTTAAACTTTCCTTTGTTAATAATGGTGGTAAACTCGTATTTTCAAAAACCTTATATTGTAAAACCAGCAACAAATACCTACTCTATTGATTTTATTCTTAAAGAGTGGTGTTTATTTGATATAATGTGTATTGAACCCACACTAAAGTCATAAAGTTAATTTAAAAGAGAAATCGAAATAGGGTTTTTGAAATCCCCTTTGAAAGCCCTAGCCGACGCAAGTTCATCTCCCCCTCTTCGAATCTTTCAATACAAAAGCCCATCGAAGGGGCTTCTTTGGCCGATTGTTGGAGCCTGTAAGGTAGTCCATTTAATGCATTTTCACGATCGTTGGAGATGAAATGAAGGAGAAATCAGATTTTCCCCTTACCGGTTCCAGACAGCTATGGAGCTTCAATTTTCTTAGTTTTCATGGCTTAAATTTCCTCTTAAGCCTGCAATGGGCATGGTTTTGCCCCCTTAATTTGTTTCTTTTCATGTACAAAGAAAATCAATTAGTTATTATGAGTTTTTTTTTCATTTTTTCTTTTTAAAATGCCGGTTAGGCGGTTACTATGCATTTTTTGTTGTTTATCATTTTTTTTCAATTCTTTTTCAATATATGTGTAGCTATGCATTATTTTTTATGGTGGGGTCCACTGAGGTGTGTGCATGGGTGGATGTGTAATGTTTGAATGTTTTCTATAGTGTGGCCCACTTTGGGACCACTGTGGTGTGTGTATGTGTGGACGTGCATTGTTTTCTATGGTGTGGCCCACATGGGGACCACTGTATTCTTATCTGTGGGATTTTTATTTTGAAGAATGTGACATTTTTATATTTTATTGCTTTTTTCTTGCTATTTATCATATTTTTCTTATTTTTAAATTAAAAAACAGAAGTATCATGTAGCTTACACTACATGCTATGGAGGGTTGAACACTACACAACACACTACCGCTATTTAAAACATTGGGAACCACGAAGCAGAAGGACCACTCCCTCTCTTTCCTCTCCCTCTCCCTTTGATGAAGCATGAGGAGATTTGATTTCCATACATGAGATGAAGCATGAGATGAAGAATGAGGTAGCTGCACGAGGTGTCAAACAGGACGTCCTTGCCATGGGTGTCAAGCACAAGGTTGCAGCATGAGGGAAGGCTCCCACGAAGCACCACACTCGAAGATTCTGCTAGCGCAGATGGCTGCAGAGGATTTAGGGGTCGAGTGTGGACATGCACGTGGTCCTTTCTTTTCTTTTCCATGTCAACAGAGTCGTAGACAAAAACATCGACCTTCATTTCTATTTCTTGGATCAAACTTCCCTTTCTTTTTCTTTAAGCTGTCCTCACCCCCCAATAGAAAATCCAATCCAATCAATATGCCCCAGCATAAGAATCAAACAATACTTCAATGGACGCCCAGTAAGAATTCCAAACTCAAAGAAAGCAGTTAGTTAAAATAATCCCTGATCACCATTTCCTCTATCCCAATTCATCAAGATGCATTAGCATCCGTTTGGGTGGATTGGATGTGCTCCACATAATTCACCTTGAACATAAACATTCAATTTCAGCAGAAATACACCCTTTACAGGTTACTCATCAAAACACACACGCATACAGTTTGCACCATGGCATCCAAAGAAGGTGATCAAATGGGTGTTAACAAAGATCCCAATGATGATTTGTGGTACATCCAAACAGACCCTAAGCTTCTCACTACAATTTGAAAATTGAACGCACCCAACATCACAAAAAAGGGAGAGAAAATCATCCAAACGCAAAACAGCACAAGAAAGTCAGAACATCAAAATCCAAAAAAGATCGAATATCAGAAATCCACCCATGCCAACTCCTAAAAATCCAAGACCCAAAATCTTAATACCCAAAACCCAATTCCAAAAAAACTCAAATCCCAGAAAGAACCATCTCTTCAACGACACCAAAACAAGATCCAATCAAAAACAAAATCAAACCAAAGCTACCAAAATTCTCAAGAATACATGAATCAAATGAAAAGGGGGGAATGAGACAATCAAACCTGGGTGAAGTAAATCAAGCAAACGAGCCATAAGAATGAGGTGCCAAACGCAGCCCGCATCTGCTTGATCCATGTTATCATTTTCGCAGCTGCTACCGCATCAAACGACTCTTTCCTTCTCTTTTCTTTTTTAGCTTTCTTTCCTACTCAGGAGGAAAAATCCCAAAGTAAAGAGAGAAGGATGCAAAGAAACGCTCTCCTCTTCCCTTCTTCCATGTTTGAAGGGCGTTCGCTCGCTCATGCAAGATTTTGATTTTTCTCCGAATCTCGCTCTCTCAAGAAAGCCGTTCGCTACGCTGTATGTTTACCACCATTTTCGAGAGAGGCCGGATTGAGAAAGAGCATCCCATTTGCGCGTGGATTACTCACCATAGGCGTGCGGATTTTACCGTGTAAGGCCCACCTTATTAATATTTTTTGGTATATCCACGCCGTCCATGACTTTTTCCAGATCATTTTAGGATATTATTCCAAAAATTAGGAAAATAAAATTTTCATGTGGACTGCACCAATGGAAACAGTGGATAATCACCATTAAAAAATTTTGTGGGCTCACAAAAGTTTCGGATCAATCCGACCTTTGAAATTTTTTGTCCATCCTGGCCTGTTTGATCTTACCAACGGGTTGGATGGTAAATAATCATTTCGGTGGGCCCTAGGAAGATTTTAATAGTAGGTGTTCAATCACCATTGTTTCCTATGGTGTGGTCCACTTGAGATTTGGATCTGCCTAATTGTTGGGACCACCCATCAAAATGGGCTTTAAAAACAAATGAATGGCGTGGATATACGAAAAATCAACAAGGCGGGCCACACGGTGAGGGTAAAGTTCCCTTTTTAGAATAGGTATGACCAATCACCCTACTTGACCGGTCACTCGACCCGGATACGGTAGCGACCCGCCATGATGTATGCATGTGTTTTATCCAATCCGTCCATCCACTTTTCCAGCTCATTTTAATGGATTAATCCAAAAATGAGGAAGATCCAAATCTCAAGTGGGCCACAAAATGCAGCAAAATCAAAATCTTAGGTGGACCATGCCATGGGAAACTTTCGTGATTGAACACCCACCGTTAAAAACTTCTCCAGGCTACAAAAGTTTTTAGATAAGCTGATGTTTGCTTTTCCCTCTCCATCCAGTGACCTGATCAACAGATTGGATGGTAAATAAATATTATAGTAGGCCTGAGGAAGTTTTTAATGGTAGGTGTTAAATCTCCATTGTTTCTTATCTTATGCTTTACTTAAGGCTTTATCCTACTCATTTTTTTTCATCAAAATGAGCTTTTAAAAATAGATCAACGGCATGGATATACATTATGGTGGGTCCTACAGCACCGAAAGGTTACTATTCAATCTGAGTCCAAGCGTGGTGAAATGGCAAAGTCACCCATGTTTCTTGCCCCGTGGTCCACTAGATATTTGGATCTGCCTCATCTATAGGCTAATGTCCTTAGTTTAGCTGAAAAAAATGGACAAACAACATGAATATAACACATAAATGATGGACCGTACCTCTTGGAAGGTCACTGTCGAATTAAGTCATGTGGTCACCACCGAATCCGAGTCCAAGCGTGATGAAACGGCAAAGTGAGACAACCGGACTCAGATTCGATAGTTAAAGCTTGTGGCCTCCACATGATCTACTTGCTTTATCCATGCCATTTATTCATTCATTTCATATCATTTTAGAGCATGGAATTAATGTGGATGATGACGATGATGTCGTTGAAACCTTCTTTGAAGTCCACTAGATGTTTATTTCTCATCCAAGTTACTCATAAAGTCACAAAATTTCACAAGGACAGAATATAAACATTAACTTGATCCAAAACTAGTTTTGGACTAAAAAGAAATTTTCAATGATAGTAGCTCAATTTCCATTATTTCCTTTAGTGTGGTCCAATTTAAATTTCTATCTACAGGAGCTTATGCCTTTAAAAGCCTATTTGATATTTCAAATTCATGGCAAATGCTTTATAAATACTTATTACAATTTCATCTCATTTGAAAATAGATAATTTTCTTCGAAAAAACAGTCCAAAAGAATTAACTTAAATTTGTGAGCCCCACCATGATGTATATGACATATCCATGTTGTCCATTTGCTTTACAATGACATTTTGAAGCATGAGCCAAAAAATGAGGCAAATCCAATGTTGAAGTGGCTCACACCAAAGTAAACAATGGCCTTAAGAAATTTTTAACAGTGGGTGTTCGATTGCCTTTTTCCTATGGTGTGGTCCACTTAAACTTTAAATTTGGCTCATTTTTTGCTTCATGCCCCAAATTCAATTGGCATAATAGATAGGCGGTGTGGATAATCCACATACATCACCATGGGCCCCACAAATATTTGGTAGCATCCTCAACTTTAGCATTAGAAATGTATGGGTAAAATCAATCCCAAAAAACGATGCTGTATTTACGCAGGAAAATAATTAATACCTACTTACAATACAATTATATTTACTTTATAAAATTAAACAATCAAATGATATGTAAACATGGATGAACATCATGGATAATCATGTGGGCCCACATAGGGTTCAGTGCAAGTCCGTGTCCTCGCCCGAAGATGAAAGGATCGTTTGCAAAAGCCTACCTACTTTTTGTTTGATTTTCAAAACCTGCAAGTTAATTTTAAAATATTTAAAGTAATTTGCCAACTCCTTTGCTCCTCATTGATATAAACATAAGTATCTCATGCCCTTAAAATGCCCTTTATTACAAAGACGCAGTGTAATAGACAAAGTAGCATCAACGTTTTTGGATCCAAAGATAGTTGAGGTTTATTATTGTGTTTGTTAAAAACGCATTGTGTTCACATGTTTTGTCAAATCATGTAATGGCATGAGCCCAAAAATGAGACATATCCAAAGCTCGAGTAGATCACACAGCAGAAACAAATAGACATGGTATACCCACTGTGAGGTTGCAAAAGCTTTGGATTAAGCTGATATTTTTGCTCTTTTGTCTCAACCCAATGGTAATGATCTCATGAACAATTGAGCTACTTTATGAATGATGTAGATTACATATAAACAAAAGGTTTCAATGATAGGCAGCTCATTCTCACTATTTTCAATTACGTTACTTATTTGAATTTTGGATATGCCTGATTTTTTTAGTCTCGTGTCTTAACATGATCTACTAAAACGATTGGGCTGTGGTGGGCTCCACGTGTGGTGGGGTCAAATGTCACCTCGTACAACTCTAGTCTAAGGAAAGTTTGGAGAAAGAGTGGAATGGATTATGTGTGGTGCCTCTGTTACCCAACGCACTGCCACCTTGAATATAGAGCCTACCTTGATGTACCAGTTGTATGTCTATACCATCCATCCATATTTCAGAATGATTTTGTGACATAAGCCTAAAAATTAAGTAGATTAGGATCTTAGAGACACCAAAACATAGGAAACAATGCTATTTAACTGTTAAAAACTTTCCCTGGACTACAAAATTTTTATAACAACATAATATTTATTTTTTGCCTTCATCCACATACATGTGACCTTATATATAGGTTGTATTGCAAGTAAATATTAAGGTAGGCCTTGGGGAGTTTTTAACGGTGGATGTCGAATCACCATTGCTTTCATAAGGTGTGGCCTAATTGAGATTTGAATATGCTTATGGGTTTTTAAGATTTGAATATGCTTATAATTTTTTTTTGGGTCATGCTTGCAAAAGAGTTTGTGAAAGCCTTCTATAGGAACTTCCCATGACTTGTTGGGAAGCTAAGTATGGCCCATTGTGGTATTTTTAAGAAATTCACTTTATCTATCCATTCTTCAATACCATTTTAAGACATGAGAATAAAAATGAGGTGGATCCAAAACTAAACTAAACCGTATGATAGGATTAATTGAGAAAAATGCTCACCATTGAAACCCTCTTATTATTTTACAAACTATTTATAAGATCATTCACAATGGGATGAAACAAAAACACACAAAATTTTACCCGTATATAAAACATTTGTTGCCATACAAATGTATCAATGACGGTTGTTCAATCCCCACTTGAGTTTCATATCCACCTCAGTTTTTATCCAATGTTTTAAAATGAGCTCTCAAAATGGATAAATCAGGTCAACATCGCACAAACATCACGGTGGACCTACCTAACTTCCATACAACAGCTTCCTGCTAAAGGCTTTGGCAAAGAATAGGCATGTGCACTGGAGAGAGTGGATTAGGTGCAACCCTAGTCTTATCATACATAGTGTTGCCATGGCCATGGGGCCCTGATGTGTGCATTAATCGTATATCCATGTCGCCCATCTATATTTCCAAGTCATTTTTTGGGGCATGGGTCCAAAAAATAGGTAGGTCCAAATCTTAATAAACAAAAACACATAAAATAAGAATGTTTGACCATTAAAAATCTATTAAAAGCTATAAAATTTTGTATCAAACTACTATTTGTTTTTCTTTCCTTTAGTTTTTATCAAAAGGTTGGATGTCGTGGATATACACTACATGCAGCAAGGTGGACTCCACTAGTCATCCTTACTCCGCCACACATCCTCACTGGTGTGGCCTATCATAGTGTTTGTGAAATATCCATATTGTATATATATTTTCCCATATCATTTTAGAGCATGACCTATAAAATGAGATAGATCCATGCTCTCTAAAATGATATAGATCCATGCTTAAGTAAATCATATTAGGCATATCCATTTTAAAATAAGATACAAAACCAATAGATGAAGTTACACTCCTAATTAATATATTAGTGAAAACAAATGACATTCAGGCTAAAATAAACATTTTAATTCTAACTTGACTTTTTCAACGGCTCATAAGTCAAAGTCAAAGTCAAATAAATGATTTTTTCACTGTTTTTTTCAAAGATAAACAGATTACTTTAAATATTAAAATCATGGATATTGACTCAAGCTTCCCATCTAAAATGCAATGATGCAGTAGAACCACGTCTGGCAATGCATGACCATCCACTACACAAGTGGTATGCAAGTACCACAAATCCAAACCGTTAAAATGGTAGGGCGCAGTGTGGATGGACCAAAAACCAAAAATCATGGATCATGGTGACCGAAATGGCATCGGTTAAAGTGGAAGCTGATATAACGTTCAAATGCAAGAAATAACATAGACTTGATAAGTGGTTGGATTACCAAGCAATCTGTTGTTTGCACAATCTGCGCCGGAGTCAGCGGCTTAGAAGGTTTAGATTGCTATAAATATATATTACATGTACAGAGACGCTGTGGGACCGTTAATGTACTTTACCTGCCGCATGTACCGTAATTCAAACTGTCCAAATCGTGACCCCCAGCGGGGTTCTTGGAACTGAGAGGGACGCAGATTCCCTCCTTCGCATACGGGACGCTAGGTGGGGCCCATATGATGTTTGTGGTAAATCCACCCGTACATTTATTTTCTCAGATTATGTTAGAACAGGGACCTAAAAATGATTCAAATCCAAAACTAAGGTAGGCCATGCTAAAGAAAACATGATTGTATGAGCACCCTAGTATTGCTTACCACATTTGGCATTTGGAAATTTTTGCAAAGATTTATTGATGTATACATGTTCTATAGGTCCCACTATGATGCATGGACTATATCCACACCATCCACCTATTTTTCAATATCATTTTAGGAAATGGGCCCAAAAATTAGGCAGATCAAAAGCTCAAGCGGACCTCGCCATAGAAAGCGATGAAGATTGGATGCCTACTATTGAAAACTTCTCGAGGGCTATTGAAGTTTTGGTTCAAGCTGATATTTGTATTTTCCCTTCATTCAAATATGTTCGACCTCATGAACAGATTCGATGGCTAATAAACATCACAGTAGACCCTAGGAAGATTCCAATAGTTGGAGTCATTGTCCATACTCAGTCTAAGTTGCGGTATATACGTGAGCTTTGGTTCTGCCTCTTTTTCCCCATGTCACAGAATGGTAGGGATATAAGACATACATATTATTTTAAATGATTCTAAACGTTGGTTAGTATATCTATTTTAATCACATGCCACCTAATTCCATATAATACCATGCACCAACCAATTAAAACTCTCTGGGGCCTCCCATGATGTTTATATATCATTCATACTGTTCATAAGGCCATTTCCATCTGGATAAGCTGAAAACACAAAAATTAACTTGATCCAAAACTTTTGTGACCTCATGGGGTGCATTCAATTCTCTATTGAGTGTCTCACTTGAGTTTTATATTTGAATTATATTTGGACTATCTTCTAACATGACATTTAAAAACAGATAAACAATAGATTTTCACAAACATGGCCCTACCTCCTATCATCACAGGAAGTTCCTTCGAAAGGCTTTCCCAGCTAATGGGGATATGCTGCCGAGAGCACGATAGAGGATGAGCCAGAACAGGTATTAGCTATAGGGCTGAATGTTGGGCGGGTTCAACCCAACCGACTCGTGACCGACCCAACATTGGGTTGGGCTTGGGTAGGATGTATCGGGTTTAGTCTCGGGCTTGGGCCATACAAACACTAACCCAATAAAACTTGGGTCGGGCTCAGGTTGAGGTCTCGGGTTGCCTGACCCAACATGAACCCGATTAATATATAAATTTCTTATAAATTAATTATAATTGAGTGTAGATCGTCTGTGTTGAACGAACAAAAAATTCCAATGCCCTCAAGTTTCATTGGTCCACGTAATTTTTAATGACTCAAGCTAACAAGATACACTAGAGTTCTCTTTCCCAAATAGATTACTTGATACACAATATGACTTTTAAAGAAGTAGTTGTCGCATATTTTAGCTTGTTTGTTTAGAAAAAAAAATATTTTTACGATAAATAATCATATATATAATTAATAAAATTATAGGTATAAAAAATAAAACTCGTATTGAAAATATAATAGACTAATGTAATAATGAAAATATTAGCATATGTCTACCTGACCAACCCAACCAACCTAACTGAACCTACTTGGGTTAGGCTTAGGTTGAGAATTCTCAACCCGAGGTTGGGTTGGGTTGGGTTGGGTTAGGGTTGAGGTATAGGAACTTTGAGTTGAGCTAGGGTTGATCACCAACTTGACCCAACTTGCCCGGCTTTCAACCCTAATTAGCTGCGACTCAGTACCGCTATGTAGTGGGACCCTAACTGTGGGGCCCTCCTGGATGCATCCATTGTATATCCACACGGTCCATCCATTTTGACAACTTATTTTAAGGCATCGTCTTAATAGCGAAATATATACACATCTCAGGTGGACCACCACAGGAATCAGTGGTCATCAACCATTAAAAATCTTTTGTGAGCTACCAAAGTTCTCGATCTGATATTTGTACCTTCCCTTCATCTATGTAAGTGTGACCTTATCAACAGGTTGGATGGCAAATAAACATTACGGTGGGCTAAGAAAGTTTTTAGCGGTGGGTGTTCAATGAACACCGTTTCCACTCATGTGGTCCAAGTGAGATTTGCATTTACTTCATTTACATTTTCAGGACATACCATAAAATAAGCTGACAAATGTACAGACGGCGTGGATATACACACAATGCATAAACCGTCTTCCTGATTTCAACCTTGGAACGGAATTTGGATACTCTGGCAGCGCGCCGAATGATGCGCAGCACTTGGGAATGGACGCGGATTGCCTCTGCCAAAGGGCACATGAAGATGAAGTTCATTTAGTCGGAAGCTGTGTGGGGCCCACCGAGATGCCGGTGAAAAATCCACTCCGTCCATCAGTTTTGCAAGACGACGATAAGACTTGAATCTAAAAATCAGTCACATTCAAAAGCTCATGTAGGTAACACCAAAAGAAACAGTGGGAACGGATATATCCACCGTTGAAACCTTCTAGATCTAACCATAATGTTTATATTCCATCCAAACTATGATGTTCATATGCCATCCAAACCGTTCATAGGTTTATTACCACTGTGATAAATTGTGGGCACAAATATCATCCTGATTTTAAACTTCTATGCCCCACAAAATTTCCAATGGTGGGTGTTCGATCCTCTTTTTTTGTGAGGTATGGCCCACATAAATTTTGGACGTCCTTGATTTTTTTTACTTTTATTCCAATCTTACAAAATTAGACGGAGTGGATTCATCGTGGGCATCTCTGGGAGGCCCAGAGAAACTTGTGTGTACAGGCAATCCGCGTCCGGTTAGAATTGCATGTGGGAGATATAATTGATTCAAATGAAACCCTTCAAATTACATGTACCATTTTGGATGTATCATGGTGCAAAAGAATTGCATTTATTTAACTACCTCACAATCGGATTGTGGGACATATGTTGGACAGTTAATGCTCAAGCAGTGTTATTTATCACAATCTGTTGAAATAATCTGTTGAAATGATGTCTTGAAGTGGTCGTTTGGCACCATGGATTTGAGGGGATGTGAGGGGATTTTAAATCCTTGGTGGTTTGGCCTGGGGGGTTTCAAATCCCTCCAATAGATGTTTGAAATCCAATGTAAGAGCTTGAATTACCATTAAAATATTTTTAATGGCTGCATGTGTAGGTACATGGCCCACTAATGATATTAAAAAAATAATTAGATTATCAGTTGCATTAATATAATTACTTTAATGTGATGATCAACACCATTCAAACATTGTGCATGCAAATCAACGGTTAAAATTATTGATTAGTCACTCAAATATGTTCTTATGCTTGTAGCCCATCTAAGACTTGAAATTCATTAGTTACAGGCAAAGCGTATACTCCAGCCCATTTATTGTAACCATGGCAAACACGGCATATGTCACTGATCAGGTATGTTGAAGTTGATTTAGTAATTAAATTCAAATCCTTATAAATATATCAGCATAGCCAGTTTTGGATTAAGTTTTTCTCAATCTAACGTACCGAAAACAAAGGATTTCAAATCCACACTCCCAAATAGGCAGGTGGGGCCGCACCGGCATGGTTGACCCCAGGGTCTCACCTAATTCACTCTCATTGATGGCATTGTCAGCTTCAAGACAAGGCAGTTCATCAAGTGGGCCATCCTTTGTAAATACTCTAGCTGATGAATCATTTGCACCCATCAATTACGTGGGTCACATGTAGAAGATCGGGACTAAGAATTACCAGCTATCCACCCTAACCATTGGGAAACAGATTTGCTGCTCCCCCACCACAAGCCCTGTGGCTAGTGGTCTGTGCTTTGTGGGCCCCACTATGATGTATGTGTTTTATCCATTGGGTTCTTACATTTTCACGGATTATTTTAGAGCTTGATATAAAAAATGAGAGGGATAATCTCAAGTGGACCAGACCACAGGAAAACAATAGTAGGTGAATATCTACCATTAAAATCCTTCTAAGGCCTACTGTATTGTTTATTTGACATCTAATCCGGTAACTATGTCATACGAGCCTAGATGAAGGGAAAAAACATCAGCTTTATCTTTATGGATCCAAAGGGTTTTTAATGGTCTAAGCCTGCTTGATTTTTCACACATGTAATTATCATGTAAATAGGTAATAATTATTTATTTAGGTAATTTCAGCATATTTTTCAGTGCAGATGTGACTCCTTAAATTTCTAATACTTAAATTGAAAATTTTATGAAATTAATATAGGCTGCTGTGATGTATGTGATCTATCCACACTGCTCATTTTTTATGTCAGCTAAATTTAAGGCATGTGCCACAAAAAGAGACAGATCCAAAATTCAAGTGGACCACACCATAGGAAATAGTGAGAATCGAATGCTTACCATTAAAAACTTCTTAGAGTTTTTAAAAGTTTTGAATTAAGCTAATATTTTTGTTTTTCTTTATCCATGTCCTTGTGACCCAATAAAGGGATTAGATGATGAAAAAGTCCTTAATGTGGCCCAATGAAGGAAACAAATTTCAATGGTGGACAAATTAAGACAATAGTTTCATTTTGTGTGGGCCATTTGAATGTTGGATCTATCTCCCTTTTAGTCTCGTGCCTCAAAATGTTCTAATAAAATAGGTGGATGGTATAGATATACCATATACATACATCAATTTTACGATGCGGAATTACTCTCAAAATTTCAGCAAGGTGAAAAAGTACTAATTACTTGTTTACTGGAATTTACATGTACCATGGAAAATCAAACAGGCCCTAACCTCATCCACACGGTTTCCTGTAATGTGGTACATTGAGGTTGGTATATACCTCATTTTTTGTGTTGTACCCTAAAATGATAGGAAAAAATAGATGGACGGCATGGATGAAACACATACATCATGGTGGAGCCCACGGAGCACCGACCATCAGCCATTGGCCGGTGGCAATCCGTTTCCGGACCACTGGGAGTGCTCCAGACCCAATGAATCGAACGGCCTGAATTACAGAACAAGGCCCATAAAACCGCTGGGGCCCTCCTCATGAACAGCTGCGATCTCTCTCATGTGCGCCATGCTGGCACATGGACGATGATCCCTCTCGTCCCAGTCGCCTCTGGCATTTTCCAAACTTCGGAAAAGCCAGTTTCCAAACCCTAGCCTCATCCTCCATGTCTGCTCCTTAGTTGCAGAGACTCTCTCTCTCTCTCTTTCTCTCCTCTTTTCGAAACCCGAACGATCTCCTTCTGAAAATCCATGGCTTTCTGCATCTGATAATTCCGCCATTTCTGCATCCAGAAGCTAAAACCCTAATATCTCTCTGTCTCTCCCTCTCTCATTTTCCTCTTTAAAACCCTAGCTTTCTTCATCTGAGTATCCATGGCTTCCATCATCCGCTCCCGCCTCCGCTCCCTCCACATCTCCCATCGTCACTTCTCTGCAGCATCCATCCTAACCCCCGACAATCCCAATTCCATTCTCACCGGCAAGCAAAAATCCCGCACTGCCCTCGCTCTCCTCAAATCCGAATCCGATCCCAACCGCATCGTTGACATCGCCCGGGCTGCCTCCCTCACCCCTGCGTCCCACCTCGACCGCATCGCCCTCTCCATCACTGTCTCCAAGCTCTCCAAAACCCAATCCTCTGCCTCCGCCACGGCCCTCCGATCCTTCCTTGACGAATTCACATCTCGCCCTGACCTCCAATCCGAACGCTCCCTCTCCCATGCCATCGTCCTCTACGGCCAGGCCGGCATGCTTGACGAGGCTATTCACACCTTCCAACGCCTTGAAGAGCTTGGTGTGCGCTGCCGGACTGCCGGATCCCTCAACGCCCTCCTCTTCGCCTGCCAGCTCAACAAGGACCACGACGAGCTCATTCGAATCTTCCGTGAATTCCCCAAGGTTTACAATGTCACCCCCGACATCAACACCTATAACACCGTTGTAAAATCTTTCTGTGAGTCCGGTAAGTCTAATTCAGTCTACGCCATCTTAGACGAAATGGATCGGAAAAGATGTAAACCGAATGCAACCACGTATAATACATTGCTTTCGGGTTTATATGCGGAAGAAAAATATGGTGATGTTGGGAAGGTCTTGGAAATGATGAAGAAGAATGACTGTTCTCCGGGTATCAGTACACATAACGTCAGGATACAGAGTCTTTGTAAAGCAAAGAGAACAGCTGAGGCGAAGGCTTTGTTTGATGGGATCAAAGCGAGGGGTCCGAAGCCGAATGTAGTTACATATTATCATCTTATATATGGGTTTTGCAAGGAAGGCAATTTGGAAGAAGCGAAGCGTTTCTTTCATGAGATGTGTGAGAAGGGCTGCAAGCCAGATAGTAGTTGCTATTTTACTTTGATTTACTATCTCTGTCAGGGTGGGCAATTCGATACCGCATTGCAGTTGAGTAAGGAGTGCATGGAGAAGGATTGGGTGCCATGCTTTTCAACGATGAAGTTGCTGGTGAATGGGCTTATGAAGGAATCAAAGATGGAAGAGGCACGAGAGATTGTTGGGAAGCTGAAGGAGAAGTTTCCAAGCACTGCTCATATGTGGAAGGAAGTGGAAGAAGGCTGGCCTCAATAGGGAGGATGATAAGGTTTGTTAGGTGGAGGTAGGACTGAGGAATTGAATAACCAGTGTAATTTTGTATGAGATGCTGCTATTCTGTGCATTGGAGTTTCTAGAAACACTTGGGTTATTTTGGTAATGAAAATGAATGTTATTGAGGAACTTTTTGTCTATACTAATTCATGAAATGACAATGCTCTGCACAGGTAACATCAATAAGTTTTCTTCTTTCCTCTTGATTAAGCTGAATGTTCGCAAATGAAATCACTTGTGCGTCCAGACCCACCTCAGTGCAATTGTTTCAACTCTATAGCATCAATGCTCTTGTTGAACTTCAGCTGGACCAAACCTGTAAAAACCATGGCTTCTCCTTTCCTTCCCTTGAGAATTTTGTATATTTTTCGCCATTCCCCAATCATCCAAATCACTCAATTTCCAGGAAACTATTGGCCTGCATGTAGGTGAAGTTTTCTGTGAATGCTTCAGCACATGGAGGAAGTGCAACTCATAGGACGTGTTTCGTATACATGTCTTGAGGTTTACCTGCCTCAAACCTGTTTACCAGGGAAGGGACCAGAGATCACCATGAGGGAGGGTGGGAGATGCCCAACTTGCTTTGAGACAGTTTTGGTGAGCCTGGAAGCCCATGGATTAGGGCCAGGTTAATTTCTAGGACTGATAGCCTGTTTCCAATCTTGTCCAAGGACTCAACAGGTTGGACTGATAGCCTGTTTCCAATCTTGTCCAAGGACTCAACAGGTTGGCCTGTCCAGCTCAGTTCTTTGACACTATCAGGATGAGTATTTGGTTAGTGGGAATGATTCAATATAAGCCTTAGCTCATGGGCTGGCTGGGCTGGGCGGGGTTGGACTGATGTCCTTTAATGGACTGTTCATAGATATACCTCAGTTTGGCCTAGGTGTAGCTCCATCTCTCTTCCAAGTTCCAACTATGTGAACTTCAGGGGGGGGGGGGGGGGGGGGGGTTTGGGGGAGTGGAGTTTCCTTTGGATGCAAAGATCAAATGTTGCAGTAGGATCTCAGCCAGCTGACTCGTCCTAATAATTTCCAAAGAATGGGAGCATTTTATCGGACGGTGTGGAGTTTCCTTTGGATGCAAAGATCAAATGTTGCAGTAGGATCTCAGCCAGCTGGCTCGTCCTAATAATTTCCAAAGAATGGGAGCATGTTATTGGACTAGGATGGTCTGGGGTGGATGCTGGGAGTGGGTAATCTATCATGTAATATAGATGAGGATCAGAATACAATGATCCATATCATTCACAAGTAACTTAATCAAGTTTGGTTTCTTTAATATCATTTATTCTAGAGACTTTTCTTTGTTGTGCCATCATTTGAGATTTAAAATTGAACGTTCTAAACAATTATTGATTGATCATTTTAGTAAAATGATATTAATTAATGTGAAATGCTGGTTGTTGTTCAAGGAAAACAAATTTGTTATTCTTCTCTATGGCGGTCGGGTACATGAATCAAGCAAAAATAGGAAATCGACGGCAATTTGCATACTTAAAATGCTTTCATTCCAACCATACCACCTACAACTGTTCAGTCCGCGTCTCTTGGGTCACTAAAAGAAAATGAACCATTTTGCGACACAAATAGGCAAAATTGTAGATGAATTTATCGAACCAAATGCATGCGTGGATAATGTACAAAAGTGCTATTCATATGCACTAGGCAGAGAGCACCATACTGGCTGTTGTCCCACCTTGCATGGTTTTCCTTGGCATCATATGCCTACCTATATGATCCCAAGTAATAAGTGGTTTCAAAGGAGGAATGGATTGCATGGAGGGCTATTTGTTAATACTTAAGAGACTCCATCGAATGGTGGTTTATGAAAAATGATTGGTTGAAATAAAATGCCACATGCTATAGTGCACAGATAGAGATGAAAGGAGGAAATGAACTCAACTTCTGAGAAAATATAGTTTCCAACTGCGGGCATGGAAGTTGACAATGGTCACTTTGTTGCAATCTATCCCATTCCATCACCATTCCCAACGGTAAAGTCTCCCTACCTCGTGTCACTTCTGAATGTGCGTACCTTCACTCTTTATAAATTGTTGAGAAATGACATTCTAAGTGTGTGATTTTTCCACTACTGGTTTTCCAATATTGCAGGTGGACTAATGGATATTCTAAACAGATACAATACCAACAATAAAGTGTCTCACAGGTTGTGCGCCTTTGAAAGAGCAAACTGACTATTCCCTGATAGAGTGAAGGTGGGAAGGAGGAACGCAGAGCAAAACAACTATTTTAGATTTTTAGGGTGTGGTCCTCCAATATTTTCTACAATTTTAGGGAGGAAGTGACTAGAGAGGGAGGAAGAGAGTAAGGGAGGGTGTGGTCTCGGGTTCCAGCAAAGCTAACCTGTCAAAAGAGAGAAGAGGAGGGAGTGAGCCGTGGGTAAACCCTCCTAAATTTCAAATATTTTAAAAAATATTCCAAAAACCCCCACCCTCCTAAAATTTCAAATATTTTAGGACAGTCCACTAACGAAGAAAATTCCAATATTTCTGAAACTTTGAAAAACAACTAATGAAGAAAATTCTCCTTCAAATCTTCAAAAAAAAAGAAAAGAAAAGAAAAGAAAAATTCCTTCAACCTATCTTGAACAGGGCTTTCCAAAAGTCTAAAAGAGATCATGACCTCAATTCTATAACATTGACGATCACTAGTTTGTCAATGCTTATACCATACCAAGTTAGTTACCAAAGCCAGCATATATTATGTTTTTTCCAACTTGTACTCTTATCTTGTTTTATACTCTATTTGTGTTCCCTCTACTGGGGCGAGGGTGCCAACCAACTCCAATTCACCACCATCAGGCCATACAGTAACATAAGCAAAAAACCAAAGGTAGCAGGCAAAACTACAGGGAGGGAAATGTTTAAGTTGGACCTAAAAATATAATCTTCTCAACTTTCTTTCAATTCTCTCCACTGGAAGACAAGGCGAACAACTGATGCGGCACCAATCATGTCTATTGTTAGCAATTGTTCCTTTGAAACAGACACACACACACACTCACTCTTCAAGGACCAGACAGAGCCTTGCAAGTGCTATTGAGATATACCAGCAGTTCAAAGGCAGCAGCTCTAACATCCACACTTAGTCAAACTCATCAAGAGTGTCTTTCACCAACACAGCAGTGATTGGCTGAACATATTTCTTCAACCTCTATAAATATCATGGTCTAGGTGAATAGCTATGGAAACCAGATTTTGTTCAGAATTATGCTATCCATGTAAATTTCTAGTTCACCAAAACTGCAGGTTCTCATCATGTATCTACTAGAAAATTTTCGAAAGTGTAGGCTACAACAATTTTTAGATTTCCTTTAAACTCTAGACCTGAGATTTCAAGTAAAGAGTAGGCTACAACTAGGATTATCTCATCAGATTGGAAATCTCATGTCCCTCTAGGATTTCTTAATTAATATGCATGCTTCTTGCACAGACTTTAATGAGGACATTGGTCCATCATATGGGGTCTCATCTATCCCTTCTTCCTTTTCTTCAAAGGTAAATTCGAATCATGCTTCTTCTTCTTTTTTTTTCCTTTTTCCTGAGTGAAGGGCATAGGAGGGATGGAGGGAAATCAAATATTCCTTCAGATTCATGCCCCCCCCCCACCTTCTTAATTCTGCCACCTGGCTTCCTTCAAGTACCCACTATTTGGTCATCTCCATCTACTCAAAGCACCAATTGTTCTGCAACATAGTGCATTTCAAAGAGAGGGAGGGAAATCAAATATTCATCCAGAATCATGCCTTTCTTTTTCTTTTTTGAATCATGCTTCTTTTTTTTTTCCTTTGCATAATGCCTTCTTTTTTTCTTTTTTCCCGACTAAAGGCCATAGGAGGGAGGGAGGGAAATCAAACATTCCTTCAGATTCATGCTTTTTTTCTTTCCCTGACTGAAGGGCAGAGGGAGGGAAATCAAACATTCCTTCAGAATCACTTTACCTTTTTCTTTCTTCTCTCCCCAACTGAAGGGTGGAGGGAGGGAATATTGCATGAGCCAATCAAACATTCCTTCAAAATCATGTTTTTTTTCCCAACTGGATGGGGGCATAGGAGGGAGGGAGGGAAATTAAACATTCCTTCGGAATCATGCTTTTTTGCTTTTTTTCTTTTTCCCAACCGAAGGGCGGAGTGGAGGGAGGGAATATTGCATGAGCCAATCAAACATTTTTAAAATTATTTTTTTTTCATTTTCAAATCATGCTTTTTTTCTTTTTTCCCAACTGAAGGGCATCGGAAGGAGGGAGGGAAATCAAACATTCCTTCAAAATCAAGCCCTTTCCCCCTTTTTGAATCATACTTTTTTTTATTCTCTTTTTTCCGCGACTGAAGGGGCATAGGAGGGCAATCAAACATTCCTTCAGAATCATGTTTTTTTTTCCTGTTTTCTTTTTCCCAACTGAAGGTGAGCAGATCAAACATTCCTTAAGAATCAAGCCTTCTTTTTCTTCTTCTTCTTCTTCTTCTTCTTCTTCTTCTTCTTCTTTTTTTCCCAACTGAAGATCAAAAATTACTTCAGAATCCTGCTTCTTTTCTTTCTTTTTTTTTTTTTTTAATTTTTAATCTTCTTCTTCTTCTGTTTTTTTCCCCCTCACTAAGGGCAGAGGGAGGGAATATTGCATGAGCCACATGACCATCTCTGTGTCCACTTCCTCTCAGGCCCATTGTGTTGATCATCTGTTTGATAGGTTGTCTACCTTCGGAGCAATTAGCCGAGGATATGGTCCTTGACAAAGTGGAGTGGCAGAACAGGATTTGGGTATCTGACCTAGTTAGTTGGGATAAGGCTTTAGATGATGACAAGGACGATGTCTGTCGGAGCAATTGGAACAGCGACTGCCAGAAATTGCTAGAAGTGGGTTGAGGCTAAGCTGCCAGGTAGTTGTCCATGTTGCCCTCTGTTACTTGTTAGCAGGTTGTCTGATGATGATTTGGGCATAGCTTGGTTAGGATAAAACATGTGCATTCTATGCTTCACCTTATAAAGCATGCCTATATATTTTTAGTTTTGAGGTTGTATTATGTGTTTAAGCAATTTATTTGCAACTACCATTCTGTGGGGTGTTTTGGCTCCTGGGAATTCAGCCTCTGGGAAACAGATTCCATCAGCAAGGGGCTGATGTTTGTGTTTGGGTCCTAAGAAAGTGAGAAATGAATTCCCATGAGAACTGTAAAAGGGTATATCTTGGGAAATGGATTCCCTTCTTATAGTCATATTTGTTAAAAGGATAAAAGGCCTCACTTCTCCTAACAACTCTTAGTATTCAAACACAATGACTCGATTCTAAAGAATAGTTCTACCAATACCCAAACACCAAAGGCAGAATCTCATTCACTGGAAATCCATTTCCCAGAAACACATTCATGACTTCTTTTTAGATTGCAGGGAAGCAAAGGAAAATGTGTTCATGGAGGGGAAATCCTCATCTCTAGTTGATACTAGCCCACTTTCAACAAGCTCTCAAGTTAACAAAAGATATTCAGGACCATTAAATAATGTAAAAAAAATGTAACTGTTAGCAGTTGATATGGAGGTTGATAATTGTTGGTTCCTTCTTTGTCGTCAAGGAGTGGTGGGGTCGTGTGGGGCCGAGGCATGGTGCTGTTTTGCTCAGAATATTCATTTGAAAAACAGAAGTTCAATAGCAAACATATATGAGCAAATCTGCTACTTGTTGGTGTAAGTTCTACCAGGTATCTCCTTGATATGATGTGAATGAAAAGGTAGCAGTAAAATCTGTGGGCCTGTTTGGATGATATCTGAAAATAATCCCAAACTCATTTTTCCCAATGACAATAACCAAGGTCATGCATGGGTTGTACAAATCTTTCCATCATCTCATGGTTAGAAGTCCTATGTATTGGCTTATCAAAGATCCAGTTCACCAGGTGGGACGCGCTGTGAATATATCAATCAAGTCATTTGACTAATCTTACCTTAATAAAACATTTGGATGAATAGGAAATAAAAATAAAAATAAAACAAAGGGTGTGTGTTCCACTTGCCTGATCAGTCAAATCTTTTTTTTTTTTTTTTTGGGCCAGAGCATGTTGATGGTGAGCTCATATGATGAATGTCCCATATTTAATACATTAATTGGCTGTCTGAGAATATTGTGGTGAACAATCACTAAACCGTTGAGATGGTCCTCTCTGCTCAAGCGATGGCTGTGAAATCTCTCTTATTGGACAATTAGAAACTGAGGTTGGTCAATGGCAAGGGCCACTGTATCAATGGTTTGGATGTTGCCACATGTAAAATCCAATGTGTTAGCAAGCTTGGCATTCTCTGATGAGCAAGGCCCTGTAATTATTCATGGAATGACCCTATGGAGGGGATGTCTTCATCATTTTACAAATCGTACATATGGCTTAGGTATACATCAATCCAGACCATTAACTAGTGGGCCAGACTGTAGATGAAGCATCACGCTTAAATCACAATGGTTGGAACAAACCACTTTTGACTTTGTTTATTCCTTACGCCCACCCTTGATTTTTCAAGGGGCCCATAGTGATGTGTGTGTTAAATCTACTCTCATTGTCAGACATGTAATACCACTGTAGGCCCAGGGAAAAAATAAAATCATACCCATCTATGATTCAGGTGGGCCACACTAAAGAAAAGAGTTGGGAAAGGATGCCCACTCTTGATTTTTTAAGGGGTCCACAGTCATGTCTACGTGAAATCCACTTCCATAATTATACGTGTATGACACGTGCTAACATATGATTCAGGTGGACGACACTACAGGAGTTGGGAGAGAGACATGTACCCTCGATTCTTATAGGCCCCACTGTGATGCTTATATGAAGTCTACTCCAACCATTAGATGTCACATTAAAATCTAGCCATGAAGCTCAAATATCAGGTCTATCCGGGATTCAAGTGGGCCACAATAAAGGAAATAATTTGGAGGGTGAGTGTTGCTTTGTATACTGATTCCAATCGTGTGGTGCAGATGAGTCGCTGATGTGTCTATTTTTTAGGCCCTGGGCCTTTCATGGGATGATGCACTTGGTGGAAAGAATGGATTTCACATGAACTTGGGTTGGCTGAGAATGTTGAGTTTAAATTCCATAATATATACTTTAACATAACTTTAATAACTGAGGTTTCGTGGTGTAGTTGGTTATCACGTCAGTCTAACACACTGAAGGTCTCCGGTTCGAACCCGGGCGAAGCCATCGAGTTGGAATTTATCCATTTTTTATTTTAACCTGACCTTTGATAGGTCACCATTTCTGGCCATTTAAAAAAAAAAAAAAAACTTTTGGACAGGTAGATCCTGACCTTTGATATTATCCAGTTTTTATTTTTGATGGGTCATCATTTCTGACCATCGATATTAGACCCCGGCTGGGATAGAACTGAAAACACCAAAAACTTAGCCTTATGCAAAACATTTGTGGCCATATAAATGTTTCAAATGTGGTCCTCCAATCCCATGGTTTACTCTTGTGTGGCCTACTTGAGTTTTGGATTACCTTTTTTTATTGTGGCTTGTCTTAAAATAAGCTCGTAAAAGGAACAGGCGGGATTTCTCACAAACACCACAGTAGGCCTCACCCAACTTCCCATGGGAACTTCCTGCCATCATTCAAGGATCTTCCCATCATAGGAACTTCAGTTGATGTGCTGGGATGAAGTTCTTCTGCAGGAGGGAGACTAGAAGTGAACAGAGGTATTGGCTTTCACCATCAATGAGTAACCATGTTTTGGTGTGTTTCAATCAAATCATTGCATTCCTTGGATGTTGATAGGATGTATTTCATGTGTGGCAGAGTCTTCAGAAAGTGAGCTTCGGTTTTAAACTAGGAATTAGAGGTGGGCATTGAGTCGAGTCGGACCAAATTGGGTCTAACTCGACTTAATTCAATTTTTCTAAGAACTTGACTTGAACTTGATCTGATCCGAGAACAAGTCGAGCAGAGCTAACTCTATCAAATCTTGTTGGCCTAATCCGAACCGAGTCCGACCCAATCAGGAAAACTGAGTCGGATCGAGTTAAATTTGTTCGATCGATTAGAACTGGGCTGAGTCAAGACCCGAAGACTCTCATGCTAGGAAGGAAACGAGAGAGAGAGAGTGAGAGAGAGAGAGAGAGAGAGAGAGAGAGAGAGAGAAGAAGAAGAAGGGGAGGGAAATCGGGAGAGAAAAGAGGAGAGAAAGAAGGACCTCGTGCTGCGCTGCTTGGGTAGGGATGAGTTAGGGTTCGCCGTAAGAGGGGTAAAAGTATAAGTTAAAAATAAAATAAAATTTATACTACCCGACCGGATCGGATTCTAGATCAGATCAGATTGGCTATTGACCTGAACTCGATGTGCTTTCGGTTTGGTTCGGATCAGATCCAACCGCTTCGAATGAGTCGGATCCATTGGTTCAAGTCGGATCCTGCCCAGCTCTACTAAGAATACCTTGCTTTTTCAATTTTGCAACTTGGTCTAAATAGGATTTTACTGAGAAACCATGATTTATTTTTTTTTAGTTTTTGCTGTTGGTTATTGGTAGAGTCACTAAAAAGACTTTGGTAGCAAATCCACATCTATTGATATTCAGCCATCCAGGATCCACATTGAGTGGGGACTGAAAAAACCCAAATAAATCAGGTGGTCCAATGCCTATTTAACCACTTGATGTTGGGCATTCTATCCTTCTTAAATAGGCTAAGAATTTACCCTTTTCCTTTTCTTTTTCTTTTGAATGGATTACGGTTGCTCTAGTACATGGATGGAAATAGGTATGTGGTATGCATCTAAGTATATGCAACATACACATAAATGGATGTTGTAACTGAAATATGAAAATTAGGTGAATGCCGTTGCTATAGATCCTGCATGCATATGATTGATTAAATCAGAGTATCAGTCTCTACATTCTAAAATTAAATTTGTTTAAGAGCTCTATATTCTGAACATAAAATTTGAACTAGTTCTCTATATTTTAAAACTAGCAAACCATGTGATAAAAGGGTGTTTGGATTATAAGTTACATAAGTTACTTATGACTCAAGTAGCCGATATTAGTTTTTACTTATTTAGTAAATAACTATGTTTGGTAAAATACATGCTTCTTCTTTGGAAGGTAGAAAAGTATGTCTGGTTTTCAACATCAGATGAGTACTTATCTTTCAAGTGTGTTGGGTCTATCTTTAATATCAACTGCCCATCATGTAGGCCTAACCTTTGATGTGGAATGTTTATTATGTTAGGCCCGCCTTAACCTTGTCTTCAATGTAAACCATCCATCACGTGCAACCTACCTTCAATGTGGACTATCCACCTTACAAGGCCCACCTTCGATGTGAGCTATCCATCATGCATAGTCCGCCTTGGATGTGGGCCGTCCATCATGCAGGCCCACCTTTAATGTGCATTGTCCATGATGCAGGGCCTAACTTCGAAGTGGACAGTCCGCCAAGCAGGGCCCGCCTTGGATGTATGTCATTCATCGTTAGGAGCCAACCTTCAATTTGAACTGTCCTCATGTGCTGCCCACATTGATATGGGTCATCTATATGTGGAGCCCACCATATTGCCTGTCATGCAAGGCCTACCTTGGCTGTGGACCATTCATCTTCAGTACCTTCGATGTGAACCGTCCATTTTGGGGCATCTGCCTTGATGTGGGTCATCCATAATGTGGGGCCTGCCATCAAAATAAATTGTCTATCATTGGGGCCCACCTTCAATGTCCACCGCCCATCACGTGGAGCACACCTTTGATGTGAACCATCCATCGTGCAGCCCCACCTTTGATTTATGCAGTCTATCATGAGGGGCCCACCTTGGATGTGGGCCATTCATCATTGACCTTTGATGGACCGTCCATTATGTAGGGCTCACCTTGATGTGAGTCATCCATCATGTGGGGCCAACTTCAATATCCACTGCTCCTCAATGTGGAGCCGACCTTTGATATGGACTATCCATCGTGTGGGTCCCACATCCTATGTGAGTCGTCCATCATGCAGTGCTCGCTTTGTATATGGGCCATTCATCGTTAGGGGCCTACCTTTGATGTAGACAATCCATTATGTGGGCTCGCCTTGACATGGGTCATTTTTAATGTGGGGCCCACTTTTAATGTGGACCATCCAGAGTGTAGGCCCCACCTTTGATGTGGACCGCCCATCATGTGTGCTCGTATGGAGATAAAGAGAGAGGTTGAAAAGCAAAAGCTTTTAATTAATGAGTATAAGTAACTTTCATCATGTAAGTCACTTTATGATGGTGCTTACCTAAATAACTTAAGTTTAAAATGTAACTTATTAACACAAGTTCAAGATGTACTTTACTTAGTGGTATCTAAATTGTAAGTTACTTTAGATAAGTTACTTATACCACAAGTATCTTGAGATAAGTATGTTTTTCTACTTCAAAAATAGAAAAGCATATTGGATTTCTAACCCCATAAATATTTCTCTCTCAAGTATGATTGGTCTCACTTACATCCATAGTCTATCATGTGGAGACAACCTTTTATTCGTTCTTGTGTAGTACCTTGATCTGTGTGGCCTAAATCTTTATATTCTTGTGTAATGTAGAGAATACATCATCCAAGATTCAGTCCAGCATAACAAATCAGTCCACCTAGCAACAAATCTCTTACATGCTTATCTGTAACTATATTTAGTTAAGATAATATTTGATTGATTCTATAAAATCTGTAAACATGTGTGTGTATATATCACAAAGCATAATGAAATGATTCATTCAGCCAAACAATATTTTGTCCTTTTATGGTATCAAAGCCTTCATCTCTAACGAGAAACCTTGATCTTTCAGTAATGGTTGTATAAGAATCAATCACCACAATTCCCATGGTTACATCCATTGTAGCTTCCTTTGATTCAAACACGTCGTTGATCGTCATTGCTAATGCACAACTCCCTCTCAAACTCACGCCCTTAAACTATCTAACATGGCGTGCCCAATTTGATTCTCTTTTGATTGGTTATGACCTAATAGGCTACATAGATGGCTCAAAATCATGTCCTTCTGACAACTCAATCACATCAATTATTTGGAAGCGCTAAGATCAACTTCTATTACATACTTTCCGTATCTCAGTCTCTGACTCAATTGCGACCCTAATTGCATCTAGCAAATCCTCTAAAGAAGCGTGAGACAAACTCAAAGGCCTCTATGTAAATCGCTCTCGCTCACATGTTATGGGTCTCAAAGAATGACTCACTCGACCCCGTGATGGTAAGTCTATTACTGAATACCTGCAAACCCTCAAGGTCATTTCTGATGAGTTAGCTCTTATTGATATTCTTCTCCTTGATGATGATCTTGTTATTCACATCCTCAATGGAGTTAGTGATGAATTCAAAGAAATCACTGCCGGCATTCGTGCTCGGAAAAATCCCATCTCCTTTGAAGATCTACATGATAAACTTGTTAATTATGAAGCCTATCTCACACGACATGAAGCCCGCAGTAACTCCCCAGTGCTTTCCGCCAATGCAACTCAACGTATAAGTAACAATTCTCCTCACCATTTTCCCACCAATCGTGGTTGTACTCGCGGTCGATCCCAACAATTTCGGTTCCCTGCTAATCAAGGCTCTCAATACAACTCCAATCGTTCCAATCACTTCTCGAATCATACCAATCAAGGGAACTCATTCAATCCAAATCAGCGGACCAACCACTCTCAAGGCCGTGGCTACAAAGGGTTCTGTCAACTATGTGATCAACAGGGCCACACTACCAAACGATGCCCTCAGGCTCGTCATGTCTCCCATCCAGAACCAACAACCAACTACACAGCAACCGGATTTTCTGCTTTTCAACCTTGGCTTGTCTACTCTGCTGCAACAAACCATGTCACCTCTGACTTGCAAAATTTATCCCTTCACTCCCCCTATGATAGACCCGACAATATTGTTATTGGTGATGGCTCAGGCTTACGTATTACTCACTATGGATCTACATCTCTCTTTAGTCCCTCCAAATCCTTTACTTTATCCAATACCTTGTGTGTTCCTTCCATGCAAAAAAATCTTATCTCTGTCTCTTAATTTTATAAAATCAATCTTACATATATCGAATTTTTTCTCTCTCATTTTTTTGTCAAGGACCTGTGCACGGGGGAGATTCTCATCCGCAGCCCAAATAAAAATGATGTGTATGAATGGCATACGAGTGTGCACATTTATGCTGCTCAGCCCTTCGCCATGATTGGTGTCAAGGCTCCCATGCAAGACTGGCACAAACGACTTGGTTATCCGTCGTCTCGCACCCTTCAATATCTTGTCAAGCAGTTTTCTTTACCTTTGTCATATTTGTCTACTATCTCTACCTTGTGATTCCTCCTGTCAATGTTCTAAAAGCCATAAACTTTTGTTTCATGCATCTTCTCTTAAAAGTCGTGGTCCGTTTGATCTCATTTACACTGATGTATGGGGAACGACTCCAGTTGAATCAATGGATAATTTCAAAATTATATTATTTTTGTTGATCATTTTACCGAATATGTATGGTTGTATCCTCTTAAAAATAAATTGGATGTTTATTCTCTTTTTCCAACATTTAAAGCTACAATTGAAAATTATTTTAAAACTAAAATTGTCTCCATTTACTCTGATGGCGGGGGTGAGTATAAAAAACTTGGCTCTCTTCTCTCTAGTTGTGGCATCACGCACTTAACTACTCCACCCCACATGCCTCAACACAATGGCCCTGCTGAGCGTCAATATCGCCATCTTGTTGAAACCAGACTCTCCCTACTTCATCATTCCTCCCTACCACTTTCATTTTGGTTTATGCTTTTCAAGCTGCAGCCTACCTAATAAATCGCCTTCCCACATCTCTTTTTGATAATAACTCCCCCTTCATTACTCTCTTTGGTGACACATCCAATTATTGCAAGTTACGTGTGTTTGGTTGTCTATGTTATCCGTGGCTCTGCCCATACTCTTGTCATAAACTTAACCCACGTTCTTGCCCATGTGTGTTCCTTAAGTATTCTCTCACTCATCCTTCCACCAACCGACTATTTATCTCACGTCATGTCATCTTTGATGAATCTGTATTTTCATATCCTTCATTTTCTTCCTTCGATCCATCTTCATCAACTCCATCCACTACTTGGCTTCCTCATCATGATACGACATCAATGACTATCGTCCGTGTACTCGTCTTGCATGGTTCTTCAACTCATGGGCTGTCTATCCCTAATACCTCTATGCCTTCATACCCCACACCTCCACTTATTAGTGTTGCGGACTTATCTCCTCCATGTGTTGCTCCTACATCACCCTTAATGCCTCTTGATTCACCTAACCTAGTCCCTCTCAACCACCTTAAATCTGAGCCTACCTTATTTCAACCCGTATCTCAACCCGTGGTTGAGCCCTATCTCTCCTCACCTCGCACTCGTTCTATGATCACTCGTGCCCAACACAATATTTTCAAACCCAATCCCAAGTTCCTTAATGTCACCACCAAGCATAGCCTGCCAGAATCGCTCAAGCCCACTTGTGTCACACAGGCTCTTCGTGCACCCCACTGGCAACGTGTCATGTCCAACGAATTTAATGCCCCGATCCGCAACGGCACGTGGGATCTTGTTCCCTCTCACTCCTCTTAAAATCTAATTGGCTGGAAATCGGTGTTTCGTATCTGCCCAGATGGTTCCATTGATCGCTACAAAGCTCGCCTCGTCGCCAAAAGCTTCTACCAACGTCTGGGCATTGACTACACTGAGACTTTCAATCCGGTTGCAAAACCCACTACTATTCATATTGTACTTAGCCTTGCTCTTCACCACAGTTGGAAAATACATCAATTTGATGTAAATAATGCATTCTTTCATAGCTCACTCTCCAAGGAGGTTTATATGTCTCAACCACCGGGGTTCATTGATCCGACACTTCCCTCCCATGTTTGTAAACTTTGGCCCGCAATCTATGGCCTCAAGCAAGCCCCACGCGCTTGGTACGAAGAGCTTAGTTCCTTTTTTGCTCTCCTTTGGATTTACCAATGCCAAATCAGATACTTCACTCTTCATTTATACTTGTAATGGTGCTATCATATATTTTCTTATATATGTTGATGATCTACTAGTTACAGGCAGTAATGCAAGCTTTGTCTCTAGCTTCATTGATGCTCTCTCCCAGCGGTTCTCTGTCAAAGATTTGGGATCACTTCAC
This sequence comes from Magnolia kwangsiensis, assembly GCA_037074715.1. Taxonomy (NCBI): domain Eukaryota; kingdom Viridiplantae; phylum Streptophyta; class Magnoliopsida; order Magnoliales; family Magnoliaceae; genus Magnolia; species Magnolia kwangsiensis. The sequence goes on from CM073571.1 coordinate 203,347,732, forward strand.
CACTCTCTCGAGATTGAAGTTACTCACACTACTGACAGTTTTTTCGTTAGTCAACACAAATACATCCGTGATCTCCTTGTTTGGACTCATATGGATGGAGCCAAGGACGTTAGCACACCACTTATGACCACTGGTTCACTTACACTTCATGATGGCTCTCCTCTGGCCGATGCTACCCAATATCACAGTGTCATAGGGGCATTACAATATCTCACTCTCACTCGTTCAGACATATCCTTTGCCGTCAATAAACTCTCTCAATTTATGCATAATCTCACTGATTTACATTGGACAGCAACCAAGCGCTTACTGCGCTATCTCAAAGGTACTATTTTTCATAGTTTATTCCTTCGACAGAACATGCCCAACTCTCTTTATGCTTACTCGGATGGTGACTGGGCTAGCAATATTGGTGATCGCACATCCACCACTGCATATATTGTTTATCTTGGTGGCAATGCCATCTCTTGGAGCTCCCGCAAATAACATTCAATTGCTCGCTCCTCCACTGAAGTCAAGTATCGTGTCATAGCCTCCACTGCTACTGAACTCATTTGGATTCAATCGCTACTACATGAACTCAAAGTTCCAGTCTCTCAACATGAGTCATCTATTATGATAACGTGGGGGAAAATTATGTGTGCGCAAATCCAATTTTTCACTCTTGCATGAAACATATTGCTATCGACTTTCACTTTGTTCGTGACAAAGTATCTCAAGGCCTCCTTCATGTTGCTCATGTTGCCACTGCTGATCAGTTTGTTGATGCTCTCACCAAACCAATATCTCGCCAACGGTTATCTCTTCTTCAGTCCAAGATTGGCGTCTCCAATGGAAGCACCATCTTGCGTGGGTATGTAGAGAATACACCATTCAAGATTTAGTCCAGCACAACAAATCAGTCTAGCACAACAATTCAGTCCAGCATAGCAAATCAGTCCACTACAACAAATCAGTCCACCTAGCAACAAATCTCTTCCATGCTTATCTATAACTATATTTAGTTAAGATAATATTTGATTGATTCTGTAAAATCTATAAACATGCGCGCGCGTGTGTGTACATCTTCAGCCAAATAATATTGTCCTTTTATGTAGGACATTGGCCAGTGTGGCCTAAATCGTTGGATTTTTGTGTAGGACCTTGACTCTTACGTAAAGCCTAAATTGTTAGGTTCATGTGTAGAACTTTACATCTTGTGTAAGGTCTAAATTGTTAGGTTCTTATATAGAACGTGTACTCGTGTGTAGAGCTTAAATTGCTATTAATTAGATGTGTAATACCATAACATGCTTAGGCAAAAAGAAATCAAGATGACCTATGATTTAGATGAGCCACACTTGAGAAAAGAGTTGGGCGAGAGATGCCCACCCTTAATTTTTATAGGGTCTATCGTGATAGTTATATGAAATTCACTCCAACCGTCCGATGCTGCACAAAAATTTTAGGTCCAAGGCCTAGATATCAGGTCCATCTGTGATTCAGGTGGGCCACAATAAGGAAACATTTCAGAAGGTAAACATTGCTTGGTACACTACTTCCAAAGGTGTGGTCCACTTGAATCTTTGTTTGCCTGAATTTTGAGTCGTGGGCCCAGTAGTAAAGCTGTTATAATGTATTTAGAATGGATTTCACGTAAGATTTCACAGCAACGCCAGCCGAGACTCTAAACCGACACAATTTTCAGGCTTTTGTTTTTTTGTTTAGTGTAGTAAGAATCAATATATAATATTATTTCAATAAACTTAACAACAAAGGTTTCGTGGTGTAGTTGGTTATCACGTCAGTCTAACACACTGAAGGTCTCCGGTTCGAACCCGGGCGAAGCCATATCTTTTTGTTTTTTATCTTTTTGACAGGTAGATCCTGATTTCTGACCATTGATAGTCACTCATCCGGGATCCACAATGGGTGGGGCCACTTTTTATCTTTTTGAACCATTGATATTCAGTCATCCGGGATCCACAATCAGTCCAAAAAAAAAACAATCAGTCCAAAAAAAAAAAGAAAAAAAAAGCCATAGTAGCTCCAAAATTTGACTGATTGATGGTGGGCCTACTATGGCTTTTCTTCTTCTTTCTTCTTCTTCTTCTTCTTCTTTTTTTTAAGTCGCTTTTAAATAGGCCCAAAATTTATGGTTTTGAATGGATGGCAGTTGCTCTAGTACAAGGGATGGTAATGGGTATGTGGTATGCTACTTCCTCTGATACTTAGTATACTTGGGGTAGGATGATGTGGGTCTCTTCATACATACGGCCAAGTACATGAAACATGACGTTCGCAAGCGCGCGCACACAAATGGACGTTGTAACTGAAATATGAAAAAAGATGAATGTTGTTGCTACAGATCCTGCTATTGCTTAAAGCAGAGCATCAATCTCTACATTCTAAAACTAGCAGCCCAGATCATAAACGACTGATATTTCGGATCACAGTCTTTTCTTGGTATTAAAAACAAAAAAAAACAAACAAACAAACAACTATATTGGCTTGCATTCCAGAGATCCAATGGTGAATAGCAGCCCAAAAGAAAAACTGTCCTTGTCGTCTTCAGAGCAGAGGGGGAAGGTGGAAAAAAAAGAAAGAAAGAGAGGAAGAGACGGCTCGTGCTGCACCTGGCCGTGCCAAAGTGTATCCATGTTCAGTCGATGAGCTAAGGACCCATGTGAACCCAGGCCAGGCAGCCTGCAAGCTAAGGGCTTAAACTAAAGGAATGCCCATTAGCCAAAGACTGCTTAATATCTAGTTTAAAAACCCGAAAAATCGACTCGATATCCATCCAGGTTGGGTCGACTTGAAGACTCGATTCGAATCGACTTGATATTTAATAAGTGAGATAAATATTGGACTAATAATCTATATAGTTAGAGAGTAAGAATAGGCTAATAAAAGCACAAATACTGTGCATCGCCTGTTTAACAGTGTTATTATTATTATTTTTTTATGGAGATCGTGAGTTTGGATCTAACTTCCAACATTAATCCATTTTGTTATTTGAAAAAAAAAAAAAAGCACTCACCTGCTGACTGAGTTCAAGTTTGTGTTCAGTCAACCGAGCCAACAACCAAACTCAACCTGTCCTGCCAGGTCAGAGCTCGTCAGTGAGTTTCTTATAGTGAATTGGGTTGATTTGTCAAGTTGAGTAGACTGAGTTGCGTTGAGTCGAATCACCAAGTTTTAGCAGTATGCATAACAGTGTTGAACAGATTGGGATGGGCAGGCCAACCCATTGATTCTTTATACAAGGTGAAAAACAGATCCTATCGGGCTATGAAATAACCTAGGCTCAATCCATGAGCCTCTAGGCTCACCTACCATGGCTCAGAGCTCTCTCTCTCTCTCTCTCTCTCTCTCTCTATTTGCTGTCGGGTCGAAGCATTCATGGAACAAAGCTACATGCAAGCTAACAGTTTCCCAGGATTCAGTCATTTGATGATAGGAATGGTGAAAACACACAAAATCATCGTGGGAAAGGGCAGGGAAAACCATGGTTCGTAAGGGTTTGGTCCAGCTGAAGTTCAACTGGTGCTTTGATGCTATGAAGTTGAAACAGTTATCCTAAGGCATGTTTGGATGCACGAGTGATTAAATTGCAAAATAAAATAAAATCAGTTTACTCAAGAGGAAATGAGAAAACCCAACTATATAACCTATGGAGCATAGCCATTTCATGAATTAATAGACAAATTTCCTCAATGGCATTCATTTTCATTACTGAAATAGCCCTAGTATTTCAAGCAACGTCAATGCACAGATAAGAAGCTTTTCATAAAAAGATTACATTGGTTATTCAATTCCGTAAGTGTGTTGGAACGTATGACCATTGATGACGGTCTCCCCCAATGGCTCCCTTTCTCCCATAATGATTGAAAGCGCCTCTCTTGTAATGGTTTCTCTGGCAGTAATGGAAACTCCGAAAACGGAAACGATCCCATTCTCTATAAAAGAGAGCCATGAGTGGATCCAATACATAGAAAAGACACAAGATAAGAAAATTAGAGAACACCTATTGCTTTGGTGAGAAATCCTCCTACTGGCAATCCATTGCCTACCGGCGCCTCCCCATTTCCGATCACTAACCTATCTGATCTTCAATTACCACAACAAAACATACTTATCATCTTCATTGTTGAGGCCAGCCTTCTTCCACTTCTGTCCACATATGGGACGCATTAGGAAACCTCTCCTTTAGCTTCCCGACAATCTTCCGGGCCTCTTCCATCTTCAAATCCTTCACAAGCCCATCCACCAGTAACTTCATCGTCGAAAAGGATGGCATCCAATCCTTCGCCATACACTCCTTACTCAACCGCAATGCAGTATCAAATTGCCCATCTTGACAAAGAAAGTCAATCAGAGTAAAATAGCTACTACCACTCGGCACACAGCCCTTCTCACCCATCTCATCAAAGAGCCGTTTCGCTTCTTCCAATTCACTGTCCCTACAAAACCGATATATAAGAAGGGTATAGGTAGCTGAATTCAGCTGCACGCCACTAGCAAGGAACTCGTCGAACAGAGCCTTCGCCTCACGCGATTTCTTTGCTCTGCAAAGACACTGTATCCTCACATCATGTGGACTGGTACCCGTAAAACAGTCATCCTTCTCCATCATTTCCAAAACCTTCTCAACATCATCATACTTCTCTTCCTCATATAAACCCGAAAGCAATGTTTTATACATGTTTGCATTTGCTTTAATTCCTTCCCGACGCATTTCATCTAAGATGGCGTAGGCGGAAGTAGACTTACCGGAGAAGCGAAAGGACTCTATGACTGTGTTGTAGGCGTTGATGTCGGGTCTGATATTGTAAATCTTTGGGAATTCATGGAAGATTTGAATAAGCTTGTTGTGATCGTTGTTGAAGAGGCAGGCAGAGAGGACTGCATTGAGGGATCGTGTGGTCCGCTCAGGCACGCCGAGTTCGTCGAGGTGTTGGAAGGTGTGGATGGCCTGATCAAGCATGCCAGCCCGGCCATAGAGGATGATGAGGTGGGAGAGGGACGGCTCGGATTGGAGATCAGGGCGAGATGTGAATTCGTCAAGGAAGGATGGGAGGGCAGAGGATTGGGACTCGGAGAGCTTGGAGATGACAATTGAAAGGGAGTCTCGATCGAGAGGGGACATGGGGTTGAGGGAGGCTGCCCGAGCAATGTCGATGATGCGATTGGGATCGGATTCGGATTTGAGGAGTGCAAGGGTGGCACGGGACTTCTGTTTCCTGGCGAGGATCGAACTGGGATTTTCTTTCTTCGAGCTGGGATTGTCGGGGGTTGGGATGGGTGTGGCGAGGATCGAACTGGGATTTTCATTCTCCGAGCTGGGATTGTCAGGAGTTGGGATGGATGTGGCGAGGATCAAGCTGGGGTTTTCGGGCGTTGGGATGGATGATGCGGAGAAGTGGCGTTGGAAGAGGTATAGAGACCGGAGGCGGGAGCGGATAATGGAAGCCATGGATTCTCAGACGGAGAGAGAGAGGTTTTAGCTTCTGGTTCAGAAATGGCGGAGCTAGTGATGCAGGAAGCTGTGGATTTTCAATGAGAGAAAACTAGGGTTTTAGAGAGAGATAGTCGGGTTTTAGCTTCTCGGTGCAGAAATGACGGAATGCCGGAAGCCATGGTATTTCAATGCGACAGACGGCAGGGATGGGTACCTGAACCTGACCTGACATCTGTCTGATCCTTCGTCCAAACCCATTTAACCACCCTCTATATATATATATATATATATATATATATATATATATATACATGCACATGTTTCTTGACTTATCGTCAACCAATTGCAGCCATCCGATCATCTGAAAAGTTCCATTATTTTGATGACATTGGCATGTGGGTGGTCCACTTTTGCATGACTTGGATTTTATACTTACACATGAAATAAGTTGTAACTTACCGATTACCAAAATACAATTCCCATAAAGGTTTGGGTATGGTACGCCTACACCTGGCTTGAACCCAGCTCACCTCAATCACGTTCCAACGTATCAATGGTTCAAATACCGCTTGTGAAACCAGAGAATCATAAAAAAGAAACGTTTGGGTCAATTTGTGTAATGGGGGTGTACCCAATGGGAGGGAGCGGATTAAGTGAGACCGGAGCTGTACACAAACAAATTGAGTAGAGCTTGGCATGGCTTGGCTCGGCCAGTAGTTAACCCTGGCTTGAACTCAGCTCGGCTTAGTCCTTAAGTCTAAGGGCTAGTTCAGCTGGGTTCGTTAGTATCTTGCCTGACATTTTCTCAAACACATAAAGTGTATCTTTAATTTTTCACATAATGTAAAATGATAACATCGGTTTACAAGTATTTTATCAAATACTTTGCGTATACCATTAAAATCATAATTTGAGGGCAATTTTATTATGTTAAGGATTTTTTATTTTTTATTTTGCAGTGATTTGTTTCATATCTATTCATTCCTCATCACTAGCTAATTCAGCGAAGAATATATGCACCCAAAACAATATTTCATTGAATCATTTCATAAAACACTTGGTGAACAATATCAATATCAAAATAGTCGTGTCACCGAGCTGATTCGACCTGAGTCATTTCGAGCTCAGGCAAGCATGAATTTGGCTAGAAATTTTTTCTACCTCAGGAAACCAGCTCAACTGAGTTCAAGCTAAGTCATTTTGTGTACAACTCTAGGTGAGACCCCCGACCTTGGGGCCCACTGTGATGTATGTGATTACATCTTTGCCGTCCATCCCTATTGATAGCTTATTTTAGAGCATGACAATAAAATGCAGCAGTTCCATATCCCAAATGGACCATTGTACATGAGACCTTGGTGAATGACTACTAAAAACTTCTTGTGGCCCATAAAAGTTTTGATCAAGGTGATATTCGTGTAGTCTCTTCATCTAGGTGTTTGTGACATTATCGATAGTTTTGGATGGCAAATAAGCATTCCGGTGGAATCCATAAAGTTTTTTAATAGTGGGGATTCAATCACAATTGTTTCTTTTGGTGTGGTCCACCTAAGATTTTAGTCAGCTTCACTTTTAGGGTCATGCCCTAAAATATGCTTTGAAAATGGTTGGACAATGTGGATTTAAGGAACATACATCACTATAAGCTCCCCAGTCAGGGATCCTACCCACCTCAGGGTCTCCCCTAATCCACTGTCAATCTAAGGGACAGTAGCGATATGTTCTGATTCATTCCATGCAATAAGAGGTTTGTGGAACCTGTGATCTATGTTTACTCATAATGATAAATCAACGGTGGATGAGTTCTCCCACCAATCGTTTCATGCATCAACTATTTTTTGGACAGTTCTAAAAAGTTTAGACCGTCAAAATTCACCATAAATTGTAGCCTTCAAATCGTCCAATCAAAATCAGTCATTGGTCCATATCGATAGATTCATTTGCCAATGGAAAACACTTTGTGAACCTTAAGTGTCACGTTCTTGAAAGTAAGGGGAGTGACTTAACGTGCATTAAATCCATCCATCCATCAGGCATATCATCACACCTTTGGCCTTTATCCCAAAAATCAAGCTGATTCAACACTTAGATAGGCCACTCCAAAATTTATACCCAAGACCTCTACATTATTATTATTATTATTTTAAAGATAACGAAGGAAATATATTAAAAGGAGAAAAAGCATACAAAGAGGACTGCTGAGATTGCAGACAGGAAAGAAAAAACCAGGTTGGGTTCAAATACAAAACTAATCTTGGGTGTCCATGCAACTTTTTTCTGAGGGTGTGGCATGCATGGTCCTGACTTTAGAGTTCCAAGGCAAACATGATGCAACATACCTAGTGTAGCCCTTTACAGATCTTGTAAGTTATAGTGCTGATATGTTTTCTAAAAAGCAATGATCTGGACCACTATTCTGGTGGGCCACACAACAAGTAATACCTCTGGCAAAAAAATGTCAGCCTTGAAGGATAACCATGGGACAAAAATTGCTTCATTTGAGGAAAAAATGGTCACCACCTATTTTATTGCTGAACAACAGAATTTTGCTTGACCTGTTTTGGTCCATGGACTTTACACTCTAGGCCAACAGATGAGCTGTCCAAATATTCGGTGCATATACCATATGGCCCACCCCATAGGAAGAAATGTCCAATGGGACCTGTTCAATCAACATGCTAACATGTGAGCAGACTTCTTACTAGATCAGCAATCTGGCACATGAAAGGACAGGAAAATAAGAAAAGGCAGCAGTTTGAATGCCTGTAGCCACTCAATCAACAAACTAGTCCTCCAACATGGCTCTAAACATTCTTTTTTATTTATTACTTTAAGGATATTGATATCAAAATAAGATGAAACAATGCATTATTAAAGAGAAGAAGAGTTCCAAGTATAAATAAAAGGCTCCTTTTATGGGTGAACCCTAATAGGGGTTGGGATTCAAAAATTATGTTTCACAGCTGCCTTTTTTACTTGAGAATTCTGAAATTGGTTTGTGTAAAATCACAGAATAATAAATGTGACAAAGTGAATTATCTTAAATAATTTAATATAGCATGCGTGCAATACTAAGAAAATCACTATATAGAGCTATTGTATTTGTAAGTTAGCATTGGCCTAATAAGTCAATTCCAAACATCAAGTGACTAAAATGTGGTCCCATTAATTTCCCTTGTGAAATAAAATTCTATATTTTATTTAGGGCAGTTGTCAATTTATTTATTTTTACCATTTGGCCCACATACTGATTACATAGGCTTGATTTTTATGACATCCTATCATCGTGGCATGAATGCAAATGAAAATAAAAATATCCCATAATATGAATGAGTGTGAATACCTTAACAACAACGGGAGAAAATTGAAAATCCTAGACTTTACAACTTAGCTTTTTTATAAAAAAGAAAAATTAAAAAGGGGGCCCCTTTCTTGGATTTAAAATCTGGTTGGAATTGAAATCCATGATTTTCAGGGGTGCAAAGCACTACCCTGTTTCAAGCCCTGATTTCAATTCCCAAGTGCCCAGAAACCTGGATTTTGGGAGTACCAAATGACCCGTTATGCTTAGCATAGAAGCAAGAAGGCAAATGTCAATAAAAACAATGGAGAACTTCCAAGGTCCACTTGCCTTTCTATGCCTAGGAATGAAGTTTAGAGAATCTCCTTCAGCAATCATCAGACATGGAAGCTTACAGAAACCTTCCCTCGATGCCTTTGCTCTGGTTCATCGCCCATGCCTGGGGCCTCAAGCAAGAGAGAGTAATGGAACCTTTTCACCTCTAACAACTCCCCCAGTTCTGCTCAGACCCGGATTCCCAAGTGAAGAGCCATCAAAGTTTGAGTTTCCACCATCCCATAGGGCGATGCCACTGCAAGTGAACAATTTCCTGCTTGTGAATATAGATGTTCAAATTCATTAAGAATCCATGTTCACATCACTGGTCACAGATGGGTTAGGATCAACCAACTGGAGTAATTTTTTCGCTAGTGAGGGTGTCCCACCGGAATGAGCAGTCATGATTATGCTTCCACTGTGAAAGCACTCCCATCCATAGAGAAACTCCATTATAAATTCCTTATTTCTTTTTCTTGATTTCTTTTTTTTTTAAAGATTGAATAGTTCATCGACGTTATCAACTCCGAAAAAAAATAATATCTGAAGGGGAGTCTTATGATACTAAGGCTGCATGACACTTGATATGCAGGCCTTCAAAACTTACACATGTGGCATACAATAACTCTTAAGTTAAAGCAACCAAATTGTGAAACCCACTGTCATAGTCCCAAAATCAGATTGGTTGGAGCAATTCCAACCTCTAATCTAAGGATACTTGTTTCTTCGAATAGGACCATTGAATATTTTTCATTTTTAATCATCCAATAAATGTCCGCCAATATAATATTCAGATAATGAAATGAGTTTAATTTTTTGTTCATGGTAAATCTAGACCAGGGGAAATAATTTGGACAGTTTAATTTGAATAAATTGTATGCGACACGTGCAATTCTACGTAATTTAAAACTGCCTGCGTGTCATCCATCAGAAGCAGCTAGAGTATCAAAGTTTATCTCAATTCAAATGCTTACACTCACCTTTTGTTTAGCCAAAATGGTGGAAGTTCCCAGCTCTGGGGAGCTTAGGGATTATGGGAGTGGTCAACCATGCATAAGTATAAAGATACATCACATAAAGCTATCTATTTATAGCAACACAAGCAAACACAATAATAGCAAATGATGGCACACTGAAGATTCAACGGATGAGGCCACAAGATCAAGAGAAACAGCTTCAATACGAGACCAAGATTGCATGGATTGCAGTTGCTCCAGTGCATGGGCTAGGATGGGCACGAGTATGCGTTATTCTACTTCCTCTAGTAAGCAGTATGCTATGGGTATCATGTGGGATGCTCCAGTACATACTACTACATACATGCAATACACACGGACACACATGCATGCACAACTAGATATATTAACTAAATGTGAAAAGATGAATGTTTTGTCATTATAGGCATGCCTGCTTTTTTTTCCCCAGGTATGTGACATACTTTCTATTGCTTAAGTCAATGTATCAATATCAACATTGTAAACACAAACTTATATTCGAAATGTTCATTCTATATATATATAAACTAAAAAAAGTTACATTAGAAGCTAATCCACAATAACGTAAAACTATCAACCTTGTTTGTGCATTGGATGATGGAAACGCAAGTGATGCAGCAAGCTATGACTTACTAGTGCCGCCTTTTTTTCTTTTTCTTTTTCTTTTTTGTCAAAAGAATGAGGTGGTGTTGGTGATCTTGGTAACATTGGAATGACAGGTGGTGCCACACCTAGGCTACATCAAACATATCCATGTCAAGTCCATGAGCTTGATATGCTGAAGCATTCATGGAAAATTTACTCTGGTAAACTTAAAGACATGGATATGACACTCATTTGTTATGAGTGATTTGGATGATGGGAGTGGCAAAAAGATACAGACTTTTTGTGGGAAAGGGAAAGTAAAACCATGGTTATTAAGGGTTTGGTCCAGCTGAAGTTCAACAGGAGTTTTGATGCTATGGAGTTGTGACAGTTGCACTGAGGCATGTTTAGGTGCACAATTGATTTAAATGCTATCATTCAGCTTAATCAAGAAGAGATGAGAAAACTTACACATGTTGCCTATGGAGCATTGTCATTCCATGAATTAATAGACAAAAACTTCCTCAACAAAATTCATTTCATTACCAGAAAAGCCCAAGAATTTCCAGCAATTCCAACACACAGATAAGCACTGTTCCATAAAAAATTACAATGGTTATTCAATTCCTCAGTCTTACCTCAGCCAAACAAACTAAATCGTCTTCCCTTTTGAGGCCAACCACCTTCCACATCCTTCCACAATTGGGCAGTTTTAGGAAACCTCTCCTTTAGCTTCCCAACAATCTCTCGTGCCTCCTTCATCTTCGAGTCCTTCACAAGCCCATCCACCAGCAACTTCATCGTAGAAAAGCATGGCCACCAGTCCTTCTCCATGCACTCCTTACCCAACCGCAATGCAGTATCAAATTGCCCACCTTGACAGAGATAGTAAATTAGAGTAAAATAGCTACCACTACCAGGCTCACAGCCCTTCTCACCCATCTCATCAAAGAGCCGCTTCGCTTCTTCCAAATCACCTTCCTTGCAAAACCCAATTATAAGATGGCAATATGTAACTGGATCCGGCTTCACACCACTTGAAATGATCCCATCAAACAGAGCCTTCGCTTCATGCATTTTCTTTGCTCTACAAAGACTCCGTATCTTCGCATCCTGTGGGCTGGTACCCGAACAACAGTCATTCTTCTCCATCATTTCCAAAACCTTCTCAACATCCTCGTACTTTCCTTCCGAAGATAAACCCGAAAGCAATATATTGTACGTGGTTGCATTTGGTTTAATTCCTTCCTGACCCATTTCATCTAAGATTGCATAGGCAGAAGTAGACTTACCAGATTTGCAGAAAGATCGAATGACTCTGTTGTAGGTTTTGATGTCGGGGGCAATGTTGTAAACCTTGGGGAATTCACGGAAGATACGAATGAGCTCGTCGTGATCTTCGTTGAGGAGGCAGGCATAGAGGAGGGCATTGAGGGATTCTGCGGTCCGCTGGGGCACGCCGAGTCCGTCGAGGTGTTGGAAGGTGTGGATAGCCTGGTCAAGCATGCCGGCCTGTCCATAGAGGATGATGGCGTAGGAGATGGAGAGTTCAGATTGGAGATCGGGACGAGATTTGAATTCGTCAAGGAAAGATCGGAGGGCTGTTGGGGAGGTGGAGGATTGGGTTTTGGAGAGCTTGGAGACGGTGATGGAGAGAGCGGTGCGTTCGAGGTGGGACACAGGGGTGAGGGAGGCGGCCCGGGCAATGTCGATTATACGGTTGGGATCGGATTCGGATTTGAGGAGGGCGAGGGCAGCGCGAGAATTTTGTTTTCTGACGAGGATGGAATTGGGATTTTCGGAGGTTGGGATGGACGGTGCGGAGAAGTGGCGGTGGGAGAGGTAGAGCGAGCGGAGGCGGGAGCGGGCAATGAAAGACATGGGTTTTCAGAGGAGAAAGCTAGGGTTTTAGAGAGAGAGGGGAGGTTTTAGCTTCTTGAATGCAGAAATGATAGAATTAGTAGGTGCACGAAGCCATGGATTCTCAGAATGAGAAAGTTTCGAAGAGGGGAGAGAGAGAGAGAGATGAGTTTCTGCAACTAAGGAGCAGACATGGGGATGATGCTAGGGCTTTCAGAGGGAAAGAGGGTTTTGATTTTGAAGAGGAAAATGAGAGCCGTTCATCAGGAAGGCCCAGCGGTTTCACGCTCTCTCTTCCATCATTCAAGGCCAGTCGTTGATTAAGTCTGGAGCCCTCCGATAACAACAATTGGATGGCGCGGATCAGGTGAGTCCGGTTAGGGCCTACCTACATGTATGTATTGTATATCCACGCCGTCTATTCATTTTGCCACCTCATTTTAAGGCATTGGCCGGTGGACCACAATTTCTACAAACAATCGTACAGGAAACAGACATTGGTGGAAACGGATTGGCTGCTCCCCCCTGCCACCAGCCCTGTGGCTGATGGTCAGTTCTCTGTGGGCCCCACTATGATGTATGTGTTTCATCCATTCCGTTCATCCATATTTAAAGATCATTTTATGGCATGATTCAAAAAATGAGAGGTATATAAATCTCAGGTGGACCACACCACAGGAAAACAATAGCAATTGAATATCCACCATTAAAATCCTTTTAAGGCCCACTGTACTGTTAATTAGGTCATACAGACCCACATGAAGGGAAAAAACAAATATTAGCTTGATCCAAAACTTTTATGGCCCCCAAAAATTTTTTAATGGGCAACGTTCATTCAAAAAAATTTCCTGTAATGTGGTCCACTTGAGATTGGGATATAACTCTTTTTTTGTATCATTTCATAAAATGATCTACAAAAATAGATGGATGGCATGGATGAAACACTTACATCATGGTGGGCAACGTTCATTCAAAATAATTTCCTGTAATGTGGTCCACTTGAGATTGGGATATAACTCATTTTTTGTATCATATCATAAAATGATCTACAAAAATAGATGGACGGCATGGATGAAACACTTACATCATGGTGGGGCCCACAGAGCACTGACCACAGCCATTTGGGAGGGGGGTCTTAGCCATTCCGTTTCCGGCATTAGTTTACCGAATCTGATTTAGAATGTGACGCGTGGAAGCATTTCCCACAATTTAGCAGTTTATTTTAAGTTAATGTTCGCGACATGCCATATCTTGGTGTGTGTATCAAGTATCAGCCGCCAGAGTATATCAACTAACTCACCTGAAGGCTGAAACGAGAGAAATCTGACAGTGTGATGGATGATACACGGGGGCCTATAAATCTTAAAAATTGTGAGGGATGGTACACGTACACTTATAAATTACTAAAAATTGATATATATATATAATAAAAATGTAACTAAAAAAATAAAACTGTGCATGTCGTGGTCTTAATTTAGATGTATCACGAAGTCTGCGATTCTGCTTGTTTGATCGTATGTGATTGGGGAACATTCATTGGACAGTTACAAATAAAAGCTCCCAACAACAAGCAAGTGTTTACGAATCAGAGGTAATTGTTCCACCAATCTTATTTCAGGCGGTAATTATTCAATTTAGTTATTGGATATGGTTAAGGGGTTGTTTGTTTACCACTTACCTCCTCAATATACTATTTTGGGTGTTTGTTTAGCACACTTAAAACACGTACTTAATGAAAATTAATTACATGATTAATTTTAGAGAACTTTATATGCCGGAAGGTAAGGGGAAGAGCTCTCCATTATTGGTTATCTTGTAGCTTGGAAACTGTAAGAATCCTTAGAATGGGATCCAACTTAGCTTCATTTGAGATTTTGAGAAGAGTTGTTCTTTGGAAAGCATAGTAGGTGAAAGTTGTAAGCTCTTTTCATATTGGCTTTATTTTGCTGTGGGCTTCGCCTTTTTTGGTTTTTATGACAACTTTACTCTTTTCATACTATCTCTATCTTGACTTGGCAAAGTCTCGTAGGCATTATTATGATGTATTTGTTATATACAAGTTGTTCATTTAAATTTTCAAATCATACGTGATATGAAAAATGAAGAAGATTCAAAAACTCAAGTTGACCATACACCTAAAGTTGTGTGGGCAATGACTGCCACCATTGAAACCTTTTGTAAGGCTTACTGTGATGTTTATTTGACATCCAATATGTTCATAAGGTTGCATGGACTTGGATGAAGTAAAAAACAGATATAAGCTTAATCCAAACTTATGTAGCCGTAGCAAGTTTTCAATTATAGACATTCAATCCTTACTTTTTTTGTAGTGTGGTCTCCTTGAGTTTTGGACCTGCCTCATTTTTTGAATCATTGCCTAATATAATATGAAAAATAGGTGGATAGTGTGGATCTAACGCATACATCATAGTGGAGTGTAAAGAACTTTGTCCCGTGAATACCATACCAACTTCTTGTGCGGTGTTATATGCTAGGCAGTCCATTAAGGAAACAGATTGTGTGGTGTGCCACACACCACTATGTTGACGCCACCAAGTTTTGTGGGCGTCACCATAATATATATGTGTCATTCCTACACTCTCCATTCATTTTATGAGACCATTTTATGGCATGAGCCTAAAATTGAGGTAGGCATGGAACTCAATTGGACCAAAGAAAGCAATGATGATTGCAAGTCTACCACTGGAAACTTCTTGAAGGTTGTATAAGTTTTGGATCAATCTAGGGCAGTGTAACCCCTCAAATTAGTTGGATGACAAATAACATTTTGATGGGCTCTCGGAAGGTTTCAATGGTAGGAATTATTATCCCCATTGCTTTATGTGGTGTGGTTCACTTGAGCTTTAGATCTTACTCATCTGTGAGCTCATAACCTAAAAGTATCTCCCCAAATGGATAGGCAATGGGAATATAACACATACATTTGGGGATATCTACACACCACTAAGGTCAGATCACCACACAATGTTTATTTAACATCAATTTTTGAGAAGGTCACGTAGACTAGGATCGTGGGGAAAAAACAAATGTAAGCTTGATTCAAAACTTTTGCAGCTTACAAAATGTTTTTTGTGGTGGGCATTCAATCCTTATTGTTTGGTCTACTTGAGATTTGGATTTACTTTATTTTCAGACCATCATATAAAACAAGCTGTAAAAACTAATAGACAATATTGATGTACAACAGATACATCAAGGTGGGCCCTACAGTCATGGCAACACCCACTAACGTGTTACTGGTAACTCCTAATTTGACACAAATTGACAACCAAAAGCCTTTAGCATGATCTTTCTACTACGGATAGTTAGGTGGGGCCACTATGATGTTAGTGAGAAATCCACCTATTCCATCATTTTTTTCAAATCATGTTATGACATGGATAGTTTAATAAAATTATCAAATTTAGACATTTTTACTATATATATATATATATATATATATATATATATATATATATATATATTTGGATTCAATATTACATTCCAGTGCTCAGGGACAGTTTATCAAACAGGCATTCCAACACTATCAGTACATAAAATCTAGTATACAATGGATTTAATTCTTAAATTAACTTCAGTCTTTTTTATTTTGTCTGCCAAACGGACCCTAAAAATCTTCTAGTGTACAATTTCCAAGTGCATGCGTATTAAGCATATACACAGCCCGAGTATTAAATAACTCCACTCGAATTGTAACACCTCTGTGGGACCCATTCTAATGCATGTGTTTTATCCATTCTATCCCACCACATTGCCAGCTCATTTCAAGGGCATGGCCCAAAAATGAGATGTATCTAATGCTTAAGTGACCACACTAGAGGAAACAGTGGGATTAAATGCTTGCTATTGAAATCTTCTTGGGAGTTCAAGTTGATGTTTGTGTTTTCTTTCCATCAAATTTATATGATTATAAGAACAAATAGATGATAAATAAACACATGACATAAACATAGGATTGAATGTCTACCATTGAAACATTTGTGGGGCCATGAAAGTTTTGGATCAAGGCAATTTGTTTCTGTTTTCAGTTCATATGAGTAGGAATGAACTTAGGAAAAATTAACACCGTAGACACTTATCTTTTATGCATTTATTTTCTGAATAGTCAAAAATTTATGTTATAAAAGTAAAATTTTCAAGTATAAGTTTTGAATAAAAATATTTTTAATTTTTAAGTAAAAGTAGATAAAAAAAATAGGAGTATCTTATTTTTATTAGATTGTCTGTATGAATAAAGGTCGAGATTGGTAAGTTACATTTGTAAGGGTAAAATAAAAAAAAAAAAGATTGATGGAAAGTCGGTCTACAGTAAAAAATTACGCATGAGCTTACGATTTGTATGGATTGCATATCGACGTCATGGTAAAACCAAGGAGGTTTCAACGGTGGGCATTTACCTTTTATTATAAGAAAAATAAAAAATTTACAAACGCACATACACCACCACACACTCACGCCATGGTG
Source organism: Magnolia kwangsiensis (assembly GCA_037074715.1). Classification (NCBI taxonomy): domain Eukaryota; kingdom Viridiplantae; phylum Streptophyta; class Magnoliopsida; order Magnoliales; family Magnoliaceae; genus Magnolia; species Magnolia kwangsiensis. The sequence goes on from CM073571.1 coordinate 203,364,713, forward strand.
GGATTTCCCCACCTATGGGTACTCGAACCCTCAACCAGTTGTTGAAACTGCCGGGAGTCTACCACCGGAGAAAGAATAAGGGCCAGGTGGGCATTTACCGACCCACGTTTTCCTGGCGTGCGGTACACTTGAGTTTTGGATTTGCATTATTCAAGAGACCATTCCTAACGTGATCTGGAAAAACGGATGAACGGGGTGGATTTCCCACGAACATCATGTGGGCCAATCACTGCTTCCCGTCGAATGAAATCCGCGAATGAAGCTTCGCTCCGAAACAGAGCTTTCGATCCGCTAGGCTGTAAACCTCAGTCTCTAGGCCCACGAAACATTTCAATACGAAATCTTAGCCGTTGATTATCCCCTGGGAGGAGGTCATTTGGGTCGATTTTCAGGGGCACTCGGGCCAAAACGGAGGAAGTATCCGGTTTCCCCCTTTCTACGCCCGTACGGGTGTTGAGCTCAGAAAGAGGTATGTTATCACCCTTAATTCTCAATGATTTTGGATGAAGGTTTGGGGCATGTTTGGCTGCCACTTAAAAATGAATCACATCGCATTTTATAAAATCAATCCGTATGAGAGATCATGATGTATATATGAAGGTGTTCTGTTCTCATTTGATACCGGTTGGTAATGGGCTGCTGTGGGACCCACGTCAACCGTGCATCCGATCTACCTCGTCCATCATGTTCTCCTCCTCATCATCACCGTAGGATCCAAAAATCATCCGATATAACCTGCTGCATCTGATCCTCTCTCTCTATTATTCATCTTGCACTATCGCATGGTTGTGGCTACACAAACGAATTGTGGAAGTGGTAAACCAAAATAGAAAGGCCCTGTTTGGAGGGAGCAGATTCGGTCAGGTCAGGGTAACACCGGGTTCGGTCAGGTCGTGACTTTTGCGCCTGCCTTGATGTATGTGTTGTATATCCAAGCCATCCATTCGTTTTACGAGCTCATTTTAAGGTATGGGTCCAAAAATAAAGCAGATCTAAATCTTAGGTGGACCACACCAAAGGAAACAGCAGTGATTGAACGCTTACCGTTAAAAACTTCTTATGGCTCATTGTAATGTTTATTAGCCATCCAACCTGTTGATCAGGTTACACAGTCCTGGATGAAGGGAAAACACAGATATCAGCTCGATCCAAAACTTTTGTGGCCCACAAGAAATTTTTAACGGTCAATTGCCACTGCTTCCTGTTGTGTGTTCCATGTGGGATTTGGATCTGCTTCATTTTTTAGGCCCATGATCTAAAATGAGCTGCAAAAATGGATGGATGGCATGGATATACAACACATACATCAAGGTGGGCCCCATGGTCATGGCATGACTGAACTCGGTGGTATCCCAACCTGACTGAATCCGCTCCCCTGTTTGGTAGACGCCTAAAAATGAGCTGATCTCACTTTTGACTAACAGTAATCGTGTATTAGGGATTTTGATCTCTAATACATAATGAGTTCATGTTAACTGTGATTATGTTTTACAAATGAAGATTTCTAATACATAGTTACTGTTAGCTAAAATGAGATCAACTCATTTTTAGGCGTCTACCAAACAGGACTTAGTGTTTTTCTAAATTCTTAAACTTCTTGGGAGTTAAAAAATGTCTATCCACTATTCAATTAAAACAGAGTTTTGCTAATGCATAAGCTCGTTAGGACTGGGATGTTCTTCACCATCCCATAATTCCTAGATTGCGGATTGCTTCAGGACATGGGAGGAATGAGTATCTGTATGTTACTTCCTCTAATGTGTAGTACACTAGTGGTAAGGTCATGTTCAAGATTTTGAACGATGACATCGGCAGGCATATCCCAAAAAGGATACGATACAGGGCACATCGGACTGTATTGGACAATGTGGGTCTGTATTGGCCTTTTTTTAGATCAAAACATCTTGAGAAAACAAGGGGAAGACTGATCTTCTGCTTTTTACCAAGTCTCATATGTTGTTGCACGAAGAATGCCCCTCTGCTTCACCGGTTTCTTTGCCTTATTTGATATCCCCTATATCTTCTTAGAGATGGTATGCTGCCTTATGAGGATTTGTGAAAATTGAGTCTTCTCATCCTTTCAACCACACCATGTTTATTTTAGTCTTGTACTTTTTTTCAGTCACTATATCTTGTTCCCGAATTGATGACGGTTAAGATAAGAAGGGAGTGACTTGTGGATGAATTCGTGGAAGGCAGCCAAATTTGTTAAGGGTTTACATCCAGTCTTCATGTACTCAAGAATACCATTCACAGTTACCATCTTGTTCTCATCGCTCCACATCCACTGGAAAACTGCTTCTTCCTAGCAAGTTTCTCCTCCAATTCAGTGGGGCGTTTCGAGGCTGAGGGAGAGGTGTGAACGGTCTTTTGTTCCTCACAGGCTCCTTGGTTGAGGGAGAGGTGGTGAGATTTTTGGGCTGTCGATTGCCTTCTTCTGAAGAAGAAGATTGGGAGCGTCTTGTGGCCATTGACATTGGATTTCAGAGAGAGGGACTCATTGTAGGACTCCCCCAAAGTCTGCCAAAGCTAAAATCTTACAGTTACTGATATCGGGACTACTTTAAGTTAATGTGAACTGTTGTTGTATTTCTCTTCTTAACTGTCTATCTATAGCCTGTGGATCAGAAGGTTACGACTTCCCATCAAGGATATTTTATAGTCATGGTCCATCCACGGTTGAACACAACAAACCAACGGTCTGCATTACCAGATCATGGGCCCCACCTATCAAAACTGAACATCGCATGTATACAACCATGTGAAGATTTGCGTCACGTATGTCATATAAGCCCCCTCTCATGTCAGCATTCCATTCTCTCCTCAATCACCACCACCCCAAAGAGGAGGAGAAAGAAGATATTCGAAATTTGAAACAGGACTCTGAGAATTTTTGGGAAGTCTTTTCTACATTTCTCGATATTCCTGTCTTTCAATCTTCTCTTCCAATCTCTATGCATTTTTAATGACTTTAGTGAAAATGAAAGGAATTGGTGGTTCAAGGAATTGAAAAATTACCAGCCACATTTGAAAACTTGTTTTTGAAAAATATGAACACATGTTACTGCTAAACACATTCCATCCAAACAGATCTCCAATTGGATGGAAAAGACTTTAATTTTTTATTTTAGGCAAAGAGCAAATCCCATTTCATCATGTCTGCTGCGTTGTTCATAGCCAGATGTTGCATGTGTAATCAAACAACTGCAAAAGAGACACCTTCTAAGGCTAGTCGGGGTGTCATGATATTGAATGGTACACCTGCCATGTGATTTAGGCTATTTATCTGTTTCATAGTATACAAAATCAGTTACATTATGGCCGTAACAGCTGTTACATCACAGTAACAGTCGCAACCGTTATGCATTATGGGGCCGAAATTGCCATTACAGAAAAAAGGGCCGTAGCAGCCCCATAACGGACCTGTATCAATCCAGAAATTGCTTTTTCAAAAAGGAAAATAAAAAAGTTGTAACAGCCGGGAGCCATAACGGCCATAACAGCCCGTATCATAACGGTAATGGCAATGGCTGTTACAGCCACCATTACTGTTATGGAACACCTTGATCTGTTTGGCTCCACCCTGGATGTGGTATGGCTTGAAAAAACCGGTTCTCAGCTTAAGATTTTTTTCTTTCTTTCTTTTCAAGGTACATTGATCCCACCATTTTTTCTTCATTTTTCATTTACTTCGTGTTTTCTTTTTGTAGCTTTTTCTTTTCTTTTCTTTTAATATTTCATATGTGTATACTTCTATTTTTCTTTATCTTCATTTTTTATTTTTCTTTTTTAGTTTTTGGTTGTTGGGTTATGTTCTTTTATTTTATTTTTGGGTGACGGACTCAAGTTGTTTTGTAGCCTGTGATCCACCTGAGGAACACTTGGGTTGGGCTCAGGCTCAGGCTTAGCATAAACATTTCAGGCCGGACTCAGGCTAGACTATTTTTACCTGTGCTGGGTTCAGGCCTCTGTTGAACAATGTGGCAGAGCTTGGCCCAGCCCTAGCCCAGCCCATTGACACCCCTTTCTTTACAAGCTAATTGTCACTTTTTAGGATAGCATTATATTTAGCTTTACAGTTACTGGTGCCTAAGAGTGGTTGACAAGCCACGGAAAATGCTGCTAGCCAGAATACTAGACAAAACTTTTTGAGCAATCAAACAGGTCCTTAATGTAAGAGTTCAGTTGTTTGTGAATGTCATGGACGCATTGTGCAATTTTATTTTATTTTTCCTTAAAGTGCAGTGCTCCAGCCCTTTTCTTTGATGCTTGGGCCAAGAGTTATTATAGTCGCCTTAGGTTATCAGTTTGTTCAAGTAGGGTCTGTGGTTCAGCAAGCCAAATTGTCGATATGAAGGGCTTCACCATTGATGGTCCATGCACCAGAAGTCCCCTAGACCTAAAGATCCTAACCATCAAATACTTGGTCATTTTTTGGGTTGAATGTGAAGCTTTGCTATATATATATATATATATAACCTCCGTCTATTTGCAAGCCATGAAATGATCCAGAATTTTCCCAACTGGGAGATTCTCAATGCATGATCCATCCACCAGCAGAGCCCATAATATCAATGATTTTGATCACCGAACCGTGCGCCCCACTTTACAAACTGAAAACCCGAGTGTACTGCAGAAACTCTCTGCCAAAGCATTGTACAATACCTCATATCCCTAAACATTGAAAGTATCAAGATTTCAATTTTCCTTCTCGGTGTTCAGTTAACAAGAGAGTTTGTAGTTTAGTTGGAAACAGCATTCTTTTTTATGTAATTTATTTATTTATTTTCTGTTTCAGGAGTTCCATGGATGCCCAACACTTCATTCAAGTTCAAATATATTTGATGTTCAGTATTCATTCCATCCTATTCTTAGCTGGTGTTGGCACTTGTTCTCATATTCCTCCCTTTTCCAGCAAGGTGAGTGTAAGACAATGCTTCTTTAATTCCCAATATGTAAGGCAATGCTTCTTTTTTTGAGTTTCCAATATGTTGATTAACACTGGAATTTTCTGATATTAAATGGTAATTAATTGCACTCATATGTTTGGCTACTTGTAGAAAGAGGTCCATCAATTTAACTTTAGGAAATTTCATTAACAAATATAAAAATGATCGCAAGAAAGAGGGGTATATGCACAAGATCTCTTTGATAGTTGGATCCTTTAAAAACTAGAGTACCTTGGATACTGCATGAATTTTAAATTTTAGAATCTAGTCCCACCATTTTTGTAGAATATAAAGTGAACCACATCAGTTGACATGATTTTACTGGTGACCTCTAACCAATACTTGTTGTCCAATGTACTGGTAATTTTTTGTTTAGAGGATCGATTGTACCAAAACCTTGATGTACAACATGTGGCGGTATTTGTACCTGTACTTGGATGACAAATACAATATGTTCCCAGGCATGGTTCAATACAATGTGTTGCATCAGCCAATATTTGTCTGTTTTTTAAAAAAAAAAATTGAAAATTCGATACAAGCTACATATTGGCTAATATGATTGTTGTCTTTTACATATCGGTTTTTTGAAGAATTGATGTCCTCAAAGATATTTGTATTTTGAACCCTGATCTCAGGCTGTCATACTTGAGAGTAGATCTCAGGCTGTCATACTTAAGAAAGTAAATTTCTGGTGGAACTAGAAAGTTGACAAAAGAACAACCTTGTAGATGGTCAACCTTTTTTGTCTTCCAGTGAAACAGATCAAATAAGAGGATTGTCAAGGAGCAAAAAATGTGCTCATGTTAGTGCTTTCATTTACCTAACAATTTTTAACCTTGTTTGACACGACATGTACAGGGAATTATTGGGGATTGGTCTTGAAGTGTTTGAGCTTCATCAATGGTCCACCTGTAGTGCATGGATGAGATGCTTTGTTTCACAGTATGCCTACAGCCTCCCGTTAGTTGGCCACAATTGAAAGCAGGCAACCACCTAGGAATAGCTACACTCCTTTCCATAATGCTGTGAAGCATGAATCCACGGTGACTTGCATTGCAGTGGGATGGGTTGTATGCACATAGTACTTCAGGAAGTTTCACGCCAGCCCCAGTTGTTCTTGGAGACTACATTTTTAAAGAGTCTGTAGATAGTGTTGTTGAAGACCTCGTCCAAGCCATTTGCAGTTGCGTGGTTAGGTGTAGAAAACGTGTTGGATATTGTACTTTGAGCAGAACTTCACCATCTTGTTCTTGAAGGGCGTCTGGTTGTTAGTGATGATGCGATTGGGACTCCAACCTGTAGATGATTTTACTTTTTATGAAGTTGGCAGTGATGTGTCCCTTGGCACTGCTATGGAAAAAGGGGTAGATACTGACAGTGTTTAACTTGATGCTGTCATGGGGCTGTATAGAAGTCCTCAAAATATTTAGAAATCACCATCAAAGAATACCCAAAGAATGGGAAACTTGTAGTAAATCGTGGGCATTGCTTTATTAATCCATTCAATATGCAGTGGGTAATGCCTCGATCTGTGGGGGAACATCCTTGGGGTTGGCATGGAGGCGGGGTGGGAAAGAGTGGGACGGTTATTTGGCATCTCATGCTTCTGGCCATTTGGTGGGTTACTTGGTGAGAAAGAAATAGTCACTGCTTCACTTATGGCTTTATATGTCATTTTAACAGCATTCCAAATGAAACTATTGTCTAGGATTGTCTGTATGCTTTCAATGGTTCTTGCTTCCTTTTTCCATCTTCCGGTTCATGATGCAGCTGATATACGCATCAGAAAAAGAAAAGGAAAAAAGAAAAAAGAAGAAGAAGAATGGAGTTTCATGAATATGTTAACTCCATCTTATGCCGAAGTTTACTAGAATTTTCTTGTTTATTACTTTGATTGGAATTTGGATCCGTTCTAGATCTTCAGAGATATCGCTGCAGATGGTCGCTGTTAGTGGTGCACTTTCATAGCGTAGGAGTTACAGGGCTTTGCTCATCAGAAAAACTTAAATGAAGGCTCCATTTTTCACAAATCTACTCTGATATGCCCCCACAGTGATGGGGGACCCCCTGAAACTCTCTCAGATTGGTAGATTTTAACCCTTTGGTGGTTGGACTATTTTTGACCATTTCTGTCTACTCCCCAATTGTCATTGGTCGAAGGGTTGATATCTTCCAATCTGGAATTTTTATGAGGCATCCCCTTTCCAGAATGAGGCCCATCAGATGAACAGTCTGGATCACCGAAAGTTTGGAATCCTTCATGTCATTGAATTGTATATTTGATGCCGAGCAGGACCCCATATATTTATGCCCTTTAGTTTGTAATTATGCATTTTGCTATGTTTTGTTAATGTATTGGCCTTAAATAGTCCATGGTTGTTCCACGGTGAAAATTGGGTTGCATTTTAGTCTTCTTTCTTTCTTTTCATGGTTTTCTAATCCCATTCATGTGTCTAGCCCTCCCATCCACACACAATCACACCTGCCAATAGGAAACGCATGTTCAGGGTCCAACCGTCCAAGTGGTCTGCCAGGTGGATAACAGTTAGATACCCTTTCTCAAAATGAGGCCAGTCCACTCATCCAGCGGGCCATGGTGTATGAAACAAATGGACGGCTAAACTAGTTTTTTTTTGTCTATCCGTTTATTTTGTACATTATGGCCCACCTTATGAGTGAATTAGCCTAATTGATGGAGAAGAGCATCTACATGGTCTGGCCACCTGAATCCTGGTAGACCGCTCAGAGTTTGCACTTGTGTTCCATGTTGGCAGTTGTGCCTATGTGTAGATGGGTAGGTTATGACGGGTGTGGGATTAGCAAGGCTCCTTTATTTTCAAGCCAGCAAATGTAAGTATAAAAGAGTTTAATCTGAGTTTTTGGTCAACAGGAGAGCAGTGGAAGTATCGTCTGCTGTTTGCCATGTTCCCAGGAGCACCTTCTGAAATCATTGTCTGAGAAACATAATACCTTGCTCAATTCAGATTTTCCAGGACTTTTAGCCCAAGAATTATGTTCCTTTAAGTCCTGTAAAGGGACAATACGTAATCCAAGTTCCATGCTCAGACTCTCAGCAGTGCGACGGCATTTGATTGGCGAAGGATCACATCGTCGCTTGGTTTCCTCCATGAAGTTCGATTTCCATTCAGATGCTATTACTGCGTTATCTGCACATCTTTGTAGAGTAGTGGTGATAGAAAGACTGCCATCTGGGACCTTTGCGGACCCATTTGAGCTACAACATCTTGTTCAGCGTGGTGGTAAGAAGCGGTCTTTCTTATATTCCAGAAGCAAGATTATGATTCATGGAGTAATATAATGGCAAGTTGCAAAACTAGGATATTGGATCATACTCCCCTCACATTCTAGTATGGCATGTGTACGGATCTGGTATTCATCTGGTGGACCCCATAATGTATGTGGCATTGCCCAAAAGTAAGGCACACGTAGGGTTGCATTTGTATGAAAAATATGGGTGGTTAAAACAATTGACTGACTACTGTGTCTGATGTGTTTTTGTGGCCAGCCTGATGACTGTAGCATCCTGATTTTCAGGCCAATGCACATAGGGCACACCTGATGAACAGCCTGGATCTCTCAAAAACACACCACATTCACTGTGGTGAGGGGGAGTCGGATCCAAAAGTTCAAGTCCCCCAGATAGCTGTAGCTGGGGCTCATGACTACAGCTTTTAAAATCTTCTTATAAGCTCTGGTTCTTTGGTTGAGAGTGACTTTATGGTATGCAGTGTTTCATGATGCTTCTGTTTTTGGGGACACGAATCTGGAATTACCTTCAGCTCTTTCCAACCGATCTGTTGTCGAGGTTCACATGGATGTCAGTCGCAAGCTTCTCTCAGGGAGCGACGAAGGACTTGAAATTTCCATAGAGCTGCCATTACATGCCCGATATCCAGTGAGTTTGAAATGGACCTGCTTAGGGAAAAAAGGAAAGAAAGAAAGAAAGAACATAAAATAAAATAAATAAAACATTAGCATTTTTTCTTTGGCCGGTATTCTGTACAGGTGGGACCTACCTGTCAGTGATCCAGGCCATTCATTTGGTAGACCTACTATGGATGGATAATGATGCAAGAAGGCTTATATCATATGATACTAGTGTTATAGTAAAATCAAAATAGAGCTGAGGGTCAATCTGGAATATGATCCAGTGACAGAAGGATTAGATTGTTCTGTGGAGGTGATTTTTTATCTGTTGACCATCCATGGTGTGGCCCACTAGATGCATTGATCATTGATAGGCGGGCCCCACTGTTACAAGATGATGGCCCCAAATTCCTCTGGAATACATGGTGCTTCGCTTCTCAGTTATGCACCATCACCATCTAATCCTTATACCAACTAATTGGGCCCGGCTACATGAATCCTTTTGCGCCATTTACTCTATCAAGGGCCATATCTTCAGTTAGATCTAACAGGTCACCAAGTCTTATCTTACTACCTTTCTACCTCCACCCACATCCTCTCAGGCCTTTCCCTTACCCTTTTAGAGCCTTCAACTTGTATTAACTCACACCTTACTAGCACAGTTCTTGGTCTTGTTGCACATGACCAAACTATCCAAGTCTACTTTCCCTCATCTTGTTATCTATTTGTGCCGCTACTAAATTCCCTCGAGCGCATTCATTTTTTTATTTTTTATTTTTTGTATCCTTTCTTGTCTCAACACTTATCCGTCTCAACATCCTCATTTCAGCTACACTCATCCTATGGACATGTTGTTCCTTAACTGCCCAACATTCTATTGTCCCAAGCTTGGCTGGTCTTGTGACCATCCTATAAAATTTCCCTTTCAGTTTGAGTGGTACATGAGGATCACATAAAAATTTAGAGCCCCATCTCCATTTCTTCCACCCCGCTTGAATTCTATGGGTGACATCCTTCTCAATCTCTCCACTCTCATGAATTATCAACCTAAGATATTGGAAGCAAGTATTTTGGGAACCTTCTTGGTTAGCAATCTTTACTAATTCCTATTTCCCACTCCTATTGTTACTAAAATTGCACCCTATGTACTCTATTTTAGGCTGGCTAGTTTTAATTCCTTTAGATTTTAAATCACCTCTCCATATATATAGCTTTTTGTTTACGCCTTCCCTCTTTTTGTCAATCAAAACTATGATTGAGAATTGTAGGGTCCTGAAGTGCTGATGCATCAGGATGTCAGTAGTATCTGATTCATCAGGATGTCAAAATTGTCTGATGCATCCAGTTGGTACAAGTGAGGCTGTGGTTAGTTGATCCAGATTGTTAAACCAGTGGGACCCACTTGGATAGAAGATGTCCATGAGATCTCTAGATTGGAAGATCCTAGCCATCCAGTATCTGCATTTTTCTGGAGCACCATGTCAATTTTTTAAATAAATGGCCTATTTGTAGGTCACTGAATGAATTCGAATGGTTGGGATCTTCCAAATTTGGAAATTTTGGTACAAACCTCATCCCTGGGACGTATCATATTCATATGAACATTTTGGGTGACTTAACCATGGGCCTCATTCGTCAAGATTGGCATGTCTGAACACTATTAAAATTCTGATGCGCCAGGACCTCATAATTTCTTCACATGAGGTATTTCAATGCTCTGGCCTATTGATTGTACAGACTGTTTGGGTTTTATTTTGTACAGGCGGGCCCCATTATTCGGTGAGAAGGAATTGATATTATGGACCCCACATTATAGGGTCCATGCACCAAAAATCTCCCAGATGGAAAAACCCTTCCTAACTTTGAATTGGTGGTCAATGAAGAAATGGTAAAGAAAGGAAATACAGCCAAGGTTCCCATTCAACCAATAAATGGCCAAATATGCTATCTCTAAGATACTCAGATCTGGCAGATTTTTTGTGCATAGGCTGTTCACTGTCAGGCCCATCATCCCTACAGTTTCTATCATTCAACCGTGGGCCCACTGGTACAAACTGAAAGCCCGGATGTATGGCAATCTTGCCGTTGAGCGCTGTAAGTACCGCTCCTCATATGACTGACTTTCTGCAAGAAATACAAACCATCATGTCTATAGCAATTTCAGCAAGAAATGATTTATGTAGAAGCCAAGGAGGTAACATCTTATTAGCTTCTACTAGCATGATGATGATGATGATGATAAGAGCTTTGGTAAGCTACACACGCCTACAAGGTAGTTCATGTACATGCCACCTATGCGCTAGCATGCCATCAGGTGCAATATCCAAGCTGTTCATCAGGGTGTCTGACCATATAGATGTTTTCGCCCAAAAGTAAATCTGGTCCATCGAGCAGGTGAGCAGTTGGAAGGATGAGAAAACTTCAGTCAACTTTTTTCAGCTGTATTTATTTATTTATTTGTAAATTGTGGCCCACCTGACAAGTGGATTGATCCAAGTCTTGTGTGTGTACATCTACATAGCAGTACTCTGATGAATGGATTGGATTTCGTACCAATATGCCATGCTCGCACACATGTAGTGTTCATGAGCTACATTGTATGCGTGTATGGGCTTAGCAAAGCGCTGATGATAATATCTTGCAGTCCCCTTTTCGTGAATATATATACACAACTGCAACACAACACCATGCCTATGACAGGTTGAAGAGTATCTCCATGACAAGAAAAGAAGATTATCTTTAAATGCGGGTCCTGATATTTTCGTAAAGATAAGTTTGTGTATCTGTATGATATTATCATAAAGATATGTTTGTGTTTCTATATTTTTTATAAAAGAGCCATTATGTTTTAAATTTGCTACCATTATTGGACAGAAAACTCGATCAAAATCATATATAATGAATTCCTGGGGTCTTCTTTCTTTTCTTTTTTTCCGTTTTTGCACCCTTTTCCTTTCTTAAACATCCATTGTAGCAGCTGCTGTATTTGCATGGTTCCATTTTTAAAACCTTGGTGGAACATTGGGTGATGGGCTTTTTGATGGAATTGGTCTGGATGATACTCAAAACTCTTTCTGATCATCCGAGAGAAGTTTCCAATCCTACTCCTGACATGTGCCAATGTGTCAGTGTTTATGTCATCCTGGCCATTCATTGACAGGTCTGATATGCATGTCCCCTCATCCAAATACAGACTATCCTGGCCATAAGCAAGGTCGTGTTTTTTTAAAAAAAGAAGAAGAAGAAGAAGAAGAGACCAACCACTGGTTCACATTAGATCTACATGCATGGCCACCTGATTGCTGAACCTTTTCAGGGCACAGATGACAGAACTTACACAGCAGGCCGCCTTTGGATATGAATCACATTTACCAAGAGTAATACCCTGAGTTTGTTATTGAGACCGGCGATCGGGTTCACACTCACTCAACTCCTGCTTACTAGAGCTGTCAATGGGCCAGGCCTAGGCCAGTCAAAATCAAAATGTTTGAGTGGACCCAATTGGACCAGCTCAAAATCCAGGCCACCAACCTCAGGCCTTCCCCATTGCCAGCCCTACCACTTAGCATTAGCGAAAGCTATCCCTATTTGGGTCTCTAATGAATAACTTTCTTTTGCAGCCCCTTGATGGAAGTGGCAATGGCTACTCAAGAGTCGAGATGGGTGTGCCCCACCTGCTGATGCGCTGCGAGCTAGAAAAATCACAGCATGAGGATTGCTTGTGGACGTCAATTGCTGAGGACACAGAATCGACAAGCAATGAGGTTGCAGTTTGGCCTATACCTTGCGGGAATTCGGCACATGCAGGCATTGTATCCACCGTAACATTTCTCTCAGCCTTGATGTCTGCTGTTTCAATTCTTTTCACTGCCATATACTATTCTTCAATTTTATCAGAGAGCTAACAAATAATGATCTGGGAAATGATGCTTAAATCTTTTTTTTAAAATGTTTTTTTTATGAAGAGGTGATCAGACGGTTCATCGGGTGGGCCCCATTTTGGATGGGCCATTCCTGAAATGTCCTTGATAGGATGAGTTTATGTCCAATGGTTGCCTACAAATGGATGATGGAATGTACATGCAGTGATTTGTCATGGATGGGATTTTACTCTTGGAAGATAAGTGGGGGGTGGCTAGATGGTGGGCCTGGCAGATTAACGGCCTGGATCGCTGAGCAATGGGCATCACCTATAGGCAATGAGCACGGGAAGCTGTGGTGCCATCTCATCTTTCCCACCAACATACCACTTGTGTAGGACATCTGTACAGTTAAAACAGCAGGTCCTACAATTAAGATTTTCTGGCAGAAAAATCAGGCTGTTCCACTAATCAGATGTATGAGATCCAGATGGTACAATAGGTGGACCCTGGCACACCCAGCAACAAGTCAAAGTGCATGTTTGGTAAGCTAAAGTAAAGAAATCAATTTCATGCATAAGGTTTCATTGGTACACTTCCCATTCCCACTTTTCCCTTTAGTGTGGCCCACTAGAGTTTCAGATCAGCCTGATTTTTAGGTTCATGTCTTAAACATGAGCTGTCTTAAATGATGAATGGATTGGATCTTATGCCAATGTGCCATGACGTCGCTCGTGTACATGAGCTGCCTCATGCACGCTTGGGCTTAGGAAGACTGCTTCAAACACTGTGACATCTATCGGTTGCCGGCGCAACTTCAGCCATTGGATGGAATCCAGCCATTCCTGATGATTCCTTAAACTGTGATTGCATATGTATGTGTAACAAAAAGAACTGCGGGGCCGACTGTGACCTATGTGTAACTTCCACTCAGACCATCTTGAGTCAGCAGATTTTATGATTTGATCCAAAAAATCAGAGCAATCCAAAGCTCAAGTGGGCCACACCAGTGGGAGATGGAAACACCCCCCATTGAAGCCACCATGGGGCCACTGTAGTTTTTATGCCCACCCAAATAAGCCACCATTGGTGAGCCGTATGTTTGTGATTCTTACATTAGCTCGCATGAGGCTCGGAATTTCCTCAGTTTTGGCCAGAGTATATATTTTAATGGGCTTATTATGATCATTCTATCAAATATTGTATACGTATATTAATTTGGAATATTAATGCTGATTTAGTTAATCAAATTCAAGTTTCATGAATATATTAAAGAATTCCAATACAATCCAAATACAAGCTCCAAATGAAAGGTTTGGATTTCAATGTATTCCAATTACAAGCTGCCAAACATAATTTGAATTTAAATGCATTCCAAAAAGGAGCTCCTAAAGGGAAGTTATTTGATACTTTGGCAATGTATGATCCTTGATGCTCAAGCACCCTGAAATTGTACACGTCGGATGCAACCTATATTACATCAACTGAAAATAGAATCCACTGTTACAAAGTCGGTGCCAAAATCATATTAGATGAACAATACCAACCTCAGATATGTGTACACTTGCTTGATGGATTTACTACCATAGGATATTTTTCATCTTAACGGTCCAATCAATGTCCATCAATCCAAATGATCTTATTTATCTGCTTATGATGTATTTAGACTTTGTCCTGTGATTTGGACAGATTAATTTGATTTGAAGTACGAAATTTGCAAGTAATTTCTAAGCGGTTAGGTATCATCCATCAAACTCTTTCCCTCAGACAATAATAATCATTCTCCTGAAATAGCCTTCCAAGTTTTCTTATTCCAACGTCCGTGGACAGTCGCATCCTACACGATGTAACACGTGCATGTGATCTGGGCTTTCTATCAACTGCAACTGTGGGCCTATTCGGTGGTTTGGTGGTATAATCTTTATACCAGAGGATATAAACTGATGGAATATCACATCTCTCTTTCTTCTTTAACTCTTCCTACAAAAATGACACTTTTAAATATAGACCCCACCTCATAGATAATTTAAATCTATAGTCATATCTGTATTACAATTTAATGTGGTCAATAGATGGATAAAATCATCAATCAAGATGGATGGTCAGCTAAAGATAAAGTCATCTTCAATATGGGTTGTCCTACATGAATATAGGTTATCCACCATGTAGGGCCGACCTTTGATGTTCACCATCTATCGACAACCCACCTTTGATGTAGACCATCCAATCTATGGACAACCCACCTTTTATGTAGGCCATCCATCATGCGGGGCTCACATGAATACTAGTTTTGATGTGGGTTGTCCATCTTGCAAGATGAGAATACTAGTTTTGACGTGGGTTGTCCATCTTGCAAGACTCATCTTTAATTAGGAGCATCCATCATTGGTGCATGTGATACCCAGCTTTAATGTGAACCGTCCACCATGTGGGGCCTGCCTTTAATGTCGACCGTCCATCATGTTGGGTCCAACGTCAATGTGTCATCCATCTTGTGAGGACCACTGTTCTATGAACTATCCTTCATGTGGGGCCCACTGTTCTATGAACTGTCCTTCATGTGGGGCCCACCTGAAAAGTTGGCCGTCACCCATGTGGGACCCATGATTGGTGTGGGTCATCTTCTTGTGAGACCACTGTCAATGCGGGCCGTCCTTCCTCTGCGACCCATCATTGATATGGGCGTCCATCATGTTGGGGCCCACCTTGACGCAGATTCTCTTGTGCGTGGCATCCCTTGGAGGTGGACCATCCATCATGTGTGGCCCACCTTGGATGTGGACCGTCCATTATATAGGGGCCACATCTGCCACTTCGATGTTGAACGCCTATCACGTGAGACCTACTTTTAGAATCATAAGCAATCCATGACAGAAATCATATACAATCCATCTCTGTACAAATGACCTTGGTCCTTGACCGTCCATATTATTGGCCATTGATCAAATGGTTAAGATTGTCAGATCCGTGTGATATTTGCATGGTAGTTCATCCAATGTATGTTAGACCTCGTGGGCATGGAGCACATTGGCCGGAGAGAAGGATAGGGCCATAATTATGGTACCTTGGCTGCAGGTGGTCAGTTACTCATACCAGAAAAAGGTCCACTCCTTGGTTTGGACCGTCCATCATCAGCATTAAGGATAGAAATCTGAGCGTGGAAGAAAATGGTAGAGAAATATTTAGGTGGAAAAGTGAAATAACGCAGTTAGATATCATTTCCCACTTAAAAGCTCCTTTTCTCAAACAGAAAGTGAAAATAACATTTTCTCCACCCAATTACTTTCCTGCTTCCCAAACAGGCCCTCAAATAAAAGCAAGAAAACAGCTATAAAAGGAGGAGATTGCAAAACAAAAAGGTTGCGTAATAGAAGGTGCAACCGTTCCAATACAGCTTTCTACTGCATGCTTCCCTTCTTTCATTCTACCATTTTTACAAGGATGGGTTTTGCTGTGTGGAAATCAATCCCATGAACAGCAGCTTTTTTCTCGTGGAACTGCTTCATGGTCTTTGGTTTAACCAGTCCCACAAACGGCCTTTTCGGATTGTTTGTTACATAACAAACAGCACAGACACTTGGGGTGCCTCTTTTTCTTCTTTTTTTTTGTGCCTTTGGATGCACTATCAGATTGAATTGCAAGTATTGGTCTGATAAATTGAAAATACCATGAAGTTTAGTTACCTTCCACTCACTGGGCTCCAAATTGCAATTATGCTACTTTCGGGTAGGACTTGAAAAGAACTTGATTGCGATTTGAGGGCGGCTACCTCATTTTGTCATTTCTGCTTGATCGAAGTGCATGTCGCAATTCAATTCAGTTATTCATCCAACTGCAGCCTTAGGGATTGCTTTTCTTTTTTCTTTCTTCGAAAACCAGCCTTAAAAGGATCTTTGGATCCCTTCCCAATTGGATCACTCTATCCAAAGACTGGTTTTCAAATTTGCAATGTCTGCTTTCTCACTGGCTGTATCTGTGAGAGGATTGGTGAGTTTCAGATCAGTAGGATTTGCTTCTGGAAACTGATTGCCATCTTTCTGCTGGCAATGCTGATCCACTCCGCATATGCTGTGCTCCATATGCTGCTGAAGATGCTACTGTTGTTGCAGCAACTAACCAACTGCGAGACAGGTTTTTTACTTTTCAGTATTTTTCAAAGCTAGTTATGAATGAAGAGGAATAAATAGAGGAGGCATTGTATGATGTCACCCAACTAAACTGTGCCTCTGCTACTACAAAGTGGCATCACAGAATCACATATAGGTCCCATCTTTTGTGATCCAGACTCTGTTGAGGCCATTATGTGCGTGTCGTGCTTGAAGATTCCGCTCCATTGCACAATACGAGCTAATTGTTTGAAGCAGTGCTAATGAAGATTTGGTCTGGGGTCCAGATTCAATGGGAAAATATCCCATATGGCTCAGAATTTCTGGTGGGGGCCTCCAGGCTCCAGTGTAGTGGCTGGCCAAACAGAATACCATTTCCTTTGCCATGAAAATTGCATAATTTCAGCCCAGTTGAGTGTTTAAATGCAGAAAATTACCTTAAGTATGTGATGTATGATTGAGTTTCATCAGTGCCAAATTCGGGTAGAAGAAGAGCAGCTGCAACTAAAACCAATTGGAACACAGTATTGACCTGCCAAGGCATGCACTCTCAAAAAAGGTAAACAAAAATAACACTTCTTATGGTAGAGAAAATGGAACAATCCCTTTTCCTTTTCCTTAATTTCTTATTCTGCTTTCAATGGCACGGCTCAATTGCATAAAAGCTTAGCAAGTGAGAAAAGGGGGCAAAAAAAAACTACTACAGTTAAATGGGCTTATGTTTAGTTTGAAGCATAGGGTATAACACTTGGTTTGACACTTGGAAGATCGACATTGGAGTGTTTCATGTATGTGCAAGGGGAACAAAGAGGCATACGTACCTTGCTGAGGAAGAGGGGTTCCACCTTCTCTGGACGGGTTCCGTCGAGGTTGACAAAATCAGACCAGCTTCTCCACTAAAATTATAATTATTATTAGGATGGACGCTTAAAAGATCCTGATCATATTCAAATAGATTGGTTGACATTGTTAAAGAAACGTGGCCTCACCTCCCAACCCAACGTTTGAGCTCTTTTGTATACTGCACCACTGATGAGAGCAACATCTCTTAGCACAACCAGGCCAACAAGTCCAGCTTCAAAACCCAAAACCAGAATCAGACAGTTTCTATCCAAATGAGTTTGGACAAGGGTTTAAAATTGCTGCTTTGAAAATATGATGCCCAAGGGGCATTACATATAGCCAATGGTAGCAGCCATTGTAGTGGCTGTTCCCAAAAAATAAAAATAAAAATTCATTTTAAGAGCTGATATGCTACACACAAACACAGCCATTATATATGCCCTGATAGTTGTACACAACCAAACACTATTGGGCTGTCTCTGTGACATCATATGATATAATGGCCGTAATAGCAATTTCAAATTTGAGGTATAAGCTATAAGAATGGACAACAACAGAAATGCATCCCTTCTTCCACCATTTTCTCTCCTTTTTTTTTCTCTTTTTTTTCCTTTCTTCTTCTTCTTCTTCTTCTTCTTTTTTTTTTTTTGAGGATTAATGGAAATTTTTATTAGACTCCCACTTGCAAACAAGCCAGAAAGGAATACCACGAGGGGAAGAGAACAAACAGATTACATCCCAAGACAAGATTTAAGAAGATCTGAATCAACTTTCAGAACAGAGGCCCAATCCAGAATATTCACTTTAATGGACGGCAGCAAAGCCTCTAGGGAGCCCGTAGAATCCCAGAAAAGGCGTCTATTTCTTTCGCCCCAAATGCCCCCACCAAATGGCTGGCAAAATCAGATTCCAAATAGGCCTAACCCTCTTTGAAATCTCCCCATCATTTTTCTCAAATTAATAATTGTGTGTGCGAAAAAAAAATAAATTGAAGGCTGCTTACGATGCAAAAGGTCCATTTTCACCATTGCTAGAGCTACACAGCCAATTAGCACCTGTACCATCAGCAATGGTGTGAATAACAAGCATTAGCAGCACCTGCTAATAAATTCTATTAAATTTAGATGCGCAAAGCAAGTAGCTTGAATACAAGTCCAACCTTATCAGCAAGGGGATCAAGGTATGAACCTATCACTGAATTGATACCCATCTTCCTGGCAACGAAACCATCCAGCTACAAAGGGAAACAAGAGGCAATTCAATATCTCACTTGGAAGATTTCATATCGAGGTTTTCATGGCAGGTATTAGTGTGGTCCTTCCAAACATACCCAGTCAGTTGCCCCAGAGATGGCTAAGCCCACAAATGAAGAAAGATACCATTCATTTATGATCATCCTGCAAAAAAATGTTGCTAATATTGTAAATCAAGCATAGACATGACAGCACTATATGTCATACAAAAATAAGTCATTTCAATCATCAATAGGGAATACCCCAAAAGTCAAGCAGATTGGAAGATCCTATACATCACCAAAAAAAAAAACCAGAATGGTCTTCCTTATTCCCAACTTCAGAAGGTATCTTTAGTAATTGAGCAAAAGATTCTCTCAAAGTCCAATGATCAATGGATAAGAGGAGATAATAAACAAAGAGGATAGTGAGCCACTCCACTCTTAGTAAGAGTATCAGCCAAATCCTTTTCTTCTCTAAGAATGAGATTAAAAGAATCCAGAATTTTAAATTACCTAAAAATGTTTGGTGTTTATGTACAGTTCTTTATCCTTGCTGTCTCTCTCTTGCTTTTGAAATATGTTGCCAAAGTTGAACATGACACACGAAAGGGGTGCATGCATCAACTAGAAAGGTGTGGATTTCATTTTCAAGAAAGAGGGGGGGGGGGGGGGGAGCATGACCAATCCAATTGACTATATTAGCCGGGCAAGAGGCTTTTGAACATGGCACATGTGGTTCTTTCTCCTTCGCTGTTTCTTTTGTTTGCTTTTGAAATATGTTGCCAAAGTTCAAAATGGCGCATGAAAGGGGTGTATGTATTAACTACAAAAGTGTACACTTCATTTTTGGAAAAAGGAGAAAAAAATTTATAAAACCAGAAAAGATGATTACCCAACTTTTTTTTAATGAGAAAAGGGGTTTGGACTTTGTACTGAAAGCCTGATCAACCCAATTGACTAACTTAGCCAGGCAAGAGATTTTTTAACATTGTGCCATATGCTTTACAAAATAAAATAAAAGGAAGTCATGTGTGACAATGTATAGCAGGGGTGAAACAGGCTGAAATTCCTCAATATAATTTTATTTTATTTTATTTTATTAAAGAGAGAGAGAGAGAGAGAGCGAGAGAGAGAGAGAGAGAGAGAGAGAGAGAGAGAGAGAGAAAGTTTGAAGAGAATCAGAGTAGTTTTATTCTTGTTCTTGAGACTCAATGCTAGCAATGGCGGGAAACAAGATTTTGATCAGTTTATTGTAGAATGAGGTATTCCAGTAGCTTAAAAGGGGAAAAAATTTGCCACATACTAAATGGAATCATTGGGCATGAACCATGATGGAATGAGCCTGTGATGTAGAGCGGGTCCTGGACACTTTCATGTCCAAGATGGATCAGAGAAGGGCTGATCAGAAGCAGATGTCATCAAGACCGTCAGAACGTTAAAACAGGCATATCTCGCAAACCGGAATGAGTTACTCGACGTACCATATATGATTTTTGGAGTAGGACGAGCTACTTTAGCCAACCAACCCAATTATGCCGGGTTGCCCATGCCGAATTTGCGAGATTCCATCGGCAGTCAAATTCCATGTTTATTTCCGTTTTTACTATTTTTAGTATGTTTTAGTTTGATTAGAACTCTTCATCCATTGGGCTTTAGGAGTTGTGTCCAACATGAAAAGTGTTTAGAAAATTTAGGAAAATAATATGTTTAAGCCACATAGGACACTTACTATAAATAGAAATTTACTATTTATAGTAAGTTACGAATTTTAGAGAGTTTTAGTTATAGTTTAATTCCTAAACTTATTCCAAGTCTTGGTATCCCTATTTAAAGGGAGTTTTAGTTATAGTTTAATTCCTAAACTTATTTCAAGTCTTGGTATCCCTATTTAAAGGGTTGTAGACTCATTTATTTCATCCATCAAATAATTTACGAATTTTCATGAATATTATTTCTATTTTCTTGCTTTTTCCTTGTGGATTATAGAAGTCTCTGTGAGGAATTCAGAGAAAGCTTCATGGATTCGAGGTAGTTATCCTTGAGGAAGACGGTGATCGACCTCATCACGTTCATCCCTGCGTCAGCCTACTAGTGCTGCATTCATGTCCGCAGAAGTGCTTGAATTTAATCTACATCTAGGACAAAATGTCATCAACTAAACTGCTTGAAATCCGCCGGCATTCTAAAGATGAAAATATGCCAGTGTATACAGACGGAGAAATGCTTAGGCAGTTCACACAGGGATATCAGAGGCAATTTGCCACACAAGTGCAACATACACGCATCGCTTGTCACAGATCTGAACCATTCATCACGTGGGGCCTGTACAAACATGCCTTGGCCAAAAATCAAGCCAGTCCACACA
This sequence comes from Magnolia kwangsiensis, assembly GCA_037074715.1. Taxonomy (NCBI): domain Eukaryota; kingdom Viridiplantae; phylum Streptophyta; class Magnoliopsida; order Magnoliales; family Magnoliaceae; genus Magnolia; species Magnolia kwangsiensis. The sequence goes on from CM073571.1 coordinate 203,385,958, forward strand.
TCATGGGGGCCACACCCTGAATATAGACCATTGGTCATCTTTTTCCAAACCATCCATTTTATTCATGCAAGTTAACCCACCCAATGAGTGGAACAGCCTCATTTTTGGGTTATGGCATGTTCATAATGTGTCCCACTTAATAAATGATCCAGATCTCATGCATGTTTGCCACATAGGCGTGCATGTTGCATGTTGTGGAGTCACACATATGGCTCTTTCCTCTCAATCTCATTAATAATATACTATAATATTTTTTTAAGATAATGGCAACTTTATTAAAGACTTGCTTGCAAACAAGACAGGAAAAGAATACAAGGCGAAAAAACAAAAAGCATCAACGCCTTGGGGCAGACAAAATACAATCGGGATCCACTTTAGAAGAGGTTGCCCGCTCTAAAACAGACACCATAATGAAATCCACAAGGTAACTAACACTGGAGAATCCTAAAAACACCTCCTATTATGCTCCCCCCAGATTGCCCACCAAACAGTAGGCAGGATCAAGAACTAGATTCCCTTAAACTTCCTGTCCACACCCATGCCATGCCACATCCAAATGAGCTCTGAGACCGAGGCCGGCATCACCCAAGAGATCTCAAAAAGCGATAAGAAGTGTGTCCACACCTCGCGGATGAAGGGACAAAAAATGAAGGGATGATCAATGGATTCGGCCACTTGCTTACACATATAGCATCTATTGGAAATGATCATTCCTCTCTTCTAAAGATTGTCTATCATCAAGATCTTTCTACCCACTAAGTGAAGGATGTGACTTTAGGGGGTGTTCCATAAAATCACAAGTGATAAGGATAAGTCCCATCTAGAATCAACCTCTCCGACCGGATCATCTTATAGAAGGAAGAAATTGTAAAGAGACCCGAGCTACGCGCAGACCACACCATGGAGTCCGCTTCCCTAGATGGGTAGATATTCTTCATGCAAGCCAAGAGAGAAAGCAGCTCTTCCACCTGACTATCGGGCAGATTTCTTCTACATAAGTAATGCAGAGACATTTTCACACCGGGCTCAAGCAAGGTAGCTTGTGGGATGTGGGGACACACTCAAGGTGAGCGGCCCGTGTGAGGCGGGTGGCTCGTGTGAGGCAGTACCTATGTGATGCGGGGCCCACGAGGGGGGTTCGGCCAAAGTCCTAACCCATACAATGTAGGGCCTAAGCTATGAGATAAAAGGATTAATTTTCCATGCTCTAACAATTCAAGCTTTTAAAGAAAGTGGTTAATTGTCCTGCATCAAATTGATATTAGAGCAAGAGGTTTCGTGTTCGAGACTCATCACCGGAGGTGATTAATGCATGGGTATTCTCACACTAGACTCGCGTAAGGTAGCCTGTGGGATGCAGGAACACACTCGGGGTGGGCGGCCCATGTGAGGCGAGCCCCACCCGTGTGAGGTGGATGTGGGACCCACGAGGGGGGTTCGGCTAAGGTCCTAACCCATGCGATGTGGGGCCTGGGCTATGAGATAAAGGGATTAATTCGCTATGCTCTAACAGTTCGAGCTTTTAGAGCAAGTAGTTAATTGTCCTGCATCAATAAGACATCCAACATGCTAAGGAGCCAGAGAGAAAAACATTCTGCTACTTTAATTCCTTCAGATGAAGTCAAGTGAGCTAAATTTGGAAAGTCCAAAATCAAGGGGTGAGTGTCATGCCAAGTATCCTCCCAAAACCTGGTTTTAGATCCATCACCAAAAGAAAAGAAAATAACATCCCAAAACTTCATTTTGCAAAGCCGCTATAGATCTCCAAATAGAAGAAGCTCTGTAAATGGAGGACTCCTTAATTTCCCAACCCCCCTCTTTAAGACCATACTTAGATGTCACAATCTCGCGACAAAACTGACCTTCCTCCATTCCAAACCACCAGAACCAATTTCTAAGGAGGGTCGTATTCATACATCCCAAGTCACATAAACCCACACCACCTTGGGTAATTGACCTACACACCTCCTCCTAAATCAAGAGGTAGAACTTATGGCTGTCAACCAACCCCCTTCACAAGAAATCCCTTCATAGTTTGTCCAATCTTTCTTGCATTGAGATCGCACATTTGAATAGAAACATAAAATAAAGCAACATATTGGAGAATGTTGTTTTTAGAAGGGTCAGTGAGCACCCAAAGATAGATAATGAGTATTCCACTTTGATAACTTTCTCTTGATACGCTCAATCACCCTATCCCAAAAGTGCTTGGCAGGCTTCCCAACACATAATGGAAGCCCCAAGTCAGTGGAAGGGAATGCTCCGGTCTAATAGCCAAACATCATAGCCTGTCCCCCAACCTCCTTTGGTTAGATATGAATCTGCGGCATCTCACATTTTCCGATATTGATTTTCAAACCCGAAACCGCCTCAAAGCATGTAACTATTTTGCAGAGCTTGCTCACCATCATAGGCTCAGCATCACAAAAAATAATGTTATCGTCAGCGAATGGTGAGCTACAACAATGGTTGAAGAGCCCATCATAGTTAGATTAAGATATAATTAAGCATGCCATGACATTGCTAGGATCTCAAAGAGGCCTTTATGACCTTGGCTTGTAAATGGACCTCATGCTAGACCCGACACGACCCGACGAGGTAGCCACCTTGGAGTTGCTTATGAGGTTTATCTCTTGACCCTTATCTAGCAACCAGTTGAATGCTTCTACTACAACTAGGAAGAGGTAGGGAGCGAGCGTGTCCCTTTGTCTAAAGATCTCTAGTCAGTCTAAAAAAGCCTTTCAAGGAACCATTTACAAGCACTAAGAAGTTGGGGATCTGACGCAGGCCTGAATCAATCTTCTCCACTTTGCACACATCCCAGCCTACCCAACATGTAGTTGAGGAACTCCTATTCAACATGGTCACTCATATGCCTTCTCAACATCCTGCTTACAAAATACCCCTAGTCTCTTCTCTATGAAACGAGCATCAACACACTTGTGAGCTATGAAAGTATTTTCCAGAATTTGTCTTCCATAACAAAGGCCCCTTGCTTGTCTGATATGACTCTCCAACACGCCACAAAATCTCGAAGCAAGAATCTTGGCCAATATCTTATATAGGCTCCCAATAAAGCTTATGGGCCTGAAATCTTTTAAGCTTTCAGCCCCTTCAACCTTAAGGGATGATGGCAATGAAAGGTGACCTGAGCACCGGAGGTAAACTACCTACTTCAAAGAACTCTTTAACAAAAGCAATCACATCCTCCTTTACTATACTTCAACATACTTCGAAAAAAGGTGAGAGGAAAACCATCTGGTGTAGGAGCTTTGTCTCTACACAAACCATCCACTGCCTCTTTGATTTCTAATTTTGTAACTAAAGCTTCCAAGAGATAAGCTTGAGCATCCATAATTAGAGGTGTACACAAGTCGATCCGAGTCAAGCTTTGCCCAACTCAGCTTGACTCGGCTAGCAAGATACCTCAACTCGAACTCGGCTTGGCTCGGTCATCGAACCTGGATTGGCAGCTCGGCTCGGCTCGGTCGAGTTCAAGTTTTCGAGTTGAGTTCAGCCTAAGGTAGTGTGATGAGATGATGAGAGGAGTTTGGGAGAGTACCTTTTAATTGCCAGTCGTCCAGGTGGACACTGGAGAATAGAGAGAGAGTATACGATAATAATCATTGGTCATCGTTCGGGCGTTGGAGAATGGTGAAAAAGGGAGGAGAGGAGAGTGGTCGCCGGTTGCCATTCGAGCGCTGGAGAACGGCGAGAGAGAGAGAGAGAGAGAGAGAGAGAGAGAGAGAGAGGGAGGGGGTCTGGGTCGAGCACTGCCACTAGACGGTTGGAGAGGCCGAGAGTGGGTTAGAGTTTTTAGGGTCAGGAGCTGAAGAACAGCGAGACTCAGGTGGGTTAGGGTTTTTTTTTAAAAAAAAATGTATATACCCGGTCAAAAAATCGAGTTGATCCAAACTGAGTCGTGTTCCAGCTCAATACCGAGTCAAGTCAAGCTCGGACTCAACTCGAAATTTTTTGAGCTCAATAAAACTGGCTCTACTCGGCTTGAATACAGTTTCGATCTGAGTCGAGTCGAGCTTTTCCGAGTCGATTTGAGCGAGCTAATCGAGCTAGCTCAGTTCGTGTACAACTTTATCCATAATGTTGTCAAAGTGAAGGTAATCTAATCTCAGACAACTCCAATGCTCTTTTGGTAAAAGTTTTTCATAGTATCCCACAACCGCTCTGCATAGTTGCTCTGTTTTGTCGAACCTTTTTCCATCCACCAAAAAGGGGACAAACTCTATTGTTTCTAGCTTTTGCCAAAGCAATATTGTGGAAAAACTATGTATATTCTTATCTCCTTCTTTCAACCATAAGGCCCTTGAACATTGTCTCTACTTATCCCTTCTTCCTTGAGAAGCTTTGCATGGTTTATCGCATGCGGGGCCTCCAAAATACACGTGCTCTCCACATCCCGAGCCCCTGACACTTCCCTCTTCCACGTCTTTAGATTTTCCTTTAGCAGTTTCATCTTATTGAGTAATCTAACCCCAATCGACCCCGTAACCAGAAGGAACGCCACCAGCCCAAAGAAGCCTTCGACCTCCAACCAGCATAGCTCAAACCTAAAAGGTTTGGGGCCCCAACTCTCAATATCAATTTGAAGCATAATGGGCTTATGATCAAAAAATGGTTTTGAAAGCACCTTAAGCTGAGGTGGCTGAATTCTGTCCATCCTATACGAGGAAACGAGGAATTTGTCCAAGCACGACATTATCAGATTGCTTCGCCCATTCGACCAGATGTACATGGCCCCTAACATCAGAATATCAATCAGAAATTGATTTTCGATCCAGGCAGAAAAATCCTTCATACATCTGGAGATCCCAAGCCCATTCTATTTCTCATATGTGAAAGCGAGTCACATTGAAATCCCATCCGATACACCAGGGGAGGGATCACTTCTACAAGATTGCCTGGAGCTCTTCCTAGAAACAGGATCTATTGACCAGCTTACATTGCCCATAAACAACAGAAAGAAGAAACTTGAAACCCAACGAACTCTCAGAAAGAACCACCAAAACAAAAATTCGCCACACAAGCCATTGTCTTTTCTCCAGATGCCAAAGTTCCAGGCACTGAAATTCCCCCTGCTAAGCCTGAAGCATCCAAAGTAAGAAGCTCCTTCTGCTTAAGCCCCCACAAGTCATTCAAAATTTTGCTATCAATAGAAGACAGTTTGTTTCCTGAAGGCAAATGATCTGAACCTTGGAATTCCTACACATTTCCTTGACTTGATACCTCTTAGCTTTGCACCCCAACGCCTGGATATTCCAGCTTAAAATATTCATTGGGACATTGATCACACCCTTCTGAGACCCGTGAATCTTGCTCCTTTTATAATTAATTGAGCTTTCAAGTTGCATCAGCTCTCTATGCCCTTTTGGAACCCATTTCATTAAGCACTTAGTCATTGAGTTGCCCCACTATTCCAAGTGCTGGACTAAGGCCACCGCATCCTCGTCGCTAGTATGAAAGGATAGACCGAGCTTCCTACCCACCTTATTAATTATGCCTTTAGCCCAGTCTAGATCCTCCTCCAGAATGGGATTAACAGACGACACCTCTTTTGCTAACTTCAATTCAGTGGATTATGTCCCTGTCGCCTGTGGCTTGCAGAGTTATGCCCAATGCCATATTGTCACATGAACAGTTCGACCCTCTGTTAGAAAGAGGATCAGCTTCCACAACCACCATCGCATCACTCTCCCCCTCCGACACATACACGTCTGTCTATGCCATTTCATCACTTCCTTTCTTTGGAATGAAAGAAGAGGGAGCTTCCTACATGTTCGGAACCTGACCAGTCTTCACACCAATAGGGGAGGACCACTCGTCTCTACTTCTAGCTTGAACTTAAACGGGGGAAGAGAGACATCCGGTGTGGCGGAGAAGAACAGCCCTCGGTCCACCCCTATTATGAGGAACAAGAATTTTCACCTCTGCTGGTTTAAGCAGGGATTAGAAATATCCACATGTGCCTATGAACACATGAGCGAGCAATTTGGACCATAGTTCGAGCGAGCCAAACCATCAAATGGGGACCCTACACTCATGTGAACCATTGGCAGGTTGCTGACATCACCCAGGATCTCGCAAGAAGCACCAGCCAAAGAAAGGGCGCCACGTGGCCACTCATTAACCACTAGAGTAAATAGTTGAAAACAAAAGTAAGATAAAAACCAGTGCTCAAGGTATCATTTTAGCGTTCCAACATAATGCCCTGGTCAATCCAATGCATTTTTTGGGCAATCAAACGCGATGCCAATAGAATCCTATAAAATCAATATTTTGCTCAATAAGATCATCTTGGTTTTCATATCATCAGCATCATATTAGCCTTTCTACCAACATTTTCAGGTTGTCTTCTAAATTGCAGATTGGCAAAAGGTCTACAATTGGCTACCCACCAGAAATCAATCCTTCCTCTTTTACCTAGGCTCTTGGAACCAGCAATGGGAAAAGCTGGCATTGAACACTCACGTCCCAGTATGATCCTGCCCAGCATTGTCCCCCAGCGAACTATTACATGAATACCCCAAGAAGCCAATTTTCGATCAATGATATCAACCAATAAATGGCCAATATTTTGTGTGTCTTCTAAATTGCAGATTGGCAAAAGGTCTACAATTGGCTACCCACCAGAAATCAATCTTTCCTCTTTTACCTAGGCTCTTGGAACCAGCAATGGGAAAAGCTGGCATTGAACACTCACGTCCCAGTATGATCCTGCCCAGCATTGTCCCCCAGCGAACTATTACATGAATACCCCAAGAAGCCAATTTTCGATCAATGATATCAACCAATAAATGGCCAATATTTTGTGTGACTTCTCAGAGATATATACTGTCTTGGGAATTAAAAAAACCATATTGTCAAGAAATGTTGATACGTCATGATATTTGTCATAACTCCCGATATATCCTACGATATTTGTGTATTTAGCATGTCTATGATATTTCCTTGTTTCTTTTTTTTCTTAGAGATATTTCCATGTATCGTGCAAGTATATGAATTGATCGTGATATGTTCCCCATTCGCTACATTTTGAATTTCCGACGTTATTATCAATCTGAGAACATGATATTACGTAGCATTTGCATCAGAAGACAATATAGGTGATACCTTCCAATGCATTGCCATACTGTGATACAAACATTTTTATTATATCAGCCGATGCATTTATCACCATGCATCCCCAACAAGAAACGATACATTCCAATATTTATTTTGAACCTGGCCTGCTACCACATTCAATATGTTCCTGGATGTTGTAAGTATCAAAGGGGAAATTATTTCAATCAATTCCTACCACGAAATGTTACATTCAGATGACACTAGTTAAAACAACACATCCCACCACTCCATTCATTCATTTTACGGGTTGTTGGGATGTGGGGAAAGCTGACTTCAGACTAAGATGTCCACATCCGTGATTTAATTCTTTGAAAGTACATGCTGAGATGTTGTGATTGTATGGCTGGACAAGATGGTCAATGGATGTTGAGATTTTGTGTTTGGATCGTGTTCAATTCGGATGACACTAGTTAAAACAATAAAGCCCACCACTCCATTTGTTCATTTTAGGGGTTGTTACGATGCAGGGAAAGCTTACTTCAGATTAAGATGTCCACATCCACGATTTAAGTCTTTGACAGTACATGCGGAGATGTTGTGATTGTGTGGCTGGACATGATGGTCCATGGATATTGAGATTGTGTTTGGATAGTGTTCGAATGGGTTTTTGCATATCGAATCATTTACCACAGAAACAGAGATTGCTGCATATTGCCTCTGTATCTGACTGTTTTGAGCCAATACAGCTGTGTCAGCCATGGATGATATGGCAAAAACTGGTTTGGATGAAACAAGAAACAAAGATATGAGAGAGAGAGAGAGAGAGTATACCATCCAATAAACGGACCAGAAACCATCCGACTGATCGAAATCAAATTCGGCAAATTGACGAATTCCTCTCTGACTGCACTTCTAACAATGGCGTCATTGCTCTGTAATTCCCGCGTCCGTTTAAGATTGATCAAATTCTCCGATCCAAACCGTAACCTGATTGGAAAACTCCTCGTGGAGAGAAGATTCAACGAGTCCGGCCTCTTCAAAACGAATTCGCCATGCGAAAAGAGCGGAGTCGCGGATTGCGAAAGCTTCCAAGGAGGAGGAGAGAGGAAGAGGGGCCCGGAGAGGGGAATCCATCTGGAGAACGGAGAGAAGAATCTGGTGTGAGAGGAGGCGAGCCTGAGAGCGAAAGAGAACGAAGAAGGAGATGAAGGAGGGAAGATGGAGAGGGGAGAAGCAGTTCCATAGGCGTGGAATGAGTAATATAGAAGGGTGAGAGGATTTCTAGGGTTTTTATGCTTTCTGAAGAGCGTTTTGAAGGAGCTGAAGACCGCCATTAATGGGAGAGGAAGAGAAATGAGTTGTTTGATACACTGGCAGAGTGTGACGCTTGATACGCACGCTCTCAAAAGTTTACGCGTGCCATACGTTATTCTAAGCTGACCGTCGTTTCGGTGGAACAGAGATGCATTGGACTCGGCCTGATTGTCTGAGTCAGTGAGTGACTGGGTTGACTCAGTTGAGTCTAAGTGGGTGAGATAAGCCAGACAGCATTAAAATTGTAATTTTAAGAGAGAGTATGTTCATTGTAGGTTATAAAATAAAATAATTAAAAGAAAAAAAAAAGGAACAAATCCCTATTTTGCCCATTTCTGATTTCTTTCATGGTTTTTATTGGAAAAAAAGAGAGGAGAAAATGGAAAAAGAGAACAAGAGTCACAGTTTTTGTCCCTTTTTTATTTAAAAATAAAAAGAATAATTGTATTTCTATTTTATTTTCAGTTATTTTTCATGTTTATTTCTCTTTTCTTTTCATAAAAAGAGGAAGGGACAGGTTGATGAACAAAGGAGTTTTCCTCAAAGTCACCCTACTTGAACGAAATAAAGCTACTTTTTCATATTTTAGTTGAGCTTTGTTAAAATCATCCCTGAGTAACCTGAGAGATGTTGAAAATCTAATCAATCAAAAGAAGGGAATCATCGGTACATCTTAGAAACAACCGATGGACATGACCAGCAAATTCGGAACCTGATAAATCAAATCTTTCTCAATCATCTAAATTCTCCAAGAAATCTTGTCTATGTCGTATTTTGATAAAAATTGTCTTTATCTGATCCATAAATCATCACAAATTCAAACGGATCACATATTAAAAGTCCATGACCTCCTATAAGCAACCAACACACCTTATTAACAAAATAAAAAGGTAGGCTCGTCGTCAGCCAATGGTTATGCCGTCATTTATACTTTTATTTTTCACTCCCACTAGTGTTAGGTAACCTATTTTGCCAAACTAAATGGTGTCAAGTGGACAGTTGGCTCGCCACAAGCCAATGACCACCTGTCATGATTTTTACTTAACTAAGATATATATATATATATATATATATATATATATATATATATATATATATATATATATATATATATATATATATATATATATATATATATCCAAACCTGCGGACGTTGAAATCTCAAAATAGGGATAAGTGTGACACCGTCGGCTCACCACGAGTTGACCATCTTGGTCTATAAATGTAATGAAGTAGCTGTCATTCCGGGGGAAGGGCAGTGACATAGAGAGGGGGAGACAACCCAAATGCAAAGAGATGAACATAGAAAGATAGAGAGTTGAATGCCGGGGCAGACGATGGAGTGGGTCCTCTTCTCTAAAGACTTTGGAGGTTCCTGATTAAAGCCGAAACCTTACACGACTTGAGAGGCCAATCCTATGAGAAATATCTCATTAACAAAAGCCAGCGAAGTTAAGAGTAGGATTGGAATTGGGGAAATCCAAGCACCCCTTTTGAATGAAAAGGGCATTTGATCTCAACCATCCCCTTAGTCAAGATTAAAGGTCAAGTCAAACCTTATTCTAAAAATTCAAAAATATATTTCAATAAAGGCTAACTTTGATTGTGGCCATTGAGATCGCAAATGGAGACGAGATGATAGGTTAGATCTATTTCAAAAAAAAATCAAGGCCGAAATAAAATCGACTAACGATGCCCTCCCGTGAGATCGAACAGGTTATTTAAAGAATAAATGGACTAGAAAAAACCTTCAAAAAAAAATAACCACAATAACATCTCCAAAGATCGTTGTTCCATGGGTAGGGGCCTATTTTCAAAAATTCAAAAATAAAAAACTTTAAAAAATACAAAATGCACAAGGTATTCGATGCACTAAGAAGTCTTCTATATTCCTTGAAAAGTGTTAGCAATAACAATAATTGTTTTTTGGATCTCCAGTCTTCAGTTATTTCTCGAAATCATTAGTGGGAATAGAGGGGCTAACTTGAATTTCTAGTGTTAGTTTGATTGCCTTTAAATGAGAACTCTTATGAGCCTTCAATGCTTTCTCGAAATCATGAGTGGGAATAAGGGAGCACAATTCTGATAACTTTGTCAAGGATACCTGACGAGCATAACTGATTGCAGTGTAGCATACTCGGAAAGCTGCAGAAAGTTCAGGGCATCTGCTCATCTCAAACAACCAGTCTTACAGGAGGGATCATGCAAACACCCTGAACTACTATTTCATATCAAAATGTGTTAGGCAGATCCTTATAAGGCCACATAAAGTGTAGAGGTACTAACTATCTAAAATTCAGTCTCGTAGCCAAACCCGATGTGTATTGCCGATCATGGCATGAAGGGGTTGTGATTTGATAACCCTTAATGCTCCAAAAAGTGAATGGACAAATCAAAATGTTTTTCCCATCCCTCATGAGATGTCAAATTGTTCTTCAACTAGACAAGGTTTTCGACAAAGACACTCTAATTGGGATAAACCAAACTGCATTTATGCCTGATTAGGAGGGTGGGGCATCCACTCGATTTGGCACTCCGTTGCATGCAACCTTTGCTAAAGAGGGGCATACTTAGACACACCACCCAAAATCGCAGATAAATACTTTGCGTGATCACAATAAACTTTTGAAAATGGCATTTGATCAGCCCAAGGAGTATTGCAAACCGAAAATAATTACACTGAGGAGATGCTTAGGACCACTCAAGCCTAACTAACAATTTGTATTGGCCAAAATTCACCGGCAGGAATTTGATTCCCGCCGACCACTTGGCAGCCATCTGAATCATTAGATGGGCCCTTTGTGGCAGTTGGGTTGGCAAATTATTCTATAAACATGAAAAAGTACTGCAGGAATTGGATCCCATCAGTATAAAAAGTTCACTTATCAGCATGTAATAGCTCTTATTATCCAAAAGACCTCAAACAACATGAAATTGGGCCACATTAACAGCGGCAATAGTTCGATTCCTATTGGTCGCCTCTATAAAATCAAGCTCCTATTACTCATTTGCAACAAGAAGAACAACATTACCCTTGGCTTGGCTCAAAAAATGCTTAGGTTGGCTCGAGGGAGGTTTTGCGAGGGTCTAAGAGGGTTCCCAGGGTGGGGAAGAGATTTATCCAAACAATCTTCTCTATGCTGGAAGGTTGTTAGTTTCAACAGAGTTTATCGATCAACAGAGCAGAGTTAGGATTAGGGGCACCCGATCAGCTCTTTTCTTATGAGAGTGCCCGATTTCCCTCTCTCATGTCTTGACAAGTTCACCTTAGCATCACAGACGCAATATCCAAGTATTACATCAGTCTCTCTCTTCTTTTTTTCTTCTTTTTTTCCCCCTTTTTTTGAGGCGTTATCCACTTGAACCCCAAATGTTGTCGTTTGTATAACTATCTTAATTCTCGAAAATTCAAAACCTCATAATGTAAAGATCACACACCATGGGGGATTGAAAAAGGTGCCCAAACCTTTCATTTTCCGTCACAAAGGTCCTTAGAATTTTCAGTTGTAGGCCAAATGCAAGATTCATTTGAATCAAATAATCTTTGGATCTCTCGTTCTCTAAGTAATTCTACGGTTTATAGCTGGCCATTTATCCTAAACTTAATTGATTCATGGTGACTCCAAATAAATAATCTATTATTCTTGAGTCAATACCACCCTCATCTACACAGACAAGCAAGGTCAATTGTAGTGGGCCAACTCACTTTACCCTCATTCAAGGTCCATAAAAATCCCACATGTTTTCAGAAAAAGCTAATGCTGCTCAGACACTTGAGCCATGTTAACCATCTAACTTTTGTGGGGAATGGATGGAGGACATCCGGTCAATTTCTTTTAAGTGTGCCAAGGGAGGTATTGTGGTTGTGTATGTGTAGGAGAGCATTTAAGTCTCGTTAATGCTTAAAACCTATTTTGAGCAAAATCTCTTTTTCATGTTGTGCATAGTGATATACTTTCACAAACCTAGTATGATTCCTGCTTATAGAATGAAATAGGTGCTAAAAAGCCCACTTCTCCTAACCAATTAATTGCTTAAAAAAAAAAAAAAAAAAAAAATCAACTTTTGAGGGAACCTATTTTTTATTTTTTTGGGGGGTTAGCTTGTTAGTACACCCCCTATCAGATCACACTTCACTGTTAGCCACCCTCAGTAGGAATCGATGCCAAGACCTCAATGTTGAAACGAGGTATCTTTCACTCAGTCTACCACTTGAGCTATCGATGCCAAGACCTCAATGTTAAAACGAGGTATCTTTCACTGAGTCTTCCACTTGAGCTATGGATCTGGGTGTAACTTTTGAGGGAACCTGCTTTCTAATAAGGCTGGCCTAATCCATTGTAGGTTAAATTTATATGAACCGCTGTCCTAATGGTGTCCATATAAACCCTTTAGGCTCGTTTGGACCTCTCTCTATAAGGGTTTTTACTTATCTTTATTATTTTGATTTGCATTTTCTTTAACCCGTAAAAAATCGATAAGTGAGCCATTTAGTGCCCATTTTGACGAGTAATAATTATACATGACTTTGTGAAAGTACATTAAAACATATAAAAGTAGGAAGATCGAGCCTGGTTCAAATAGATATTTAGCCCTCGTATGGCTTCCCGAGGGTGTATCCAAATTCTAAAGTGGGCCTTAAATGGAGCATAGGGCTTGATTGAGAGCTCGTAAGTGAAGGTAAATGGAAAATGGAACTAGAGGTAACTGAATAGGGAGTAAATGCCAAGGAATCATAATGCACTAGAAATTTTAAATATATTCATAGAAACACGTGTGATATCGCAAATCAACTTTATTATATGAAAATAGCGTACATACGTGATATTTAACATAATGATTATGATAAGCCTATTGAAATACATACTTTAATAATAATAAAAAATGAGAAATTTTTTAACCTCAGGTGGCTGACAATTATAAGGATTACAATGGTTAACCTTTATACAGTTTGAAGCATACTTTAGTGTAATTTTATTGATGTAGCTGATAATTACATTATTTTGGAGTATCGTACACATGCCAGGTACACGATGGAAATTTTGGGAGGAACACCTTTGTTTACTTGTGCAACTCATATGGAGAGCTCATAAAAGCATTTCAACCTCTCTTGTAAAGAGTATTCTATTTACTCTCATTTTATTTCATTGTTTCGAACTTGATCCACTGTCAAGTAACAGCCAGTGCTGTGGGTATTACAGTGATGCATGTTTTTTATTCCTGCCATCCATCCATTTTGCCAGTTCATTTTAGGACATTAGTCCAAAAAATCAGGCAGATCGAATTCTAAGGTGGACCAAATCACGCCAAACAGTGGTGATTGACCACCCACCATTAAAATTTTATTGGGAGCCATGAGTTTTGGATATCAAGCGATACATGTGTTCTCCCTTCATCTAGGTTTATTTGATGTAATTAAATGGTTGAATGGCAAATAAATATTAGAGTGGGCCTTAGGAAGTTTTCAAATGGTGGGTGTTTATCCACCACTACTTTTCACGGTGTTGTTCGCTTGAGATTTGGATACGCTTCATTTTTTTAGCTTGTGCCCTAAAATGAGCTATGAAATGAATGAACGGCCTGGATAAAACATATATATCGTATTTGGTCCCACAGCTATTACCGAGTTACTGGATGGGTCACTACCAAATCCCAGTCTTCTAGTTTCAGCGGATGCAGATTGGGTACTCCACTGGGCTGTTCCCAGCTCGGCACGGGCAGGTGAGCGGTCCGCCGTGATATATGGGTTTATCCGCACTGTCCATTCATTTTCTCATATCATTTCACGCTGCATGCCCAAAAATTAGATAGATCGAAGGTTCATTTGGACCACACCATAGGAAGTACTGGTGATAATGACCACTACCATTGAAACCCTTTTAGGGCTCACTCTAATGTTTATTTGCATCCAACCTCTTCATAAAGTCACGTAGTACTGGTCCCTGGATGAAGGCAAACCACAAATGTCAACTTATCCAAAACTTCTACGGCTCCCAAAAAGATTTTAATGGTGAGCATTTAATCCCCACTGTGTAGTCCACTTAAGCCTCGGATCTGCATCAATTTTGGGTGTACACCTAAAAAGATATGAAAAAAAATGGATGGACGGTGTGGATAAACCCATACATCACGGTCGGCCCCTCAGAGCCCCAGCTTGTTCCGAGCTTCGGACAGGCGGGGTAGTACTCAATGCGCGTCCGTTTCATGGCAAGTAGGCCACCGGCTCAAGACCATTCGTTGGCCACCTTAGTGGACACTTCCCTGGCCATATCCAGGTCTGCATTGGCAACGTAGGCCACATATCCGTATCAGTGGACGTTGATCTGATTTTCCCAACCGTCCAATTTAAAATTAAAAAAAAAATCAAGTACGTAGTTCATCAGGTGGGCCACACGTATAAAACTGCGTGTCATCTTTCCATCCAAGTGTAGCCCAGTTGCTGAGTGGACCAGCAACTTTTGTGCCAGCGCATGCTCATAGTGGGAGGGAACGGATTGGCTACTCCCCTTGACCCCAGCCAATGGCTGATGGTCGGTGCTCTGTGGGACCCACCATGATGTATGTGTTTCATCCATTCTGTCCATCTATTTTGAAAGATCATTTTACAATATTAGACCAAAAATGAGATATATCCCATATCAAGTGGACCACATTAGAGGAAACAGTGTTAAATGAGCGTCGACCATTAAAAACATTTTGGGGGCGATAAAAGCTTTGGATCAAGCTGATTTTTGTTTTTTACCTTCATCTGTGCCTGTATGACCCAATCAACAAATTGGATATCAAATAAATAGTACATTGGGCCTTAGGAGGATTTTAATAGTGGATATCCAATCACTATTGTTTTCATGTGGTGTGGAACAATTGATATTTATATGCCTCTAATTTTTCGGATCAGTCCCTAAAATGATCTTTAAAAATGGATGAACGAAATGGATGAAAAACATACATCATGGTAGAGCCCACAGAGCACTGATGTGCGGACTCTTTCGTGCACACGTATACGGACTTAGTACGCGTGGCGCGAGTCGGCTTTTCAGTTTCCTTTGCGCGAGTCAACTCGCATTTCTCGTTTAGGGTTTGCGAGTTCGCGGTGCAAAAGCTAGGACATCTTCCCGCCATTCGCTCCCTTCTTTTACAAGTGCTCTTATTCTTCGCAGAAATATCGAAACTACCCATCAATTCGCACCGACCGATGGACCATCCTATTACCCACGCGCGTGCGCCGTGGCATACGTGTGAAACAAGTCCATGGCTCAAATCAGCGGAGAGTAGAGATTCACCATAACAGTGTGGCCCACCTGACGATGTTTGGACCTGGTTCTCTATGATGCATGCTTGATGAACAGCTCAGCTCTCCAACCCGTGCTCCGCACGCGCTCGTGTCGGCATCCTTGTTCAAATACTCGTCGAATCTCTTCCGTCCGCATCCTTAAAATGGGGAGCGGATTAGGTGCTAAGGGTAACACCTTAGTGAGTGTTACCCTTACAGTGGGGCCCACCTTGATATATTTTTTTTGTATATCCATACCGTCCATCAGTTTTTTTTTCATAACATTTAAGATGTTTTATCAAAAATAAGAAGATCGAAATCTCAGGTGGACCATACCAAAGGAAACAGCTGTGATTGAACACTCGCCATTCAGAACTTCCCAAGACCCACTGTAAGCAGATCCGTAATTTTTATTTTCCATCCAAGCCGTTGTTAAGGTCAAAAAGACCTGGATGAAGGGAAACTACAAAGACCAGCTTGATACAAAATTTTGTGGCCAACAAAAGTTTTTAATTGGTATTCACCACCTTTCCAGTGGTGTGGTCCACCAGATATATTTATAGACTTTCGGATTTTATTATAACGTCCAAAATAATCTTTAATAACGAATGGACGGCGTTGATATACAAAAAGTTCATCAGGTTGGACCCCACAAGGGTAACACCCACTAAGGTGTTGTAGAGGATTGTGTATGATGATCTTTGGTCTTTCGTTTCCTGACCAACCCTTTTCTGCAAAAACAGGCTCTTCTGAGTAGTGGACAGTCTTACGTAAGGGCGTGTTTGATTTTCCAATTCACAGAGGAATACCCCGTGAATGTAATAAATATTTCCCTCCTTGATTGCCGCACTCTTCTTATGATTGATTTGACGGCTTATATTTTTCGGTATAAAAATGATAAATATTGTGAAATGTTTATGGGTCCCACCATGATGAGTATCATAAATCTACACCGTTTACCTATTTTGTTAGATGAATTTATGATATAGGCTAAAAAATGAGGCATATCCAAAACTTAAGTAGACTACACCATAGAAAAATGTGAATTAAATACTTACTATTAAAAACCTAAGGAGGCTATTGTTTCTTTTGGCATGGGAAAGCTGAGCGTTGAATCTAACTCATTTTTTTTCTAATATCTAAAAATGTTGTGATAAAAGGGATAAACAGGACAAATATACCATATACATTAAGATGAGATCTTAAAATAACTATTAGTACTTTTGATTCGGTTTCTAAGAAACAAATTTTCCATGAATATTCAAACAGGGCAAACGGTAATAATCACCCATTTCCAGTGTATTTATCGTTTCAGGGAAGGTAAGTTTTTGGCTGGAAGTTCCTGCGCAGTCAAGTGATGCAACTTAATGCTTATAAAAAATCTACACGGGCCACTCGGCTAAAAGCTCCAGTGGGCTACACGAAATCCGAAACTTTTGTGGCCGTACCAATGCTCCTTCAGTGATTATTCAATGGCTTCTATTTTTTCTTATGTGACCCACTCCGGTATTAGTTGCGCTTCATCTTATATCATGTCCTAAGATGATCTTGCAAGACGAATGACCACGATGAATTTCTCACAAACACCAAAGTGGACCCACTTATCTTCCCTGTGCTGTATTTTCCTGACAAAGCCCTTTTGTAGGAAATGGACGTCCATTGATGTACACACAGATTGCAGCAGCTGTAGGGGTGTACACGAACTTAGCCCATTCGGCACGACTGGAAAAAGCTGGATTTGGCTTAGTTCGAAGTTGTTGAATTGATTTTTTAGGTCAAAAATGAGTTCAAGCTGGCCTCAGCTCGACTCAGCTCGGATCGAACCACTTCGGTGACTCAGCTACTTTGATATTGATGTTGCGCACCAAGTGTTTGATGAAATGACTCAACTGAGTGTGGCTGGTGGCAAGGAAGGTATGCATATGAAATAAATACTTTTTTCTTTTTCTTTTTTTTGCTCATGTGTTTGACAAAATATATGTAAAAAACTGTTGTTTTACAAGTAGTGAGATTCTGAAGGTGCAATCCATGTGTTTGTGAAAATGCTACAAGGTGAACTTGGTTTGAACTGGCCCAAGTTGCTAACCGAGCTGAGCTAGCCAGTCAGGCTCGAGGACCGAGTAAAGCCGAGTTCAAGCTAGGGTCAGCTAGTGGCCGAGTTGAGCTGAGGATAGCTGGACTCGGTGTACACCCCTATGCAATTGTACACATTAAATGCTTAATCTGTCGAGCCTCTTTTAGGGTCTACTGGGATGTATGGGTTGTATGTGCCGTCTATTCTTTTTTTTTTTTTGATATTACTTTCAATACAAGTATAAAAATTAAGTCGGATGCTCAAATGGACCGCCTACGCAACAATAATGAAAATCACTGTTAAAACTTTACCAGGGGCGACCGTGATATCTATTTGTTATCCAACTAGTTAATAAGGTCATACACACCTAAATAATGGAAAACACATATATCAGATTGATCCGAAACTTCTGCTGCTCACAGTAGGTTTTAAATGGTGGGAGTTCAATCCCGCTATGTGGTCTACTTTGACTATTGGATCTGCCTTATTTTTTAGTTCATATTTTAAAATGATCTGGAAAATGAATGGACGGTATAGATAAAATCCATACATGATGGCAGACCCGAAGAATGGACCAGATTTATTACCATATTCCCTGATGGTAACTAAATTTGAGATTTTAGGCTGCAGTTTAGTTTTATATTGTTCTGGGCGGTGTAGCGCATCTTACCTTTCTCTCAAGTCTGTATTTAATATGTACGATGAACATTAGCGGGCTCACCTGATTGACGGAGTGGATGACTCGTAAAGAAACAAGGTGGGCCCCACGGAGCTCGAGCGAAGCATACACTGCCTAGAACAAGTGTTGTACAAGATTCCGGTTCACCTGGACTCGGCTTCGGTGGTGACTAGAGCTAGGCATTGGATCGAGTCGATTCGGATTGGGTCCAACTCGATTTGGTCCCAAAACTACATGGGCTGACCCGAACTCGATCTGATCCGGGATCGGCTAGTGTGCTGCTAGGTAATCAACCAGTGCTTGCCCCTTAATTGCTTTCTGAGTGACATATGTGATGTCGAACTCTGAAAGCAGTAGTTGTCATTTTGCAATCTTGCCTGTTAGTGTTGGTTTCTCGAATAAGTATTTCAATGGGTCCATGCGAGCGAGCAGAAGGATTGGGTGAGCGATCATATACTATCGTAATCATTATGTTGCCCAAATTAGGGCGAGATACGTTTTCTCTAAGTTGAACTGCTTAGCTTCATAGCTTGTGAAATGTCAGCTTAGGTAGTAGATCGCTTACTTCTTTCTTCTTGTGTCGCCGTGTTGGCCGACGACGCATCTGATTGCTTCTGCTGCGACCGAGATATACAACAGTAACAATCTACCCGGATTAGGTGGCATGAGCACTAAAAGATTTAGTAGGTACTTCTTAATCCTGTCGAAGGTCGCTTGACAGTTGTCATTCTATTCCTTTGGCGAGTTCTTCCGCAGAAGCTTGAATATGGGCTTACAAACTGGAGTGAGTTATGCGATGAATCGGCTAATATACTGGATCCGTCTGAAGAAACCTCGAATTTCCTTTTCAATCTTGGGCGGTGGCATTTCAATGATTGCCTTAGTCTTGGTTTCGTCCACCCGGATACCATCTTCGCTGACGATAAAGTCTAACAACTTGCCTCTAGTTGCACTGAAGACACATTTTTGCGGGTTGAAGTGGAACTTGAATTTGTCCAGCCTATCGAAGAGCTTCTTGAGGTCTTTGAAATATCCTTTGATCGTACGAGATTTGATGATCATATCGTCTACATAGACCTTCATTTCCTTGTTTATCATGTCGTGGAATAAAGTGGTCATAGCTCGCTGATATGTAGCTCATGCGTTCTTTAACCCGAAAGGCATAACCTGATAGCAAAAAGTTCCTCATGGTGTGATGAAGGAAGTCTTCTCTCAATTTTTGATGGCCATCTTAATCTAATTGTAACAAGAGAAACCATCCATAAAGGAGAAGATCTTATGTCCTGCAATATTATCTACCTGCGTATCGATATGAGGCAAAAGGAAATAGTCTTTAGGACTTGTTTTGTTGAGGTCCCTAAAGTCGATGCACATTTTGACTTTGTCATCCTTTTTTAGAACTAGTACGATGTTTGTGAGCAATTCTGGGTAGTTGTAGACTACCAGGAATCTCGCATTCTATTGCTTGATGACTTCATCACGGACCTTCAGGGTCCATTATAGCTTCATTCTTCGTAGTTCCTGCTTAAAAGGCTTCATGTCTGGCTTTGTTGGCAAATGGTGTATCACTAAGTCTTCATCGAGCCATGGCATGTCTTCATAAGAGAAGGCAAAGTTGGATAACTTCGATCTCAGGAATTCCATCATCTTCTGCCTGTACTCTGGGGACAGTGATCTACCGATGCGCACTTCTCTAGGGAGTTTCGCTGATCCCAAGTTCATAACTTTGAAATCGTCTGCCACAACATTGGCATTTGTTTTGAACATTTTGAGAGAGTCTTCGAGTTTAAGAGCGGTATCATCATTTCCTTCATTCAGGGCTTCATCTAAACCCTTGAATTCGAAGTCCAACTCTAGATAGAAATCGTATAGGTCGATCTCAAATTTTGGCGCTACGTGTGAAATATTTGGCATAGTGATTTTTAAAAATTTTCTATTATTTTTGAATTTTGAGGATTTTTTGATGTTTTGTGATTTTGAGGAATATTTGATTTTTTATACTTTTTGAAATATGTGATGTTTTTATACTTTGAAAATTTTCTGATTTTTTTTTTTGTGTCGCTAAGGGGTCCCGAATAGGACGGTGTTACAAACCATGATTAGTTCTTTCCTAAATTGGGGTACCAACTGCTATTTATATTGGCAGTTTTTTAAGCTGACATCCGTGGATGGTTTACCGGCTGACTCGATCATCAGGAGGATAGCTATCCATACTGGTTCTTTTCCCCCTTTCGATCTTGTTGTTCTATTACGTTGTCTGTTCTTGTGGGTCATCTGCCTTAATGATAATGATGTCTGCTGGACTGAGCTCGAAGTCAGAATCCTATTCGATTTCTTCACCTAGAAGTTAGAGCTCTTCTGGTTCCTCGGGTTCATCTTGCAATGGAACCTTAATGTATGTCCAATCTAGGGAGGGCCACTTCCCTTTGTCTATCCAATGAATGGGCTGCTTCGGCCCTTTGTGCTGTTGAGCTGTTGATAGGGATGTTACTCCCTAATTGTGGGTGAAAGTGGGTGTCTTCCTGTTCTTGCATGTATCCTTTGAAGATGACACTTTCGGTTTTGGACCCTCTGTAGGTGGCCTTGCTTCCATGCCTCTAGCCTCATGTGATGGGTCTGGGGATTCTACCCCTAGCATAGGATGTGCTTTTGATGCCCTGAGGATCTTATATCACCTTATTGGTGGCCAAATGGATTCCTAGCTGGAATATTCTGTGAGTTTAAGCCTCTGGAAGTGGTCCTCAAGGGAGATCATCGTGTCATCACAAGCTATTCCAACATTGACGAACTTGATAGGTGTGCACTTGAATGGTTGCGCCCTTTTTCGGCATTTCGGCTTAATCTTCTGGTGTCGATTGATATCTCAATCCCTGTCTCTACACGTTGGAACGTGCTGGATTTACTGTCATACCTTTCTCATAGAATTCAGTTCGGTAGTTCAAAATTAATTGCTCAGCAGGAGGGATGACACATTCAGCAGCGAGAGGGCGTGGATTGGCAATTAAGTTCACAATTTAAAACTCGAAACTGTGATACGATATGTCACCCTCTGCGTGCTGAACGTCAATCACTAGGATGTCAATTTCTGGGATATTGAACGTCGCCGGTAGGATGATTTCTAACTCGGCCAGTATTGAGATGATTCAATTTTTCGAAGGGAATTAAGCCTTTGATGAAGGGTAGATGGGATGGCTCCAACAACATAGTCATGGTCGCCCCAATAGAAGGTTAAATGAGGCAGAGATGTCAGTGACCTGGAACGTGACAAGTGTCATGTCAGGTCCAATTTGTATCTCAATGTCGATTTCTGCCTTAACTTGCCTCCGGGAGTTATCGACAGCTCGAACGCTCATAGTACTGGGTCAGAAGGAAGACGGTTTTATCCCCAAACGTTTGTCAGTCCTCAAAGGATAATCATTTAAGCTTGATCCTTTGTCTATAAGTACGAGTGGAACTTTGAAATTCTCGTAACGGATAACTATGTTTAATAAGCGCTCATGTTTGTGACCTTTGGGTGGAAACTCCTTATCAGAGAAAGTGATGACTCGTGATGCGAGAAGTTGTCCGATCATACTTACCACCATTTCAAGAGGTACGTCAGGAGAGATATTTGCAGCAGTCGATGTTTTCACAGAGATTTCTCGATGTGATCTTAGTGTGCATAAGAGTTTCCAGATGAAAATTTGTGCGGGAATAGATTTGAGTTGGGTTGTTGTGTCATAAGGAGCATCGATTTTGTGGGTGGTTCCCATCAAAGTTCTCCAGGTTTCTTTTGAGTTCTGGTTATCTCTCTTAAAATATCTCCCGTTGGTGCCGACTTCAGCGCACTCTGGGTAATGTCATGAGACTGCCTTCGTGTTATTGGAGGGAACTGTCTTTCCTTCCAGGTATATCATCGGTTCTTGAGATTGAGAGATCGTAGCTGGAACTATTTATGGAGGACTTGATGACTTCTCTTGAAGTGTGATTAAGTCTTGGTGAGACTTGACGATGGGGTTTTCTTCCTCCTCTCGATGTGTGGGAGGGATCCTTTGGGCATGTGCCAATTAGTGAGGCATTAGGGAACTTGGTGCTTGGAGTAGGGGTGTCCCTTGCAAAGTTAACAGGGCCAGATCAGGGAGGCCTATTAGAAGAATGAGGGGTTTAGAATCCGACCTGTTTAGATTTGCTAAGATTGGAGCTAAATGTACCCTTTGAGGATGTGACCTGGTGGGTGATGGGGTTACCCCTTGAAAGATGAGAGGCTAAGAGTGAGACCTGTTGAGTGCTGCTTCGAGGAAGATGAGAGGCTATGTTGTTGGTGCTGTTTTAAGGAGAATGAGAGGTTGTGCTGTCGGTGTTGCTTTAAGGAATACATGTGGCTCAGGCGGTGGTGCTTGTCAGTATCTCCATGTCCGATTTGTTGTATCGGGCATGATTACTTGCATGGAATGATGTGGGGAGGAGTACGTAGGACGCCCTCCCTCAATGTGATTGACGACAGAGGTGTTGGACGTGATCGGTACCGCTTGATGCGATGACAGGGGATTTTGGAGAATGTTCGCATGAGCCATATTGTTAGCCTGCAGGGTGATTGCGATTTTTTAGCTTTCTATTGAATCCTGGACCGCATGTTTTGAAGAGAAACAACGATCCGTTAAATGACCAGGAGCCTGGTGATATGCACAATACTGATTTTCATTGTATCCTGGTGGCAAGGGATTGGGTAGAAGTCAAGGCTGGAGTGGTGTTAAAAGTTATTTTTGCATTAAAATCATCAAAACCTAACTATATGTTTGTGCTAAAGGGGTGAACTTCCTGCCTAACATCGCTTGTTTGTATTGCACATTTCCCCCAAGTTGTTGTTGTTGAGGCGACTGTGCCTGATGTCCCTTTTGGGCTTACTGTGTTTGGTATTGTTGGTTCGGTGGCTGGTACTGCCTATTTTGTTGTGACTCCGATTGCGGAATGTACTAGTTGCCCTGAGTGTTTGCAACAATATTGTTGACCTCTATGGTGCATTATGCGGGAGCAATACTGTTTCTGTTTCTATTTGCATATCCAACAAGTTTCCCCTCGACCTTGTTTCTTTTGATTGAGGGGGCCTGGTGCGGCCATGAAGAAATGGTTCCAGCTTTGATCCCGGCTTCCACTTGTTCTCTAGCTCGAATGAGCTGAGAGAAGTTTACGTATGGATACGGGATTAAATGTCCTGAAATGTTGGGATTCGCCGAATGTACGATCATAGTATCTGCTCTTCGTCGTTGATGGGGTCTCTTAGTCGAGCCGTCATAGCTCGCCATCGTCCTATGTATGCTGATAAGGACTCGTCGCTTTTTTGTCTCAGGGCAGCCAAATCAGACCTTTTCAGAGCCACATTCAAGTTATACGAGAACCTGTTAATGAATGCCTGGGAGAGATTTTTTCAGGTTCTGATTTGATGGCTGTCCAGCGAGGTATATCAATCCACAGCGTCACCCTTAAGGGATTTCTATAAAAGTTGTATTAAGGCTTCATCATTCCCTGTTATCGCATTGAATTCCCCACAAAATACTTTTAGGTGTGCTGTGGGGCACCCGCTACCTTCATACCTTTTAAATTTGAGTACCTCGAAGTTTAGAGGTACCCGGGTGTCCAGGAAGGGACATAGATCCCTTGGTGGATGGATGGTCCACTCCTTGCTACCTCTGGAACTGATTTTGCATCATTTGTAACTACTCTCATAGTTCTTCGATTTTTGACTTACTTTGTTGTGGATATCTTGCCCCTTGTTGTAGGGCTTATGTCACTTCATCTTTGTATGAATCGAGAATGGAGGTTATTGGAAAGAGGATGGACTCTCGATGACAGGAGGTAGCTAGAATTGAACGCCGCTCCCTTTCAAAAGAGGGTGTGATGTTCATAAATGGTTCCCGCCTGAGGTATCTTCCGATTCCGGGATGTTACTCCCGTTAGGGGGAGTGAGTTGGACTCGAAACTGTCTCCCTTCGTGAGTATCCGCCAATTCTTGTCTGTGGTTCCCGTTAGGGAGAACTTGTGTTATAACCTATTGTTGTGATGTGCTTAGTAGAGATGTGTGAAAGGGTTGCTCCCGTTTGTTAGTTGTTGTTGATCTTGTGCTGACTCTTCTGGGAGAGGGAGAATAGGATTTGCTGAAGGAATGAGAGAAAAAGCGAAAGGGGTTTGAGGGATTGAGCTGTTTTGTACGCTAGGCTGGGTTGCTTGTGTGTTTGTATTAAGCTTGGTACTAGGCGAAGCAGTAACTCTTGTAATGCTTTGAAGTTCTGAGACATTTCGTTTAAGGCTGCTGTGACAAGCAAATCTGTTTGTACCACTGGTACTGGCGTGGGTGCATGGATTGGTTCTGACCCTGATGGTTCAGAGGATGGCTCATGGGTAGCTTGAGAAGTCAGGGCTGCCCGAGATCGAGTGGTCATGGTTTAAATTGATGCTTAAACAAGTGTGGCAAAAGATTTTATTTTTTTTATGAATACAGTGATGATATCCATTGAGATTAAAGTATCACACTCTTTTAAGTCGGGTCTCAGCTAGTGCGAGCTAACAAATCCCTAGTGGAGTCACCATTCTGTAGACACTGAAAATTCGGCGCCTATGTAAATTTGGCGAATTTTATAAGTTTGACAGGTGGAGAGTAGTTATTGATTTGTAGATGTTGGAGTCGTCACTGGCCAATTAACTTTAGAATCCTGCAGTCAGCTAGAACCTACAGAAAACGTGAGGTTGGAGAAATTCGAAGACTCTCCTACTTTAAATTGATTCCTGGTCTGTGAACCGGAACTACGGGTAAGGGACCTTGGTTATAAAGAGGGAAGTTGTTATGCACCCTCATTGCCCGTACGAATGTACTATCTTAACTTTGTATGGTAAAACAATCTCAAGGGATGAATGATGTGATCGATATAGGACTAGACGCACACATGAATTTTTAATGCGACAAGATCTAAGACTTCGGCAAGCTACAGAGCATACGTCCAATGGCGTGTCTAAAAGGCGGATCTGATGATGTTTATGCAAAAAAGGTAAAGAAAAAAAAGGACTACGTTATTAAGAATTTTTGATGTGACAGGATCCGATGTACGGCAACTCACAGAGCATACGTTCACTAGAGATCTTGAGGAACATGAGTATGATAAGGGAAAAGATGTCATGATGAATGCTTGCATAAAGTAAGAGGATCTTTGGCTAGAACTTGAGTAGACTAAGATATGGATTGCACAATGACCAATCTGAGCTAGACTTGGAATTGAAAAGGTTAGGAGGAAGCTAAGAGATGGCTAAAAAAATATAATCCTGGAGGCTTGGGAGCTTTCCCTCACCCTCACCCTCACTCTCTTCATTTCTCTTTCTTTCCCTCTCGCTTAAGCTGGGAAATGAGGAATAGTTATTGTGAAATGTGAAGAGGAGAAGGCTATTTATAGTCTTTTCTAATGACAATGTGGTAATTTCTAGATTTGAAAGGGGTAAATGCTGATGTGGTGAGTGGTGAATAGTTGAGGGAAGAGAGACGCCATGTGACGCGCTCTCATTAGCTATTGGGATTAGTAAGATGGTAAATAAGGTCGGATAGGAGGGGTAACCTTCGAAGAAAGTTGACTTTCGGATGCTGTGACAGTTATCCTCAGAAGTTCACACGTAGGCCGCGAGCAGTGATACTCCAAGTACCACCGGCTGTAGTCAAACTATCGTTGAAGGTAGTTGGACTACCACCCGGTAAGGGCTCGGGCCGGCCTCAAGCGTGTGGGTTTATTTGGTACACTGGTTCATCCAATGGTCCTCTTTTTGAGACTTTGGGGTTCAGATAGGTGGACTTGGGTGTGGGTAAAGGGCTTAGATCAATGTATAGGGTATACGCGGGGGCTGCAGGTGGGTCGAATGATTTGGATTAGGGTTTCGGGTTACAGATTGGAAGTTTGAGGTTTGGGTCAGGGTTTTGGGTTAGGGTTGGGTTTAAGCTGGGATTAGGGTTTAGGATTAAATCATGATTTTCGGATTGTCTTTAGCCTTCTCGAGATGTTTGCCTGGGCGGGGTTCTACAAATTCAGATCGAATTTTTTAAACAATGAAAATCATTATCCTCGTTGCTATTTTCAGTGTGGTCCATTTGAGCTCTAGATATGATTCATTTTTATTTTTTACAAATGCTCTAAAATGATCACGAAAAATGGATAAACGGTATGGATATAATAAATACATCATTGTAGGGCCCATGTAAGTTTGATCTCATTTGAGCTATTCGTACAACATGGAGCTCGAGGCGCGTCTCCGCTCGTCTTTGTACGACACATATCTACACAACTGTGTTGACGTGATGTGCACGAAAGTGCAGCTGTGTTGACGTGTTGTGCACATAAGTGCAGCTGTGCATTGCTATATTGGTGTCAACAAGTTCTGTGGGTCTGATCATGGGGTATGTGTTATATCCAAACCGTCCATCCATTTGGCGAGCTTGTCTTAAGGCTTGAGACGAAAAATAAGATGGATCTAATTATCAATTGGACCACACTGAAAAAAGCAGTGGGGGATTGAACATCTACCATTGAAACCCTTTTTGGGCTGCCAGAAGTTTTTGATCAATTTGAAATATGTTTTTCCTCTTAATTCAGGTCTTTGCGACCTTATGAACAGATTGGATGGAAAATAAACGTTATGGTGGGCCTAGGAATTGTTTAATGATGAAAATCATTATCTCAGCTGCTATTTGTGGTGTGGTCCAAATGATCTTTGGATATGATTCATTTTTTGGATAATGCTCTATAATGATCTCTAAAAATATATGAACGGTGTAGATATAATAAATACATCACTGTGGGGCCCATATAACTTTGATCTCCTTTAAACCGTTTGTACAACTCAGAGTTCAAGGAATGTCAGTTCTCGTCTTCGCACTACACGTACCTATAGCAGCTATATAGCTGGTGTGTGGTACGCCAACAAATCTGCTTATGTAACTCAGTGGGCTCTTTTATCATTCTGAGTAAACTCGATTGGGGGCCCACCGTGAATGCGTGTGGTTTGTCCACGCCGTCCATTTCTTTTTCCAGATCATTTTAGTGGTTGAACTCAAAATTGATGCATATCCAAAGCACAAGTGGACCATACCACAGGAAAAAGTAGAAGTATTGATTTTCACCATTAAAAAATTTATAAGATCTCAGTGATGTTTATTTGTCATCCAACCTGTTCATAAGATAAATATATGTGATAAATATTTATAAGAATCACTCTGGATTGAATTGAATCCATTCGGTTCGGATTTTAGTTCAGATCGGTTCGGATTTACCACGATCCGAACTCAATCCAAAAAATTGTCGAATCTGAATGACCCTACTCAATCCGCACCGATCCAGGCCGTCAGTTCAGTTCTGATCGGGTCGGATCCACCCGATCAGATCAGACATGCTCAACTCTAGTAGTGACCCGTCAAGTACCAAGCTCTCGATTTTGAAAAAAGCTATGTGGGCCCACTATGATGTATGTGTCTTTTCAACACCATCCATTCATATTTAAAGCTCATTTTACAATATGAATACAAAATTTGGTTAGATCCAAATCTTAGGTCGACCTCACCATAGGAAATAGTGGTGATTCAATGTCCACCATTAAAAACTTCCTAAGGCTCATTGTAAGGTTTTTTTGCCGTCCAACATATTAATTAGATTAAAAAGACCTTGATGAAGGGAAAATAAAGATATCAGCTTGATCGAAAACTTTTCTAAACCCCAAGAAGTTTTTAATAGTGGCCTTTCAATTACCATTGTTTCTTAGGGTATGGTTCTCCTGAATTTGGGTCTGGCTCATATTTGAGTTCATGCTATGAAATGATTTGTAAATACGAATGAACGGCGTTGATAAAACATATACATCATGTGGGGGCACACAATTTTTTCCAGCATGACCAGTACCGAGCTTTGGAGGGCTCACTACGGAATACGAGTTTAGTTCGCTTCCTGCTAGAAATGGGTAGAATCCCACCTAATCGGATGAATCTGACCCGATTTGACAAATTCGACCTGATCCGATCCGAACTGAAGGCTAGGATCGGGTTAGATCGAGTAGACACACTTAGATTCAACCGTACATCGAGTCGCGTTCAAATCAGTGGCCAATCCGAACCGATCCAATTGGATCCGATCCGATCTGCACAATGTTCGTTTAACATTGTTTCCTGTAATGTTGTCTAGTTGAGATTGAGATATACCTCATTTTTGGTTTAATACCATAAAATGATCTAGAAAAATAGATGGATGACATGGATGAAATAAATACATCATGGTAGGGTCCACAGAGCACCGATCACCAATCATTGGCTGGTGGCAGGGGGAGTAGTCAATCCATCCTCTTATCCCTCAGCCTGTGGCTCGAGGTGCATTGAGCACTGAGCTTTGCCAGATTGTGCCCAAGAAAAGAAGAAAAAGGGAAATGGTTCCATACAGTCGAGCCGTGTGAGTTCCACCGTGATGCATGTCTAACATCAACACCGTGTGTTTGATGGATTCCCTTTAAATTATGAGATATCCCAAAAATCAGCCATATACGGACTCAAGTGGGCCATGCCATCTAAAATCATGTGAAGACATTCCTAAACATATAAAAGCACTTGGTGGGGCCCACCTAAAAATTGGATGCATTTGAAACTTGGTAGGGCCCCTCATCCACGTGGGACACACATAATGGATGGTCTGGATTTTCGAACCACACCTCGGTGGGCTTAAAAAATGATTATGAATGTTTTAATGGGAGGTTAACCTGTAAGGGCATAACCCCTCTCAAGTATGTGAACAGATTGACAGGTGTATTACGCTGCTGTATTAACGTCAGCAAGTTCTGTGGGTCCCATCATGAGATATGTGTTATATCTAAATCGTTTATCCATTTGGTAGGCTCGTCTTAAGGCAATTTTTAAGATCAAGTGGACCACACTGCAAAAAAAATTTAAAACAAAAGATTTGATCCGAACCGTATACAATTCGATCCGACTCAGTTTCCCCAACCAAGTCGGACTCGATTCGGGTCAAGCCAGCGGTGCAATGGATCGAATAGAGTGAGAGGACCTAGACTCGGTCCCAGATCGGATTGAGTTCAGTTAGTACATTAAAAAGTTTCGAATCGATTCGAGTTGGACCCAATCTGGTCTGACTCAACTCGATGCCCACTTCTACTTCCAGCCGATGCTTATTTCTTGTGGCGGTTAGTGCAGGAAACCCACAAAACATAAAGATTTGTGGGGCCCACTGTGATGTGTGTATCACATCTACTTCGTCCATCATTTGGGCTATCTTACGTTAAAACGTGTTCCCATAAATCAAGCAGATCCAAGACTCAAATGAGCTACACAAAGGTAAAGTGGACATGGGAACTTTGACGGTCGAAACTTTCCGGATGCCCACCATGATGTTTATATGCCATCAAACCTGTTCATAAAAGTTTATAAAAGTAAGCTTCACTATGATTGACTGATAAAAACAAATATTAGCTTGATCCAGAACTTTGTTGGGCCCATGAAAGGTAAACGTCCCATTCCTATCTTTGAATGTTGTATGGCCAACTTAAGTTTTGAATTCGCCTGATTTCCTGACCCTGCAAATTAAAATCAAGGACGCCAAGCTTTCCAATGAAGTTTTTGCATTGGGAATCTAGGTAGGGCCATTGTGGTATTTGCGAGAAACCCACTTTGTGAGTATGTGTTTTTAAGCTCGAATTAGAATATGTGACAAAAAATTAGCTGAATATAAGACTTTGAGTGGGCGCCCGGGCGATACGAGAGCTCAAACAGAGAGAAGAAATTCCTATCGTTCAAACTTCCTGGGCACCATCTTGATTTTATATACCATCCACACTGTTTATAAGGTCATTCCCACCCGGATGAACTAAAAGCACTTAAAAATTAGCCTATACAAACTTTGTAGCTATACAAATATTTCAACGGTGCCTGTTAAATCCCCACTGTTTCCTCTCATATGGCCCATTTGCATCTTGAGTCTGGTTTATTTTTGGTCTCATGCCCTAAAATGAGCTCACAAAACATATGGACGTAGGGTATGCCACACACGCATCATAGTAGCCCATAGAGTAATTTTTGTTGCATACGATCCTTACAACGGCTGTGGGGAAACTCCATGCGCGGCTTCGGTGGATCCCTTACTGTGGGGCCCACCGTAATGCAGTGCCTTAAATCCACGCTATACATACGTTTCGACCTTTCATTTTAAGGCATGATCTAAAAAAAAATGAGGCATATCCAGATCTTCCCTAGATCACACTATAGGAAACAGTATTGATTGAATGCCACAATAACCACTGGAATGTTTATTTGCCATCTAACCTTTTGATAAGTCAGCTATGATCTGGACGAAGGGACCATATAAGTATCAGCTTCATCCAGAACTTTTGTAGCCCATGGAAAGTTTTTAATGGTCAATCACCCTTTTTTTTCCCTTTGCCGTGGCCTGCTAGAAGTTTGGATATGGTTCAGTTTCGGTGTAATGGCTTAAAATGATTGATAAAAACGGATGGACGGTTTGGATTTAAGGAATATACATCAAGGTGGTCACCCCGGTCAAGGATCTACCGACCCGGATCCACCTTGAAATTCCGAAATCGGATTGCGTACGAGCATGCCGAGTAAAGGCCTACCATGAATGGGAAACGGATTGGCTACTTCCCCCTCACACCAGCAAATGGCTGCTGTTCGGTTCTCCGTGGGCCCCACCATGATGTATGTGTTTCATTCAAGCAGTCATCATTTCATGATATTACACAAAAAATGAGGTATATCCCAATCTCAAGTGGACCACATTACAGGAAACAGTGTTGAATGAACGTCGACCATTAAAAACTTTTTTGGGGTCCATAAAAGTATTGGATCAAGCTGGTCTTTGTTTTTTACCTTCATCTGGGTTTTTATGACCTAATCAACATATTGGATGTCAGATAAACAATACAGTGGACCTTAGGAGGATTTAAATGATGAATATCCAATCACTATTGTTTTCCTGTGGTGTGGTCCACCTAAAATTTATACCCCTCTTATTTTCTTTTGAAGCACTAAAATGATCTTTAAAAATGGATGAACGGCATGGATGAAACACATACATCATGGTGGGGCCACAGGGCACCGACCACCAACCACGGGGCTGGTTCCCCCATGAATGTACGTGACTGACTTATCTAGGTCAATTTGAAGCCGAAGCGGATTGCGTACTGAGTAAACTCTGTGGGTACACAGTGATTTATATATTTTATCTACTCCGTTCATCCATTTTAAAAGATAATTTTACAACTGAAGCCAAAAAATGAAATATATATAAATTTTAAGTGGGCCCCACTACAGAAACCGTGTGAATTGAAATTCTATAGTTCAAAATTTTCTAGGAGATAGAAGTTTTGGATCAAGTTAATATTTATCTTTTATTCATGTCTTTTTAATCCTATGAACAGGTTGAATGACAAATTAACACCACTTTAGGCCCTAGTTAAGTTTCAACTATGGAAGTCATTAATCCGGCTAGTTAAGTTTCAACTATGGAAGTCATTAATCCGACTGTTCCTTTGATACAGTGCAAAACTATATTCCTTTAAAATGACTCGGCAAAACGGACGTACAACATGGATAGCCCACATGCATTTATAGTAGGCCTGACTAAGTTTATCCAGTAAGATAAAAACATATTAACTGTTGGGGAAAAATGTGTCAAGCTCGGGTCAAGCTCTGAGACTCGGATGAGAGTGGGTCGGTTTTGCTGACACTGCCTGAAGAATCCGAGACAACACCGACAGACCAGAGGATAGGTCAGGAGGCGTAAGCAAGGACGATTAAAGTCGCTCTGTCAGAGTGATAACCTCGCCTGCATAAATCCACTAAAGGCCGAGCGTGTTAAAGCCACTCAGCCGATAGAATAAGACCCACTTAAGGAGTTGATTCTATCGGTCACGGACCAAGGAATGACCGATAGAAACTGAGATTATTTCGTCCGTGGAAGGGCCGGGAACCCGTCCTCCTGTGTCGGCCGAGACTCTCCCAGGGTCGGTCACGACCTGGCTGAGACTCCCCCAGAGTCGGTCGAGATCTAGCCGAGACGGAGAGTGGCGGAACGAGGACAGATGCTGATTTACGGAAATCTAGGGATACGGGTAGCGGATTCCGAGATTCTCGGGATCCTGAGCAATCTTAGGAGAAAAATCCTCTGAGGATAAGGGTTGGCAAATTGTATAAATCTCTAAGCTTGGAACAGAAAAAGGTACGCAATACTATCCGAGACAAGCTCTTGGCTATTGACCTGATAACTGACTTAAGTATCGGAGGTTCCCCGGCTCTAGCCAGGGTTCCCTTGACATTGTTGTCTGTGCAGGTGAAGGAGGGCCCGTCTCGAGAAAGCCATCCCATAAGAACACTACAACATTAACTAACTCAATAGGCAATTCCATTTCAATTGAAGCATATCCATAGCCTAAATGGACTCATAAGTAAACAATAGTGATAATGATATCCACCATTAAAACCCTCCCAAACCCTACGGGAATGTATATAAGATAAATATCAGCTTTGTTGGGAGCTTTTATAAACCCAATAATATTTTAGTGGCAGGTTTTAAATTCACAACCTCCTGCGATGTGGTCCACTTGAGCTTGTTATATGCTTTAATTTTTGGGATCATACATTAAAATAATATGTAAAATGGATTGACGGGGCGGATAATTCACATAACTCATGGTGGGCATCACGGAGTTCACCCGTGTAGTGAGTTGCATCCAATTTCGGAAATCCTCCGCATCAGACTCCCAGAGCGGCATTTCTGATATTTCATGAACTCGCAAGGGCATTTCAGGAACCTGAACCATAAATTAAAGCGAAAAACACGGGCGACAAGAGTCCATGCCAGCGATATCTTGTCCATTACAAAAACCCCTTCAATCCCTCGACCCTTCCTTCTCCCTCCAAACCACGAGGGTTTTAGACTTTCAGCTCCTTCTTCCCCCACCTATCCCCACCTCTCTATCCTCCCTCTCCATAAAAACCACTTCAACTTCACCATATTTTCAAAACTGCCACTCCTCTTCCAAGACGGCGACTTGTAGCAGCTGCAGCAGCTGTAAGCTGGGGAGAATTGCAGGGGCAGCAATGGCGATGGGGGTTTCCACACATGGCGGACCTTTCAAGCCTTGCTACACTCCTTCCCTCTGGTTCCCTTCGTCTTTCCGACGTTCTTCGTCGGCTGTTGCGGCTACTCCTTTCCATGCCCCCGGAAAAGGCTTCCAAAGGTACAGTTCTTTTTATGCGGTTTCTCTGTTCTTGATTTTCTGTATATGGATTTTCTGTCATATTGAAGTTGTGAAATCCCCATGTCTTTATGTCAAGTGAGGTCGCAGTTTTCTGTTGGAAATGTGTGTGCGCGCGCGCGCCTTGTCTACATGACGCATTTTTCATTTACGTCATTTATGTTTAATTATTATAGAGTGAAATGGCAGAACAGGATTCGTGTAGCTGACCCAGTTAGTTGGGATAAGGCTTTTAGATGATGACGATGATTGTTTGGTTTGTAGAGACAGACAGAACCCACAAGTAGACGGGCGGAATTCGCAAGTTTGGTCTATCTTTTTGTTGGGTTTTCTTTTATATGGAATGGGAATGTGCTAATTGGCTGTGGCAATGCAAATTGGCTGCTGCAATTTTCGGTTATAATCCGAAAATATTGCTCTGTGGAAGGTATTAGAGGCTTGTTAGGGGTTGCTGTATTGAATGGTTATTTACTAGACGGAGTATTCGGTGAATTACCTGTGGACCCATTTGAAGTTTGGAGCTTTGCTGTGGTGGCCCATATGCATACATCCAATGTGGTCTGTTGGGTTTCTTTTAACCCTTTTTTTTTTTTTTTTGGCCCTTAACATTTGTGGGCCACCTGACAAGTGAACCAGATTAATTTTGGGCCAGAAGGCATGCATGACACTCCCCATCTGATGACTGGCTCAGGTTTCTTACATGGATGTGATGTTGGTGTGAGTGCCTCTGTGTCACACATTTGATTAGCAAACATCTTGAAGTTTAGAGTTTGAAACTGTAACAATTTGCATGTTTTCATCTTTGGTGGAAGAGTTTTTTGTTTGTTTTGCCGTTGCCTAAGGGAGCAGGGAGCATGAAATGGAGTCCCTAACGAATTTCCTTAAATCCTGTGTTTATTTTATTTTATTATAGTTCTCAAACTGTGAAAGCTTTAGACATGGATTAGGGCTAGGAAGATTTTTATGAAAAGTGAGCAAATTCCAATAAATAAATTAAATAACTCAGTAAACAGTGGAATTTCAACTGGTTAGAGAATGCCATGGTGGGTGGTGGCCTTTACAGATTATAAGAAAAGATAGCTTCTCCAAATTGGGGTCTTCTTCTATGTTTCCACATATCTCACGGTTACAAATCTTATACATGGAACCGGATTGCCTGCCCCCATGACAGCATCTCATTCAGTGCATTCACTTCTTGCTACTCATATAGTTCATGTTCATTTGCTAAAGACTTGCAGTGACTAGAACCCAAACAAGTCAAAAACTAGAAATAGATGGGAGTCGTGAGGGTAGGCTGGTGTGTTATGGGTTGTTGATTTGTTGTTGCGGTAACTGGGCGTTGAAAGTGGTGGAGTCAATGGAGAGGTACAATTGTAGAATGCTGAGTGTTGTTCTAGAGCAAGATTGGTACCTGTAGTGCGAGATGTTGCAACTTAGGAATTAGTCTGTAGGCTGGTTGGAAGTCATGTGTAGTAGTAGTTTCCGTTCACTTCATTGCGGAGGGGGATTTGATGAACACATCCATTATCGTTGGGTCATAATGTCCTGCATGAGCTATTGATAAGATTAGCACTATTGTGGAACTATTGAATTGGTTTAGTTGTGTCTTTTGTGAGGCCAGTAATGTTGTTGATCATCATCATCATCATTATCTAAGCCGTATCCAACCAATTAGGGTTGGCTTCACGAATCCTGTTTTGCATTCTACTCTATCAAGGATCATCAGTTAAGCCACAAGTTATCAAATCTCTTCTTATTACCTTTTTCTGCACACTTTTGGGCCTTCCCTTTGCCCCTTTAGAGCCTTCAACCTGGTCAACTCGCTCCTAACCAGCGTAGTTCTTGGTTTCCTTTGCACATGGTCAAACCATCTAAGTCTACTTTCCTTAATCTTATTACATATTTGTGCTATTCCTAGGTTAGATTGATTGCATTCATTTGTAATTTTTCCTAACTAGTCTTGCCACTCATCCATCTCAACATCGTTATTTCCATAACACTCAACCAATGAGGTGATGACATGTTGTTTGTTGACTGCCCAACAAGTCAACAACCTGTCAATAAAGCCTGGAGGGTTTGATAGCTCTCATATAAAATCTCCCCTTCAATTTAGTTGGTATGCATTGATCACACAAAACTCCTGAGGCATATTGCCACTTCATCCACCCAACTCTAATTTATGAGCAATGTCATCTGCGATCATGAGCTATTGACCTAAGACATCAAAAATGATCATTTTGGGATACTTCTTCATCAACAATTTTAACTAATTCCTTGTAGACTAATTTAAAGCCTTTCGATTTTAAAGCATCCCTTGTAGTTCTAGCAATGCTGCTGATGTGTTTGCCAAATATGGGTTAACTATCTGCCCATATCTGAATTTGTACCTTTTTCTTGCTAATAAAGGAGTCTACATAGTTTTTGCATCCATCATGCGATGAACTGCTGCATTGTGGTGGGATATTTCAAATGTCTATTGTAAATGCCTCCATATTAGCTGATTTATTGGGAGGAACCAAATTCCAACCCCATGTTATATCTCTAGATTGTCATGCTTTCATCAAATTCTTGCGTTTCTGTTTGTTCTTTTGGTTATTCAACTTTACGTGTTAATCCTTTGGACACAACGTTTCCCAAACGTGCAATTTTTGTACTGTTGTTGTTCATTCAGATTAAAAGTGTCTTTCTGGTTCCTAATCTCTAGCATAATTGAGCAGCCTATTTTATTTCTCATTCCGCTTTTTCCTCCAAATATTCGGTTTATTTTTAGGGAAGATTGTGTGTGCCAAGTGTTCACTGGAAATTGGTGTTCTCATATCTTCTACCATCCATAAATGGTGGGTGGGAACCTAAACACCCATTTTCAAAAATGCACATTTGAAATGCTGCTAGATTCCCCCACCATCTTTAAGTGGTGAAAGATAATGGTTGCCCAACTCACGGTGAGCCCTGTATGCATTGAAGACATGGCCCTTATATTTATTTAAATTTTCATGCCTTTAATCAGTGTGATTTTCTTGTTTATTGATTCTGAAATATATACGAATAGTACTATAGACTGTTTCCATTACCTAACATTTTCTGCAGTGTTTCAAATGACAGGCAAGAAATCCACTCTCTCCATAGTGCAGATGATCCTTGTACTTCTATCACGAGTTTTGGTTCTCCAGGAATGAGGCACAGTTCTGCTACGGTGAACAGGCAGACTGTTATGAAGGGTGGTATCGATTCGATTGGCGCTGCAGACTACTGCTGTAGCTCATCTCGTCTTTTGAATTTTAAAGTGCATTCTGGGCTTAGGAGCTCTCCTTCTCCAAATGGTCACACCTTTCCTCTCACTTCGAATAATACCATTTCTAAGGGAAAATATGTGCCAGTGGTGGTTTATAGAAGGGTAGATGATGGAAATGGAGCAATCCTTCATCAAGAGATAGTAGCTTGGGCGGAAGCTATTCCAACTTGTAGGGTGAGCGATTACAGGATTGAATGCAGAAGTAGTCTATCTGAGACCTATGAGTGCAATTCTAGGTGTTTATGGCTCGAAGAAAGCAAAAAGGTGAAGGAATCAAGATTGAATCAGCAGGTTCGTCACAATGTCGGTAATGATAGGACGGCATTTGAAACCCCACAATATGATGTTGTGGTTAAAGCGGAGAATGAGTTCGACGGTTTACGAGGTGGAAGTACATATGAGAGAGGGGGTTTTTCCACGACATCCTTGTGCGGTCTGAGATTTGATAATATTGCTGATAAGGGCGCCCCACAAAATTCACTTAGTCAACAATACATTGGTTATGGTATGGGGGACCCACAAGGGATGGGAGAGCTAACCCGGGAAAGGGAATCTCATATGCCAATCCCAAAATGTGTTAGTGATGGAGAGATTTCCCCCCCAAAGGGTGGGGATAATGCAATTGTGGGGAATCACTGGATAAATGATGATGTCCATTCTTCACATGTAATATCTCCTTTAAATGGAGTAGGTGTTGGAGGCAATAAGCCACGCCCCATTGCTATGAATAGTGTTTACCATGCTAGACAAAAAGAATACACCATGGTGGGTACCCCTCATAAAATGGATTTATCAGAGGTGAAAATTGCTGGGAAAGGTGTCCGTCCTAATGGGCCATCATCATTAAGTAACGGCCAATACATTCATCCTTGTGAACTTCCTGCAAAGGGTGGCAATAATACAATACCACAGAACCGCTTGATTAATGATGATTGCCGTTCTTCACATGCAAAGATTCCTTCCAACAGAGGAGGTGTTGGAGGCAGTAAAAATATTGTCTACCATTCCAGAGCAAATGAACACATCATGGTGGACACCCCTCAGAAAGTGGATCTGTCAGCAGTGGAAATTGTTAGTAGAGGTGTCCATTCTAATGGGTCTTTGGCACAGAAACTGTTGGTTGAGAGTGAGGTGGATGCTTCTGAAGTTGCAGGAGTTAGGCCTGGTGGGGTGATTGAGAGGGATGACATATCCGATGGTGGATCGTCCATTACTGATGCTTCTAATGATACCTACACTGTGGAAACAACTCCCAAAGAAAGTGGCATTTGTCATAATAAACATCGGGAGCAACTTGCACGCATCTATAACGAAGTCCTTGTAGTTGATGATGTCTTAACTGCAAAAAGAGTTGTTGAAGTGCTAACAACACGATACAAGCATCTTGTTCATGCATGTGATACAGAGGCATGTTCGTTATATATTTTGTTTCTGGTTATATACTTTATGAGAAATGCCACTAGGCAGTAGGCACACATGCCAACGTGGCATGTGTATGAGATCTGGGCCACTCCACTCACCAGCTGGGGGCTATCCCACCCAACAGCCCGAGATCTGGGCCACCCATTAGGCGAGGTGACTGTGAACATCCCCTGGCCCAAATATCGAGATGGCCCCCTCTTCAGGTGGACTGCATTGCATGTTGAATGTAGACTGTTGGGTCATCTCTCTCTCTAACCATCAAAGTATAACCTTCCCTCACCCCAATAGTTGAGACAACACTACGACGACGACGACATGTGGCCCATCTGACCAGCAGGCTAGCCTAATTCTACTAGCTCGTGTTAACAGTGGCTGCACCTGATGGAAGGCCTGGATCGTGCTCACATGTGCTGTGTTGGCACACTAATCACCTAGAACTTCTCATACTTAATTGCACAATGGTCTACTTGAAGTTGCTTTCTCATTATAATCCCTCTTTTATGTTGTCTTTTTTTTTTTCATGCCCATCTTCACCAGACTGCTTCTCACCTTCTTCAATTTGATGGTTCGGAACATTGTCCAGCATGGAGAACGTTGAGATTTCGAGGAATTGGTTCTCCCCACACAACTTATCAGTGGAACTCACATCTTCACTAGGCTACTTCACCATGTTCTTGCGTGCACTGCTGCAAGTGTTACTATGTTTTTAGTTCCACCCACTATGAACTCTAAGTCAAACAATGTGGGTGTGTTGGATGCTCTCAAATTGGAGTTGAAATTAGTAATCCATTGTAGTTGAAATCAATGTTCGGAATATCGGTATCAGGTTACATATCGCATCCTTGGGATATAGATACGTATCAGTTATCGCATGGGATATGTCGTTTGTATCGGGTAATTTATCCCACCTTTTGGGAAACATTGGGAAAATTGTTGAACTTTTTAATGAAACTTTAGGGATTGTTAAAAAAGACGTTAATACACACTTTTAAATCATAACATCTCAAAAAAGAAATGTTCAGTGTGTTTCTTAAATAGGGTCCTAAGCTATGCGTTATCTGACTAAACTAATGCAACTATATTCAAATTGAATGCATAACATTTAGAGTGTGATGATCATTTCATCGTCTAAATACTTTGAAATTAGTCTCAATTGATAGTTGGTTGAAGGGAAATTTCAAAAAAAAAAAAATAAATTAATAATTTTTAATTTAAAATGATTTTTATTGTCCGAAAATTAATAAGGACTTAACAAATCAGTAGATCAGCCCTCATACATGCTCGATTTCATGTTTGGAGTGCAACATTGCAAGCATTTAGGGATAAATTGGGTAAATTTCGAATTTCCCCCAAAATTTCCCAAATCAGATCACCTACACTCAAATTTCGAAATTAGAATGTATGTGTTGATCATTTCATCAAATACTTGTAAATACTTAGAAATTAGTCTCAATTGATAGCTGATTGAAGGAAAATTTCGAGAAAAGCATAGAGAACATGAAGAACCAATGGATATTGAAATTAGAGCTTCAACTCCATGATTTTTAATGCAAAACATGAAGAACCAATGGATATCGAAATTAGAGCTCCAACTTAATTGTTCATGCAAAACATGAAGAACTAATGGATTTGTAACCATTTGACATTGATTTTACATAATTTCAACAAAAAAAGGATTGGAAATTGAAAATGCTCATCGGATCGAACATGTTGGATATATCTTTACTGCCCATGCATTTCGTATCACATAGGTGGAATACAAGAGATCTTGAGAAATAGCAGCCGATATCGTCGATATTTGAAACATTGGTTAAAATAACCATTTATTTTTTTAGCATTCATATCAAGGGTCTGAGCTCCAAATTGCAAATTGGTAAGTTCATTATGATCTAAGGTGTCAAGATGCAACTCGTTAGCTTGAGGGAGGAGTCCCACTCAAAGATCTCCCCTTCTAATCAGTTGGTTTCGTAGGATCGATCAATGTTTTAAATATCGTTATCGCGTAATGTATCGCACCCTTGGGATATGGATACATATCGGTTATCTCATGGGATATCTCGGTTGTATCATGTAATGTATCGTTGTTGTTGAAAAACATGAGAATATTGGGAAATTGGTTGATTTTTTCAATGAAACTTCAGGGTTGTTGAAAAAGAAATCAATACACTTAAAAATCAAAACATTACAAAAAAAGTGCACATAATAGGGGTTTCCTTTGTATAGGGTCCTAATATAGACGCTTTCCAATTGAACTGATGTAAGTATATTCAAAGTCTATTTATATAATTTATAAACTTAAGAAGACATGTATGGAAACACAAGCAATACATTCAAAAGCAAAAGAAGAATCACTAGATCAGGTTACATACATGTTTGATCTTATAGAGTGAGCCTCTATTTTTGTTAACTTAAAGAGTTGTAATTTGTTCTCTTAGGGAGGGTGATCGCCTTGCTACCTCACCGGGCTTATTTCCTTCTTGTTGTTTTGTTTTTCTCTTTGTTTTTAATAAAGTATCTGTTACATCTCAAAAAAAGAAAAACGAAAAAAAAAGATAG
This sequence comes from Magnolia kwangsiensis, assembly GCA_037074715.1. Lineage (NCBI taxonomy): Eukaryota > Viridiplantae > Streptophyta > Magnoliopsida > Magnoliales > Magnoliaceae > Magnolia > Magnolia kwangsiensis. The sequence goes on from CM073571.1 coordinate 203,426,924, forward strand.
CCAGTTTGCAATTGATTTGCGAGAAATTGAGAAATTTCAAAATTTCTCATTTTTTCCGCAACTTGACCCATCTCCCCCAAATTTCGAAATCGAAGTTCCAAATCCGTAATTTTTCATGGAAAACATGAAGAATCATAAATTTGTAACCATTTGACACTGGTTTAATGTGATTTAGAACAAAAACATGGATCAAAAATAAAAAATGCTCACTGGATCGAATATATGGGATAAATCAGAACTACCTGTGCATTTTGTATCACACAGGTGGGATACAAGAAATATCGTGGGATATTTCGGCTGATATCGTCGATATTTAAAACATTGGGATCAATGATCAAATTGGGAGATTGGACAATAAGTGAGATAAGGAAGATCTATAGACCAGGTGCGCGGTTGCGGGAGGAACAAGTTGGCCACTTGAAGAGAAGGGTTGGGAAGGGATGGGCCTTAAAGGTTGACGATAGAAGCAGATAAGAATACCCGAGGGAGAAATCCAACATTCCTAAGTCGATAAGGCAGCTGAAGACTCTTCTTTCTTTCTATCTGCCCCCCACCCCCCCTCCCCTAATCGAACTAGAATGAAGAAAAACATAAAAGTTATGGATGGGTTGGCTGTTTGCTACCCTCTAGCCTGAGATCCTTGCCCGACATTGTTGACCTCTAGACTTGAAAGAAACACAACCGCAATTTATGGGTTACTTCTTGTTATGAATGCTAAGAACCGTCATTAGTGTCCATCATTTCCTCTTGATTAAACTACATGCTCAGTGTTCAATTTTCTTGTGCACCCAACAGCGGCCTAAAATTTCCATGAAGCTATTCTATTACCACGAACTTATTGTATTAAGTTACCAGTTTCAGTCATTTCCTTATTTAAGCTGATAACAAATTCATTCACAGGTGGCGAAGATCGATGTGAAGCAGGAGACTCCTGTTGGTCATGGGGAGATCATATGTTTCAGCATATATTCAGGACCACAAGTGGATTTTGGGAATGGAAAGAATTGCGTATGGGTTGATGTGCTCGATGGTGGCCGGGATCTATTGATGGAATTTGCTCCTTTCTTCAAGGACCCATCCATTAAAAAGGTAAAAGTTTCATGGGTCAGCTTCTTGATCTCTGCTATTAGTCATGAGACTGTTTTTTGTGGTGCTTGTTGATGGCGGAATCTTTTCGTGACTCTTATCCTCTTTTGATATAATAGTGTCTTAAAACATATTCTTTTTATCCTAGGGGGGCTTGTGTTTTAGTGCTCAACTCAAAGGCTTTATACGTATTCTTTTCTTCTCATCTTTTAGAGGTGCTTGTTTTTCACATGGCTACATGTGTTGTAAATATGAAATGGATAAAGCCATTTGGCCCCTTTTTGTAGGTGTGGCACAACTACAGCTTTGATAGTCACATTATAGAGAATTATGGGTTTGAGGTTTCTGGGTTTCATGCGGATACTATGCATCTAGCTCGTCTTTGGGATTCTTCGAGACGAACTGAAGGTGGGTATTCTCTTGAAGCACTTACAGGCGACCCAAAGGTCATGTCAGGGGCAAACTCACACAATCAAGGCGAACTGATTGCTGGGAAGATATCGATGAAATCCATCTTTGGCAAGAAAAAGCTCAAGAAAGATGGAACTGAGGGTAAGCTTATCACTATTGCACCTGTGGAGGAGCTTCAAAGAGGAGATCGGATACCATGGATCTGTTATTCTGCCTTGGATTCAATGAGCACTCTCAGGCTTTTTGAGAGCTTGAAAGCAAAGCTGATGGGCATGGATTGGGTCCTTGATGGTGTTTCTAGAGGGTCCATGTATGACTTCTATGAAGAGTACTGGCGCCCTTTTGGTGAGCTTTTGGTAAAAATGGAATCTGATGGAATGCTGGTTGATCGGGCGTATTTATCAGAGATTGAGAAAGTAGCGACTATGGAACAGCAAATAGCTGCGGAGAGATTTAGGAAGTGGGCGTCAAAGCATTGTCCTGATGCTAAGTACATGAATGTAGGGAGTGATACACAATTGCGCCAGCTTTTCTTTGGTGGCACTGTGAACAGGTACAACATCTTACTGATGTGAGCGCAGCTAATAAGATTTGTGGGAGAGCTTTTGCCAGGCTACCATGGGAATGGGAATGAATCCTGCCCCAAATAGTTGGGACCCAGGTATTCGATAACAGTAACAGCTAGCTGAATGACCATTGCATTGCGGGTTGTAATGGCCATTACAGCCAGCATAACGGCCATCCGTATGACCGTTACGACCCTATAGTAGTCAAAGTTCTTTTCAAGGGAAAAAAGGTATCGGCCCCATATTAGATCGGTGTTACAGCTGTTTATCGTGTAACGGGTCACCAGTTACTATTACCTACCATCCATTTCAGCCGTTACGTGACCATTTTTGAATGCCTTGGTTGGGACAAGGCTATGATGATGATGATTCATAATGTTAGCATTGGATAATTTTATCCTTTCAGTAGGACATTGATTTATCAATAACATTTGACTATATATATTTGTATTCTTTTTTTATATGCTTTGTACAGTAAGGACCAAAATGAGACTCTTCCGGAGGAGAGGACATTTAAAGTGCCTAATGTTGATAAGGTGATTGAGGAGGGCAAGAAAGTTGCTACAAAATTTCGCAACATTAAACTACACAAGATTGGTGAGGAGATGCAAACTGATATGTATACAGCTACTGGGTGGCCTTCCATGAGCGGTGATGCTCTAAAAACCTTTGCCGGCAAGATCTCAGCAGAATATGATTCGATGGATGATGTTGAAGGGTGCCAATCAGCTGATGAGGGTGATGAAATTTCATCTGAACGAACATTAGATGAAGATGAAGAGAGAGGAAACCCTGTTGCAAGTCAAGAGGATGCTGACACATCTACTTATGGAACAGCTTACACTGCATTTGGAGGGGGCAAGGAGGGGAGGGAAGCCTGCCATGCTATTGCCGCTTTATGTGAAATCTGCTCTATTGACTCTTTGATATCGAACTTCATTCTCCCTTTGCAGGTAAGCACCATTTTACATTTTAAACAATTGCTCTCGGGGTTTCTTTTTCATATCTTCATCCATCTTTTATTTTGTCTTTTATTTTGTTCTTTATTATTTTATTTATTATTTTTTTTTTTTGTGCATGCCACGTTTCATGATTTTGAGAATGCCATTACAGCTGTGTTACTAAAGTGTGGCATCGTAACACTATCTAGCGGCTGTCTTCAGCCATTAAATGGTTTCCTAAGCGATGGTCTTCTGCAGAGTGTGCTTTCCCGGAAGGGGGCTTGGGGCTGCAGTTGTTTGGTGTTTGTCTGGCCTTCTATGTTTGTTTTTTGTTTTTCCATTGTAACTCTGTTGTTTCTGTTTCTGCTTCTTTTTGTTTCTTTACCTTTCCACATTTTATAATACTTAAGACCATTCATAAAAATAAATAAATAAAAGAAGAAAGAAAGAAAGAAAAAGGAAAGGAGTAAGACAAACAAACAGGGTTACCCAAGCAATGTTCATTTCAGGGTCTGTTTGGTTGCACCAAATGTCATGAAATTCTGCACCAAATTAAACTGAATAATCATTGAATATCATGAAATTTCTTATATTTGGTGCAAACCAAACACACCCTAAATAATGGTCACTACTCACTACATAATGGAAAATATTATATCAGCCATTAAAAAAGCGAATAGAATGGACATTTTGGGCACTTCTTTCTGCTATTGTTTCAGTCTTTTAAGTATTCATCATGACGGCTGTTTCTGGTACATAGCGGTAGCCTTTATATTTCCACTTACTCCAGATCCTGATATAAGGCCTAGTTGACAGCAACTAGTCTTCGAAATGCAACGAACGTATTTAGATTTTTACATGGCTATGGCATTCTAGTATTCCTTTTCTCTTTAGATTTCTTAATTCTATTTTGAGAAGATGCTTTCAGCTTTATTTTTCAAAAGAAGAAGAAGTTTTCAGCTTTACATTTAAGAGGTGGCTCCTGATGATGTTGATTTCTTGTGGCCACAGGGAAGTCACATTTCTGGTACGAATGGGCGTGTTCATTGTTCTTTAAATATCAATACTGAGACTGGACGGCTGTCGGCTAGAAGACCAAATTTGCAGGTTTGTGCCTTATTTCTCTAGTTCGTGCCTTATGAATTGGACAATTGTGTCAGGGTGTAAGGAATAACATTATTGATTATTTTATGACTGATATTTATTTATTTATTTATTGTTGGCAAACCATTTGGTTGTTTGATTTGAGGTCTAGGTGACCATTTGTTTATTTGGGTTGGGTCCATAGCTCCATTGGGGGGGTCCTTCATGTTGTAACCTTGAGGTTGTGGGTTCAATCCCAACTTACCTATAACAAAAAAAGGTCCATATTTCTAAATAGCACTACACATGGATTCATTGATGCATCTCTCTCTCACTCTCTCAAAAAAAAAAAAAAAAAAAAAAGAAGAAGAAGAAAAGAAGAAGAAGGATTCATTGATGCACTTCCCTGCAACTTGTACCTTGTTTCATTTTCTTGTAGCACTCTTCATCTAGGAGAGAGGTTTACGGTAAGCTCGGGTATTACAGTACGGGGTTTTCACTTTGTACAAGTGGGATCCCTTGGTTTAGTGGTCCAAACTGTTGGTATGCCTGGATCCACTTTGCAACGGCCCATGCACCAAAAACCCCCATGTGGGAAATTCCTAACCCTCCAATGTGTGTCCAGCACATGCTGTTGAGAAAATAAGTACAGCCCCAATCCACATTTAGCCAAGGCAAGCTAGAGATCCAATGGATGTGATCTTCCAATCTGGGTAATATTATAGACCGTCCACATTGGGACCCATCAAATCAACATCTTGGGTAGCTGAAACACAGGCCCCATGACGCATACAAGCCAACCATCCATCAAAAAGGGGTCCTAAGATAGGCCCTACAGATCACAACTGGCCGGTGGAAAATCAGACCGAAATAAGTCATCTGACTAGAGTGGGGCCTACAAATCCAATTGGATGACCAAAGGCAGTGATTGATTGGAATTTTATGGTTTTGTACAAACATTATGAGTAAAAGCGGGCTTTTGAACAAACAATACATCCCTAGGGCCATGTGCTTCTATAATTGGTCTTTGAGTGGTATTTGGACTCTTTTATTTGTTTTTGTTGTTTAACCTTCTTCCCTTCTTCCCTTGTTTTTTTTTTGTTTTTTTTTGCAAATAGGTTAAATTTGAGAAGGAAGTATGTATGTCAACCAATAGGTTAGAGTATTTCCACTTGGGTTTCTTGTATGAGTTATGACGCTTGACATGCAGGCACTCAGAAATTTTCACATGACATATATCAATTAAAATAACACCAATTATATTGTGCAGCCCACTCTCGCCAAGTCACAATCCTAAGCTCAGGTCGGTTAAACAATATTAACCTCTGATTCGCGGACACTTGATTGTGGAAGTAACACTATTGGATATTTTTCATTTTTAACGTTCCAATAAAATTTCACCAATCTGATAGTGAGATAGTCAAATAAGATAGATTAGTTTTTTGTTCTGCACCGAGTACTGTAGTTTGGACAGATTAATTTGACCACTTGTATGCCAGGTGTGCATTTTCTGAGTGATTTCTAAGTGCCTCCATATCATCCCTCACATTCAGGCAGAGTATCAAAGTTTTTCCCTTATTCATACAGTAGCTATACATATGGACTAAACATGATATGTTGAGTATTTTTTGATTGAGTATAGTTTGCTTAGGCTTTCTCAGTTCTGGTTCTAGAAGCGCAATTCTTCTTGCACTTTTTTTTGTTGGTATTTCTTTACTAGTAGGTTGTTTAAGTGTTTCACAGTACCATTTTTTGATTTGGATGTATGTATTCAACTTTTTTTGGTTCAATTTCTTGCTTGCTGCATCACCCCACTCGTACAAAATGGAAACTGGAGTGCATTGTACAGACTTTTGGCCCAAGACTATACAATAATTCATTGCTAGAAATGAAAGAGCTTATACACTTCACAAATTTCCATTTTTCAAAAGAAGGAAGCTCATAATGTTAAATGGAATCATTTTTCTAATGGTTTTGGAAGCGTGTTCTCCTTGTGCCTACCTGGTTACGCAGTTGTAAATCTCGTCGGTCACATTTTCTTCTCATGTAACATCTCCTCCCTTCCATCTTCCATGCACTTGTATAATATTATATGAAGGAAAGATGGACACAGATATTTGGAAAAAGCTCAACTTCTGTAAAGGGTCTTTTTCTTTATCTGCTCTGCTGAAAGGGGTGTCATCTGCATTCCAGTGGGTCTTTACGGCTGTATATGGCCCATGTTCCGACACTGATGGAGAGCTGGTCTGGGAAGAATCGAACTCTACAAGACAGAAATGGGATTCGCCGTGGTGTGTGGGAGGTGACTACAACGTTGTTTGATTCCTTCGTGAGAAGTCTAATGGAGGACAAATCACTAGCAGTATGAAAAAAGTTTTCTGATTGGGTGGCCAGACATGATCTGGTGGATCTGCCATTGGAAGGTGCTAAATTCACCTGGTCAAATGGTAGGCAGAATGCAATTTTATCACGTTGGGACAGGTTTTTACTTTCTCCTGATTGGATTTATAATTTTCCGCTGGTTTGCCAGTGTAGGTTGTCAGGGCTTACTTCCAATCACGGTCTTATCTCGCTGGAGGTAACTTCAGATAACTGGGGCCTTAAACCTTTTAGGTTTGAGCTGTCTTGGTTGGAAATAGAAGGCTTCAAGGAGATGGTTGCTGACTGGTGGAAAGAGCTGGAGGTTGAAGGCTAAAAACTCAAGTTGCGGAAAGAAAAAAAATCAAAGTCTGGAAAAAGGGGGTCTTGGGAGCCCCTGAAACTAAGTTCGATAATATGGCCAAGGAAATCCACTTCTTGACCTCTTAAAAGAAGGTACCGAGAGAGGATAGGGACAAAAGGGCTGCGTTTCTGATTAAATATTCCAATTGAGCAAAGGAGGAGGAAATTAGATGGCGGCAAAGATCGAGGGCAGTTTGGCTCAAAGGAGACAAGAATACTCGCTTCTTTCATAGTATTGTGAGTGCTAGAGCTAGGTGTAATCATATTAGCAACTTGAACGTCGATGGGGAGAGGATTTTGGACAAAGGAAAGATTTGCGACTCCATTATCAGATTCTATACGTCCTTGCTTTCTGCCGATACTTGGAACATGCCTCGATTGAACAATTTGTTGTTTGACAAGTTCTGGGAAACGGACGCAAAAACTTTGGAATCGCCTTTTTCCATAGTAGACGAAGTGAAAGGTGCTATCAATTCGATGTGTGGGGAAAAAGCCCCTGGTCTTGATGGTTTCTCGATTGCATTTTATCATTTTTTTGGCATACCGTTTAGAAGGATGTTATGGATTATGTCTCGGAATTCTATGACTGGGGTAGGCTATTGGTGGAGCTTGGGCCATCCTTTATAGTCCTTATTTTGAAGCTTCGAGGAGCCGATGAGATGAAAGATTTTCGTCCCATAAATTTAATTGGAGGCCCTTGCAAGATTATAGTAAAGATCCCCGCTGTTAGGTTTAAGGGGGCTCTATCTAAGGTTATTGCTACTAACCAAGGGGCCTTTGTGCTAGGCCACCAAATTCTAGAGAAGGCCTATGATCACGTCGATGGGGAATTTTTGGATTATATGCTGGACCGAGTGGGTTGTGGTTAAAAGTGGAGGGGTGGGGTGCATTCTTATGTGCAAACTGCCTCATTCTCTATCCTTGATAATGGTTCACCAAAATGATTTTTTTTAGGTGTCTAGGGGCCTAAGACAAGAGGATCCTCTTTCGCTGTATTTATTCGTCATGATTGGAGAGGCTTTTAACAGGATGCTCCCAAAAGGTGTCGACAATGGTCTTTTTAGATGCTTTTCTGTGTCCAAAGGTGGGTTGCATGTCAGTCATCTCCAATATGCGAATGAGGCTCTTTTGTTCTATGATGAAGATGCTATTTCTGTTGACAATCTTCGTAAAATCTCGATTTTCTTCGAGGCAATCTCCGGCCTCAAGATTAATGTGGACAAGTCACAAGACCGAACTTTAAGGAATCTATGTTTCTTCTTGAGATTTGGACCTATTTGCTAAGATTTTTGAGTGTGAGACTGGAGCGTTCCCTTCCACATATCTCGATTTACCTTTGTGCATCGGAAAGCCTGCAGAACATCTTTGTGACAAGGTAATAGAGACAATCGAAAGGAAATTGACGTCTTGGAAATGCTGACATTTGTCTTTGGGATGAAGTTAACCCTCATCAAATCGGCCTTCTCAAACATGCCAGCGTATTTCATGTCTCTTTTCAAGTGCCCGCCATTGGTTATTGACAGGTTGGAGAAACTCAATAGGGACTTTTTTTGGAAAGGAGTGAACAAAAGCAAGAAGTTTCACCTCCTTTCTTAGGGGGAGGTTTTATAAACCGATAGCCGAAGGGGGTGCGGGTATAAAAAGTTTAAACCTTATGAATACAACTCTGCTTGGGAAATGGATTTGGCGATTCGACAACGAGTAGGCTCTAGAGATAGATAATTGCTAGCAAATATGGAACTTGTGAAGGTGATTAGTTTGTTAAGAGCACCTCCCTCTGTCATGCTTCCAGCATATGGAAAGCGATTGCCTCGACTGGGCAGCTTGTTCGCAGAGGGATTGTTTTCGCTTTAGGAAATTGTTTTTGCATACATTTTTTGGTTGGATGTCTGGTGTGGGGATAGATCGCTGCAAGAATCTTTCCCTAGGCTGGCATCTTTTACTTTGGATGAATCTTTCCCCAGGCTGCCATCTTTTACTTCGGATGGATCACTCCATTTTGGTCTCCCAGTGTTATTCTTTTCATGATGGCTCTATTGTTTGAGGTCCCCCATGCCAGAGAATTCTTCTCTATGCTGAAATCCTTGAGCTTATTGAGCTGCTTGGTTACCTCAAATGTGTTAACCCCTTGCCTTGGGAAGAGGATTTTATGGTCTTGAAAGATCATCCATCCGGGAATTTGGGAAATTCTTAGTTCGGTTGATGTTTAATCTTCTATCTTGCTAGACCATCTTTGCCACTCTATCGCATCTGTTTATCATTGGTTTTATGGCACCCCTCCTCAAGTTGTGGATTTCGTTTGGTTGGTGGGTAAAAAGTGAGTTTTGACCATAGATAACCTTCAACGGAGATCACTCATTCTTCCTAACATTTTTTTGATGTGTATGGAGGACCCGGGATTGATTGACCATGTCTTCATTCATTGCCCCTTTGTTCAGAAGGTGTGGAATTATTTCTTAGATGTGCTTCACATGGACCGGGTGATGCCGAGTTCAGTAGAGGCCCTTTGGTCTTAGCATGGGGGCAGTATTGGGAAAGCCAGGAAGGTTGTTTGCAGGATCCTTATCTTGGCGATTTTTTGGGCAGTCTGGAAAGAGCGGAATGAGCGATGTTTTAGAAATGGGAAGGCTACTTTGGAGGCCGTGATTCGTATAGTTGAAGGTTTTGTTAAGGATTGGGTTCCCTTTGTCAAAGCGGCCCATGGGGCTCTTCCTTCCTCCCCTTGGGAGTGTTGATTGTTTTTCTAGTTTGTATCCTTTTCCCGCTTTTTGTTGGTTTTCTAATAAATTTGTTGTTACCTCTCAAAGAAAGGGAAGATGCTCAAACGCAACTAATTGTACGTCCAACTAGTTGGAGTGTGGGGCCCGCCATGGTGTTTGTACAACATCTTGCCCCTCCATTAAGATTATCTCATCATGAAAATGAGATGCTCCAAAAATCAGGTTGATCTGACTATTAGGTGGGGTACACGTACACTATAGAAAACCATGAAATAACACCTAAAAGTTTCACATTCATGTGGAACATCCCATTTTCATGGTTGGATCGTCCTGATTTTTTGGGGCATCCTATTTTTTATGGTGGGACAACCTTGCTAGACGGACGAGTTGTCATACAAACACCATGATAACCCCCACATGCCAACTAGTTGGACGTACAACTAGTTGCGTGAGAGCATTTCTCGTGCGTGTGTGCGCGCATGCGTGCGTGCATGTGTGTCAGAACGTTATAAATTTGCCAGACAGTTTCTTTCTTACCTCAAAAGGATTTGTTTGCTAATATTTAACAGCTTTATTTTTGTTCAAAACGTTGCAAGATTGTTGACATTCCCTTGCTTCCTTTAATCAGAATCAGCCAGCTTTAGAGAAGGACCGATACAAAATCCGGCAGGCATTTATAGCTGCACCAGGAAACTCTCTCATTGTGGCTGATTATGGACAGGTTACAACTCATCCACCCATTTATTTTCCATGAGAAGTAGAATTCTAGCAAAAATATATTTGGATTTTTTGTATTAATTTGATCTGATTATGGAAATAAACTTCATCACATAGCTGGAGCTTCGGATCCTTGCTCATCTTGCAAATTGTAAGAGCATGTTGAATGCCTTCAAGGCTGGTGGGGATTTCCATTCAAGGACAGCAATGAATATGTACCCACACATTCGCGAGGCTGTAGAGGAAAAGAGGGTGTTGCTTGAATGGTACCCTCAACCTGGGGAAGACAAACCTCCAGTTCCTCTATTAAAGGTAATACAGAAAGTATCTCATTTCACTTATCTTTTGTGTGTGCCGAGGGGGGGGGGGGGGGGGGGGTGGAGTGGAATATTACTAGGAATACACAATTAATGTGAAAAAATAAGACAATTCATAGGGTGGAGTGGAATATTACTAGGAATACACAATTAATGTGAAAAAATAAGACAATCATGAATAGTGGTACGAGAATTGGAGACAAATGTATTATTCTAGCCCTGATAGTATTATTAAATTGTTGTGTTTCAAAAGATGATATTATTACTTGCTTGAAGCAGGCATGGTGCTGCAGATTAGAGACATGGCACGTGTGCATGTTGTTTTTCTAAGCTGCCCTGATGTTTCTTCTTTGGAGGAATTAGTCATTTTCTTAGATGTCTTTTTATATTTGATGCTTATATTCCAAGCTCCTTTTTTTTTTGGGGGGGGGATGAAGAAATGTATTATTCTAGCCCTGATAGTATTATTAAATTGCTGTGTTTCAAAAGATGATGTTATTACTTGCTTGAAGCAGGCGTAGTGCTGTAGATTAGAGACATGGCATGTGTGCATGTTGTTTTTCTAACCTGTCCTGATGTTTCTTTTTTGGAGGAATTAGTCATTTTCTTATATGTCTTTTTATATTTGATGCTTATATTCCAAGTTTTGTAATTTGGTAGTTGCAACCACTGAGTCAGCCTGTCTTTTTATATTTAATCTTTATATTCCAAGCTTGTAATTTGAAAGTTCCAGCCATGGAGTCAGTATGGGTTCATGATGTTCAGTTGGCTAACTTTGGTCCAAACCACCCCTGTACAGAGGCTTGTGTGACTTTACTTTTTGGTCCTCTAACTGTAGATGAAAGAAACACGAACTCAAGAAAAGTAGATGAAGCTACGTAGGAACTTGTTGATAATAATCAAACTATGTGATAGACTATTAGATAGTGTTTGATAGTAATCAACCTATGTAATATTCTATTACATTGCGACTGTGGGAGTTTGGTGCTCTCATTGCCGCTCCCAAGCACGGATAGAGGGTTGCAGCAGGTTGGCAAACTTATGCCATAATCTTCATTACGAATCTGATGGCAGAACAAGATTCATGTGGGTAATTGGGATGAGGCTTAGATGGTAATGTAAGCTTTGTAATGGGGACAATGGGCCAAACTAGGCCCTAGTCCCCTAAGCCTTGGCCCTACAAAGCTAGGCGAAGCGAGGGCTATCCCTTAAGGAAAATTTTTAAATGATCAAAGGTTTGGAATATATCCAATCTTCTTTTTTCTTTTATCTTTTTTTTTTTTTTTTTTCCTTTTAGTTTTGGTATTCTCCATCTATGGGTCCCATCATGTAAATGGTTTGGATCATTGAAACATACCCGGAGCCAACAAGTTTCTTTAAACTGCCTATGTATGGTGGATGGGAACCACACACAAGTGTCTTTAACCATCCATTCTTTTTGTCTAATTGTGGCCCACTTGGTGATTGGACCGGGCCTAGATTTCAAGTCCAGGCCTGGCCATGAGCCAATTTTAGGGTCCCAAACCTTGGCCCTACAGAGCTGAGCCACCTGGCCCATTGCCACCCTAAAGCTATGTTTGTATTCACAAGCGATCAGACCTGCAAACATATGGTACATTCAAGTGGAAATGACAAAAGTTTATCATTTTTCCAGGTATTCATAATGAGGAAGTAGCTCTGATATATCCCATCCAATACATTGCACGATCAAACCGATATATCCCATGCGATAACTGATATATATACATATTCCAAGGGTGCGATGCATTACTTGATAATGATATGGAAAACATTGCCACACACAAGTGTCTTTAACCATCCAATCTTTTTCTCTAATTGTGGCACATTTGGTGATTGGAGCGGGCAGAAGACTGGGCCTAGCTTTCAAGCTTGGGTGCGGCCACAGTCCAATTTTAGGGGCGCAAACCCTGGCCCATTGCCACCCTAAAACTATGTTTGTATTCACAAGCAAACTGACCTGCAGACATATGGTATAATCAAGTGGAAATGGCATAAGTTGATTTTTCCAGGTATTCATAATGAGAAAGTTGCTCTGAAATTGTAGTTACTAGTTAGAGGTCACTTGAGTCCAACTTCGAGTAAGATAGTTGCAATCCGGAGCCCACTATACCCTCACAAGTAAAGAAATTATAATATAGTTTTTGCACTTTAGTAATTGTTGCAACTGAATTCCAGTCCAGCTAGACACGCCTGTAAAGTTTGAAAATATTCATGAACATATTTTAAATGGATTATGCTGCATGACTTTTGTTTCTTGATAATGATTTTTTTTTTCTTTTTATATATTTTTGCATTCTTATTTCAGGATGCATTTGCTTCTGAGAGAAGAAAAGCAAAAATGCTCAACTTCTCTATTGCATATGGGAAAACTCCTGTTGGGCTGGCCCGTGATTGGAAGGTATGCATACTGCTATTAATTGTTTTGATGGGGGTAGATGAACATGTGGCTGCCTGTGGCCAGATTCGGCTTGTTTTATATATGTCTTTTTTCCCTTACATTTCTGATTGTGATTTTTGTCCTGAAAATGAATGCTGGTTTGATGCAGCGTAGCCTCTTTCAGGTCATCAACTGTTTGTCAACGCAATTAGTTAATAGCGCAGTTTCCTGTTTTATTTTTTTGTTTTTAACTTCCATTTGCAGATTCTTTTGCTGACCTCCAAAATCTCTGAGTGCACTACTAGGGAAGACATTTTTCTTCTGAGCTACTATATGATGCTCGGTCAAAAGAAAGCAAAAGCAAGTTTTATTTCACCCAGTTATGATACAGGTGGGGCCCACGTTTCTGCTTTAAAAGCTGTTGATCTGCTGGCTCCATCATGGGATTGGCCATATCCTAACATGTCCTTATAGCCATCTAATGAAACTGGAAAATGACAACCAATGTTCCACATTTAACTGGGGCCTGGTGTTTTGCAATTGTATGCGCCCTATGATTGTGTTTCAGCGTGATAAAGTGAAGAAATATTATAGCTTCTCTTGCGCGCATTACAGGCCCCTTAAAATACTGTTGTTCTATGGAATTGATGCTGATTGAACTGGTACCATTTGACATTTTCTTTTCATCCCATGCGCAAAATTATTGTTTTTGATCCCAATGAAAGTCATGAATGTTCATTTTCTGAAAACCATAACGGCCTGTTTAGATTGCGAATTACATAGATGTACTGTAAAGGGGCCATCATTACGATTTTTCAACATTTGCTTAAATATGTAATTCAACGGTCAAATGTAGATGTAATAGGAGGCTGGTAAAAGGAATTTGTAATCATTATAATTTTACATTATATTGCAGTGAAAATCTCCTATACAGATGTGCACATCAATGTATTTTTCTCTATGATTTGATATTGAAGTAATGTAAAAATATCATCATTATGATTTAGTTTGCAATCCAAACAGGTCCTAAGTCTTCTTTCTTCCCTTGGCATGTCATGCATATTGTCTGAATTTAATGCAAATTCTGTTGGGAGTCACAATGCAAATTGAACTCATTGAGTTGCCATTTTCGTCCTCAGGTTTCTGTAAAAGAAGCTAGGGAAACAGTAAACCTCTGGTATAAAAAAAGGAAGGAAGTTCTAAGCTGGCAACAAGAGCGCAAGAAGGAAGCGCACACAAAGCAGTGTGTCTATACACTGCTAGGCCGGACCCGCCGTTTTCCTTCGCTGGCTCATGCTAGTAACTCTCACAGGGGCCACATTGAACGAGCCGCTATTAACACCCCAGTGCAGGTCCTTTCCTCCACACTCAGTACTGAATGCTTTGCTTCTCTCTTTGCACCTTCCAGTCTTTTGAAGAAACATAAATTAATGTAGCTGTATGATATGGGATCCTTTGGATGGCTTAATGACTGTTAAAGCCTTCTGGCAACCTGGGAAAAAAAGAAGAAAAAAAGCACCTTTTCTTATTTATTTTGTGACATGAAATTACATTTCGGTAGTGATGGACCTGTTTGGACATATTCCGAATTCAGGATTGGTTTCACTTTTCAGCTGAACCAATCAATCTCACTTATGTAACTGATCGGGGAATGGAAACCCATATGGATGGGTTTTCATTTCCAATTTACCAGTCCCAAATCTCAAGTGAAATAAGGAATTTTGGTGGTGCGCATTTCATTCACTGCATAAATTTGGGAGAACCCAGACGTACACCAAGGAATTAAGAGTGGAATTTTAACTCTTTCATACTCGCAAAAAGGAGGAACCTAAGACTTACACAACTCTTCATTTTTTTCTTAAGGTCTTGCAATTTGCTTCTGCTTTCTGACATTAACAACTTTGTACACCTGCATGTGTCCATATAGCTATATTCCTTTTTGCAAAATTGTTTTTACTGATTTGAGTACTTGTTCTTTTGAGGCTCTGACTTTTGCAAATTCAACAGGGTAGTGCGGCGGACGTTGCTATGTGTGCCATGCTCGAGATATCCAGGAATGCTCGTTTGAAGGAGCTTGGATGGAGGCTGCTCTTGCAGGTAGAGTTAAATCTGATTCCAAATTTATTTATTTTTACTTATTTCATTCCAAAATCAAATGAGAGAACATTAGCTTTTAGTCATCTGATTAATGCACAAAACAGCTCCGATTCTTTTAAATGCCAAGAAATGCATGTGTTGTCATCTCTGATTGCATTGCCGTCTTACAAAGATGTCCGAGCCCCACAATTGTATTTTAGTTAGAGCCTTGATTATGCTATTCATGAGAGTAGGATTCTCAATCTTACCATCTCCAATATGTGTTGATGTGGGTGCAAGATCCAAGGCTTTCATCAGGTGGGCTACATGTGTAAGCTGAACGTGGATTGTTGGTGCTTTTTTCAACTGTCCCCCCTCTTTTTTTCCTTTTTTTTTTGGTTATGCATGTAGCTTACTTGGTGGCTGGACTGGCCTTGTTTTCAGGAAATGGCAGGGCCTGCCCGAATCTGATGAATGGCCAGGATGTTTTGCCCGCACATTGCTATGTGTGGATCCAACTCTTGCAAGTAGCCATCCCATTTCTCCTGTAGCCTGTTTGATCCTAGGAACTGTGGAGACCAAAACTCCCCAAGTATATTGCGTCCTGCACAGATCTGAGATTTCATGACTAGAATTTGAAGATTTGGAGATTCCAGCAAAACACTTGTTATCTTTCAAATTATGGAATGTAGATTCCAGCAAGACACTTAACTTTCAAATTATGGAACTATAGAACCGGATTGGCGAAGGCTTATTCTCTCATCTTCCTCTCTAATGACTCTCTTTCTTTCAATAAAATTATTGTTACTCCTATAATTAGTTTTTTTCTACAGATGATACTGATCTTCACATCATATTGAATATGCATCTTTCATTACTCAAAAGAGACTTAAATTTTATTTTCTTTTTGCTATTACATGAGATGTAGAAAGAAGAGTGGGAAATGACATTGTTGTGGAAGCAGGTGCATGATGAAGTCATATTGGAAGGGCCCACAGAGTCATCAGAGATAGCCAAGGCAATTGTTGTCGAGTGCATGTCCAAACCCTTCTACGGCACCAATTTCCTCAAGGTCGACTTGGCTGTCGATGCCAAGTGTGAACAAAACTGGTATGCTGCCAAATAAGCAGCAGACCCACTATTTGCGGACAGACAGATTTTTTTTGAAGCTAGGAAGCCGACAGCCTTCTATCAGGGGTCGTCTTTTTGACCCAGTGGATGAACTTGCACCTGTACCACCAGAAGACCATTCGCGATAATTTCCCGGAGTCTGGTGGTGGGCCCATGTTGACACGGAGACCTATTTCTGCTGTTGTGGCGGTCGGGGCACATCGGAATGAGGTGGTAAGAGACTTGGTTTGGCTTGCTTGCTGGTGTAGCATTGTGTAATTCTCCTGTGTGAAGATCGACATGGCTGAGGCCATCAAACAGCATCGGGCTACATCTGTATATAGTAATAGTTATAAGCAGAAAGTGTTTTTTTTTAAATTATTATTGTTAATCTTCTTTTGTAACTTGCTTTATTTGTGGGAATTCCTCTTTCGATTCCAAAAATGGAAGCATCCAAACCTAATACTAGTGGGTATCGGGTACTGTGAAACACCATTTGGAGAAGCACAAGCAGAGTAGTTGATTGGGGTTTTTATCATATGCTGTTTGGCTCTGAAAATACACGATATTGAACTAAGCCCCATTTCATGTCATGCATTTGGATGCACTTCTGCAACCCGTTTTGATCCCTCACCAGTTGAAATAGGCATTAAAAAAGGCCACTCATTGAAAACCAATCAGATTGGGTTTAGAAAAAGTCAATTAGCAATTGCTCGTGGGAAAATCCCTTTTGTTGTAGCTGCATCCAAACTGGCCCTTCAAGTGCTGTTAACCACAGGATTTCTGTAGATATTGGGACTTCATTGGAAGGGGCCAAATCATCTGATATAAGGGAGGCTCTAGAGATGGCAAATGTTCCCTGGCGGAAGGGGCCAATATCTCCCAACATTTACAAGCTTTTGCATGGAATGTGGTTTTTGAAATGATATATAAATTGAAACTGCTTAACGTAGGTTTGGCCCGCCTCAGTTTCAGATCAACATGATTTTTGGAATGTTCCTTCATCTTGTTAGGGCAGTGATTCTAGCATTGATAGTATCGGTCAATGCTATCAATATTGCATGTGGGTGATGTGAAAACTGAGCTTAAGTTCACTTTCTAGCAATGCATAGACAACACATTAATGCATTGCGATATTTTGATAATATCATAGAAATAAACTTCTTTGTATCATTGATACCATAATATCACAGATATAAACTTCTTTGTATCATTGATACCATACGAGAGTCAATACCCTCTGCAAAAAAAAAAAAAAAAGAAAAAAATATCACCAAAATATCCAAAAATCCTCTCCTTTTTTTGGGTTATAATTAGGTTTCTAAAGTAATTTCAACCACTCTTCAATCTTTGGAGAGAATGGGTTTTGAGTGCCCCCTCCTTTTCAATCTTTGGAGAGTGGGAATTGAGTGCAGAAATCAAGATCAGAGAGCATGCGGCACCAGAAACAAAATTGATGAGCTTTCTTTTCATATTTATGTTCTTTGAATCATTTAGAATGAAATTAGTTATATATGGGTCCCTACTCTTGCTAGGGTGGTAGACTCTTAGGAATTTCAACACCTGGTCAAGGGTTCGAGTACCCATAGGTGGTGAAATTCCACTACGGAGTGAGTGTGTGGGGTATGTGTGCGTGTGTATAAAAAAAGATAGTTATATATGATTTTACATGTTTTACATGCTCAATCGTGAGTTTTGACCTCTGATTTTCAAGTTTGAAATTTTTGGGGGGAAATCTGATTTTCAATTTTGTCCACTAATTTTCAACTTTCATGCTTGGTTTCCATGATCTATAAATTATATGACCTGATTTTGAATATAATTGCATCACTTCTATTAGGCAACACATCGTTTAGGTCCCTATACAAAGGAAACTTATTACGTGTACTTGTTTGCTCTTGAGTTCCAAGTGTATAATGATGTCCTTTTAATATAGCAATCTATGCAATATTTCCCATAAGAGCGATACCCAATACTGATACCAAAAACACTAATTAGAAGTACCTCCGGTCAGGTATTAATAGGTCAAGGTCCCCACCCGTGGTCCATTCTTGGCGTGTCCATATTCCCATTGGGCCCCAGCAAATGAGCTGTGGTGAGGGAACGGATCGGCTACTCCCCCTGACACCAGCCAATGGCTGATGGTTGGTGCTCTGTGGGCCCACCATGATGTATGTGTTTCATCCATGCTGTCCATATATTTTTACATATCATTTTACGGTATGAGACCAAAAATGAGGTATATCCCAATCTCTAAGTGGACCACATTACAGGAAACATTGTTGAATGAGCGTCGACCATTAAAAACATTTTGGGGGCCATAAAAGCCTTGGATCAAGCTGATTTTTGTTTTTTCCCTTCATCTGGGCCTGTATGACCTAATCAACAGATTGGATATCAAATAAACAGTACAGTGGGCCTTAGGAGGATTTTAATGGTGGATATCCAATCACTATTGTTTTCTTGTGGTGTGGACCACCTGAAATTTATATACCTCTAATTTTTGGGATCAAGACCTAATATGATCTTTAAAAATGGATGAACGGAATGGATGAAACACATACATCATGGTAGGGTCCACAGAGCACCTAACACCAGCCACGGGGCCGGTGGAAGGGGGAGTAGCCAATCCGTTTCCGTGGCACTTGGCCAATCGTCCAGGTGAGGTCAAGGTTCCCTAATCATGCATCTCCACTTAATAATTCTCCAATAGAAATTAACTAAATGTGATGGATGTTGTGTTGAACATCAAAGCTAGACATTCCTGATGGTAATGAGATACATTGACCATTGATGTTAAAAAAGGTTCAAATAAATGCAGAGAAGCCTTTTGGGTATTCCTTGGTTATTTACTTCAAGGGAAAGCATCGTTTTTTAATAAAGTCCCACACAAATTTAGCGCACATACAAAGCAGATGGAAATGAACATTTATAGGGTACTAATTTCCAGTTCTTGCAATCAAAATCAATGGTATTTAATTCTCTGAAACAGATCAGTTCATTTCCGGGTTCACACGATTATATATCAGAATACATGATATTCAAGATCCAAGTGGACCTGGTGGGGGGGGGATGAGAAAATATTTCGCTACTTCTCGAGCTGTTGTAAGTTGATCCCCCACGCTGATGCTAACTGTAACATTAACTGATCTGCTGTGGCCCCTTCCCAATCCTCAGGAGGGTCCACCGCTGTTGCATCATGCAAACTCAACAAAAGCTCTCTCTTGATATCAATGGGGATGCCTAAAAAGTCAGGGCCATTTTCCATCACAAGATCTGTCAACTGCAAGCTCAAACAGAAAGGGGTGAGCAGATCATCAAGCCATGAAAGGAGAATCTATTGTGATCAGAATCATGGAGTACGATGCATAAGTTGAGATTACAAAGTGCCAACATAATAGATATAGAAAAATGCACTAGAAGTTAAAGAGAATCCCAGGGAGGATTGCAGTTTATCTACAAAGGCAGGAGGAAAGGATCTGTTGGATAAGGAAGCTTTGACTTGCTTTCCATTTTCTTTATGAGGGGTAGTATAGCCAAGGCACTTGGGCAATGGTCCTAAATCCACTGCCTAATACATGGGAACCTAGGCCTTCTTTTTAATCGTAACCCTGAGAAGTGTTGGAAGAACTGCTGGTTACTATCATAAATGGGTTTTGGAATTCTTCAAGTCCTACAGGGGCCAAGGGAGATCCCCTCTCCCCTAGCATTTTTATCCTCGCAGAGGAATTCATAAGTAGGGGTTTCTGGAACCTCTCAAGTGGACAAAGCAAGAGGAAAAAAAAGGATTACGGAGGCACCCTACAGGGGTCACAGTCCCTTAAGGGCGTGTTTGATTTTCCAATTCCCAGGGAAATGCCCCGTGAATGGTAATAAATATTTCCCTCCTTAGTTGCCGCACTCTTCCCCATAATTGATTTGATGGCTTACTTTTTGGGTGTAAAAACAGCAAATATCCCACTATGATGCGTATCATATATCTACACCGTTCATCCATTATGTCAGATGAACTTATAATATAAGCCAAAAAATGAGGCATATCCAAAGCTCAAGTGGACCACGCCATAGAAAAATGTGAATCAAATACTTACTGTTAAAATTTTCCTGAGGCCATTGTTTCTTTTGGTATGGACCAGTTGAGTGTTGGATCAACCTCATTTTTCTTCTTATATCTCAAAATGTTGTGATAAAATGGATGGTCGGAACAGATATGTCATATACATCAAGATGGGGTCCTAAAATGGCCGCTACTACTTTTGAACCGGTTTCCAAGAATGAAATCCCCGTGAATATCCAAACAGGTGAAACGGTAATAATAAGCCATTTCCAGGGTATTTACCGCTTCCCGGTGAAATGATAAAAATCAAACAGGCCCTAAATGTATCACAGCCCTATAGAATACAAGATTGGACATCCAAGCGATTGCCTTCTAGATGAAGGAAGCATGATAAAGAGAGGATCCTTGGTCCACTAACCTCTATAAAAAAAGGCCATATTTCCCAGCCACCACTGACCTCCACCAGGTTCCCTCTTCAAGGCCGAATCTCCAAACCCATTTCCCCAATAGTGCTGAATTGACCTCCCCCAAGCTACGAATTCTAGCACACCACCCTCAACGATTGGCCTGCACACCTCCATCCAATTGAGGTGAAACTTCGTAGTCAACACCCCCCCTTGCCACGAGAAGTCCCTACAAAGCTTATCGATCTTCACCAAAACTAATTTAGGGCAGTGGAACTAGGACTGGACAGGAAGGTTTGACAGGGACACCTTGATGAGAGTTATTCTGCAGCCAAAAGGAAAGAAGCCTGCCCTCCCATGGCAATAACTTTCTTTCCATGCACTCAATGACTAAATCCCAAAGATAGATGGCAGGCTTGCCTATACACAGAGGCAGCTCCTGGTGAGAGGGAAAGGACCCAGCTCGACACCCAAAGATACCAGCAAAGCGAACCACTTCGTCCTGACTAAGATGGATGCCCAAGAGCTAAATTTTGATCAGATTAACATTGAGACCCGAAGCAACTTCAAAACACCGAATGATCATCGGAAGATTCACAATCAAAGACTCATCAGCCTCACAGAAAATAAGCATATCATCAGCAAACAGCACATGGTTGATCATGTCAGGGACATTACCGATCTGGAATCCCCGAAATAGATAAACCGATTGACCCCTCATCAGCATCCTACTAAGAGCTTCAGAGTTGACATGAAATAAGAAGAGTCCGAGGGGACCTCCCTGCTGCAAACCCCTGGAAGCATTGAAGAACCCAAAAAGGGATCCATTAATTAGAACGGTATAGGCTTCACTTCCAGCTTTCGAGAAACTGCACAGCTATTTTGCATTTGCTTTTTGTGTAGATGGCACAATCCTCTCTTTGAATGGCAGCAATCTTCTTTGAAAAGAGGTATGGAGTTCCTAAAGGCTTGTGGAAGGGTGTAAGGCCAGAAAATGGGCAATTGGCACCCATGTGCAAGCAATGCAAAGCTAGCGGAATGGATGCTACGAGGTGGGTGTGGGTGGTGGTGGTGGTGTTGGAGGGGAGGGGGATGGATTCCATGGTGATGAATGTTAGGATTAGGAACCTTTCCGATGAGAAATAAAGGGTTGTCAACCTTCTAAGAAAGCTGCAAGATGTATAGAACTATAGATAGACTTACTGTCGGTGGGAAAATTTGGAAGCGGTCAGCTAATAGCAATTTCTCAGTCAAGTTCTTTGACAAGGTGTTGACAGCAAGAAAGGGTTAAAGGCCACCATTCGCAAGGGTGTGGAACACCTTGTTGCTAATAGAGACGAAGCTTTTTCTTCGGTCACCATGACAAACAAGATTCTTACGTTAGATAATCTAAAGAAATGGAATAACAGGTGCATCATGTGTAAGGAAGAAGAATCCGTAGATAATCTATGCTTTCATTGCAAGGTGGCTAAGAAAATGCAAAACTATTTCCTCTCTCTATTGGGGGTGGCATGATCATTCGACAACACGAGAGGAAGAGCAGTGGTTGAATGGCTCGGTGGACTGCTCAAGGGGCAAAAGGAATCATTGTGGGTAATGTGCCTATTTGGGACTTCATAGGGCCTGTGGAAGGAGAGGACGAGAGAATATTCAAGAATGAGCAGGCACCAGTAGAAATCATTAATATCTGATTGTCAGTTGGGGCAATATCAAAACAGGAATTTCAAGGATGGTCAAAAGCTGTTTTTTTTTTGGGGGGGAAGCTGGGAGAGAGCATAGCAAGTCCGATGTTCTTATACAATTTATCTGTTTTACATTCTGTATAGTAGCAAGCTTAATGCTTATGTGCCAAGAGGGTCACGTACATTGGGATTTTGTTTGTTTAGGCTTTAATGATATTTTTGGAATTAAATTATCAAATTCTCATTAAAAAAAAAAAAAAAAAAAACTCTGGGTATGAGAAATTTCAATGAGCCATGGTTTTATTAAAGAATAAACATTTTGCACCTTTTCCTTTATCTATTTCACAAAGAATTCCATTGTTGCCAATAAATTTAGGAAACTTTTGTCTTTTGACAGATTTCACTCGTAAGTCATATTTGATCGAGCACTGTTGGCAGTTACCTAATCACGGCTTCAAACCTATAGCTCAATGGTAGGCAGCACATGTTTTGGCATTGAGGTCTCGAGTTCAAGCCCAGCTTACGAAAAAAGGAAAAAGGCAATTACTTAATCAACGACACCCCTTTTATTGATTAGTACAAAGAGCAGGAAGATGTTGTTGAGTCAACAATCAAATCGCCATTCAATGAGGGCAACTGAAATGATATCTCGACTTGTTTACTTTCCTCTGGTCATTCCATTATGAAACACCAAAAGACGCCACTCACTAAGAAGAAAGCAGAGGACCACATACTGATATCTTCAATGACATAAAAGAAAGCTGCTGGCTGCTTGTTATAATTGAGTGGGTTGAAAGATTCAAATAAGAAAGTACCTATAATTCAACTGGCTTGAAATTATAAAAGATACATGTATAAGAATAATGCAAAGTGGCAGATTACCTACTTATGATGGATTCAATGATCCCATCAACAAATTATTCCTCATAACAAGTTTGGAAATTGATCAAATACCCAAGAACAGGTTCCAAGTAGAATCCCCATGTCCTAATTCAACTCTGTTTTTTTTTTTTTTTCCAACCATGAAATATTATGTTATATAATGCAAGTCTTATATACTTTAAACATCACAGGCAAGTCACTGAGTGCCAACACATGTACAGGTGTCATGAAGTGTCAACAGACTCTACAGTGTGCACAAACCTATTCCCAAATGGAGTACCGTGGTTTTCTGGATAACAACTTTATTGCTGATAACAGAGAGAATGCGAGTAAAGAGCAGAGAGATTTCATGATACATAAAAACAGGACAGAGATCCTCTCTTTTGCAAGCCTATCAGCTGACTCTTTAGGCTCACAGAAAAAAATTGACAGAAATGAACATATGAAGAATTAGATAAATCAAGAATTTCATTGCTGATGTTAGCGAGAGTCATTATTCCCATACATTATTCAAATTATTCACGTGCAGATTTACTTTCAGAGTAATTTCTTAATGCATACTATATTTTGCATCAAGAAAGTCATATCATCAGCATTTGCATGGCATACATGGCAGCATAAATCCACACAACATATATAACAAAAGCATATGAATTTTTATTTTTATATTTGAAATGTTAATTATATATCCCTGCTGGCAAAAGCAAAAAGAAAATAAAAGCAAGCCACTACAAGCAGAGATCAGATCCAAATTTGTCTTGAGGCATATAATATTATGAATTAAAATTGATGTGATTTGAGCTATCCAGAAATAATGAAAAAGGAATCAAAATAAAACCACATGAAATGTGTACCTGTTGGATCCAAGATAAACCGATATCAAGCAAGCTCTGTTCTAGCAGAAACTGTCCGATTGCATGCAAAATCTCGCTCGCTATTTCACTGGAGAGCTGATCGATTACTGGGCCAGATCTGTCCATCAGCTTTACAAGCAATTGATCATCCCCAGTAGACAACAATTCAGCGTATGCTGAATCCATGTCGCCAACATGAAGTGAATCCATTGCGTGGGTCCAGGAAGCCCAAAGTGGGCCTCTCTCCTGCCCTGAATTATCATCTGTCAGAGCTTCAGCATTTAATTCAGGAATAGCAACTCGTGCTGTAGTTCGCGAAGTCCCATTGTCCTCCCCAGCCACACGGATAGCTTCCAGAGTCGCCTCATCCTTGGAGGCTTGCCAGACGCTTCTTGCAGAAGGCCCTTCCCCAAGCCTAGGTCCTGGTCCCTTATCCCAGACTCTCCTATTCCCAACCTGATCACCTTCATGCTCTGTTCTGGGTAACCTGCCATCACTTGGAGCTCTTCTAGAACTCACATGCCCATTCCTTGAAGCCCCATGTGCATATGAATCCCATGCATCGGATACATCTGATCTCCAAGGTGGATCTCTTCCTCTCACTCCTGAAACAATACCATCGGATGAAAGAAACCTTTCTGCAAATGGAATCCGTCCATCACCACCCCGGCCCAACTTGGAGCTTGAGTAATCAGGGAGGCCATTGTACTTGCTTAAAGGCCTACCAGATGAACCCTC
The DNA here is from genome assembly GCA_037074715.1 of Magnolia kwangsiensis. Classification (NCBI taxonomy): domain Eukaryota; kingdom Viridiplantae; phylum Streptophyta; class Magnoliopsida; order Magnoliales; family Magnoliaceae; genus Magnolia; species Magnolia kwangsiensis. Next base: position 203,451,687 of record CM073571.1, read on the forward strand.
AAATCCCATCATCAAATTACTACCTCTCCTACCTGATGATATTGCCAAATCCCGTGCCATGTCCTCAACAATTCTCTCAAGACCTCGCACTCTGTTTTCCAGTGTTACCATGCTATCATGAGACCCACCCATGAAGTCCTGCAATTTGCAAAAATATATATGAGAATACCAGATCTGAAAACCAACATCTAGTTACAACTTCAACAATTACACAGCAATATAAGTACCAAAAAAAAAAAGAAAAAGAAAAGAAGAGCAACTAGTTTTGACAGGAAAATCATGAGTTTCATTTATTTATTTACTTTTTGGTTCAACCATGCATATCCTTTTCTATTAGAAATAAAAAGTAATGTAGGCCCAAAATACCTTAAAATTATCTATTTGGTAGTACCTGTGAGTTTAGATTGCATGTATAGTTAGTGTATGATTCTATTAGACACTCGGCCATCAGCAAAGCTATAGAATTGTAAAAATCTTCAAGGCAGAACCAGGAGATTCAAAACCCATTCTAAGAGAACCAATGCTAGCTTTGTCTAAGGATTGATTGAATAATGCAGAAACTTTCTTCTGCTGGTTTTATCCACCAGTGTATACCAATACACCTCACAAGGCTTACCCCTTCCATTTTGTTGTAAGAAGTAATTGTTAGTTATTAGGATGATGACTCTGGCAGCATTTTTTACGACTCCAAATTATATACTTGTTAAAGTTCACAGCAAACACAAAATTATTGCAATAGAATATTATGCTGGAGAGAGCTCCACAAGAGTCAAGGCGATGGAGATGAGAAACACCCTGAACTTGAGGAACTTGTAGAATGAGGAGCCTCAAGCTTCACATGGCATGCTTTCATCAATAGGCAAAGCAACAAGAAGACATGCCTTGCTGACATGAAATTCAGTTTTGGCCCAATTAGCACCAGTAGGAGTATCATCTTCGATTAGTCAATGAAACTAATCTAGAACACTAAAAGCCATGGGAATTTGAAAGAACCAATGATTCCTTGTGCAAATGCTTCAAAAAGATAAACTTGTAAATATGAATATATCAGTCAACCATAAAGGCACTGGCCACTACAAGATATTCCTGTCAAACAATGAACTTGCTATGATAAAAACTCCTGCTTGTTGTGGGAGCAAGACAGCCAAGGAAATTGACCATAACAAGAACATTGAAAACTGTTTACAATCCTGTCAAGGGAAAATATAAGGAGCATTAGATCCTTCCATATGACTAAAAATTCATGATGAATGAAGCAAGGTTACCAAGATCACAGGTCACTCTAAAACGGGAACAGCTACACAGTACACTACTTCCTCCAATACGCAGTATGCTAGGCATAGGATCATGTGGGTCACTCCACTACATACACCAGGCATATCCAATATTGTTTTATGTATGAATCAATATTGTAATTTGAATATAAAATTACGAATTCTGCCATTACAAATACCTCACACGTAGTATTGTATTAGATGCATGCTATTGCATCAGAATGTAAATTCCATGTTCTAGATAATAAATTTACATTAGAACTTAATCAATACTAAGAGCACAGAACCACAATTTCAGATGGATAGTCGTGAACCAGATGCATGATTCAGAATAGGAAATGTAAGGAGGTAGGTGATTTAGGTAACATCAAGGTGTTCCAAAACGGTAATGGTGGCTGTAACGGCCACCACCGTTGCCGTTATGATACAGGCCGTAACGGCCATTTTTTGATTTTTTGAAAAAACTGTTACAGGACTGTAACGGTCCCCGTTACAGCCTGTTTTTTCTGTAACAGTCGTTTCAACGCTGTAACATGTAATGGTTATGACCGTTACCATTACATAACCAATTTTGAATACCTTAGGTAACATGGGAACGAAGTGGAAAGCAAAGGGGTGACTGGAAAAAGACACGAAAGGGAAACAATCCCCAACAAGGCACTTGCAAATATGAACTCAAAACATTAACATGTTTCTGAAAATAATTACAGGCCACCAACAAAAAGTTGAACCTACAACTATATATGACTACACACATGATAATAATAAGAAAACAACCATAGACCAGAGGAAGTCAGAGGCAAAAAGGCAACATTTCCAAATTTCCACAGTCGATTCTCAAAGTAACAATTTCATCTTCATACAAACCTGCAACATGGTCATGAGATTGGCTTGTTGTCTCTCCAGTTGTGCCAACTGCCTCTGGATAGCTAACCAGTTTCCTTTGTTATTCATGAATGAACCTTCAGAGTGACCATCTGTTCTGGAGAAACCAGCACGAGCACCAGATAGGTCTCTCTGATTAATATCAATCCTGTCATCACCATCAAAAGCTCTTGTTTTGGGGTCTTTGCCCCTAAATATTCTTTGTTCTGTCCACTTATCCCGTGCATACTCATCTAAATCTTGCATTTTAGTGTACACTCCTGCTCTTTTCTCGGTGCTATGATAATTTACATTGACTGGTCCATGAATATCATTACCCTCACTACATGGCGCCCCATTGTTGTTCAAATTGTCAATAGAATCAGCATCATTTAATTCTGATTCTTCTTCGCCTTGTGAGTGAGAAGAGTGAAGACATCTACGGGGCACCACCACTTCTACAGGCAAATCACCTGAACCCCTTGTCTCAAGTTTTTGGAAGAATTCTGGATTCAGCTCTTTGTCGCTCAAGGCGGGTGCTCTCTTCTTCAATATGCCAACTGTTTTGTCTGACATGCTGCTACCCTTGACTCTGGAAAGAGAATCTGCATTAGGGGAAGAAGCACTGGATGGATCCTTCCCTGAGGACTCCAGTCGTCTCTCACTGGTATTTGACCTTTTGAGGCCTGATTTCTCTGCAGACTCAGTTGATTCTGAATCTTTGCCATCTGCAGTGTTATATATGAACCAAATCACAAACTCAAACGAAAACAAAAAATCCATAGTGAATTAAGGGACTTGATCGGGTGTTCGTGGTTCCTAAGGTCGACATAATATGCTGGTGCTATGTCAGATTCATAGTTGAGGTAAGAGCAGGACCTTTCCATTCTTTTGTCAACCACGATCAAAACGTGGCAAAATGCTAGTGTGGGTTGCAGTCTCAGCACTACCCTAAAAATCAAGCTCACTAAGCAGGCTTGAGAAGCCCCTTCAACCATGATCCTGTGGTCCACCCAAAAGCTACCTAGACAGATGTTTTTTAGAAGACAAATTTAATTGCACACTAACCACGAGACCCAGATTTTGAGTCGTCTGAGACACCATCTCCTCCATTTCCTGAAATCTTCTTCCATAGCTGCAATGCCTCGTTCATGCTATCTCTAACAGGTTTGACCTGAACAACCGAACCAATAAATTAATATATACTCCAAAAACAGAAGAACAAGCATGCTCCTCAACAAGAAGCAAATGTTCCAAAATTAAGCATATACTCTACACTCACAAATTTAGAAACTATATATTCATGAAATAAGTAAATCATTCCAAGCTTACTCAATCCAAGAAAGTAGAATCCATTAAGGCACCTTATCAAAACGGCAACCCTCGAGTGCTGTTATTGTTGAAGCAGCTCCATCAGAAATCAAATGGCTTAAATGAGATGCCATCACATTCAACGTATCAGCAGCCGCTTTACGGGTAGCCCAGTCACTGCTCTCAAGACAACCATGAATGCTTGGCATCAAAGTTGGCAAACTCTGAGGTGAAATTGCTCCCACCTGCAAGGAAATCAAACTGTAAGACGATCTCATTTTAGCTATCTCAATTAAATAATGAGCTACTTTTTTTTTTTCTCTTCAGAAGTTCTAAAATAAGCACCATTCCATATGTTCACTGGGAGATGAGTTTTCTGGTATTCTGTCAACAGTGCAGTGGAAATTTTTGAAGCCATCAAAGGCTGGGATAGTATCAAATGTGTATAACTCAGATGAATGATATATAATATAATTCCATCAAAGTAACAAAATATGAAATAGCAGCTAAATCAAGATGCAAATTGATAGGAGATGTCAAAATGAACTCAGATAGGGTTAGATATCACTCACTGCACCAGATGGCAGATCAGAAAGTGATCTGGCAAGATAAAGCCAGAGAGTCTACCAATATTGCTGCTTTCGGATGCTCATCGAATTAAATTTCCATTTTTCTTTTTGAAAAGAAAAAAACTTGAATTTTATTAAAAACAAAAACAAAACAGACAAAACAGCTCCAAGCTGCCAAGGTGGCAGCCCAGCCACATCCCAAAAAAGAGAAAATTACATCCCCTGAGCTTATCAATGATGGAGGCCCACTTGATAATGAACATTCTAGCCCTTTGGGAAACACCCTCTGCCGATTTACTTTCACCTCTAAAGCATCTAGCATTTCTTTCTTACCACACAGACCACCAAACAGCGAGGAAGGAAATTCTCCATAAGATCGTCCTTTCTTTTCCTAAGCTCACTCTGTGCCATGCTTTCAAGAGATCGCCTGCTGATGATGGAAAGGACCACATCACTTTGAAGCGAGATAAGATGTCTGTCCAAATTAAACCAATAAAATGGGAATGCACGAAGAGACGATCAACCGTTTCCTCATCCACCGTACAGCATAAAAAAATATTCAGAAGAATCATTGCTCCTTTTCAAAGGTTATCAACCGTCAAAACCTTCTTTCTACCTACCAAGTACCAACCATCCGAAAGCCGCTATCTTAGGGGAACTTGATAATGCTAAACATGCTTTGTGTGCACCTCGTCCTTAATCATGGAATTTTTACTAAGAAAGGTGTAGAAGGATCGAACCAAAAAAACGCTTGATTTGTCAATTCTCCAAAGCATACTATCTGAAAAGGAATGATCCAGGAGACAGAGATGAACATGGTGTGCTGTAAAGGCTGTTACATAAAGGTAACGGTGGCAACCATGACCCATTACGGGGTCGTGACAGCCGTTATGCAAAAAATGACCTATAACTGCCATTAACAGCCTGTTACACCCTCTGTAAAGGCCGTAGCAACCTCATAGTGGTCTGTTACGGGACAAATATGGGTTTTTTGGATTTCTTTTTTTCAACGTTACAGGGCAGATGTAGGTTTTTAGGGTTTTCTCTTTTAATAAATAAAAGAGAGACCGTAACAGCCATTACAACCCATATCATAAAGGTAACAGTGCTGGCCGTTATGGCCACCCTTACCATTACAGAATTCCTTAGAGATGAATGTGATTCAGAAGGGCCACAAATTCTTCCACCTCCTCATCACGAAGATAACGCCTACATGGAGGGTCCCACACCACCTCCTCTCCTGCATAGGAGAAGCAATCTGAAACTATTGATGGATTCGAGGATAGGTAGAAGATCCAAGGAAATTCTACTTTCAAAGGAGAATCTCATATAAATACATCTTCCCAAAAGTGAATTCTCTCTCCATTCCCAAAAGAGTACCCGATTCCTTCGATAAATGCTGACTTTACAGAAAGCACACCTTTCCACAAAGCTGAAGTTCTATAATAAGAGAAGTCCCTAGTCTACCATCCTTCTTGCGAGCACCCATGCATACTTTTGATAACCTCTTTCCAAAAAGTGCCTTGTCTTCCTTCCCAAACCTCCAAAGCCATTTCCCAAGCAATGTCGAATTCATAGATTTGAGATCTTTGATGCCTACTCCAACTTCTTCGTATGTCTTGCAAACATTGTTCCATCAACAAGGTGAAATTTCCTTTTTATCTTCCACCCCATGCCACAAGAAGTCGCGCCTTAACTTCTCAAGCCTGAAGTGCACTTAAAATTGACATGAAATATAAGGGGAAGTTCGATACAACTGTGGCTTGATAAGCATGAAGTGGCCACCATGAGAAAGATACCGACACTTCCATCTCACCAAATGCATTTCAAACCTTTCAACCACCTTATCCTGAAGGTGTTTCATCAGCTTACCTATGCATAGAGGAAGGCCCATGAAAGTGGTTGGGAGCACCCCTACAACACATCCAAAGATGTCCGCAAACTGCTTTATCTCCTCTTCCTCCATATGCACCCCGAACATCGTATTTTTCATAATATTAACCTTTAATCCCAAGACTGCCTCCAAGCAACGGACAATAGTTCTCAAGTTTTCCACAATGACCGGATCGGCGTCGCAGAATAATAAAGTATCACCCGCGAATTGAAGATGAGAAATTAGAGAAGCCATTCCTTCAACTTTAAAACCGGTAATAATGCCTTCCACCTACCATTTGTCAAGCATCCTCACCAGAGTCTCAACAATGATGATGAAAAGAGAAAAGGAGATAATGGGTAACCTCGCTGAAGGCCTATAGAACTCCTGAATTAGCCTTTCAGAGATCCATTGAGCAAAACCACACCGATCCACACATTTCCCTATCCACTTTCTCTATCTCACTCCAAACCCAGGGCGATGCAACATATATTTCAAAAAGCCCCAACAAACATGATCATACGCCTTTTCTAGGTCCAATTTACAAGTAATGCCTTTACCTCTTGATCTGTGCATTTAAATCCAAACATTCGTGCACAATTAAAGCGCTACCAGGAATTTGGCAGCTCAAAATGAAAGCACTTTGATTATCGGAGATGATGCTCCCTAAAACCCCTCGCAACTGAGTCGATGAGACTTTGGCCAAAATCTTATAAGGGCCTCCAATGAGGCTAATAGGCTCAAAGTCCTTCAGAGAACCCCCACTTGATATCTTTGGGATTATGCAATAAAGGAAGCACCAAGGTCATTTGACAGCCTACCCTCTCGAAGAATTCAACCATGAAGTCCATGACATGACATCCACTTTAACAATCTCCCAAAAAACTTGGTAAAACACCATTGGGTTCCCATCCAAATCGGGAGCTTTATCTCCTCCCAACGAATCCACGGCTCTTTTCACCTATTCCAATGAGAAAGGCGTTTCTAGAGAACATGCTTCATCAGCCGAGAGCCTCTTAAATTGTAGTAGTTCCAATCTCGCCCTATTCCAATCATCCCCTCATAGTAGGTCAAAATCGAAAGTAATTACCTCTTTCGCAAGGTGATTTTTATCTTCAATCCGGTCCCCATTGACCAGTAAGTTGCTGATTTTGTTAATTCTAGCATGCGTGTTAGTGATACCATGATAGAACTTTGTGTTTTTATCACCTACTTTGATCCACACACTTCCCAAACCCTGTCGCCATCTAATTTCGTCTTCCAAAACCCTGTCGCCATCTAATTTCGTCTTCCAAAACCCTTGTCGAATATATCCGAGTGAGTTGTAATCTCTTCGCCTTATCTTTTGAAGATAAATCACCTTCTTCCGCCTTCAAATCAAGAGCTTGGAGATCTGAAAAAATGCTAACTGTCTCCATCTCCCTCTTACCGAGTTTAGCCCTTTTCCAAGTTTTGATTGTCTTTGAGCAACTTGAGTTTCCAACAAAGCTTGAAGCCCATAAACCCCTTTACATCAAATGCATTCCACCAATCTTTAACTAATAGAGAAAATCAACTTGTAGCTAAGAGAGCTCGAACCTTAATGGTTTCGGACCACATTTTTCTTTGTCCATAGCAACCATCACTAGACAATGGTCAGAAACTGGCTTTAAGAGAGCGTGTTGATATATAAGAGGAAATTTTTTGATCCATTCTAGCAAAACTAGAAATCTACCACCTTGCATCAGAAGATTAATCAACTCATGCAAGTCAATCCAATCTGAGAAAGCCCTCATACCTACAGTGAACTTGCCTCCATTTGATCTTTCAATAGAAAAACGAGAGATTAAAATCTCCCCCAATACACCATGGGCTGCAAAATTTGAATCTTGTCATCGTCAGCTCATCCTAGAACTCTTACCTTCTCTTTTCAAGATTCAGACCATATACGAATGTGAGGAGCCAACAAAAACCTGATGAAGACTCCTTCAAAACCACAAAAACACCTCCCCACCACTCCAATTTAGACCAAGCTGACAAGTCTCACGCCGCCACCACACCCCTAGACATGCCCACTACATTAATGGCTACCCAATATACATTCTTGGCATCCCGCAAAGTATCCAGAAACTTTTTTCTAAAGTTTTGAACCCTCATTTCCTGAAACACACTACCTGAACTTTACTCCTTTTACACACATCTTTTATTTGTCTTCTCTTCTACTTGGATCCCACTCTCCTCACTAATGCATCTCCACACTGGGGTGGGGTGACCCACGAGGTGGGGTTTGTGAAATGCAGAATGGCCACGGGGTGGGTCCCATTGTGGGACCTTAGTTGGTTTGCCTGGGAGGGCCTAGAGAAAGGGTTATTTCGATGCTTCCCAAGCAGCTTTAGAGCTTTTGGCGCATTGGTCAGTACTCCTTGTATCAAATGGTATCAGAACGGGAGACCAGTGTTCGAGTCTCCTTACTGATGTGACTGGAAGATGTAGGTGCATATCCACATTGGGGTGGGGTGGCCCACGAGGTGGGATCTATGAGATGCAGAATGGCCATGGGGTGGGTCCCACTGTGGAACTTGTGAGATGCGGGGTACCCCACGGAGAGATCTTGGTCGGTTTGCCTGAGAGGGCCTAGATAACGAGATATTCCGGTGCTTCCCCAACATCTTTGGAGCTTTTGGTGCGTTGGCTGGTACTTCCTACATCACTCACATTCCATGATAATATCTTCGTCTCGGAATGGATCTACCCCTCTTCCCCTACCTAGACCTGGCAACTATCTCCCCTAAATTAAAAAGAAAAATTCAATGAAAGGCTTACCAGTTTCCTATTACTCGTAGACATTCTAAAGGCTTTCTTAGGAGATCTTGAATAGCTCTTGACCCGACCACGAGCTTCAACAAATGGGAACAAAGCCATGATCTTCGGGACAATCGTCGAATGAAAGCCCTATCAATCTTACCACATGACCCAAAGCATCCCTAATCCATTTCTTCTTTCTGAGAACCTCAACCAACTTAGCCCATTTCGGATCTGAGACGTCCTTTTGCGCCTAGAGACTTAACTCCCCTGGATGAATCGAATCGTTCAGACCCACCATAACTTAGAGTGGTTCTAGCACATATTTTCCTTTATCTTCCATGTTGGATTGACTCAAAAGGTCTCAGATCATTGTCTTGAAAGAGGGTAACTAATGCTTGATATGAAGCTTCTTCCAGATCCGGCCTAGAGGAAGATGAAACCCAGTCGGATGTTGTATCTTGATCATTGGACAGAAAGGAAAAATCGTCGTCGCAGCAATGATAGACATCCCCTTCGAAAACCTCTGGAAATAGGGCTAGGTCTCTGTCGGATATAAGTAGGCTCTCCTCGCACAAGAGCGACTTAATTCGACAAGGCAATTGAGTTGAAAGGGGTAATGGGTTCACACGTCGGATAAGGTCTCGCGCGAATGGATCTACTACAAAACGACCACCCGCCTCTTCTTCAATCTGCTCCATGATACGTGTCACTTCTTCCCAAGAAGAGGCATGCAAAGTATTAAAAGGAGGGGGTTGGAGCTGACACTTCGGAAGCAAACACTCAATGTTGAACTGGACCCCCTCTACTACGTTCGAGATTCAAAATCTCCTAGCTTGGGGCATATGAACCAGCAAGCTATGACCTGAACCTACAATCTGAACCAGAAAAGGCCCTCCCAACCTCTTAAATCTTGCCACTTCTCCCCACCCAAACTTTCACATGGAAAAATTTCAAAGGTAGCCTTAGCCAGCATTGCAGGGCCATTAATGCAAAGAGACTGTAGAGTCGTCTCCTTCCGTGTGGAAGAAGGGTCGAGAAGCTCTTGCACAAGAAGCCACACGTCCTCCACCCGATCCCATGCTTCACAGGACCACAAATTCCCTACTTCATCGCTTTGATTCGTCCACATACCCTCCACCAAAGAAGTGTGATCGCCATCTTCTACGGCTCTGTCTTCGACTCTGGATACAAGGATTTCAACTGAAACCTCCCCCATTGCTATGACAATTTTCTCCAAAATCATATTCTTCCGATATCTACGAATGTGAACCCATCCCCATATAATCTTTGCTCTGAAGATTGTATTTAGGTCTACTGCAATGACCTCGCCTAGACCTTCTCCAATGGCCCGAAAAGCGTCCTCAAACCAGAGCTCGAGAGGGACCCCTATAATCCAAAACCAACACTCCTCCATCACAAAGGGTGAGAAATCCGACCATCTACAGATATCTATCATTGGGCCCCCAGATGAAACAACATTGAGAGAGATGATTTTTTTTTAACCCTAACTATGAGTTCAGGCTATCCATAGCTTGTCTTCCGCAAGAGCTTTCATCAATACCTACTCATCTTCAATAGAGTAAAGTGGAAATGACATCCAATCCCACTAAAAGTTCAGGATTGAGCCCCAAATAGCAATTGATATTGTTTCAGGCCCACCTTTAAACACGATAAATTGCAATCGAGGGTTTGATCACCATTATGAATTAAATGGTAACACCATATCTTTTTTTAGTTTCTTCCATATTCTTTGTATACAAAGGAAACCTATCATGTGCACTTCTTTTTTGAGATGTTATGATTTAAAAGTGTGTATTAAGGTCTTTTTTAACAATCCCTGAAGTTTCATTAAAAAATTCAACCATTTTCCCAATGTTTCCCCATGTTTCTCAAAGTGCGATAAATTACCCAATTCAAACGATATATCTCGTCTGATAACCAATACATATATGTACCCAAGGATGCGATACGTAACACAATACCAATATTTCGAACACTGGATCTAATCATGCAGTCACCATAGATCCATTCCACAACTAAAAGGCCATAAACTAAAATATACACTCAAGAGCATTCAAAATTCAAAATTGGTGTAGAAGGCGTATTATAGCACACCTACTTTATGAATTCTAGAGGATTATATTATTTGATTAAATATATTTATATTCCCTCTGTAGAAATCAGAAGCACCCATTTTATGTAATTTCATTTCAACCAGACAAAATGGGTATTTCTGACCTCTATGTAAATCTTCCAAGTGTATGTAATCAAGCTCCATAATCCTCCAAGCCAGTAAATTAAACCAAATCACCAAAACAAGCACATCATATACAAAACAAAAGGAAGAAACTAGTCATCATCATCTTCTTCTACTTCTTCTCCCTATAAAAGACAAAAGTTCAAAGCAAAATATCTAGAGCATGAATAACCCAAATTATCCATATATATCGAATCAAGTTCCATAAATCTTTTAGAAATGCATGAATTTTACCCAAATTACCAATATGGAAATGGTAATGTTTGTATTTCATGGAGGAAAGATATACGGGTCACACCTGCGAGAGACTTGAAACAACCGACAGAACCGCGGCCTTGGCTAGAAAGTTCTGATTGTTCAGATACTTGCAGATCCTCGGACAGAGCTTCTGGAATGCGGTGATGGGCGGCTCCCGCGCACAGTCCACCATCCTGGCCAAGCACATTGCGCACCCCGCCTGGACGGCCTTGCTCTGTTCAGTCATGGCCTCGAAGAGTGGCTTGACAAAGAGCGCGACAGCCTCGCCGTCGCCCTTGATATACTGGGAGGAGAGGGCGGCGATGGTATCGCGGCAGGCATCGCGCACAGCGGAGTCAGAGTCCTTGAGGCGGCGGACAATGTGGGCGAGGATCTTAGTGAGGTGGGAGGAGGTGGCGTCGGGGTGGGAGGTGGCAAGGAGGGCGAGGAGGCGGAGGGATTCCTTCTTGACGGCGGGGGGCTTGTCGGAAGAGGCGGAAGTGGGGTCGAAGAGGGAATTGAGAAGCATGGGGAGGGAGTCGGGGGTGAGGGAGAGGACGATGGATTCGAGGTCGGAGACGGCGATTTGGTAGGTGTCACGATCGGAGAGCTTGGAGAGGGCGGTGAGGATGCGGTTTTTGAGCTCGATCATGGCAAGGTGGGAGGAGAGAGAGGAGGAAGATGGAGGTGGTGCTTTTGCTGCGGAAGGAGGTTGTGCTGGGGTTGAAGCAGGATTGGTGGATTTGGAGGGTTTGGAGGGTTTGGTGGTAGACATTGCGAGCGAGCGAGCGAGAGAGAGAGAAAGAGGGGTCTTATGTTGGGAAGGAGGAATGGCAATTCTGTAAATATATTGCAGAGAGAGATGGCATTGGAGAGAGAGAGAGAGAGAGAGAGGTGGCTGTGAAGATTTTAGAAAGAGCAATGGAAGTGAGATCTAAGAGAGAGAGGAAGGAAATAAGATCTCTGAGAGAGAGAGAGGGAGGGAGGGAAGGAGTATTGAAACTGAAGAATTTGACACTCATCGGGTGGGGCAGACAAATGGACGGCGGATATTGGACGGGACTCGCGGACGCGAGTTGCCTGCACCCTGCCCGCACGAAGTTCCGAAGGTACGTGGGGCCCACCCAGATGTCGGTAAGAAAGCCATCCCGTCCATCAGTTTCTCCGGCTCATGTTAGGACTTGAATCCAGAAAAGAGCTACATCAAAAACTCAAGTGGACTACACTACACCAAACAGTAAGGATGTAAATGGCCACCATTGAAACCGTACTGGACCCACCATGATGTTTATATATCATCCAGACCGTTCAAAAGGTCATTGTAACTCGGATGAACTGAAAACACAAAAATTAGCCTCATCCAAAACTTTTGTCCCCATAAAGATATTAACGGTGGCCGTTCCATCTCCACTGTTTTCTGTAGTGTGGTCCACTTTAGTTTTGGATCTGGATCATATTTTTGGATCATGAACGGGAGAAACTGATGGAAGGGATTGATTCTCACAGACATCTCAGCGGGCCCCACATAGCTTACGACTTCAAGTGCGCGACTCGCCTGTAATCCTGTGTTACAGTAATCCCAAGCCACCGTGATGTTTCAGTTATATCCGTCCATTTCGGTGACTCGTTTTAGTACACGAGGGAGATCAAACTCAAGTTGCCCGCGCGAAGAAATAGTGGGAACGGACCACTGATAGAACCTTCGTGGGCCCCACCGTGATGTTTATATGCCATCTGAGTCCTTCATAACTTGATGCCCACCTGGATGAAGGGGGAACAGAAATATTAGTCTCATCCAAAGCTTGCGTGCGGTCAGGAAGGTTTCAACGGTGCATGATGTTTTCTTTTGGTGTGGCCCACTTGAGGTTTGGGTCTCCTTCATGTTTGGGCTTATGTGCTAAAGTGAGCTGGAGAAACGGATGGACGGAACGGATATAACAAAAACTTCATGGTGGGCCTCACAGAGTTTGGGATTGCGGACGTCGGCGGACTACATGAGCCACTGTACACGTGCGACCGATGGCGGCCATTGGGGAAGCTGATCGCCCGTAGCAACCGCCGCGGAGATATTCCTATTGCACGACGTGGCCCAAGATCTGTGGGGCCCACCTGATGTATATGTCTTATCCACGTGGTCCATCTGTTTTGCCAGCTCATTCTAGGGCATGAACACCAAAATGATGCAGATAAAAAGCTCAAGTGGACCACACCACAGAAAACAGTAGGGATTAAACACCTACCGTTGAAAACTTCATGGGGCAATATAAGTTTTGGATCAAGCTTATATTTATATTTTTCCTTCATCCAAAGTCCGTGTGACCTCATCAACGGGTTGGATGGCAATGGAAAATAAAATATCACTGTGGGTGGGCCTTAGAGTGTTTTCAACGGTGGCCCTGATTGTCCCACTGTTTTCTGTTTTGTGGTTCACATGGACGGCGTGGATTAAACACATACATCACGGTGGGCCCTACAGAGCTTGGGCCACGTCGTGTCACACGGATATTGATATGATGGTGGAGTTTTGCTAAGCCCGCAGTGTCCGAGGGAACCCATCACAGTACCACCTCATGTCCCAAACGTGGCACACGTGTGAAAGATCTAAGACGGCCATCGAGTGGGCCCCACCATGGAGACCCCCTTGACTTTTTGTCCAGACCTGTTCACTCATCGGCTGAGCTACAATTACTAAACCAATTTTCTTCCAAGCCATTCTTTATTTGGGGCCAGCCCAATTGACGGCTTTGATCTGACACGCGTGTCCCACATTGGCACATGGACGACACAATGTCTCTCTTGTACACGCGTGTGAGCTAAGCAGACCACTTCAATGAGTCTCGCTGCAGATGGCCCGTGCACAAAAATCCCACGATCAGAAAATCCTGGCCATAGAATCTAGCCTTTTTATTAGCTAGCTGATAACCGAATTATTTCCTTTCATTCTCAAGGTTTGCCAGCTGTTGGCCGTTCGTTTGTTGTTTGTTGCATGTACCATACACGGTATATCTCATAATACCAACGGTTTAGATCACTTAAACCATAGATTCTTTGGGAAAAAGAAAAAATAAAAAAGAAAATGAGATGCAAGAGAAGCAACCGTGTTTATAGGTGGGCAGCATCTGACTTGATTCGTTGGATCCGACTTGACCTGTGCTAGAAGCGAGGGTCAGCCCAACCGAGTCGAGTTTGGGTCACATGGCAACTCGATTCAATTTGATTCAAAATCCAATACGATTTGGAATTGGATACTATAAAGCTAAATTTTTTATTTTATTTTTACTTTTATCCTTCGGTTATGAACCCTAACCTTACTTGAGTTGGCACGGCATCAAACTTGATCGAAATTCAAGCCAGTCAACATCCTTGCACCCTATCTTCACCGATCATCCTCACCTGTTCATCAAGTAAGTTAATTTTATATGTTTATTTTTTTTTGTTTATATGTTGATTTGAGCTTGAGATCTCAGGTGCAACCATGTAGGCTACTGGTGGCCTACCCTAGCTTAGGACCTCGGTTGTTGCCTGCTTTGGATCGGGACGAACATGGATTAAGTATTGAACATGATGGTAGGTCCCGTCCTAGCTCACTGGTGAACCGCACTTTATGTCAGGTCCCATCTTGACTCGCTAGTGGCCCGACCAATATCAGGACCTCGCTGGCTCAGTTGGTAGTTCGATTGATCACTCAAATATATTTTAAATATATAAAATTAGTTATTTATTAACTTATGAAAGTTATTCTTAATTTTTTCTCTTTAAAAAAAAAAATTGAAAATATTATTATTATTTTTTAAAGTAAAATAAATTTTTTGATCCGATTCAGTTTTCCTTACCAAGTCGGACTCAGTTTGGATCGAGTCAAGCCAACCAAGAATCAGTTAGAATGAGTTAGCCCTTCTGGATCTTAGTCCCAATTTGGTTCGACTCAAGGTCAAGTAATTGGCAAAACTGGACCGAGTCGAGTTGGACCTAACTTGGTCCCACACGACACGATGCCCGCGTCTACATATTTCGGTGGGCTGCTCTGTTTGGAAATGGTTGTAACTCATCATCCTCACATGCGACACAGATCGTGTAGGTTATCCAGACCATCCAAGTGGCGGTCCACTTGAACAGGTCGTATCTCTAAAATCGTGCTGTTCAAGAAATTTTAACCACCATGTCGATGGCCAGTTACAGATGTGAGTGGTCCAAATTGGAAGGAAAACAAATCATACGGTTAGTTTTAACAATAAAAATTCATACGGTCATTATCCATCCACGGTTGGGCCAGCTGTTGACAGTTTTGATTACCATGCAACCTTTCCATGTACCATTTTTCTATATAGGCTGGATCTATCATAAAGCTTTGTTAGCGTGCAAGCAACATGTGGGCCCCACCATGATGTGTCCATGACATGCAGTCTGTCCATCACGTGATCCCTTTCATATTCTCCTCGCTTCAAAGATTTGACAGGTCCAAACCTCTAGCTTCCAAAAAAAAAGGGTCTACCCAAACCTCGAGTGGGCCGCACCACATGAAATCAGGGCCATGTCCTCTAAAATCACATGCCATGGCCCATCTAAGTTTCAAAATGGCTTATTCTTAGGGTGCTTATTCATAAGAAACAAAGCAGCTTACTCCCTCCTAAATATCACTCGTGTTGTAGTTCACTCAAGTTTTAAATAGACATAATTTTTGTATAATGAAGAGAATAGTGGTTGGATGGTATAAAAACATCACAGTGAGCTTAAGCAGAATTTTTATTACATCCACCCTTACAGCGCACCTACAACAATTCAAAATTCTGGCCGAGACCAACCCCAAGCCAAGTTTACTAACAAGCTAACTTTTTTTTTCAATACTTGATCAAGTGTTCGAGTATCCATAGGTGGTGAAATCCCACTAGGGTGTAAGAGTGTGTGTGCTTCTTTTTTTTTTTCGGACACATGCACACACGCCTCACGCCGTAGTGCGATTTCACTACCTATGGGTACTTGAACCCTTGACAAGTGTTTAAACTCCTAAGAGTCTGCTACTAGAGCAAGAGTAAGGACCTTTACTTGGGTTGAGCTTGTTGAACATGACTTGCTTTTTACTGTTTGTGATAAGGTTTTGTTGCTGAGGCGGTGCCACTTTTGCATAGGGAGGCAATGACGTCTCTTCTTTAAGGGGGCATTTGGCACAAGGTATTGACGGGGCTACGTGGAATAGAATTGCATTTGGTCTCGTGCAATTCCATCCAACATTTGGAGAGGATGGGAAATGTCGGGATTGGGTAAGATGGAATTGTATTTAATCCCATGGAATTGCATTTGGTCCTGTTTGAGATTTTTGTGGATTTTGAATTCTACTACATATGCGGGCCCTACATTGATATATGTACTTATCCATGCCATCCATCCATATACACTGTTTATATGTGACATTTTGGTTATAAATGTGTACAAGTGAACAATATCCGTTGTGAATTTGGTTCATTGATTATAATTCTATGGTCCACCAAACATGATTTTGTTTAATCCAATGTTTTCTCGTAGCAAAATTTTTATCCGAAACATGAATTGGATAGCTACAATACCATGGTATTTCTATACATGCAATCATTGTTCAATAATGATGTTAATCCCATCTAATACAATTCAACTCCACGGACCAAGCACGCTTTAAAGAGACTTCTCTGTCGTTTTGTATGGCTATATTGTTCTCTTTTCTTTTCTTTTCTCTATCTCATGTTTTTTAGCGGTAAATTCTAATTTATCCAAGACTTTGTTACTTGCTCTGTCTCTCCTCTTTGTGTGATTTATAAGGATAAAAAATTGAGCACATATAGATAGAGGTCCTCCCCTAACATTTTATGGGGCATTCCTTAGTAGTGAAGAATTCTTGTGTAGGAGGAGTGGATGAAAAATAAGTGCAATATGTTTAATAATTTTTTATTTTAGTGAATAAAAAAACTTTATATTATTATCTCGAGGAATGAATATATTTTTGTATGATAAGTACTTATTTATTTGACCATTTGATATTTTATTGCCTATTTTTTATTATGAAGTAGCTTAATTTATATTGATCATGTATGATTGTTTTTTCACAACACTTTACTCATGACATGATTTATTAATTAAAAAACAACACACATATAATAGATGTAAGACTGAGTGAAAAAGATAGCATAATTACTTTACAAGAAAACTTTTACTCTACATCTAGCTAGTGCACATGTCACTTTTTATTTAACCATGTTAAGATATATTCCATTAAATTACAAGCAATTCACGTTTGAGTTTATCCTATAATGCTTGTCATTTTCCGAAGACGTGGATATCCTTGTAACCCTTGAGTCCTTGACTAGGTGCAATGAAAAATATTGTGCTCTTGCATCAAATGTGGGCCCACAAGCCTAACATTTGGCATAAGACACCTTTGCTTTTCATGATGGGCCCCATATCTATGAGCATTTTAGTACTTTTTTTATTGAGCCATATCAGAATTTATAAGTTATCTTGGCTCCCATGTAGGGAGAGAACTGAGGAAAGGATGGATAATGAGTTACAGATGAAGTGACTAGACCAGCTAAAGGCCAGAATGGAATCTTGTCCATTTCCTATAAGAGTCTTCAGTGCAGACGAGGTGTACTGATTTTGGTAGGGATGTCCATAATAGAGGATTTGTTTGGTAGTCCTCATGACTATGTAAATTTCAGTACGCTGGGCCTCTAAATTTCAGGATCCTACCGGTCATCTTGTGGGCCCACAGCGTAGCTCGTGTTGGTGCGAGTCGCCTATCCACTTGGCATCTCTCCATGCACGAGACATTGGGGACGGGGATTGGCTACTCCCTGGTTGGTGCTCTGTGGGCCCCACTATGATGTATGTACTTCATCCATTCGGTTCATCCATTTTTACAGATCAATTTAGAGCTTGATACAAAAAATGAGAAGTATATAAATCTCAGGTAGACCACACCACAAGAAAAAAATAGTGAATGGATATCCACCATTAAAATCCTCCTGAAGCCCACTGTACTGTTTATTTGACATCAAATCTGTTGATTATGTCATACACACCCAGATGAAGGTAAAAAAAACAAATATCAGCTTGATCCAAAACTTTTACGCCCCCAAAAGGTTTTTAATGGTCGGCGTTTATTCAACACTGTTTCCTGTAATGTGTTCCACTTGAGATTGAGATATAACTCATTTTTGGTCTTATACCATAAAATGATCTGAAAAAATAGACGGACGGCATGGATGAAACACATACACTATGATGGGGCCCACATAGCACCGAACAGTAGCCAATCCGTTTCCAACATGGGGTTGTCAATTTGCCCAAGTGGCACCACGCAATTCAATGATCTAGATTGCTCCATCTGTTGGACCCAACAGCTCGTGCAAACCGTTCTTTCACTAAGTGGGTCCGATTTATATTTCGTTGTTGCCCGAAAATCAGGCAGGTTTGGTCTCAGGGTCGCAACACTACTTAGTAATGAATGGATGGTCACCTTCAACGTACACCCGTGGGCCACCTGATGAACGTTCATCTGATTTGGACAAAGGTAAGTGCTGATGGGCCATCTGATGAACGGCCTAGATCTCAGCATCATGCACAAATACTGGGCAGAGATTAGGATTCGTGATCATACACGTGCTAGTAGTCATTAGATAATTAAGGTGACGCGGCGTTATCAAGAGAGGATGAGAGGTTGTTTTGATGGGGTGGTGGGTTGTTTTAATTAAATAAATAATAATAATAATAATAATAATTATTATTATTATTATTTAGGTCCAGGATCATGATTGAACGAGGGCCCACCCATGTAGGGGGGTGGATCATATGTCAGTGATCTGAGCTTGCAGAACACGTGTCAGAGATCCAGGCCATTTATCAGGTAGAAATCAACACACCTGTTGTACTTTTTTCTAACCGTACAAGTTTGACTAATCTCAGCAGCGTACCAACATTATTTTTGGTCAGTAGGATTTCCACAGTGTGCCCTACCTGATGAATGGGCCAGATCTCCAACACGTGCCATATCTGCACGGACATCTGACACGTGCACCGGAGCGGCGCTCGTTGAACCACGATTCTCGAGGTGGTGCATGTGAAATGTATTAAAGCGCGTCGTAAATTCGTGATTCGGTGAGGGGCCGCACACGGGAGAGAGCTATAACGTGTTCTAGATCTGGATCCTAAGGAACACGTGTCAGATATCCGATCCATTCAAAAGATATTTCTCACTGTGAAAATACTATATACCTAAAATATGAGTTTTATTTCTTCAAATCAGCCACACATTTACATTGACTTTGAAACGTTGGTCTCTACCGTCCATTTTTCTCATAAAAAATTGACACGTATGATGAAGAGGTCAACATTAGTTTTGGTCAATGAAATGTTAACAGTTTATTCTACCCGTTGAACGGTCCTGATCTCTGACACATGTTTATAAATGTAGGATCTCGGACATCTTCGGCTCCGCATGCGAGCTCCCATTATTCACATGAACTGGAGCTACAACCGTTACAAACTTCACATGCAGTAGTTGTCTTTCTCAACGTTACCGAAATTTGAGGTTTTTATATCTCCACACGCACCCAATATACACGCAGCACGTATGAAAAACCTAACACGTGTGTGGAAAATCTGAGTTGTGCATAAGGCGTCTCATACCTTGAAGATGAATATACACAAAATCCAAGATGGTCTACTCATCGGGTGGGCATCCCATAGACGGAAAGAATGGATGGTTTAAAACACTTGCCAACGGTCCAGATTAAGATACACTTGAGGTCTGCTTTATTAGTGGGCCTTCGTGATTTTTGCTAACATCCCTGTTTATGTTGGGCCTACCTTGTCACGTGTGGTGCGTGTAAAGGTGGTGCAGGGAAGGGTGCGTGTGGGCAACAAACCAACAACCTTGTCGAGAAAGGATTTAAAAATTTGAACTTTCTTTGCGGAAAAGGCGCGTAACTCGGTGGACCACGCTAAATGGTAGTCTCGAGGATGTCCATTGTAAATGGGGTCCACTGTTATTATTTAACCATTCATCCGTTTGGGCCCCAGCATCGGCAACCTACGTTAAGAGAAGAATCCTACCAATTAAATGAACTAATAAACCCATTTGGCTTAGAAAATTCAGTTCAAATTATAGTCTTATTAATACTCTGGCCACATGGAGGCTTGAAACACATGCACTTCAAAATGATTTACAAGGCATGTATTAACTTCAATTGAACTGGCCAAACTGTGTAAAACAATGTAAGATATAGGCCAACCACTCTTTCATTGATGGATACTTTTTTTTTTTTTTTTTTTTTGGAATTAAGACCCTTGGATTATTTATTTATTTTTTACTTATTAACCACCCATTTTATGTTTTTGGATGGAAAAGCTACCGATAGGTTGAGGAGTGATTTATGTCAGGTATATTCCTCATCAATTAGATGCACCCTTCATTTAAGTCATCAACCCGTGATGTTTGGTTGAGTGTGTATGACCGTCCATTAAATCCTTTGTAATCATTTTTAGTACCCATTGAGATGTTGTTTAGACATTAAGCCCAATCATTATGTGTGTCCCACTTGGATGGGTGGTCTCATCAAGTTTTAGGTATATGCAAAACTAAAGCGAGCCCCACTAAGGGCTTATTTGATTTTTATCGTTTTACCTGGAAAGGTAAATACCTTGGAAATGGATGATTATTACCGTTTCACCCGTTTGAATATTTATGGGAATTTCATTCTTGGAAATCGATTCAAAACAAAGTAGTTTAAAATTTTGGACCCCATCTTGATGTATATGACATATTTGTTCCATCTATCCATTTTACCACAACATTTTGAGATATAAGATTAAAAATAAAATAGATCCAACACTCAAATGACCCATACCAAAAGAAACAGTAGCTCTAAGAAGTTTTTAACGGTAAGTATTTGATTTACATTTTTCTATGGCGTGGTCTACTAGACCTTTGGATATGCCTTATTTTTTTGACTTATATTATAAATTCATCTAACATAATGGATGAACAGTGTAGATATATGATATGCATCATGGTGAGATCCATAAATATTTTACAGTATTTGCCGTTTGTACATCGAAAAAGTAGACCGTTAAATCAATTATGGGAAAGAGTATGGCAATTACGGAGGGAAATAATTATTACCATTTATAGGGGCATTTCCTAAGGATTTGGAAAATAAAACACGCCTAAGCATCTTTAAATGCTTTAGGTTGATTTCATACCCTTTTAAATGGTGTGACCCACTTGAGTTCGAATGCACTGATATTTGAGATATCTCATGTGTTAGATCTTGATACAGAATAGTTGTAGGATCTATTGTGCATTAGATAATAATGATCAACGAAGAAGATAGCTTACCTATATGTGTAGCCATTGCTCGTAGAACTGAAATGCACATATATTCTTCTCCTTACACCCCTTAAAAAAGTCACATGGTGATTGAGCTTCTGTTAATGGTGATGAATTGGAGATCTAGCTCTCATTTATAATCATGAGTGCAGAGAATTTTGAAACTCATCAAAACTCATATCCTTAAAAGGCTCTACACTGGTTAGTGATCCCAATTCCTCTAGTATATTGTGCGCATCACAATAATATTATAACACCCTTTGTAAATTTATGGATGTATCACAACTTAGTGGGGCTCATTGGTGCACCCTTTCATACTATCCAACCTTTAGGTTAATGTAAAAATTCTTATACCATGACTTAAAGGGGGACCCACCAAATGCATTGGGGATGTCCAACAACATCATAGTGGGACCCATAGACTCGACCTCATGGTGCTATTTCCTTTTGAAAACATAATTTTTAGGTCTGATGCATGTAATTTTGGACACTTTAGTTTGAATTGCACCCAAACTGTTTGCATATCTTTCTTTATTAAAAAAGGCTACCCACCGTGGATTTCACTTGTTAGGGTGGGCCCCTCGTACGGTTGAGGTAGTGCGGACTACTGTTTCAAGTAAACCCATGGACTACTGTGATAATCTTAATCTAATGATTTCAACAAATCATTTACATCAAGGGCGCGGAATGTGATGCAATTTGCTACCAAATACATCTTCTTCAGCTTTTAAACTTTCAAATTTTGGATCTTAAGGCCCAGGTTTGGTTACAATGATGGTTTACCATTCTTTTATATTTTCAAATTCACATCCACAGTAGACCACGTGGCATGTTACTGCGTTCCAGACCTTCTGAGTCGGTTGCTAGAAATTAGCTCTGATCAAACAACCTTAGCCATCTAAATTCGCTCATTGGATCTGAACCATTTACCATTTTGTTTTCAGTAGTCCATCTGATAGACACCAATTAGACGGTCAGGATTATTTGTGAAATTTGAATCATGCACCGTTGGCAATGAGCCATATGATTTGCGCAGTCTGGATGAAGTGGATATACGGCACATGTAGAGTGATTAGACGTATAAATAAATGGTGGTGAACTGAGATGCGGTTTGGGTACTACACGCCAGTACCTGGCTTGGAAGGGCCAGGGGCTCTGAGGGGCCACCGTGATGTATGGGATTTATCCCTACCATTCATCCATTTTTCCATATAATTTTAGTACATGAGCCCAAAAATGAGGCAGTTCCAAAGCTCAAGTGGACCACACCAAATGAAGTAGCAATGATAATTACACCTACCATTGAAACATTCCTACAGCCCAAACTGATGGTAGATTTCCATCCAACCAGTTCATAAGGTCACATAGACCTAGATGAAGGTAAAACACAAATATCAACTTGATCCAAAACTTCTATGTCCCCAAAAAGGTTCAATGGTAGATGTTTAATCCTCATTGTGTGGTCCACTTGATCCCTGGAAATGACTCATTTTTTATCTTATATCTTAAAATAATATGAAAAAATGGATGGATGGTGTGGATAAAACCCGTACATCATGATGGCCCCTCAGAGCCCCTGTCCGTTCCTACTTAGGGACACTCAGTCCGTCCTGTGATATCCCATTGAAGGTAGTGATAAATGCAACTTTCCTTCTTCCTTTGATTCTGAATTATTGTAGACGCTTTCTCTTAAAAAAAAGTAGATGAATCTACACCAGATGACAGAGATAACATTGTTTTCAACAGTTAATTTCATCTTAAAGGCTTAACATTGAATATAAATTGCATCAAGCTGATTAATTTATTAATATTGGATTCTCGAAAAATCAATATGATCTAATCATTATGTGGGCCGTATTATATAAAATATTGGACTACAACCCAAAAACATCTAAATTCATATGGTAGGCCATCTGATCATGATTTAATATATAGTCCGATAATCTTAGGCATCATCCGTTGCAACCAATATTATCCATGAATGATACAACTATATCAGCCCCAACCATGCCTTGATCAATTTGATTTATGGGATGTCCTATTTTCATGATTAAGTGACCACAATGAGAGGATGGATGAGATGCACACAATACGGTGGGCCACAGCTCTATGACTAGCTTTCCATGAGATAGGGGTGAAGTAGTATATTACTCCAGTAGTAAATAGACTGTGAGATGAACATACAATGAATCTGTGAATTAGGGGAGCTGATTAGGTACGACTTGGTGGCACCCAAGACGGTGTGGTCCTTATTGTGGGGCCCACCTTGATGTATATTTTCTATATCCACAGCATCCATCAGTTTTTTGAGAACATTTTAGGGCATGAGCTCAAAAATGAAGAAATTCAAATCTCAAGTGGACCATACCATAAGAAACTGTAGTGATTGACCATTAAAAAGCTTTTGTGGGCCACAAAAAATTTATATTAAAGCTGATATTTGTTTTTTCTCTTAATCCAGGTTTGAGTGACATTAACAACAGGTTGATGGCAAATAAACATTATGGTGGGCCTTAGGAAGTTTTTAATTGATGGGAAGTTTAATCTATGCTGTTTCTTAATATATGGCTCACCTTAATTTTGGATGTGCTTCATTTTTTGTCTACATGTATCCTACTGGGCCCCACGGTAATAGCCTCACCTAATCTACACCCGTGAAACAAGGGGAATCATTTATAAAAAGGAAAATGGAAGAAAGGAATTTACAAATGCCTGAGAAGAGAGGGTAGGTACTGGGTACTTATGCAAGGTGACAGAAATATGCTTGGCAGTGGTCAGTGGGCCCTACCTGGCAGGATTAAAAGAAAATCCAGTGCCATGATATCATAGAAATTACTTTTATTCATGGACACTAGGTTGTTGACAAAAGACTTGGATATTTTTCATTCTTAGCCGTCCAATAAATGTCTATAATTCAAATGATCAAATACTCATATATAAGTGTGATTATTTGTTCACAATGCATCTAAACCGGTGTCATATGCTGACTAGATTGATTTGACTCAGTGATTGTGTTGCTGACATCACCAGTTCTGTGGACCGTGTTATGTCCACACTGTATACCTATTTTGTGAGATCTTTTTAGGGCATGAGCCAAAAAATAGGCAGATCCTAAGCTTAAGTGGACCACACCATAGGAAAACAGTGAGAACCATGATCATCATCATTGAAACCTTCTTAGGACCCACCATAATATTTATTTGTCATCGAACCTGGTCCCACGGAATTGGATGAAGAGACAAAAATATTAACTTGACCTCATAAGTTTTCGGTTGTAAGCGTTCAAACCCCGCTATTTTTTTATGTCGGGGTTACTTGAGCTCTAAATCTATTTCATTTTTAGCCCATTCTCTAAAATAATATTGCAAAGTAGATAGACAATCTGGCCTCAGGACTAACATGCATGGCTCAACTAATTTACAATTAGGCTTGAGATCAAGTCATTTTAGTCTGACATTGCTCAACCTAACCTTAATTTTAATTTATATGTATTATATCCTATAAATATATTATTCTAATCTTTAAACTGCTTGGTCATTGGAAATTTTAATCCATCTTGAACATAGAACATTAGTGTCATTGGTCTAAAATATCAATTTCTTTTTACATGTATGGCTCACTTAATTAATGGATTGATAGGAACATTTAACTTAAATAAGGGGATTTTATTAATTTTTGAGCTAAGCCGACCAGCCAGCCCAATCAAACCTGTCCACTGCCAGCAAATTCTAACTGTGGCAATCCACGCTGGATTTCACTTATTAAGGTGGGCCCCATATAGTGGGGACTACTATTTCAGGTAAACCCATGGAGTACTGAACCAGATCTAATCTAATCATTACAACAAATCTTTTACATTAAGGTTAGGAAAGTGATGCAATTTGCCACCAAATCTATGTTCTTTCACCTTTAAAATTTTCGAATTTTGATGTAAACCTTTCTGACTATACTGATAGTTTGCCATTCTTTTATAGTTTCGAATTCTCCTGCACAGTACACCACGTGGCATGTTACCACAATCCGGACCTTTCAAAACTTGCGTTGGCTGTGGATAGTAGGTTGCCGGAAATTCATTTTGATCAAACAACCTTAGCCATATAAATTCGTTTGTTAAATCTGAACCGCTTACAATTTTGGTTTTAATTGTCCATCTGTTGGCCACCAATTAGACGGTGAAGATTGTTTGGCTAATCTGAATTTTGAATCATGCACCATTCGCTATGAGCCATACGATTTGCAGAGTCTGGATTGAAGTGGATGTTTGCCACATGTATAGTGTGATTAGACGCGTAACTTAAAAAATGGTGGTGAACTGCCACACACGTAACCAGAGAGAGAATCTTATCCATAGGAAAGTGGGTGACGCAGTTTGGCAGGTGACCCCACCACCAGCCAGTAGCCGGTGTCAAAGCTCAGTGGCCTCACCATGATGTATATGTTTTATCCAAGCCGTCCATTCATTTTTCCAGCTAATTTTGGTCACGGGGCCAAAAACTAGCATATACAAATCTCAAGTGGACCACACCACATGAAACAATGAGAATTAAACGCTTACTGTTGAAAACTTATTGAGGCCCGCTGAAATGTTTATTTTCCATCCAACCTGTTCATAAATTCAAATAACCCTGGATGAATGGAAAATACAAATATCAGCTTGATTCAAAAATTCTGTGGCCCCCAAGAAGTTTTCAAAATTAGGCATTCAGTCCCTGTTGTTTCTCATGGTGTGGTCTACTTGAGCTTTGGATGTGCCCTATTTTTTAATACATCACTTAAATTAGCTGGCAAAATGAATGAACGGTGTGGATAAAACATATACAATGAGGCTCACATAGCTTTGACACCAACTAGCTAGCTGATGATGGGTCAGCCTGTCCATGAATTGATTTTGTATAACTGCAATGCGAGGTTAGATGAATCTGTACCAAATGACAACAATTCCAGTTGTTTTGAAGAGTTAGTTTTGCCTGAATGAAGGACTCACTACTCACTATCACATAAAAATCTATATTCAATTCATTTAATAAGGTTATTTTTTAATATAAATATTGGACTCTCAAAAAATCAAGATAATCCAATCATTATGTGGGCCATACAATGAAACAATGGATAACCACCTCATATGATGGGCTTGTTTGTAACATGCAATTGGGTGAGATTAGGTGGTATGGAATTACATTTGATCCAATGTAAATTCCATCTAACATTTGAAACTGATGTGAAGGATTGGATTATTTCACGTATTATATCATATAGTCTAGCTCTAATAGAAGATATGGTAGGATTTCTTATATATTTTTAAATCCATTACATTCGTGAGTCACTCATTTATGCATGTGTTATGCATGTGCTTTATCCATGCTCTCTATTCATATGCAACATCAATTATGAAATTTGGTGTATTGATTATAATTTTTTGGTCCACCAAACATAAGTTTCATTTAATACAATGTTTTAAAGGAAGAATTTAATCCCAAACATGGGATTAGATGGCTAAAATAATGCAATTTAATGCCATTTAATCCCAATGAGACCCTAAGTTCATGTGGTAGGCCACGGATCACAATTTGATATGTTGTTCAATATTGCATGCTAATATTGTCCATGAATGATACAATTATGTCGACCAATAATACATGCTAGACATGGGGTGACACGTGGCCTTGTATTAGAGTTGGATGACTCTATATGCTAAAGCTAATTTACAAACCATGTACCTAATGGCCAGATCAACTTGATTTTTAGGTTATCTTACTTTCATAGTTAGATGTCCATACTAAAAAGGTTGTATGAGATACTCATGCTAGACCCATGAGATGGGGGTAAAATATTCAATTACTCAAGGGTAATTAAATAGTGGAAGAAACATACCATGAATGCGTAAAATAAGGAGAGGCATCAATAAAAAGTAAAAATAGAAGTGAGGTATGGTGCGGCCCTTACCGTGGGGCCCACCTCGATATATGTAATCTATATTCATATTGTCCATCTAATTTTCTAGATCACTTTATGGCATGTAACATCCTGAAGTTTCGCTGTTTTCAGATTTCTAAAAAAAATCGTTATTATTATTTTTTAATTAACTTATAATAACACTTACTGGCCATTAACACTCAACGTTAGCTTATACGCGAGTGGTCCAGTCTGGTCACGATCAGACTGTGTGCAGACCATTAAGTCAGAGGATTGGTTTGTACTCGGCGACAGCTTGTGCAGGCCGTGCAGCAACCGAGGAAGGTCAGAAAATTATAAAACTTTAGGAAATCATAAATCTCACTGGGCTTGTGGTCCGTTGCGAACCACAGATTCGTTCGACACCCAGAAATTAATTATCGAAGCCGTTCCTACAACACTGGTCAACCCACCCAAGGCCAGAGTTGAAATCTGGCACAGGTAAATGAAACTGAGACTCTTGACTTTTCAGCCGTCGAATTTCTTCTAAATTTACGGTGAAGGTCTAATGTAGTATCCTACGCCCGTCCGCAAAATCTGAGACCCGATCGTGGCATGGTGATTGTCGATCGCAAATCGGACCCGTGTGACCAAACTCCATATCTGATCGTTTTCAAATTTTTCATGGCCCTTCATCAGGCCATGGAGCACCTACCCTATAAATTTCATGGCCAGATGGCCACCAGAACTACCCCATCAATCAGAATGGGCCCCACAAGGCCATTCAAACCCCATATCCGTTCATCCGTTTGTTTCCAAATTTTGCATGGCCCTTTATCAAGCCATGAAGCACATGTACTATAATTTCGTGACCAGGGACCCATCAGAGCAACCCCGTTACTCTTTTAGCCTAAAACAGACGGGTTATAGTAATCACGACCAAATCTCTACTTCCACTGGTTATAAATAAGCCACACTATAAACATAGTCAATCCAAGTCCTAATCATTGGCCACGAGAAATCTCAACGCCTAATTCATTACAGAAATGCCCCAATGTTCCAAATGAGATCTAGACCGCTCGTTGGTGGGCCACTAGTTCCAAAACCATAGAATAATGTCCGTCTCTCTGGGCTTGACGTCCATCGCGGGAGTCAGACCTGGGTACTGTCCGGAACCGCTCAACTTGAGTCGAAGGACGAATGCATGAGAAATGCAAATATCCTAAAGAAATGAGTTGGAACTTAAGTGAATTGGGTCGTCCACTCTTATGCAAAGTTGAGAATTTCGGACCATCGGTTTGTGACCAAACTTCACACATCGAGTAAAAATATTTTTCTGCTCATATCCGTATAGTCGCGGCCCCGATCGACCATCGGTGACCGTTGAACAGACTTCTAATCATATCCGTCGATCGACGTGTCGAAATGGCGGGCCGATTGTGTCTATACGTAGATCATCATTAGGATTAATTATCCTACGGCGTATATCAACTAGTACACCCCATAGTGGGCCCTTGAGGCTAGAAAAATCCTCCCATAGGGTTAATATAGTAAAGACCCAACACTTAGGGCCAATTGCACCAAGATTGACATTATAAAAGGACTTCATTTGTGCACCCCCTCTCCTCATTTGATTTTGCCCTAGAGAAAGAAAGAAAGAAAGAGAGAAAGAGGAGAGAGTAAGAGAGAAGAGAGACAGCTAGGGAGAATGAAGAAAGAGAATGAAGGAAAGTGCAAAGGTGGACCCTAGATCGAGGTGGGGCCCAAGGAAATCAAACCTCACATCTCCCTACCTCATCTCTAAGAAGAAATCTCATCCGCAATCGCCTTTTTCATTCCGTTAATCGCCTAGGGATTCCAACCGATCAACCCTCGAATTTCACCCTCCTAGGGCGTTCCCAAGCCTTCAACGAATCCGAAGATGCGGACTATTGCTCTTAGGTGGCCTAATACCAATTTCAATATGAATTTAATGATTTTGTTTGTTGGGTGATGTATTTGGATAATCTATCAAGACCTAGGCAAGACCTTACACTTTAAATTCTCCTCAAATTAATGTGCAATGATGATGGAACGCTTGTTGTTTCTTAAACATGATTGGGTATGTTAATTATGATTGCTTGTTCCTCCCTTACTCGGTTCATGTATGGTGTTTTTCCCATAGCATGTTTGTTGTGCTAACCCTTGTGTATATTTTGGTATTAGGAGATATATGAAATGCTTGCCTTCTACACTAACCCACACAACACTTGCACATTTATTTCATGATATTATTAGCATTTGCCTTGTAAAAATCTGAATTCTATGATGGAAAGTATGAATGCTTGTTATTACCTATGCTAGTTGATAACCCGTGTTAGTCGGCATGCTATACATTACCACCAAACCCTTGGGTTGGTCAGGAATGCGAGGAGAGTGAAGGCGGTCCCGTTGGTAAGACTATCCTAAGGTTAAACCTATGAATTTGGACGGGTGGGCGTGGGTGACAGTAGTTAGACTACATGGGTCGCTTGTACCCGATGTCGTCTGTCACGTGCTGGCCTAAACTCGTGTGGTTTAACCTATTTACTGACCAACCTTGATTGTTACCCATGTTTGCTTATATATGTATGAAACCTGGAACACCCTACAATCGTTATAGCCCATCGATAGCGAATTGAATATAGATCCACAGTCTCGTGAGCCGGGCATGGTGGAATGAGACACTGTGTCCAAGCTGTCGGCCTACGCTGGAGTGACGCGCCTCCCCATAGTGACCGCAAGCGATCTCAGTTTTCAGCACTCCTCATGTGCTTGAAGTCGAGGATGGAGAACCCGACGAGATCAAGGATCGCGAGGTCTTAGCCTCACACGTTGGGGGGTCTTGACCTCGCAACTAGTTCAGGGCATTTGATATGTGGGGTGTATCAGATTTCCTAACCTGCTGGATGAACAAACTTAACTAAAAACGCTGCTAACACGATCGCATTCCATCACAGTAGTTAGGGTGGCGACTCGGAAGTCGAGGTCGCTCTGAGGGAGTGTTGACATACGCGATCGTTAGATGGAGTCGCTCGAGGGAGCGTTGTGAAGAGGGCATGCATCATATCATTCCGCATACATGCATTTAAATAAGAGTTGATAGGGATTGATGTTTGATTGTATTTCATTAAATTCACATTATAATTGATGTCTGTTGTAACTTAAGACTAATAGCACCCACTGAGTTGATCACTCACTCCCACTCTGGGACGGTGTTTTAAAACACCAACCAGACCCGTGCTTGGATGCAGGTGAAGCAGGGCAAGAGGAGCCTGGTGAGGCGAGCTACGATGAGGAGGATGAGTTCTCTTACATTCATCCGATGGGCAGTTCTCCAACGCCCTAGTTAGAGGATTTTAGATTGTTGGGTGTTGGACTCAACATGTTATTCTTTTTGGACATCATTCTTTTGTGATTGTTGGGCATCACCTTGTACGACCCATTTATATTCTTTTGAACTTGTATATATTTAACCTCTTCCATTCCAGTAGACTAGTTGTGGTTATGTTTCATGCTCCAAGTAATTCCAAGTTGCACAATTAAACTTGATTAATTATAAAATTATAAAAAATTGATGATAAGTGACACTAGGGAACTCGGGAGTCGAGTGTATGCACAACCCCCGATTTCTATGGCGTTATATGACATGATCCCAAAAATGAAGCAAATCTAATTCTCAAGTGGATCACATCATAGGAAACAATGGTGATTGCCTATTCATTTAGGTTCATGTGATCTTATCAACAAGTTAGATGACAAATAAAAATTAGAGAAACATTATGGTGGGCCCTAGGAAGTTTTTAATGGTAATCATTCAATCACTGCTTTTTCCTATTGTATGATTTACTTAAGATTTGGATCGTCTTCATTTTTGGGCTGGTGCAAAAAATGATCCAGCAAAACAGATGGATGCATGAATAAAAAATACATACATCAAAGGTAGGCCCAACAGTAAGTGCCGAATTAAAAGAAAATAAAGCAGGGCCTGTTTTTCATGGATACCAGTTAACTGAAAAAGGGTAGTTGAATATTTTTGATTTTTAAATGTTCAATAAGGGCTGGTTTGGATACCACCAAATATGTTACTTTTGTTACTTGCAACAATAATCAAGTGACTTATTTCAGATAAGTGGGTTTGGTTTACAATTAATTTTAAGTTAATTTTTTTTTAAAAAGTATATAATTGTTTTAGTTAATTTTTTTTTAGTTTTTCTACTTTTCACAAGTTGTTGAAGAAAGGCACTACTAGAGACTAAAGAGAGGAGAATCTGATAAATATGTTGTTTGATAAACATACTTATCTTTTTAATAAATACAAATTAAGATAAGTCACTTATGTAATAAGTGGCTTATCTTAAGTAACTTATTGTCCAAATGTCCCATAAATGCCCACAAATGTAAGTGAAATGATAAAATAAGTCTTTTTTTTTTCCCCTTCTATTTTCACAATGTATTTAAACCCGTCTCATCATCTGGCTAGATTGATTTGACCTAGTGGTTAGCCAGGCTGAGCTTGACGTGGCTTTGGACTGGGGCATGGACCAACTAGCTTGGCTTATGGTCCGAGCTTCATGCATGGTACGCCCATATCCCTAATTCAAGTGGTAGACGGAGTGAATGATACCTTGTATTGAGGTCTTGGCATCGATTCCGTAGATGGGGTGGCTAACAGGGAAGTGTGAACTGACAGTGGATGTACTAACAAGTTAATTAATTAATTATTTATTTTTTTAAAAGCCTGAGGATCCTTACTTTCGGTGAGGCCTGGGCTCAAGTCATTTTAGCCTTCAGGATCCTTACTATTTCTCCAGCGGTGGACTCTCGGGAGTTTCAACACCGGGTCAAGGGCTCAAGCATCCATATGTGGTGAAACCCCACGACGGTGGGAGCGTGCGGGGGTGTGTAAAAAAACAAGAAGAAAAAAGTTGTTTTAGCCTACCTTGGCTGGCCTGTCCTGATTGTATATTTGCATGTGTTACATCTTGAGTATAGTAGTGTCATTAGTCTAAAATGTTTATTTCTTTGTGAATGTGTGGCCCAGTTGATCAATGGACTAATGGGAATATTCAGATGAGCCGACCCAATCGAACCTGGCCCATTGACGGCTCTACCACCTATCCAATTTC
This sequence comes from Magnolia kwangsiensis, assembly GCA_037074715.1. Lineage (NCBI taxonomy): Eukaryota > Viridiplantae > Streptophyta > Magnoliopsida > Magnoliales > Magnoliaceae > Magnolia > Magnolia kwangsiensis. Next base: position 203,484,252 of record CM073571.1, read on the forward strand.
TAAGTGCCTGCGTATCATCCATCTCATCCGGTAGAGTATTGTAGTTTTTTGTCTTTCACTTTTAAATTTTTGCTCCAATACATCTGGAATTATTGTAATGTGATATGTCAGAACTTTGGCCTTTGAATCTGGACCATCGAAATTGGTCATATGATGAAACTTAATAGGTATGATGGATAAGCAGCTAACAAAATCTTTAAACTGAATTATTTCAACCATTTAAAAATTGGGTCTTTTGCTTTGAAAATGGATAGTCACTATAACCGTTGGATAATCCAAACGGTTGAAATATTTGATTTGATCCTCTTTTTTTGGCATCCTCATTGAGGGGGAGCCCTATCACATGAATGGTTTGGATCACTGAGAAAAGAATCTAATTGAAGAGATTAGATCCCAACACATCACATTGGAATAAGATCGGTAGGAATGTATTGGAGCAAACCTCTCACTTTTATACCTCAGAGCACACGCCATGCCTGAGATACTTGTGCAGGTGGGACATGCTCATATAATAGGATTCGATCAGGCCCGGTTACATTGAGTAAGTTTTGTCGAGTTATGATGCGGATCCATTTTATTGGCAAGTCGAATATTAAAAGATTCCTGCGATGGAATGTCAGGTGGGCCATCATAATTTGTGAGAAATCCATCCACTTTATCCGTTTTTCCAGATCATTTCAGAACATGAGATAAAAAATCAGGTTGATACAAAACTCAAGCCAGTCATCTGAGAGGGAAAACTTAAGATAGGGTTTTGTACAGCTGAAATGAAGAGAAAACTTCATGACAGATAAAAAGGGCAATGTAGATGTAGAATACATACATCAATGCGGCCCCATGGTAAGGGCAGCAATGTCTTGGGTGAACCTAGGGCCATATCTAATCCACTCCCTTAGACAGGTAGAGATTATAATCAGGACCATTAGGCCCAAGTCCATGTAATAAAGCCCATTTACATTATATATATATATATATATATATATATATATATATATATATATATATATGTGTGTGTGTGTGTGTGAGAGTGAGAGAGAGAGAGAGAGAGAAGGCAAAGGTCTTATAACTCCAGCCACTCCAAGCGTCTCACATTCTCCACCTTCATTTTTATAACATCTACACGCAAGTCTTTCTCTACTGCCTTTACTTTTGTTTTTAGTATTCTGCTTATAGCACCCAGTATAGCATGAATTAAATATCTATTATGATACTATATTTTGTTTTTCTTTGTTACTCCTGTGCAGGGCCTGTGCCTAACATAGTATGACTTAATCTGTTAATTTTTAAAAAATTTTAAATTTTTCTAAAAACATTAGTCTCATTAAGTAGTAGGGATTGTATATCTAATAGGTAAAAATTGGTATCCTTATCTTCATGACCAAGGTTCTTATTTAGAATTTACATGGTATTTACTAGTTTTTACTTGACTTGGAAAATGTCAGGATTTTTTATCTTTTATATGATTTTATGAGTTCTAGCCAATTGTAAATTTTGAAATCATGCCTGGATTAGTGACGACTTCAAATTAAATATATATTTACCATTGGGTAAACTTTACAATAAAATAAAATAAAAACCAAAATCAACATTCGAACAAAATTAAAAAAGTGGGGGTTTGGTGATTTTCGCATGCCGTATCAGGATAGGTATTGGTTTTATTTTCCAGCTGAGCGTGACAGAACTCGCCTGGCCCATTGGCAGCGACGGATCCTGGTCCTGAGTCGAGTCGGGACTCGGGCGAGTTGGAAATGACTCGCCAGAGTCTGAGTTTTAGTGGGGCTGACTCGCAGCGGATCGGACTGAGTCGACTCGGTCGAGTAGGAAATCCAATGAAGCCTCGAAGGCTCTCTCTCCTAGTAAGCTCGCCCAATCAATTCGTCCCTTCTGCGCCACCAGGTGATGATCTCGACCGTTCATTTAAAATGTCCGCATCAGTGACCAGTAATGGTCCCGAGTCAGATTCTCGCCACGTCATCTGTAGGAGATCCTGGACGAACGGTCCGCATCATCACATGGAAGTGGCAGCAGGGGCGATTGCGCGAGCCTCCGGTGAGAGACAAATACCAGACGATCTGCCACGAAGGCGACTCGTTGCATGTGAAAATGCTCAGAGAGAGAGAGAGAGAGAGAGAGAGAGGGAGGGTTTCCAAGGCTTTTCTAGGAGCTTTAATGACGATCCAATTCTGCCAGTAACGCCTCTTATCTCGGAAGCGGATTGGCTACTGTACCTCACGGGCTATATAGCTACTGTATTGACGTCAGTAAACTCTGTAGGTCTGATCATGAGGTATGTGATCTATCTGGACCGTCCATCCATTTGGCTAGCTAGTCTTATAGGTTGAAACGAAAAATAAGACAAATCTAACAATCATTTGCACTACACTGTAAAAAGCAGTGGGAGATTGAATGTCTACCATTGAAACCCTTTTTGGGTCACAGAAATTTTGGATTAATATGAAATTTGTTTTTTCTCTTAATTCAGGTCAGATTGGATAGAAAATAAACGTTATGGTGGGCCTTACGAATTTTTCAACGATGAAAATCGTTATCTCGGCTGCTATCAGTGGTGTGGTCCAGATGATCTTTTGGTATGATTCGTTTTTTGGATAATATTCTAAAATGATCTCTAAAAATAGATGAACGGTGTAGATATAATAATTATATCACTGTGGGGCCATGTAACTTTGATCTCCTTTGAACCGTTCGTACAACTCAGAGCTCGAGGATCGTCAGTGCTCGTCTTCGCACGACACCTACCTACAGCAGCTATATAGCTGGTGTGTGGTACACCAGCCAATCCGCTTCCCTTATCTCTCCCTCTTTATTAATTTCTAGGGTTTTGTTTATCGTACCGGATTTCTCTGCTTCTCTCTTGGACGATATTGAGATGGATTTTTGTAATTTCTAGGGTTTTGTTTTGAATCTACTCAATTCATGAAATCTCGAGTCGGGAAGTGGAGTTACTGATATAATCCGAGCTTTAATCAGCGATTTCTCAGTGTAAAAGTGAGATTCTGGTGCATTTTATAGAATTTAATTGCCTTTCTTTTTCCCTGCTCTCCGTCTTTGGCGTCTGATTTTTTCCTCTTTTGGGAGTCTTCGGTTTTGAAGTCAGGAAACGGATATTCATGCTATGATAGATGGATTTGGGGATAGATTGTTGCCAGTTCAGTTTGCTTCCAAGAATTTGGTTGGTTTGTTTGATGATTTGAAGAAAGATTAGGGCGTGTTTTGATATCCGCTCCTGAGTGTCGTTGAATCAAGTGTTTTTTGCCATTTTTATTTTCTCTTAAAAAATGACATTTGAGATAAAGCATTCATTCGGTGGCGGGACCTATTTCCAAACTTGAAACCCTAGAAAGTGTGTTTTTGCCCTATTCATGAGGAATTTTGCAGAATCTCGTGTTTTCAGTGAATTTCTGTTTACGTATATCGTAAAATGGAAATTAAGTGTTTTTTAAGCTCAGTGGTACTCCTTTGAGTGGCCATCGAACAAATCATTTGAATTATAAATTTATGATCTTAACCCCACTTTAAAGATTCATTTGTTTTCGTTTTTCTACTTCCTTCAGTTTCAATCTGAAGGGAGATTGCTGATTTTTAGAGGTTATTGTATTGCTTGTTTAGGAATACTGTGTTGTGGATGGATTTTGGTTGTTTTGTAAGCCTTTGAGTTTGAAAATGGATAGAAATGCTTTGGAATGTATTTACGTCAATGTTTATCTGCTTAATTTTGTGAAGTTCTAATTTATTTTTTTATTGATGATTGGTTGGGTGTAAGTTTTTGAAAATTTTGGCGCAATTTATAGATTTTTCAGTTGCTTTTCTTGTGTTTTATGCTTAGGGGATTTTTACTGGAAGATTCCTCAAGGATTCTGATTTTACCAATTGAAGTTGTGACTTTTTTTATATATCAAAACTTGCTTATTGGCAAGTGAAATGTAATGGCTACATTTTTTAACCTAAAAAGTGGTAAGTCAAGCGGTATGGGCCCCGCATGGTGTGATTATGACATCCAACGCGTCCAACAGGTGCATCCCACCATGATGATATACAAATAGAAAAACAGGTTGATCACGCATAAAGAAGCAGTGTACATCACCAAAAAATCTCCAACTTCATGTGTGACCCTTTTGATGATTTTGATCATAATGGTGCGGCCCACCTGAGTTTTGGTTTGTATGGGCCTAATGGTGGGCTGCATCTGTTGGATTGGTTTGATGTCATACACATACCAAGTGGGCCCATAATGTTACGATCTACTACCCATTCAGGGGAAAAAAAAAAAGAAGAGGTTGTCTTGATTAAGTGTTTTTTCCCCTCTACGTGCCATCCGTTCTGCATTAAGTGTTTAATCCCTTTCACGATATTCTTTTTCTATTGCTGGATCCTTTTGAATTTCTTGTTCTATTGATTATCGGCACATTGTAGTTTTCTAGGGTTCAATCCCAAACCCTTCTCTGTTTAATAATGCCCTTTTGACTTTATTCGTGTCCTCTTTTGCTGGTTTTGTGTTTTTGTGAAGAGTAAAATGCCGAAGTTGTTTCTTCCTCCTTTTGGTTGTATTGATTAGATTCTCCTACCACATATTTTATTAAACTGCACATGTTATTATTCTGATGGTTGGTTGATGTTTACGTGTTTCACACCCCCTATCCACTGCTTTGGTTGATGAGCATCTATTTTCATGTATGGGTGAGATGAAGAAGGTATTTGAGCCATGGGGCATTTGAGGAGTACATAACAACACCAAAGCTCATAAGCATCTCTTCTATACTACACCAGTTTTGACCTCCTTAGTCTCCTCCATATCAAGTTATTTGTTGTTTTCCTTAGGTGGACCAGAATCTACTGTTTGAGAATAGAGGTAGTTTCTTCCTTCCCTCTCTCATTCATACTATGGGGAATAATTATAGGATTCTTGATAGTTGGGGTTCAATTTTGACAAGTGGGGCCCTTGGTTCAATAATCCAAAAAACATTGGTCTGCTGTGTCCCAATGTTGATAGACCTTACCCCAAAAATGTCCTTCTCAGAAAAATCCTAAGATCCTGACATTTTGACTGTAGCCTACAAATAGATGGCTAAGAACAGAAATACAGCAACGGCCCTTGGTTTCCAGGATCCTATAGCTCATCTTCTTCTATTTGCATCAATGTATACCAGAGAAACATGAATTCCTTGCCCAACTTTTCAATTTTTCCCCCCTCATCTGTTCTTTGGAACCTGCAATTGCTTGCTAGATGCATTAATTCTTTTGTTTTTCTTTTTGTTTTTGTTTTTTTCCCCAATGTTTCCCACTGCCTACCTACTTATTTTTCACTTGTTACAAATTGTGGTTTTTAATATTGCATGCTAGAGCCCTCCCAATTCATTGTTACCATTCCCATCTTATAGAGTTTCTTATTAGTACCTTTTGACCATTAGAGTTTAGATTGGTGCAGATCTAATTAAATTGAAATGAGACTTTTGGGCATGTTTGGATGTGCTATCGACTGAATTGCAATTGTTGAGTCTCTGTGTTCCAAATTTGCAAATTACATTACTTTTTAAGTTTGACTTTGGAAGAACTAAGATGCAATTTGAGGGTTTTCCTTCTTCATTGTGAATACTAGTCTGAATCTTATCAATTCAAGTCATTTGCACATCCAAACCCAATTTCAACCAAAACAACATCAAAAGTTCACTTTCTATACACTTCTGAGTGGTTTTACTGTTTTCTTTAAAACCAGCTACAGCTTGTGTTAGAACGTACATGCAACTACCATCAGCTTCCACCTGAAAAAGAAAAAAGGGTCTCTGCAAAACTCTGATTGACAGAAGATCATGGTTCCAGCATTTGAAGCCATTGACGATAATGGAGGCTCTATCAGGGTGGGGACCACTGGTACAATTGGTTCCTTGATGACCAGGGAATTGCAATCCATGAAACACATGCCACAAGCATCGATTCCCTCTAGAAGGAAGAATCCCACTATTCCTGTCTCAGTTCCCTGTGGTGCAATTCTGAAGAAAACACAGCCAAGAAGGAATTCACCCAATGAAGCCAGCAGCAGCAGCAGCAGCAACAACAACAGTAATCAAAGACTTTCTCTAAATGCACCAAAAACAAGATCCAACCTCCGAAAGAACGACCATTGTGTCCCAATGCTCAGCTCCAAAAATGTCACCACAGATGGAAATACCAGCCGTGAGAAACCAAACAAGAAAGGATCTTACCTTGTCGTTGAAGTCGTAGATCTAAAATGTGGCAGCCCCGACAAAGCATGGCCCAGCCCCATAACCGCCAGCCTCAGGAAGCTTAGTTTCTCCAAGCTCTCCGAAACTGTTGCCTAGCCTTGACCTTTCTTGATATCTGTTTTCAGATTCCTATAACTGAATCCGGGCATTCTCTCCACCCGGCTATCTGCAACCTCCACCGCAGAGCAGATGCTTGGGAGGAACCCTCCACTGCTTCTCTTCTTCTTCTTCTTCTGGGCCACAACCACAAACCCGGAATTGGGTCCAGAGCTACTGCAACTGCCCGATCTCGCCCCTGCAATCTGTGGCCATGGTCTCTGCGAGGTGTTCCGGCGGTCCAGTTCGAGCCTTCTGAAGTACTCAATCTCCTGCGATAGGAGCGATCCAATCGTGCCTCGAGTGCCAATCTCGACTGGAGCTGTTGCCGCCATCTTTGTAGAAATCGAGTTGCTCTGGCACAGGTTTTTATAATGCATTGGTCGGCTTGCAGAGGAAGAAGAGTATCTTGCGGTGGTCTGTTAGTGGGAATTGCTTTTGTTGAGGGCATCATATGCACATGCATTATCCAATGTGGAGGAGATTGGATGATGAGATGGGTCACCATATTCTTGTGTTTGCAATCAAGGCACGGATAGGTAATTCTACCTTCCTTTTCCTATTCTTTTACATTTGGAGATTCTCCTTTCTCATCTATCTTTCTGGGTCACACCTTAGATTGCGGGGAATCATCCACAGTGCACGCGGCATATAGGTATATGAATCCAGACCAACTAAATTCTTCGGCTCCGTTGTGGATTGATCGTATCCTGAAATTGACACTCAATTGGTGGGCAATGCCAAAAGTTAAATAATCACTGTTCCAGCTTATTGGGTGAATTCAGATGATTAATGCTGGACAGTTGGTTTAATTTCGGGCTATGCTCATGGCCCACAAATTGAACGGTTTGGATGGATATTACATGTATGCTGTGGATGAGGACCACCATTTGACATGGTGTGGTGAAGACATGCGAGCTTTTAGTCTACTTTTATTATTTTCTTTACCGGCAAGATATGGGTGGTGGGAGTTCATTTGTATGGTGGAACTACCTGTCTTCATGCTTTTAGGTATGGGGTCCGTTTTTTTTTTTTTTTTTTAAATAAATTTTCGTTTGCTTTTGCCATTTCCTTTGCCTTCTCCTTTTTTTTGCTTGAGTTGCATTTTGCGCTCCCTCTCTTCCATATTAACCTTACCTGAGTTTATCAGTACTCTTAATCTGGTGGGACACCATGTGAGTAAGTGAACGACAAAAAATAAAACATGATCTGACCCATCGGATACTCACTTTTAGGACAAGACTAAAAGTGATACTTCACCACCATTTTTTAAAGTGTTTTGTCTTATAGTGACACACACCAGTCCAACATCTCAGAAGCAACCAAGTGAACAGTTAAAAATAAAAATTCAAGTAGTCCCAATTCGAAGAGGAAGATCAGGTGGGTGAGGCTTTTCAATCAGGATTGGATCTCTGTGCTGCATGCATCCACGGTGGGCCCATGGTTTTGTTGTCACGTTACAGTTACAGTGGATGAGATATCACAAATTAAAATAGCATGAAAGTGATGCAACAATCCTGCCCATTGAATTGGATCGCAACAATCCAAGTCAACATTGAAGAAATGGCTGAAGTTGGAGGGGTGCCATTTTCCATTCATGGCTGTAAGTGGGAACCAAACTCTTAATTGCAATTCCATGTGTTTGTAGATGGGACCTGGAGTAATTACAATGTCTTAGTTGTTGTATCAATCATTGTCCAGTTATGGAGAGTTGGGGAAACAATTATTGGAAGAAGAGTGCATCTACAGTGGGCAAAATGTACACCCACCCTAATAGCTCAGCTCTTCAATCACAACTAATTTTGGGCATGACCCATCATATCGGTGGTCCTAAATGCCGGGTGCATGCGGACAACACAACATGTTATATTTCAAGTTAATAGAGATCAAGTGATATGATTACATGATGATCGAATCAAGGGAGTTGAAACATGGAAATTTGTTACTCACTCAAGTCAACCACATAACATGAAGATGAGCCAATTCACTTACCTAATTCAATAGTAGCGATGGGAGTTGGTGAATGTGGTTTTGATTCTTCTCTTCATCCTCACATGACACACTCTACTCCCCAGCACAGTAGCACCCACTACCCCTCTCTCTCTAAATAAGAGGGGGTGGGCGGAGGGGGGCCAGCAGCCTCTACTTGGCCATGTGGGTGGGAACCACTAGGGGTAGGGTAAAATGCACTCAAGGTACAAGACCTAATAGCACCTTTGTTTTGGCCGTGGGAAGTTTATGCAGATCATTTAATTTCAGTTGAGCTGAGGATAAAAGAAGCTGACAATCGATAGAAGTTTCATAACTAATGAGCTCTTCTTTTTTTTCTTTTTTTCTTTTTTTAATTCCATTGGTAAATTTTGTTAATCATCAATTTTCTGCAAATTTACTAATAATCTAATCCAATAAGATTGGACGACTTAGGGAAGCGATTGTAACTGATCCAACTTCCTCCAGAGAAAGCTGGTGAGTAAAGCCTAACTTACATTTTTATTGGACAGTAATAAGATTTACCCTATTTTAGAAGGGATCATACATACAAGACAGCATATAAAATATACAGAACAGCTCTAGAAAAAGGCTTATTAACTGACCTTATTAATTTTTATAATAAGAGAGAAGGATAACTTCTTTGTTTTGCATTTTGCAATATTCTACTTGTGTAAATTTGAAGTTGGGTTTTTGGGATTTCAGCAATCGATCGTCCCAAGAAGATTCTGACTGCAGCCTGATTACTGTTGTCTCTCTACTAAAATAATCATGAAGTTCACATCCTTCTCTACTAAATAAATATTGGGATTTGTCTCCGATTTGCTCAATCATTTCTCATTTCTCTTTAAGAATAACATCACGGTTGTAATCCACAAATTTCTCTCCTTGCATGGTAAAGGTCCAACCGTTGATCTTTCCAAAGACTTGATAATGATAAAGCATCATTTTTCTTCATATTCTGATAACTTTTTAGTGTTTTGGTGGATTTGGATTTGTCCAAAATCCATGGATTTATGGAGGTGTGGATTTGGGAGAAAGTTGAAAGCTGAAAGCTACAGATTTGTCGAATACCCAATAAAAAACAAATGGGAGAAAGTTGAAAGCTGTGGATTTCACAAATCCATCCCTCCAAAATCTAGATTACAATGCCAATATTATAATGGCTGTCTAAGGTAGGTACACATTAATTATATAGTGGTTTCTCCACTTGCTAAAACTAAAAGTAAGTGCTTTGCAGTTCCAATGTCTGTCTTTAGGTGGAATCTGACTTCATGTGGTTCTTAGCCACATCTGCAATTGGGTCCCAACATGGATGGTCTAGATTGACGGACGCACACATGCATTGGATTCGATGTGCGATAAGTACCATTTAACGGACCCCAAAATTCCATGGTGAGTCTAGCCCCAAAAGCAGGTCTTGCTACCATCCTACCCATTCAAGAAACGATTGGAGCAAAGCCTTTATACCATGGGCCCATCTACGAGCTTCCGTATCAGATTGATGGACGGACCTGATCGATTGTTGGGTGGGTAGTCTTAGAGGATTGATTACATTCAGCAGTGGTGGCCCATGCATTCATGATCTCATCTACTAACACCATGTTTTATGGCTAATTAGCTCCATGATTGAAGGCATTGTAAAACTTTTTCAACTCCAATGGGGGTTACCTGGAATCCTGCTGTTTGCTATTGAGTTGGTGGGGCCAAAACTTTTATAGTTCTATTTTGACATTGGATACCTTTGATTTTCTTAAGCTAATTGATTGGGTATGATATAATGGGCCCTGGGAACCGTACTATTTGTGGACGTGGTTTGGTTAGTGACCCAACACTAGCTGACGTAAAAGCTGTTTGGGGCCCACCATGATTTATAGGTCATTTCCATGACGCATGTCCAAATCTCAGGTGGACCACACCAGTGGGGATTATACACCTACTGTTGTTGAAACTTTCTGGGGGCCATATAAGTTTTGGATAAGCTGATATTTGTGATTTCCTTTCATCCAGGTTTGTGTGACCTTATCAACAGGTTAGATGGAAAATAAACATTACAGTGGGCCCTAGGAAGTTTTTAATGGTGGACGTTCAATACCCATTGTTTTCCTGTGGTGATTTGGATCTGCCTCATTTTTGGGCTTATGCCCTAAATTGAGCTTGAAAAATGGATGGACAGCCTGGATAAAATACATACATCATGGTGGGCCCCACAGCATTTACAGCAACTGGTTGGCTGGTGTTGGGATCACTAGCCAAAGCGCGTCCACTATTTGCGTGGTTTAAAAATCTGATTCACTATCGTAACTGTTATTTTTGCATGGTTTAAAAAATGGGATTCAATGTATTGTATGCCCCTGAGAAACTTGTTTGTATCACCCGTATCGGGATGATACAATGGTTTCACATATGTACAAAACTATAGGATTTTTATTTTTATCCTTCCCAGGATGGAACTGGTTATCGTTGGGCAATGCACACTGGTTTTGGACAATACTATAGGATTCGGATTCACTAGTGACACTGCCAGTACCCACCTGGGTGCTGGAAAAGCTGTGGGCACCACCATGATGTATATGTATTATAACCCTTCCATCCATCCATCCATTTTGCAACCTCATATTAGGGCGTAAGCCAAAAAAAATAAAAAAAAAGAGGCAGATCCAAACCTCAGGTAGTATCACACCATAGGAAACAGTGGTGGTGATTGAACGACCACCACTAAAAACTTCTTGAGGGCCACACAAGCTTTGTGTTTTTCCTTCACGAAAACGTTGGATGGCAATCGGCAAATAAGGGTTCCTATGGTAAGGTCGATCTAAGATTTGGATTTGCCTCATTTTTGGGTTCGTGCACTCGTATCCTAGTCAAATACTCTAAATCTTGTGTAGCCGGTAGTGTCTATTATTATTATTATTATTATTATTATTATGGGAACCCCCGAATAAATGAGAAGGCAACCCCATTTTTAGTCCATTGAATAAAACTAATTCCAAAAAGAAGTTGGATTTTGCTTATTACGTAGTACGCATACATGCTAGCCCATGTGCAACTATCAAGGTTTGAAATTGGCGTATTTGTTCATTGGGTGATACGGGTGTGCGCCCTATCAGTTCACAAACGATATTTCAAACCGTCCTTAGCCACCATCCCATCTTCTACCACCTCAAGTGTGTCTTGCTTCCGTATGCTGCTGTATGCTACATTCGCTTGCCTCAACAAGTGCCACCGTGAATCTTCAGGCTCCTCAGGTGTGCACGAGCATCATGTGCCACCATATGTCAATCATGTCTTCTACATCCCCCTGAACCGATCCGGTTTTCAGTCTGAATTATGGTACCCATCCATGGTTTTTTTAAACTTTTTTCAGACCTGTTAGACCGCCAGTTGTTAACTCGAGCTAGGCTAGGTGAGGCGAGGTGAGGGAAGCCCTGACCCAACTCAGGGCCAAACCGGTTGATCCTGTTCACCAACTCTTTTAACCATACTTGTATCCAAACATTTTGTTTAGAAGAGGTGTATATGCACGGGCGTCCAGTTGCTACACGTGGGGCCCCATATTTCAGTAGTGATCCTTTATCCCCCCTTCCATAATGGGAAAATCTTAGCCCGTCAATCTATGTCCAGTAAACAGACGGTTAAGAAGGAAAATACACTAATTCAAAATCTCCAATCTGGAGAAATTCCAATGCGCATGGGCCATCAACCTTGAGTCCCAACATACCAACGACTAGGGGATTACCTGTCTTTTTATTTTATTTTTATTTTTTTATTACCCACTTGACCCAACTGAAGACAAAAAATAAAATAACGGTTGCTGTACAAACTGTGTGATGAAGCCCTCACTTCAAAAGAGGATAGCGTCCTTTGTTTATCTTGTTACACTGTGCCTGATCTCTTCTTCTAACTTTACATGGGTGGGTTACAGCTACTCCTTTAACAAGGGAAAATGCATCAGAGATTGCATGCATCGGTACAAATCTACACCGCCCCGATCGGGAAATAACAGAATCCTCTACAACACCTATTACAGGAAGACCGAGCAGCACCAGCGCTGTGTGCTACTGGATGCAAATTTCCTACCTAGTAGCTCTGTGGGGTCCGCCACGATGTATCTGTCTTATCCATGCCATCAATCCGTTTTTCCAGCCAATGTTTGGGCATGAGCCCAAAATTGAAGCGTAACCAAAACTCAAGAAGGCCACACCACACGAAGCAGTGGGAATTGAATGCTTACCGTTGAAAATTTCTTAGGGGGCACAAAACTTTTGTATCAAGCTGATATTTGTGTTTACCATTCATCCATGTCTGTGTGACCTTATGAACAGGTTGGATGACAAATAAACATCACTGTGGGCCACGGTCCCACTGTTTCCTGTGGTGTGGTCTACTTGAAATTTTCCAGCTCATGCCCTAAAAAGAGCTGGAAAAACAAATTGACAGCATGGATAAGACACATACATCACATGTGGGCCCCACTGAGTTTTCTCGGTACACAATCCATGTCCATTTGCGGACCGTGATGTGTGTGGGATTGACTCCATCCATTAGTTGCGTAGCACCTCTGTTAAAGACCTGATCGCCACCATGTTGTTAATATGCCATCCGTTCATGAGGTGATTCATCCTATTACTCCAAAACTCAGGTGAATATAGAGGTTTTAGGTGCAGTTTTACATTGTTTCCGTGGTGTGGCCAACCTGAGTTTTGTATCCTGCTCATGTACAGTGAAGATGAGGTGGCACAGCTGATGGGCAGCTTGGATGCCACACACGTCACGAAGGGCCCCATGGAGCTCTGATGTTGCACGCACTGCCTACAACAGGTGTTGCAGAGGATTCCGGCTCTGTCAGGAATGTTGCTAAAACACGGGGTCTTAATCCAAAGAATTGGGTGCTACATCGAATGTAGAGGATTCCACCTCTAAAAGACACCATCATCTGCTTATATCTACAACTGCAAATATTTCCATAGGTGGTGGCTTTTAAAGACAAATACCTGCAGATTCTCATCGTGTACAGGCCGCCACCAATCACAGCCACTGATTTCAAAGATGGTTCCCAGCTGCGAGCCCTCAACAGCAACATGGGAGGAGGTCATGATCTCGTTCCCATTGAAACAGCTGGAAAACCGAAAAAAGAAAAAAAAAAAAAAAAAAAGAAAGAAAAGAAAAGAAGAAGATAGTAGAAAGAAGAAATCTCAAATTTATTTATTATAAGAATCCTTGCACAGCCCACCTGCCTGAAACTGGAACACTTGACCCACAACAATAGAAAATGACGAGGGAATCAAAGAAAGCAATTGAGGTTACAGAGATCCAAGAATAAATTAAAAAAAAAATAAAAAAATCCATACAATACACTGTAAACCTAACCAGATTACAACCTCATCAAAACTTCAACGCAAAACACAATTAGAGCCCACAGATTAGCTGAGGAAAACTGGAACACCGTGACTCACAACAACAGAAAATAAGAACGCAACTGAGATTACAGATAGCCAAAAAGAAGGGGACGGTCATGAGCTTGTTCCCATAGAAACAGCTGCAAAACCGAAAACCGAAAAAAGAAATGAAAAAATCTCGAATTTATTTATTATTAGGAATCGTTGCATGGCCCACCTGCCTGAAACTGGAACACCAACTCATGACAATAGAAAATAAGAAGGAAATCAAAGAAATCAACTGAGGTTACCGATAACCAAAAAGACTATATATTACACTAACCAGATTACAACCTCATCAGCACTTCCACGCAAAACACAATTAGAGCCAGATTGGATGGCTGTAGCATAATTCTGGTTCTTACTTAGTGATTGGGATTGGAACAATGAATTTTCAGACTAAGCTGCAAGGACTATGATCAGGATGAGTAGGACAACCCCGAAAATCACCAAGAGTAAGCAGGCCTGCATGAACAAAAGGACACGTTGGGAACATTCAAATTCAACAGGAAAATGGAGATGAGAAAAAAATAATAAGCTTACCAGAGATGAATTTGATTTTTGGGTTTTGGCTGCTTTGGCAAGTTGGGACTTAGCCTGTACAGTTGCCGCATAGGAATTCTCGATGTTGGAGTCAATGTCATCTGCAAAGGCAGCATCAACGGTTATAGACTGGGAAAATAAGAGGAAAAATAGGGAGGGCTTGCACGTCTCCAGAATCTCTGCCGTAGGTGTCAACACACATCCAGGGCAGTCAGAGCAGTTGGTTGGGTGGACCACCACTTGGACAGGCATCAGTCCTACCATCAAGGTGTTATCATCATCCTATGCGTCCCATCTTTCCAATTTGCCCATTGAACATTGTGCCATTCTTTTTTTTTTTTTCAACCACACATTTTCAGCCTGCAAATGCTGTATGGCTAAGATATAGCCCAATCATGTGAAATTTGAACTATAGCACCTCCAGGCAGTCGGTCTCACTGGATCAAAGGTTCTGATAATCTGGAAGTAGAATGTGTACGGTGGAGATGCTGGACAGGATGAACTTCCACCAATAGAGGTTCACAAACCTTCCACAGAAACCATTCAACTGAAATGTCTGGGTAAGATACAGTGACTTTACCAATCATGGTTCCTTGCTCATGAACCAGCACCGCAAGATCTTTAAAGATTTCATTCACCTCGCCAATCTGCTGCTGGATCTCCTGGATTCCTTGCTCTCTTTCCTCAATGATGGCCTCATTGAAGGAGATTTCATTGTCCAGTAGCAAGATCTCTTGTCTGTGACATGAAGCAAACAAAAGTTCAGGCTATCATGATGCCATGAAGAGACCATATCAGACAACTGATGTGCAAATACGTCGTAAAAATTGCAGAACTGACTATGGGCATGGAAAAAATGATGGTATTTCAACTGTTGAGCTAGTGGCCCAGCACATGGATGGGTTACTGGGAAAAAAGCTGGGGATTGGGCAGCTGCATCCATCAAATATGGCACATTTCTTTGTTTTGAGTAAACCCTTATTAGGTCACCGATTGGATGGCTACAGGAGTCTAATCTGCTTTATTCTTTTAGGCCCGTCCATGTGGTGGCTCACCAGATCAATGCTTCTGACCAGTATACTATTGCCACATCTACAATAGAGATTTTTGGGGCACGCTTCATGGTAGGCATTCCTCTCCGCAAAAGGGTGCCAGTGCCAATCAATTGGATGTGATTGCTGAGGAGGAAAAAAACTAGAAAAACACTAACGCATGCCAATATCCAATTTTTTTAAAATTATTTATTCATTTATTTATTTATTTAATTTTTTTTTTTTTTGGGGGGGGGGGGGGGGGGGGGATGTTTGGTTTATTTTAAGTAATATAAGCACTCCGCAAAAGGGTGCCAATCCCAATCAATTGGATATGATTGCTGAGCAGGAAAAAATCTAGAAAAACATCAATGCATGCCAATATCCAAAAACACAAATGTGTGTGTGTGTGTGTGTGTGTGTGTGTGTGTGTGTGTGTGTGAGAGAGAGAGAGAGAGAGAGAGAGAGAGGCATTTGAATTTCGAAATAATAAAAACATAGCAAGAAAATTCCACAAAAGCAAATTAAGCAAATTAACCAGAATACATCCTTCGGAAGTTTTTACTAAGAAAAAAGAAGGAAAGAAAGAAAACAACCTCAATAAGGCCCTACCTAAGATGTAACAATAGAATATGAAAAGCAGAACTCACCTTCTAGATTCTACAAGAAGAGCGCGCTCTTCAGGAGTTTTATCCGAACGTACGTCTAGCTCACTTGCAGTATAACTGTGCAGAGATGATCAGGGTGACTAAGTTAGCTGATGTATGCAAAGCTGAAATTGAAGACACTGCGATAATAGACAGAAGCTTTTTGTGCAAAATAAAAGAACCATAGCCAACACACTATTGCATGCATGGTGGCCAATCAGTAATTCTGAACGACAAAAGGGACATTGTCATCATTACTGCGCCCCCCCAAAAAAAAAACAAACAAAAAAAGACATTTTGAATAGCAAAAACAGCGATATCATGGTCATTGTTAGGGAGAAACCAAAATAAATAATAATAATAATTGTGGAAGTCCATTCTGATAGCAAGCAAAGGTTTTCTTTCCTTAATCTGGGAGAAGTTTTGCAAGCCACAAAGGCATGCTTGCTCCACGAACCTTTACAGCAGGCATATGCCAACCTGCCAGGTGATCCACCACTTTACAAAAAGAATTTGGCATATGTGGCCTGCCTCACTAGTAGACTGGATGGATTTTTTGTGTATGGTGCCTCGTGCACCACTCAGATGTCTCACACACTTCCTAGGTAGGCATTTCCACTGTTTGTGAAGGTGCCTGTGGGATCAGCAAACCTCCTGGGAGAGATAGGACATATAGTGAGGCATACTTAGGCATCTTTAAGAGTGTGGTTGTTCCCAGGTACCTCCTAAAAGTTCAAGAATAATAGAGAAATTTTAAAATAATCAGGTGCACTATGAGATTTCTGCAACATAAGTGTGGTTTAAGAATATCTATGTATGTGATAGTGGATGGGATGTGCAAACCCACTAGCAGAGCAGAAAATTGGATAAAAAAGGGTGACCCATTTAATGCAGTTTCACATTGTACACAGGCCCAGAACACATGTATGTTTGGCTAAAGGTCTGGAACCAACAACAATTTGGCAGTAGTTTCAATAGGGCCCTAAGCAACATAGGTTTTTCTAGAAAGTGAGCAACAATTAAGCATCTCATGGTGGATTCTTCACAAAGTAAGGCCTGTTGCTAAGAGTTAAGTGGCTGTTCACAACCGGAATGTCATACAAATGATAAACAAGGCAAATATCTCCAAATCTAAACAGGTAGAACTGTAGAACATGCTACACAGTCCAATTAACCTGGAAGGAAGAACTGCTTGGGGAACAAAAGGGGCATATGCTGTTTCCCTCTCAGCTGCAAGCCGTTGTGCCTTCTGAAACTCTTTCAAAACAGCCTGGAAATCTTTTGCAAGCTTAGCGTCAGCTATCTTTTTGCTGGCCTGCATTTAGATGGAAACTCAATGTCTGAGCAGAACAACCAGAAACAATAGAATGTTCATGTTTAAAACCGCATGAATGCCAAAGGCTGAGAAAAGTGAACTTACGTAATTAGTGTGGATAATTTTTATTTCTTTTTCTTCTTTTTTTTTAAAAAAAATTTCTAGTAGAGAACTTCAGGAGAGGTGCGATGATGATTTATGACAGCTAAATGGCCATGTGTGTTCAAATAGCCACAAATTAACACACATTCACAAAAAACATATGCACATTCGCATGTACATGCAGGAACATAAAATCATGAGGTATCATACATGATCTGACCATCAGCAAGCAACTATATATCTTTCAACATGTAAGATCATTTCTGCCAAGGAGAATTTGCGAAATAGCTAAGGACAAAACACTGGGGCTTTATTTACATATTTGGGGGCAAAAGAAATAAATAAATAAAATCAAGCTGCCAGCAAGAATACATTATGATCTTCTGCTTCCTATTGTTACCATGTCTAAGAATTGAGGGCAGAAATCTTATATTAACTTACAAACATTACGAGTTAAGGAGGAATCCATAATGATTTGTTGACAGAGATGCAAAAGCGAAGGCTCTAGTTGACGGGAGGCAGAAAATAGTGGTAGGAACATTTATTGCCAAGGTGTAATCACTACACCTTTTTCCCCTTCATTTGTTTGTTAGTGCTGACTGTGGTGAGAAATTGTCCATGAAAAAAAATTCAATTAACCCTTGAACATCTTAATATTATGATTTGATTAGTAGCTGATCTGAAATAGCTCGGTCAAGGCTATGACGATGATGACAATATGGTTTCATTTGTAAAGGACAAAAGGAATGAACAAAAAAGTGACAGTTGCACCTTGGTAGTAAATGTTACCCTCATATTTTGAATCCTACTGCCAAACTTACTCCTAGATCACAGAATGGCAGCTTTTGTAAAGCCTTTGTATCATGATGATTCAACAGCGATTTTCTCAAGCCATCATCTTCCACTAATGTAATCTAGCAACAAAAAACAGATGGTGGCTGCAAATCAGCCCATTGATTCCCTGTAACTACGATATGCCAGTCATTCTAGCAAAAACTACCCCATTAAATCTGCATATCTGTACACACAGACAAATGGAGACACAACATTTGCATCCACCTTTGGAGTGTCACAGCAGTTAGACCGCCACCCACAAGTCCCGACTAACCCTGACAAATCAGCCATATTGGTTCTCTTATTCACTCTTTCACTCTTTCATTGATTTGATGTAAAAGCCAATATGGTCATGTTTTACTGTACTCCATCCACCTCTCAAGCTCTCTGCTTCTCTTTATCTTGAAGAGTTGTCTTCAACCATAACAACAACAAAACTGATAATCAACTCAATGGGAAAGCCAAGAAGAGTATTTTAGGAAAATAATAATAATAATAAAGAAAAAAAATGTTATAAAACTGCATAGGAACAAAGAAAATAGCAAAGAACTCTATCTAATTTGAAATTGAGATTACAATAAAGAACAAAAAAGGAAGTTTAGCTGCACTCACACTAACTTCAGTATGCTGATCTGTTTCACTCGCTTGTTTAAGTTTTGCCGAAGTATCTTTCACCAACTGTCCAATATGTAGCCTTGTCTTGTGACTGCAAGAAACATGAATTACTTAAAATTAACAAATGGAACACAAAAAGAAGTATCACCATGGTACTATTACATGGTCCAATATCAATTAAAATAAATCATTTGATAAAGCAAAGACACTAAAGAAAATATTATATTACGATAGCTAAATTGCCAACATGATTTTGAACTGAAAACTTACATGCAGGACCACAAAGGCAACATGTCAAATAGATAATTTATTAGATAAGCTTCTGCATTATCCATAATAAAATAAACATTTACTGAATTTACCTAAATCTTATCATTTGCATGGCCTATTTTACATCGACAGGTTATTACACATTTCACAGCTCTTCCTTAGGACCCAATAAAAGCTACTTCTATTGCCTTTTCTGTACAAGGATCAATTCATATGTTCCTTCAATCATGTGATGGCATTTTTACAACACATTCAATTAAAACGAGTTATATACACAGTTGGATCATTTTCACAACAAGTCAATTATTTTTTGGCACTCCTCTTAATTTCTAATGCAATTAATTATTTTCTCAACTAAAAAAAAAAGTGAGGGTCGGGTTTTCAACTAAATAAAGAGATTGGTTGCAAGGACTTGGTGTTATCTAAGGAACAGACAAACAAAGACTTGAAGTAAAAATAACCTTGGAATGTTCAAGGTCAGAAGGTCAACTTCAAGATCCCCCAATACCATATACAGACAACTCAAGTACTCGACGTTCACAGACACTCCTTTCACCAAATAAAGGGAAGCACTTGACATATTTAAGATCCCATAAACTCAGATTAAGGAACATCTCTTAATGGAATTTGGAGCTTTGAATCATTTACATCTGTTTAGCAATATCTTCACATTATGGGGGATCCACAATGGGCTCCACGATTTGGAGGCATCAAGTGCCATACATCAACAAGGCAGGTGCCAAAAAAGAAAAAAAAAGAAAAAAAAAAAAAGAAAATAGATAACAACTATCAGAACCCACTGCTTAAAAAAAAAAAAAAAAAAAAACAAACAAGCACAACAACGATCAGATAATTGAAACATTCTCTCTTCTTTTATTTTTGAGATTGATTAAATTGCAAAATAATAATAATTCAATCATTATTATTATAGTTGAGTGGGCCTTTGCTATTGATAAGCTAAAGGGATGTAATTTACTCTTTTTAGGGAGTAGCTAATCGGCTATCTCCGCAGGTCAGCTTTCCCTCTGTTTCCTGTTTTTTTCTCAATAAAATCTCTTGTTATCTGTTATAATAATAATAATTCAATCATTTCTACATTTTTTAAAGATGTAGTCCGGATTCCAAATTCCAAATGAAAATTCAAATAAAAAATCATTTCAAATGACAATGAAAATTCCGAATTCCAGTCCAATTCATTCCGAGCTAATCGAATAAATCAAAATCCAGAATTCAAACAGCATGATCGGAAAGATCCAAAGGCATGGAAAGAATCTCACAGCTTTTCTCTCAGCTCGGGAGTGTCCTTGGGCGTGCCGAGCGTGTTAACGAGACGCTGGAACGTCGAGACGGCAGTGTTGATCTGGAACACGCCGGAAGCGACGGCCTGCGTCGGATCTTGCCTGCCGTTAGCGAGATCTCGCCGCGCGGGCAACGAACGGCCGGATTCTATGTCTTGGAAGCTCATCCTGCCCTAAAATTCTCCAGAAAAAATAAAAAGGGTTCTGGGAAACCCTAGGGAAGGAGGATTTCGAGAAGATTTTGGGAATGGAGATGGGAATTTCTAGGGCAGTGAAACGGAAAGCAAGGCGAGATTTGAGGGGAAATGGCTGGAATTAGGGTTTTTGTAAGAGAGAGAGAGAAGTTTGAAGGAAATTTTGGGGGGACGTGAATTTCCTACACGCAGCACGCCGATGTACAGAGCGTGTGCAACAAAAAGCTCTGTGGGGCCCACCTTGATTCTTTTGTACAAAATCCATTCCGTCCATCATTTGTGCCATCTCATGATATGTTGTGACTCTGAAAGAAAACCATCCCAGGATTTAAGTGGCCCACGAAGACCACACCACATGCAACGGTTGAAATCAAGACGTCCGATATTGAAATCTTGATGGGCCCACCTTCATTTTCTTATAAGCCATCCAACACGTTCATAAGGTGATTTACTACAGTATAAATGAAAAAATAAAAAGTATCATCTCAGTAAAAACTTATGTGGGCCCTAAGTAAGTTTTAATGGTTATCTTCCTGATCTTCACTTTTCACTATGGTGTGGTCCAATTGAGTTTTTAATCAATCTTAATTTTCGTATATTACGTTAACATAAGCTTGAAAAAATAATAGACGGAGTGGATTTCACATACATATCACCTTGAGCAGCACATATCTTTTTGTCACACGGGCCTTCTGCAACAACGGTTGTAGGAAATCTCGTGTGGATTTTTGGGTTTTATTATTGCGGGATTGGGGTTCGTGGTGCGACATACTACCTGTCGTTCTTCGCCGGCAAGGCGTGAGGGAAAATGACACGTGGCGTGGAAGGGTGGTTAATGATTAGAAAGAGAAAGGAATAGCCCCGTGGAAGGTGGACCCGGACGTGGTTCATGCGAGGAAAATAGGGCCGTTGGATGTGGAACGTAGGAAGAATAGCCAATAGTTGTTGGCAGATTGCCTCCTTGATGAGCGGCGATCATGAATGTGTCGCTTGATGGGCCCCACATGAATGCAATTTACGGCGTGGATTCGGTGGATACGTGACTGTGGGGCCTACCTTGATGTATGTGCCTTACATCCACGCCGTCTATCATTTTTTCAGATCATTTAAGAGCATGATGTAAGAAATGATGCGGATCTCAGGTGGACCACATGACAGGAAACAGTGGTGATTGAATATTCACCATTGAAAACTTATTTGGAGCTGCCAGAATGTTTATTTGTCATCTAACCTGTTGATAAGGTCACAAAAACTTGGATGAAGGGACCACATAAATATCATCTTCATCCAAAATTTGTGTGGCCCACAATAAATTTTAATGGTCAATCGCCATTTTTTTTCCGTGGTGTGGTCCACCTGAGATATAGATATGCTTTATATTTTGGATTATGACTTAAAACTAGCTGTCAAAAGGGATGTACGTCGCAGATGTAAAAGACATACATCACGGTGGGCCCCAAATTCAGGGATCCACGCACCTTGGATCCACCGAAGCCGCCCAAAACCGTTCATATGGTGGGCCCCCGGAGGTCTGTGTTGCAGGAATTCCCTGCAACGGCTTTTGCAGGAAAAACGGGTCACGCACGCCGGGCATGTCGTCTGAGATGCGATGGACAGAAAGAAACGTAACATGGTATAGCTATCTCTCCACAGGACACGTGTCAAGGTGATGTGTGATCAGGTCCACCCATCCTGCTGCTTTCCTTTTAAAAATGAAACCCATGAGACAATTCCATCCGTTACTTTCTATGCTGTTTATCGCACTTCATATTTGACCGTTAGCTGTTTTAAAATTTCAACGTCTCTTTAATGGCCACAGATCAGATGGATAGAATTATCTAATAAGACTAATTTTTTGAGATATAAACCATCCATTCTGGGCCCTACGATTGAACGGACCTGATTTGAACATCACCGGGCAAACGTGTCCGTTGGAGATGGCTGTAGCATGTTTCGATTCTCATGCTCCACCGTATCATCGCATCGGTAACTCCAACGAGGCGGCGTTAAAGATGTCGGCCATAAATAGAACATTGCACGACAGATGATCCTGACCGTAGAAACAAGGACTCGAAAACAAACTACTAAAATCAAATGAACATCACATCAATTGGAAAAGTTGCATGATCAAACAACCGTTGACACTGGGCCTAGATCTTGAACGGTTTACAATCAAACAAGGCACAATGGTGATGTGTGGGAGAGAACAAGGAAATTAATAAAGGAACTAAAAAAAAAATAATAATCTTAAAATATAATTTATATTGCAGTACCTTTCCGAACAATTTTTATCAGCAAAGCTATATTAATTTGAGTAATTATTGCTAGAGCACCTTCAATTCGAATTTTAAAACCGAAGTTGGCTCCGCCATCCAAGTGGGTTGAGCTGGCCCAATGTCTTTCTCAAGCTATGAGGGTTCGTTTATGATTTGAGTGGACCCCACGATTGAAAGCATTATCATTCTGTGGTTCACCATATATTATGGATGGACCTGAATTTGCGCATAGGCATTAATTTTAGTATAATATTTAATGGTTGAATTGGATTTCATGTAATTACCACGTGGATCTATGAAAATTAAGTGTGGATGTTTTATTTAAGTATTTCCTTTAACACAAGTCACTTAGGGCGTGTTTGGCCTGTCAAATTCCATAGTAATTGCATTCCGGCCATCATTGCTGGATGTGAGGGGTTGTCCTGGTATTGCTAAAAACATGGATCTCCAGCAATCCTGTTTGGATGGCCCCGTGATTTTAGAGTTGCATGAGTGCAAATGCAATGTCACGTCTGAATGGCCCAAGTGATTCCAGATTTCTATGGGAGTCATGCCTGGTCACATTTGTGGTAGGATTCATTCAAATATATGGTAGATGAGGGAAACGGATTGACGGCTCCCCATGTCATTAGCCCGGTGGCTGGTGGTTGGTGCTCTGTGCACCCCACCATGATGTATGTGTTTCATCCATTTGGTTCCATTTTAGGGTTTCATCCCAAAAAAGAGAGGGATATAAATCTCAGGTGAACCACACCATAAGAAAACAATAGTAATTGGATATCTACCGTTAAAATCTTCTTAAGGTCCACTGTACTGTTTATTTGGCATCCAATATGTTGATTAGGCCGTCCTATCCTAGATGAAGGAAAAAAACAAAAATCAGCCTGATCCAAAACTTTTATAGCCCCCTGAAGGTTTTTTAACCGTTGACGCTCATACAACACTGTTTCCTATGATGTAGTCCACTTGAGATTGAGATATAACTCGTTTTTGTTCTCATAAGATAAAATGATCTGTAAAAATAGATGGACGGCATGGATGAAACACATACATCATGGTAGGTCGTAATGAAAATGGTGGAGCGCCGACTCGACCCGAAGTCAATCTGGCAACTGCACGCGGGATATGCTGCTGGAGGAGAGATGGATTTGATTTTCTCTCCAAATCCCTCTTTTGAATCCAGGGATGAGCTCCAGTACGACTGCTGCATGGGGTGTGCTTCCCAATGCCTTAGTTATAAACATAGGATTGAAAGGTTAGGGCCCGTTTGGAAGGGGGGATTGGAAGGGAGTAGGTGGTAGTAAATGGGATTAGCTTATCTAATCCAAAGGTGTACTGGCAGGGATTAGCTTATCTAATCCAAAGGTGTACCGGTGACTATGTGTTTGGCAAGGTGAGGAGATAATGCGGACGACAATCCGAAGGATTCACTGTTGGATTCGGAGGGAGTGGTGGCAGGAGGTAATCTAGAGAGAGAACCGGGCGTGTAAGAACTTTTTTGAAGGACCTTTGCCTCCATTCAAAGGTCTAATCTGGACCGTCCATCGGAATCCTATAGGTCCACTAACCACGACCTAGGTGAAAATTTTACAAGAAGCAGCATGTATCGGATTTTGACCGTCAAAACGTATGATGAACGATAAAATGGAAAATCAAGTAGGCTGTGTCAGAAGCAATCCAAAACCAGCCCTCTCTAGCTAAAATTTCATCACGGAGCTGATGGACGGTATGGATTCCTCAAACCGTCGATGATCATGGCCCCACCAACGTCGCAGCGTACGCAGGCCCTATTTTTTGCTGCTGCTCCCATTCCATCTTCTTCCCTCTTTCACCTCCTTCTCCTTCTCCTTCTTCAACAACATTTCTCACAACACCCATCTCTCTCCAAGCAGTTTCCTTCTTGAATGTGCACATGCTAGTGCCCTGGTTTGTTAATTACGGTGTAAGTTGAGTTAGTCAAACAACAGCGTCTAACAGGAAGATCAACTCAAGTGTTTGCCTCAACTGGATGTGTGGAAGCTCGCCATAGGTAAATCATAGCCTCACATCTCATGTCTCAAAACACCAGGTGATTAAAACCCTTAAAAATAAGTAGAATATCTTAGGATTTTTGTGTAAGAAAACTTTTTACCAAATAGAAAAATCTTCAAGTTTTTCTTATACTGTCGATTATATCGATTCATCTTTCGATATGATCGACCTGCTCTATCGATGTCCTCGGCATCTCAATCGATACAATCGAGTAAAGACAAAAAGCGTCCAGCAATCAAACATTCATCTGGACGATTTATCGATATATCGACGGTTCAGTCAGATATCATCGATATTCGAATATCGATCCTATCGAAAGTGAATCGATAATATCGACAGACAGTTTTATGGCGCCCCTGTTTTTCTAAAGAAAACTACTATGAGCTTCGATATATCGATGACTGTTCGATTCAATCTGAACTCAAATATCGATCATATTGGAAGTCAGTCGATCACATCGATAGTGGGCGCATGTTTTCTTCAGCATAATTTTCAGGATATTTTTTAATGTTGATCGAGGTGCCAGTCGAGAAATCGATATTCATATGTCGATCTTATCGAAACCTGGTCGATTGGATTGAGATTGGACACAAACCGTCCAGTAAGCTTATAGGTAAATCTATACGATTTATTGATCCCATCAACACGGTTTTCGATATCATCGATATACAAATTCCGATGACATCGACTATTCCCCGATCATATCTTTAGAACCTAAAAATCTTCAAGGCTTGTCTCTCTTATTTTCATATGTCGATAGATCGATTCATCTATCGATAGAATCGGAGTTTGAAATCCGATAACATTGATGTGTGTCTCGATCCTATCGACCAGTTGGTAAAAAGTTTCCAAGAGCGCAAATGACATTTGAGTTTGTATCATCGAGCGGATCATCGATACAATTGAGAGTATACGCTCGATCATATGGACTCTTGCTCAATGATATCGAACTCTATCATAAATGTGACCGTTTTATATCTGTTGGAACATTTTGCCTATATATAGAGAAGCTTGCCTTTATTGCTGGTAGAGAAAGAAGAGAGTGCTTTTGAGTGTTTTAAGCTTCATATCATTTACCTTAAGCCCTTTCTCTCAGGGAGTTCATCCTCCAATCCACCCTTCAATAGAGTGGATTGGGGAATGAACTTTCACATTCAAGGATCCTCCATCTACTACCTTAATGGCAAATCATTAAGCTGGGATACCTTAAATGCATACATAATTGGAACCACTCTATCTTCCTAATAGGAAAATCTTTAAAGAGTAAAATTCCATCATAACCTTGACCCGACCTAAAGCCTAGTATAGGTATATCTTTTGAGTTGCGGATTAAGGGAGCTGAAGACTCTTCATCAACAAGAAGGAGATCTTCAACATTGCGCTGAATGAGACTCATCAACTTATTTTTAAGTATCTAGAGTACAGAGGACACTTGCGATCATTCTTTTCTAGGATTGGGTCTTAAGTGTTACTCACCTTTTGAAGTCCTCAAAGAAGGCCTCCGACGGGAGTGTACGTGCGGGGTGCGTTATGTGGACCCTTGCTCTGTGGAGAGCATAAACATCCGGGTGCGTTGTGTGGACCCTTACTCTGTGTGGGCATAAACATCTGGTTAGGAGTGCGCAAGCAAAACTCCAGGGTTAGAGGTGAACCGAGTAGAAACCTCTGTGTAAAGGTTGAAGGTGAACCTGATTTAAAACCTTAGGTTTGAGGTGAACCTTGAAAAACCTCCTTAGTGAAATTCGGTCACTTAAGGGTTGAGTGTGGAAGCCGGTAGTGGAGTAGACAAGTAGTCGAACCACTATAAAATGACTATGTTTGAGATTGGAATTGTCTTTCATTTATGTGATTTCCTTATATGCCTTTATAGCTGATCATCTGAAATCACATCTTATACACACACAATCATATCCATCACAATCTTATCTATAAATAGTTTGTCTTTTAAATAGTTTGTGATTGGAGCCTTTACTAGGCTTGGAAGCCAGTAGAGTTAATTTTGAGTAATCCTAATCTGTACTTTGTGATAGGATTAGTGTGATAAGGATTTTTAATAATTCATAAAAACTTTAAAAAGTCCTATTCACCCCCCTATAGGACATATTGACACATTCTCACTTCAACTCAAGCGGTCTTCACTGTTATTTCACTTCTCTCCTCTTTCATCACTCTCTCTATCAAGCATTGTGCGGGACGCTGGATACACTCGGTCGTCCAAACAGGCCCATCCATTAGACGTTGGATCGTCCAATACAGTGGGATTGGAGACAATCCACTGACTTGCATTTAAGAGTATCGGTTTCTGTGCAATCCACCCCATTACACCCTACTCCCTTTTAATCCCCCCGTCCAAACGGGCCCTTAGTTTAGCGATGATTGCTGGGTCCACCGATGGAAACGCTGATGGTGGATTGAACGGTGGATATGAGAATTTCATCCCACCTAATCCCGTATAATACCGTGAGCCAATCGTCCCCTTAAATCACAGGATAACGTAATATTTTGACCTTGGGCTTAAGGTGGAATTACACATCTAATAGTTGAAGTGGGTTTCACATACATTAAAGGACAAATTTTTGAGCAAGGATATTTCAATGTTTTACAAGGCCCACTATAATGTGCATATGAGATCCACTTCAACTGTTAGATAAGTAGTCCACTAAGTGAATGTTTTGATAGAAGTTACTTAAACTATTTATGCCTCAAGAATTTCTCATGATTAATCATAAATCAAATTTACTTATCTAAAATGGGTTTACCTATTAAGTGGAAAAAGTTACTTATTTGATGGTACTAATAAGTTTTTTTTTTTTTTTTTTTTTAAATCTCATTTTAAAATACACCATCTAATAAAGTTATAATTTCATAACTTTGTTTTAAAAAAAAAAAAAAAAATTCAAAAAATAAACCATAGAGATGTTGTCGTTTCTTTTAAAGTTTATTTAACTTAAGTGGGTAGGCTTCTTTTTAATTGATTTTTAATACAAATTTGTCTGAAAACTCTTTTAAGTAATTCATATCTTACTTTCCTTTATTCTCTTTACAATCTCTTTAAAGTAAATTCACATGAGGAGCAATCCAAATTAAAGGTGGAGCTCCGCATGATGAATAGTCTACATCAAAGTTGGGCCCTACATCAAAGTGTGACCCCACGTGGTGGACAACTCACATTAGGCGGGACCACATGATAGAAGGTTGACACCAAAGTTGGGCTCACATGATAAACAACCATGTTGAAGGTTAGGCATGCCCCACGTGATAAATGATTCACAACAAAAGTGAGACCCATTATGATAGAAGACTCATATCAAAATGCAGCTATGTATAATAGATTATCTACATCAAGTGGACCTCACATGATGGACAAGCTATCCCAAAGGTGAAACAAATATGATGGATGGTGGACATCAAAGGTGGGCCCACATGATGAATGGTCCACATCAAGGCAGCCCCACATAATGCATGGTTCACATCAAAGGTGGGCCCCACATAATGGATGCACATGTCAAAGTGTGGCCCAACATAATGGACCATCCACGTTAAGTGGGCCTCACTTGTCCACATCAAAGGCAGGGCCCACATAAAGGATGGTGGACAAGAAAAGTGGGCCCATGTGATGAATGGTTGACATCAGAGGTGAGCCCACATGGTGAACAATCCGTATTGAAGGAGGGGCCCACATAATGAATGATCCACATCAAGCTAGCCCACATGATGGACAGTGTGGGCCCACATCAAAGTGTGGCCCCTCATAATGGACAATCTACATTAAGTGGGCCCCATCTAATGGATGGTCTACATTCAAGGTCTCGCATGATGGATGATGCATATCCAAAGCGGCCCAACATGGCCGACATCAAAAGTAGGCCCCACATGATGGACAACCTAATTCGAAAGTGTGGCCCACATGATAGACATATCAAACATGGATTTCACATGGTGGGTAGTGGACATTAATATATTGGAGTATAATTTTTTAAAAATACATCAACTATCCATGGAAAAAACTCTTATTTAAATAATTTACCAAATATACTTATTTCATCCAAGAATTATTTTTAGTTTTGAGAGCCTAATTTTACCAAAGCTTATTGGTAATGAAAGCTGGCTTTAAAATAAAAAAATAATAATACCAAAAAAGAAAAAAAAAAAAAAAAACTTTTTAGAGCAACTCTTATCTAAAAAACCCTCGTTAGACAATAGTAGAGATATCAAACAAGCCCAAATACAGCTAAAAGTTCAACCTAACTTGTGATTTAGTGACATCATAGGCTTACTTGGATAATACTAAATAGGTAGCTTTTAAGTTATCTGGATACTACCAGATAAGTGGCTTTTTACTAATTTTCTACTTTTAAAAGTAACTTTTCCCTCATTTTTATGGTTACGCAACAATTTAGACAATTATTTATGGAAGAATGTTTCATGCGTCCATGAACCCTTCTACATCAAGAGATTGGAAAATCATCCAATAAATGTATAAACAATCTAATGGGCTCTACAAAATGATGGCCCATATCGAGGTGGCCTCATCTAATGGACAATCTACATCAAAGGTTCGCCCTATCATCCAACCATAGCCCTACATGATGAGCAACCCACATGGGAGGTGGGACCAACATGATGGGCAACCCACATCAAAGGTGGGCTCCACGTTTGGGCAATTAATAATGGTGGGTCTCATATGATGGATGATCCATGTCATGGTCTTCGGTATATGATGGACAACTAACATCAAATGTTAGCTCAATGATGAGTAACCCATATCCAAGGTAGTTCCGTATATGATGGACAACCAACATCAAATGTTAGCTCAATGATGAGTAACCCATATCCAAGGTAGTTCCCATATGATGGACAGCCTACATCAAAGGTGGGCCCCCATAATGGGAGGTCCACATCAAAGGTGCCCTACATAATGAAATGTGAACATTGAAAGTCAGCCCCTATTGATGAATGACCCACAACCAAGGTGGGACATGCATGATGGAGGGCCCACAAAAAAATGATACACATCAAGAGTTGGTACCGCGATTCTCCTCTTCAATCTCTCCTCGCGCGAATCTACGCAGAATTCTATCGAAGGGGATAAGATAGGGAGCAGATTCGGTCAGCTCGGGTAACACCGAATTCGGTCAGGCCGTGATCATAGGCTCCACCTTGATGTATTTTGTGTATATCCACTCCGTCCATAACTTGTTAAAGATAATTTTATAGTAAACCAAAAAAAATGAATAATGTCCGAACCTTGGTGGGCCACACCACATGAAAAAGTAGTGATTGAGATCCTACCATTAAAAACTTTCCAGGGTCCACTGTAATTTTTATTTTCAATCCAACATGTTGATAAGATCATAAATACATGGATGAAGATCAAATACAAATATCAGATTGATCAAAAACTTTTATCGCCCACAATAACTTTTTAATGGTAAATCACAACTGTTTTCTGTGGAATGCTCCACCTGAGACATGGATCTGCTTGATTTTTATTCCCATGCCATAAAATGATCTGTAATAACGGATGGACGGCGTGGATATATAATTCCGATATCAAGTTGGGCCCCACAGACATGTCCTGACCGAACTCGTTGCTACCCGTACCTGACCGAATCCGCTCTCGATAAGATACAAGCTTCACAGCTCACAGCATCTCTCTCTCTCTCTCTCTCAGGAAAGGAGATTGGAGAGGGAAATGGCGTCCATCTCTTGTACAATCTCTCATCTTCAATTCCAATCATCATTGAATCTCAACCGTCCATTTCTTGGGATTAGAAAGAGGCTTGGATGGTTCAGATCTCCAAGTATTGGGCTGAAAACAATCCCCAGCTCTCATTCGAGGGCCAGATGCTGGTTCCGGTTCGGAAAGAACGGTGTAGATGCCGAAGGCGCTGGAATCTACGGTAGCCAGACCCGCGATGATTTTGATAGGGACGACGTCGAGCAGGTTCTTTTCTTTTCTTTTCTTTTTTGTGAAAAAAATGCTACTAGTTGCATTAGGACACTTAGACATTTCGATACATTAATCCAGACCGTTCGTTAGGTCCAAGGAAAATTTCATGGGCTACATTGCAAATATCATACCTATCTGACAAATATTAACCATTTGATCAATGGTCTTAACTTATGGATGGTGGAGATTGTTTACACAAATGTAGGTCCAATGAATTAGTTGATCCATCTAACTGTTAGAGCTCATGATGGATTATTTTTCAGACAATCGTAACCATCCATCCATGGCTTGGAAAATGGATGACTATATAAAAAAATTAAATTAAATCAAGGATGGATTGGACCGTCCAATCACTGTGATTTTTGTATGGTAGTCCATGAAATGTATTATGGACTTAATGAACAGTTCAGATCAATCGATTGGACTGTGATAATGAGACGATGTAAGTACGAGCACTTTAACTCTGTAGTGCACTGGAGCATTTCAATTTCTCGATATGGAGCAACATAGCTCGTGGATGAGTTTTGAATGGTCAGATTCTGTGCGCTCGGTGCGCACTGAGAGTCAGTGCGCATACATCTCCCGTCATCAGTAGGTGGGATCTTAGCACTCATTTCAAGATGGATGTTTACACAATCGGATCTTGGAATGCTTGTAGATTCCTTGCAGCTATCTTTAAACTTGGGAAATGGTGTGCGCACCAGCTCTCTGTGCTCCCTGGGCGCAAAGAAGTCACAAGCTGCAGATTTTTATTTTATTTTCTAAACGATTTGGGTTTTTAAGGTTATAGTTGTTGGACAGGAAATATGCCTTGTATAGTTAATTTTCATATTAGATAGGCCATATGCATTGTATAGCTAATTTCTATGTATAGATAGATGATTTTGTTTTTATCATTTACTTTGTATGGATGATTGTAGATCTTTATATATTCAACCCTTTATGGGTGTCTTAGATACAAGAAACCAAAGGAGGATTGTCTTCTCTTTGTTTTCAATAATAACCCCCTCTTGAAAGTCGATACTGCAACCATAGTAGGGTTCTTAAATGGATATTCAATCTATAGAGCTAGAAACTGGATACTGAAATCTACTGAAAAGCTTCTTTTTTTTTTACACACGCACACACACCCCCACACACTCACGCTAGTGGAATTTCACCACCTATGGGTACTTGAACCCTTGATGGGAGTTGAAAATCCTGAGAGTCTACCATCCAAGCAAGAGGAAGGACCCTAAAAAATGATGGGGCATTCCAAGAATTGAACTCGGGACCTCTCGCACCCTATGCGAGAATCATGCCACTAGACCAAATGCCCAGATCTTAAATCTACTGAAAAGCTGAAAAAGAAAATTGAGTGACTGTTTGGATGTTGATACAATAAAAGATCCTGAACCATAGATGACAAAATGCAGATACAATGATCCAGTTTCAATTGTTGGGTTCCTCAATCTATACCCCAATTCACTGTGGAATGAAATTTAAGGGGTCGTTTGGATGCCTATAAATTTTTAAGTCGTGATTTTCACCTAAAAGTGACTTTCAGTACTGTAGTTTTGCCTGTAAGTGACTCATTTCTCACTTATAGAATTTACAGGCATCCAAACGACACCTAACCAAGCGTGGAAATTGTTCCATTTTGTGAAGTGGATGGTTCATTTGATGCATTGCATTTGGAAAGGATTGACAGGAATTCTATTTTTGTTGTCATCATCTCAAAGATTATCTTAACTTATGTCAAGCATGAACTGGGTGGATCAGGAGACTAGCATCTATCTTCTATCTCACATTTAAAAGGTCTACTAATAAATCTCATTTGATCTTTAGTTGAGTTGTGATTCATCTGAGTTGTTGGGTCAACATAGCCCAGCCAGGCAGGTTCACCTAGCATTTTCAATTCTAACTCATCGTGTCAAACCGGAATGTGTCTTATTGAGTCCAACTCATACGAGTTGTCTTAAGGGGCCGTGTAAATCCAGGCTAAGTTGTGTCATGACAACTATTCATGGATTTGTTGTTGGGACTAGTCATGCGATTATGACTAGTTGTTTCATTCCTTTTTGTTAAGCCCTTGGAATTATGAGGATAGATTGTGGCATATGTCGGAGCTGATTATAAATGGCAGCATATTGACATGTGCATGTGCCTATTTAACACTTGTGCATTGGCTCATGTGCCACAATTTTTTGTACTTGAAGATTGATGGTACAACATATGCACATGCAAGATTCTCGAACTTTGATGGTTGCACACATGACATATTGGAACATGTGATGCACATGTACAAATAAGAGTATTACTAATGTGTAGTGAAACTGTAAAATGTCGTTGATAAAGAGTTCCACATCTTAAGACAATCAATTCATGCTTTAGTGGTCATGTGTTTTGGATAACTTACCAAAAACTACATTGGTTTCAGTGTACAAAGATATTAATAAACCATAGACCGGTACTTTTATCTTCATTGCTTGTCAATAACAGAACTTTGCCCAAATCCAAACAACCCTTGCAACATTTCGGGCATCCTGACCAAGCGACCCATCATGAAGGGATCGCAGAGCGGTCTTGTTTTTGTCTAACCGTGTATTCATGAAGTTGCTTTGAATCAAGGTTTCCATGGTTCGACAATGAGAAGATGGTGATGAGTCATAACAAACTGTATTGTTCTTCTTTTACAGTATTTCAATTACATGGGGATGCTTGCTGTGGAGGGTACATATGATAAATTGAATGCTCTTCTAAGTCAGAACATCCACCCAGTAGACATCTTGTTGATGATGGCCGCCTCGGAGGGCGACAAACCAAAGATCGAAGAGCTGTTGAGAGCCGGAGCGAGTTACAACATCAAGGACGAAGATGGGCGGACCGCACTCGATAGAGCAGCGAGCAATGAGATCAAGGAATTCATGCTTGGCTTTTCAGTCCAGAATGCTTAATTATCTTTCTATCTATCTTTGCTGTGGCATTATATATACTTGGGTAGATGTAGTTGAGATATTTGGGTTCATTGCCGCTGTAAATACATGTTAGAGTGGTTTGGATCTTCAAATTGTGATTTCTTGAAGAATGAAATGTACAGCCAAACAGAACTATTTTTGGTTCTGTTTTCGTAGGCTAAAATGGGTTCAAGCTCAGGTAAGATATTGTGCTGTCTTGATGGTTCAATCAAGTATCTGTGCAGCTCAAGCAGGCCGGTGGTTATGATGAATGGTTCGTATAACTAAGATTTTGGCAGATTAAAAATTAACTTAGTTATCCATGCATGCGTGTTGACATCTCAACCGTTATTCCTTGCATTTATATATGACAGCCATGACCAATGGCCGTTAATGATTCTCGTAGACGTAGTTGATACTTTTACATATTAACGGCCCGGCTTCAGTAGATCCCCGGATCCAGAGGTTGGTGGCTCCCATGACTGTGGGGCCCACATTGATGTATGCCGTTTTTACTGCTCATTTTAGGGCATGATATCAAAAATGAAGCAGATCCAAATCTTAAGTGGACCACACCATAGGAAACAGCGGTGAGTGAATAACCGCCATTAAAATCATCCTTGGGGTCCGCTGGAATGTTTATTTACCATCCAACCTGGATGAAGGGGCCGCACAAATATAAGCTTGATCCAAAAATTGTGGCCCACGAGGTTTTTAATGGTCAATCACCACACTGTTGTTTCCTGTGGTGGGGTCCACCTGAGATTTGGATCTGCTTTATTTTTAGGATCATGCCCTAAAATGAGATGGTAAAAAAGGATGATCCACTGAAGTCGCGTCCCATATTAACGGCCTAGATGATGGTTAGTGGGACAAAAAGCGATGGACAGTCGATGCTGTTGAATCCAAATTACCTGATGATGCCATACCATCGGGTAATCAGGACCATGAATACTCTCGGATGAATGGTGGTGCCATCTGGATTCAAGAGGGGCGCAAGTTTTGTACAACACTTAGCATCCAATCATGGACTGAAGATGGACGGTAGACATCATTCCATATTGATCATAATAGGTCCTAGCAAGGATCTGAATTTCCCATGTAGGCCCCCATCTTTGATTTCCAACACTCTGAAAGACCTTTCAAAGGTAAGGTCATAGCCATATCATCAATGGCTGTGAAAATAGATAATAAAGAAAATGCCAACCAAAAATCATCTCTAAACAAATTATATAGTTTTGGAACTAAATTTTGAGAATTTACGTTTAATAGAAATGCACTTTAAAAAATAAAAATAAAGACTGGCCACACATTATATGTGCTAAAAGAGGCCAAAATAGATAGAAGAGCTGCACACGAGCAAGCTGAGCCTAGCCAAACCGAGTTTGACCCAAGTTTGGTTTGGCTTGTTTATGTGACACTCCATGTTCAAGCTTTACAAGAGCCAAGCTTCGAGCCAAGTTTGGCTTGGCTTGTTTATGTGACACCTCCTGTCCGACCTTTACACGAACCGAGCTTGAGATTGGTTCGGTTTGGTCCAAATATCCAAACCAAGCTGAGCCGAATCAAGCCAAGTTCAAACAAACCATAGGAAACAGTGCATTCATGTATATGTATTATCTACATTATCATGTATATGCATTATCGACACCCTTCATCCATTTTTTACATATCATTTTAGGACAGGATCCTAAAATTGAATCATATCGAAAGCTCAAGTGGATCACACCACAGGAAACAGTGTGCATACAATTTATGATGTGAGTCAAACCTAGCTAAATGAACTTGAGCTTCATGCCGAGCCGAGCTGGTACTATTCTAGTATGAGCTTGGTTTATTTTTTTAAACAAGCTTGACTCTGAGGTTTGGTTTGAACATCTATTCGAACCAATTCAACCCGAGCTTTTTCAAACCAATCTAAGCTAAGCTTTCGAGCGGGCTTGATTTGTGTCCAGCTCTAGATAGAAGTATGAAAAGGGGCCAAAATAGAATAAGGGTGTTTGGTAGTTGATACTGTGTTTGAAAGCACTATACAAAACCCCATCTCCTCTCCGGCTCCACATAATGTGCTAAAAGGTTTACTGAGCAAAAAACCAAGTCAACCGTTAAAAGAAAATAAAAATAAATATAAATATAAATAAATAAGAGGCATGAAACCCATTATCAGGAAACCCGTTTTGAGCAAGTGACTCAGTAATGCTCCAGGTGACCTGACAACTCGATGAGCCTCACTGGTTCAGAACCAAGTCAAGCTTATGAGTTTCTTAGACTTAAACAAGTCGAGTCAACTCAGTAGAGTTTTAGAACTATGTTTAGTAAAAGGTATAAACCCTCGAAACCCTGATCAATGCAATAAAAAACCCATGTCATAGGGACCAGTTATTGCAGGGGAAATTATTTCTATCAAGAAGTCAAATCCAACATTCTGCCAAACATACGGCCGTTGTATTGGCTTCTAATCCGTTAAAATGACTTTAAACTTTGAAAAAGGCCTGGGGAAACCAAAACCATAAACTGCATTATTTCAAGCGTATGTGTACACTATGCAAACAGCTTTCTCAACGCCATCAGGCAATGTTATTTGAATAAGCAACATATATATACTCATTACCCAAAATTGGAATTTATTTTTTTTTCCATTTTATTTCCTCATTATTGGATAAATTATATTTTCATCTTTTTCTTTTTTGGGTTTGTGTAAATACATGATTTTTATAACTAGTATATATTCGGAAGATGGCATGTATACCTCAGTTTTGGGTGTGAGCTGAGTGCATGCTGTAGAGCGACATCCATTCTTGCCCCTTCTCGGAACAGGGCATCATATAGAAGACGAATGAAACTGGATAAATCCTCTTCATCATCGTCTCTACAACTTGATGGATGCTCGGCTTTCTCTGGATCGCTATCTTCCCAATCGCTGATGGGGCTGGCTGGCTCTGGCTCTTCGTCCTCTGCATCTTCGTCTCCGATCACAAACCTCCCATTCTCCATGCCATTAAAATCAGCCAACCCATGAAATACCCTTGGGTGCATCTCAGGCGGTTCAGCTGACGAAGAAATGACGGCTTTTGCACCCGAATCTAGGAATGCCTTGACCAGACTGGGGGCAGGCCCGCACTTGCCAGTGCAGATTATAATTCTGTCTCTCCAAGCTCCAACCTGGACATTTCCAAAGTTAAGATGGGCATATAGAAAGATAACAGAATAGAAATCAGTGCTCTACATGAGCCCAACTGAGTCCATCTCCAAGAATGTCTTCACAAGCATAATATCAATAAACAACTGCATTTCCTTCATTAATACTTGCATCCTTGCCCAGGCGACTCGTCCAAGCAGGATCGTATTCCTAAATCCTACTTGAGCACACATTTGCCACCATGGCATGCTTATGACGCCAAGGCCTTTCATTAGGAATTCCACACCATTATGTGCAACCATGTCGATCCATTCACCAAGTGATGAGCTTCTGCACAGAGAAAGGATAGAAAGAAAGGTTGACAATCGGTCCACATTCAACTTACAAGTGTTGCCCACCTGATGGCATCTGGCCTGATTTTTTCACTGGGAAATATACAGCAGGGAAAAGCTCATTAGTGGCCTGCATCTTGTACCTGTGCCATGCAGGCACATGGGGTCGTGAGAGCATTCATATTCCTCTTTTAATTACTAGCATAGATAGAGACACATACATCACAACAAGAAGGGGTGGGAACAGCCCCATAAAAAGTGAGGTTCGAGAAACTTCTTCCATCCATTGCGAGTGAGGCTTATACAACTGAGGTCCTAAAACACCTTCACTAGTAAGGCTATCTGCAGTCTTCAGCCACGCATTTGGAAAGGCAGTTAAATGGGCATCTTGCCAGGGATTGATGTCTCCAACAAGGGTTTTGAAAGGTGCACCATTCAGAAATTGTGGAACAGACATTCTGCATTAGGGGGATTGAACTTTCTCCATTGAACTGGCTCGCAATCTATGATACCCAGAAAAGAAACAGATAGGTAATGTGCGTGCGTGCATGGAATTGTGTGAGTGCAGATCTTACAGATGAAGTCAGTGTTAGCAAGGCTATGAGCCAAATATGTTAACTGTTTTGAGGTATCTAGGTATCATAGCCTGAAATAGCATGGGGAAGGGGAGCAGGTAAAAAGAGGTTGGAGGCTAAGGTAAATGGTTGTGGAGATTTGGCAAGGAATAAGGGAGCTTACGGAGAGGTGTGATTGCAAGAATGGTGTCCAGAAAGGGAGATTGCAAGTATGGTGGGTCAAGGATTCTTTCTTATATAGGGCTTCTGGGCTATGGAAGGTGTTTGCTTGTTTGGCAATTACATTTAAGGAGGGGGTTAGCTTTTCAACAGGGGATGGGAAGAGGATTTGTTTTTGGGAGGATGTGTGGATAGGAGAGGGTCTACTCCAAGCTGAGTTCCCAAGGTTAGCAAGGTTAACTATGGATGTGAACATTCCTATTGCTCAATGCTTCTCTTTTCGAGTGAGGAAGTGATTTGGTTTCCTCCATGTCGGAGAAATTGTTGGATGAGGAGGTGGATGAATTCATTCGGCTTTTGGCATGGCTTCAAGATCGCGAAGTGAGAAGGATGTGATGGTGTGGATAAAGGAAAAGTTGGGTCGCTTTTCTATCCGGTCCCATGGGATGATACTCCAACCAATGGCAAGAGAGGATTGTAATCATACCACTAATGTATGGCACTACAGCGCCCATCCTAAGGTAAGAGCCTTTGCTTGGTAGGCAGGCACAGGGTCCTTACAATTGATGATATTTAAAAAGAAAAAAAAGAAGAAGTCAATAGTCATTCCCAATACTTGCATCATGTGCATCCAAAATGCATCACTTATTTATCCATTGCTCTTTTGCTAGGGTAGTGTGGGAGAGATTCTTCAACCTCTTGAAAGTGTCTTGGGTGATGCTAAGGACCATTGAGAGCTTGTTTCTAGCATGGCAAAGGGGTGGGATTGGGAAAAAAAGGTAGGGTGATGTGGAGGTTGGCCATGTTGGCAAGCATTTGGGCTCTTTGGGGGGGAAGGGAACAAGCAGCGTTTCCAGAACCAAAGCTGGGTGGTATCGGAGGTCTTTAGAAGGGTGAAGTCAGATGTTTTGGATGGGATTCAAGCTTAAAGGCTCTTGATGAGTGTATTTTTATCAGTGTTTTAAATAGCGGTAGTGTGATGCGTAGCGATCAGCCCTCTATAGAGTGTAGCGTAAATACGTAGCGTGTAGCGTAAGCTACATGATACTTCTATTTTTTAATTTAAAAATGGGACAAATATAATAAATAGTGAAAAAAATATATAAAAATGCCTAAAAGATGATTCATTTTATCAATTATAAGCATGTTCAAAAAAGCTATTAGTTATCATTTATCAAAAGAATCCACATATATAAGCCAAATCAAATAATTATCACATCAACAACTTTCTAAGCAAACAACTTTAATTAATAATGTCTAATTGAAACCACAAGTCACAATTATGAAAAGAAATAAAAATCTCATAGGTTAAAAGTATCAAGTATAATACAAGTGTCACATTCCTCAACATTAGAAACAAAGAAAACGTGAAAAAAAATAAAAAAGTAATAGTAAAAAAATGCATTGTAGCTTATGCTACGGACGCTACGCACAACGACCCCTAACCCCTGTAGTGTACGCTAGAG
This sequence comes from Magnolia kwangsiensis, assembly GCA_037074715.1. Lineage (NCBI taxonomy): Eukaryota > Viridiplantae > Streptophyta > Magnoliopsida > Magnoliales > Magnoliaceae > Magnolia > Magnolia kwangsiensis. The sequence goes on from CM073571.1 coordinate 203,523,730, forward strand.
GGGATTTACGCTATTTGGGACGTTATGTAGTGCTACGGGCGCTATTTGAAACACTGATTTTTATTTCTTGATCGGGCTTTTGCCGTTGTTGTGTTTTTGTAGCTTTTTGGCACTAGTACAATATCATTACCTTCAGAAAAAGGCCAGAAATAGGAAGTGCATTGAAGAAGAAACAAGCACAATTGCTCTCTGGGTGAATGCAATACCACTCAATAAGAACTTGACAAAATCCGAATGCACTCGTAAACAATGAATATGAGAAAAGGAAACATCAAAGCTTCTCCATGCGCTTGAGCATATTTCTTTTCCCTTTTTCTTTCTTTCTCTCTTTATTTTTCTTTTACTTTTTCCTTTTCCTTTTTCTGTTTTTGTTTTTGCATTTTTTTTTTTTCGGAGAAGCGCTGTTGAGCATATGTCATTGTTTATAATGCAAAACAGGAAGGGTTGGCATATTTCAGTGTGGAGGCTTGCTAATACCAGGCATTATAAAGGAAGCCATCCACATGCAGGTGGGTCTTACCGTGTAGAGGCCTTGAAGAAAAATCAGGTTGGACCACTCATCATGTGGGCCACAATGTTAGAAAGAAATGAAATGGGCCTGGGGTGAACTTAAAGAGGTGGTGTTTTGAGGCAGTTTCGATCTTCAGTTGAACAGAAGTTTTTTTTTTTTTTAAAGGATTGTCAGCATCGTAACAGAGGAGAGGAAATAAGTTGGCTGAATCTCTTGGACACAAGGTGGAACATTTCTTGGTTTCTTATTTCAGGTCCCCTGCTTGGAATCAAAGCTAGCTCCATCTCCACATGGGATCCATTGTTGCAAGTTTCAGAAAAAGACTGGCTTCTTGGAAGATGCTACTTATTCTTTGGGGTTCAGACTACACTTATCAGGCCACATTGGTGAAGCCCCCAGTGAAATTCCTTTCCAATGACAGTAGCTAAGAAATTGGAGAAACTTCAAAGGGATTTTCCTATGAGGCTGACAGGAAGAAAATGGTACCTAATCAAGTGGAAGGATGCCCAAAAGCCTAAGAATGAAGTGGTGTGTGTGTGTGTAAAGGGAGAATCATAGAGAGAAATTGGCACCTACTACATAAATAGTGGTGGTGACTTGATGAAGAACCCAACAAGCTCTGCAGAAGGTTGGTGTGTGGTAAATATGGATCCGCAACAAGGGAGTTGGAGACAAAAGGAGTGAAGGACAGAAAGGGGTGCAATTTTTGGAAGAACATTAGCAGAGTCAGAGATACCATAGTTTTCGAGGGATTTGATATAGAGTAGGGGAAATAGAATATGCTTTTGACAAGACATTTGGCCTTCGGGTGGACAAGTTTTGCTGTGAAATTCCCTGGATTCTATGGGCCCATATGAACAAAAAAGGAAGAAGAAGATATGAACTAATTCTAGTGAGAATCTATCATTCCAGTATTCCACAGTCCAATAGCACTCAATAGACTGATGGTAGTATGTTGTCAAGCATATTGGTATTTAAAAGCAATTCCAAATGTAATACCTGTTCATACTAATTTAAAACAGTTACTGTAACTTGTTTCGATCCCACAACTAAGATGACCTTGCAAAATAATCAAGTGGTCCAGCTGATGGTTTATTTGGACTGTCAAATCATGTTTGCCTCACCTTTGATTGCCAATGACTCCCTATAATCGCTTTAATCAGACAATTCTAACCGCCGTATAGGACTATCAACGTGTTGGATTGGATCCCAAGTCTGAGTAGGGCATCTCCAAGGTTGGTCCCACCCAAGTCTGATAGAAGGGGAAGCGAACCATCTGGATTTTCTCCTCCCGAAGTTTCGGAAGCTGGCCCAGCGCTGGATGGTGATCACGTAATAGGTGTGGAGGATGAAATGCCATGGGTGGGAAGACTCATGGAGCTTTCATTTGAGGGCAGAAGCTTTGTTCCACTTCATGGAGGAGACGATAGAACAAAAATAAGAAGCAGGTTCAGACTCCAGTGAAGAGTGCCATACAAGTCAACAGGGATCTTCTAAACCATTCTCCCTTGTTTATGCATAAGCAAGAGACTATTGTATAGTGACATGAAGAACTGACATAACAAAAGCATTTTCTAACGCTAGCATGCTTCAATGAACCACCAAAAACAAGAATAATATGTTAGATACGAGCAGCGTTAACATACCATCCAACGAACATCATCGGACGTTAAGTGAGTGGCAGGTACTGTCCTCCGAAACATAAATGCTCCAATTTCTTGGTCATCTTCCAACACCTTCACATATCACATCATTACGATCACTATATTGATTTTACTGCTTAAAGAAATCAAATGGGATGGAGTAGATGTCCTCTGATTCCATATGGTTGCCGAGCCCAGCCCATTCACTGTAGCTGCATGTGCCAACATGCACAAGATCCAAGCCATACATCAGATGGGCCATGCCACGCACAGTTGGTCTGGCCTCCCCTCACTCTGTTCCAATCATCATCAGGTGGGCCACAGTGTATAAAACAAATGGACGAATAGAAAGCCAAGTTTTTAACTGTTCATTTTTTTCTGTACACCGATGCACCTGATGAGTGGACAGGCCTGATTTTTGGGGCAGCGCATGGTGGCAGTTACCTAATGGACAGCAAGAACATTCCGTGGATGTGCAAACGTGAAATACATGGCCACATGTGAGTGTGCTGGGATCTACACGCCTCTGGGATTCACAGGCATTAAGAGATAAGCATACATGTGTTTGGCGTCCGATATATCGATGCATGATGCCTCCTACTTGAAAGTAAGGCCTGTATGCAACCAAATCAGCCATGGTTAAAATCTTTGCTAAGGCAGATGTGTCCTTTCTGCTGTGCCCACGCATTGTTGATGATAGACTCAACTTCACACTCTGTAGGAATCTATCCGCAAGCTCCCCAGGTTCAGCAACCACAAACACATCATTCTGCCAACTGGTAAATGGATGTCAAGCATGTTAAAATTGAGGATAAAGCCGCGTCTGCCAGAAAAAACAACATAGGTTAAGAGGAACTGTATGATCCTAGATCCAGCGATTGTTTAGTATCCTCGGGCCATTGGTTTGTGAAAGTGGGATCCATGGTCCTGCAATGCAGATTGTTGAACTGATGGGACCCAAAGTAGCTAGGCCATGGCTCCGAAATCTCAATGGGAAAAATCCTAATTCTCCACTCAGTTGACATTCAACTACAAAACAGGCCAAAGATTGAAATTGATAGGAAAAGGCAGGGTGGAGATTTTTTAGCATGGTTCATCAATGACATGGTCCATCAAATCAATGGTTTTGATTAAGTGACAATGGGCCCAAATGTACAAAATGAAAAGGCGAGAACATTATGCACATGCTCAGGCTGAGAATCATACATTTCCTTGGCTTCAGAAAAGGGGAAAAGAAAATTCGACCTTAATATTGAACCAATTGAATCATTTTGAAGAGCCAGATGTACTATCCCAACTTGGGGCAAATTCTGTAGTTTTTCATGTAATGCCTGAGCAGGTACAGAGAGCTGCCTGATTCCTGAAGGAGATTTTGGTGGAGAGAATGGTGCCTTTCCAGTTTGAAAACCATCCAAGCTTAGTGGTGGAACTAAATCAATTCTATTCATCCGCTGTGGACCCAGTTCAGGACTGCATAAAAGTGGGCTAGATGGGAAACTTCCAGTGAACAATGGCGATGCGAATGGTGTAGAAACTGATGCTGCCGGCTTAGAAAATCCAGCAACCTTATTCATAAGAGAAAACCTGATGCCATTACGGGCACAGAACGTCTCAAGAGATCGAACATGGTGGATTGCTTTCCCCGAATCAGGACTATAATAAGATTCTACAAGAAGTACCATGCGCCTCCAACCCAACAAAGGGCTTCTCTCATCGAGCACTGCAACAAACGGAAATTCCAACATCAAATCCTATAAAGAATGTGACATTCAAATATTTAATAAACACGTCCAAGGGGTAGTACAAAGAAGCACCACAACACAAACCAGTATTTGAAAGCTTTGTTCTAGGAAAGTTCTGAGGCTTCGACTTCTCTGACCATTTTTCTTCATTGAAGTGTGTTGGGACCAGTCGCTCGCAAACCTCCGTGAAGGCCTGAGATTGATCCTGAATATACTCTTCCGTTGCCGCTTCCAACTTGAGCCAGTTTGTGGGATCAGTTTCATCCAATTCCATACCACACCGCTCATCAACTGTGCACATGGGATACAAACTGAGTAATGACTAATAAATTCCATTTAAGAGGAATGCCAACCTGCAGACGCACACCTGCATAAAGTGAAAACAAGTGCCCTGCACGTGCCAAAGTGGCATGTGTGTGTAGATACCCCACCTGACCAGTGATGTCCCCTAAACCATTTGATCATACCGGATTAGGAGGGCTATTCCTCGAATCTTACTACAGAAGGGATCATTACCGTTAGGACAAATCCACACCCACCCAATTTCACACCAAAAACAACTTCACCAAGCAATAAAAGGGTGGGGCAAGTTATGGCACAACCCGCCCCACCCCCTTCAATTTTTGCTAAATTTGCATTGCGGAAATTGGATTTCTGCATGGTCCACAAAGCAATCAAGCTGAAAAGTGCACACAGAAATTAGATTTTTGCCCAAGTGTGACAGCACAATGACATGGTTTTTTCCTCTTATTTTAACTTTTCTAAGCAACTAGATGATGTGGGGGCATCTTGGTGTGGCTCCAAGGACACATCGTATATCCACACTGAGGGTGGGGTGGCCCACGTGGTGGGGCCTGTGAGATGCAGGATGGCCATGAGGTGAGACCGATTGTGGGACCGTGTGATTTGGGAACCTGTGCAATGCGGGGGTTGCCCACGGGAAGGACTCGTCTAGGTTTATCTGGGAGAGCTAGAATATTGGGATAAATCGGTGCTTCCCCAACAGCTCTGGAGCTTTTGATGTGTTGGTCGGTTGTTCACTATCAAAGTGGTATCAAAGCGGAGCCTAGGGATCGAGTCTCCTCACTAGCGTTGGTGCAAGGGCATCTTGGTGCGACTCCAAGGATATACCGTATCTCCACACCGGGGGTGGGGTAGCCCATGAGGTGGGGCCTGTGAGATGCTGGATGGCCACAAGGTGGGACCCATTGTGGGACTGTGCGGGGAGAACTTGTTTGGGTATGCCTAGGTGAGCCAAAATATAGGGATAAATTGATGCCTCCCCAACAAATCTGGAGCTTTTGGTGCATTAACCGGTTGTCTGCTATCACCTAATCACCTCCCCCTTTTCCCACATTTTTTTGAGAAAATGGCATGCATCTTCACCCTCGAGAGTTCTCAAAATTACCAACAACCTGTCCTAGAGATTTATGAGGTTGTGTTGTGCAATGTGTTCTTATGCACCAAAAGTCTTATGGGGTTGTGCCATGTGACCCTTACGCTTTTCTTTGTTTTTCAAAAGACAATGAAAATTTTGTGTGGGAGACGTGACCTTGAAAGAAGATTTTCCGAATATATTCCATCTCATTCCTATTCAAGCTATATCAGCAGCTAGCTGCTATACTGTCATCGGCGGGAAAACAGAGTAGAACATGGTGTGCAAAAGAAATTTACATGACTGGGAGATTGAAGAGTATGTGGCCCCCCTAGACAGCATTTACAGAATCAAGCCAGATCAGCTCAGAGCAGACAGATTTAATATGGAGGTTCGACGAATCCAGTAAATTTTTGGTGAAGTCGCTATACAACCTTTTGGACAGCGATTCTTCCTTCAAAGAAGAATCCTTGACAAATCAGATTTGGAAATATTTGGTCCCTCCTAAGATTGCGTCCTTGGGATGGCTGGTCGGAAAGAAGAAGATACTAACAGTCGACAATTTGAGAAAAAGCGGGGTGACTATAGTGTCTATGTTGCATGGCGGACGAAGAATCGATTGATCATCTTCTTGTTTACTGCTCCTTTATCAACCAAATTTGGTCAGAATTTTTAATCTGCTTTAGAATCAGTTGGTCTTTCCCTGATATGGCAGGTTAACTCCTAAAGGCGTGGCATGGTGTCAAACTAGGCAAGCATAGGACTTTATTATGGAGAATGGCTCTTCTGGTTGTTTGGTGGTCGATTTGGCAAGAAAGACACGGGAGATGCTTTAGGGATGTTTCCAATTTTGTGGAGTCTATAGCTTGTAGAGTAAAATGTCTAGTGGTAGAGTGGGCTTCAAATGTAGATTATCTTAAGGCCTATAATTTTCTCTTTCTTGGAACCTAGGTGGCCCACTTCCTCAGCGGCCCCACTCTCTCTGCTTGTTTTCCTTTTTTATCATATTAATATAAATCTCGTGATCTTTCTATAAAAATTTAAAAAAAAAAAACTGAAAATTTTGTTAAAAAAGAAAGAAAGAAAAAGCTTTTTCATAGATAGATATCTATGCCACATTATGACAAAGAAGGCCTAAACAGAGAAAAAAAAGGGGGGGGGGGGGGGGGGGGGGGGGGTGGACATTCAACAAGAGCCTTTATACTTGAGGCTCAACCCATTACATCCAATTTTACCCTTCTAAAGACCTTCGACACCAGCCCCCCCACCCCATGTAAGAAGAGATAGTCATCAAATCATCCTCCTCTATTCCCAACTCTAACCCCCCATGCCAAGCTCCGTGATGTCGACTCCCCCTTTCCCGTATGGCTTACACATCTCTTCCAAACACTTGAACAAATGAAACATTTGCCTACTCCACTTTCCTTGTATGGCTTACACATCTCTTCCATAAGAAGTCTCATCTTTGTTTCTCCAATCTATCCAACATAGCATTCAAAGTTCAAACACCTAAAAAGAGACAGTATAACAATAGGTTTGACATGGGTGTTTTACTAATGTTAATCTTCCACCCAATGAAAGATGCCAACTTTTCCACCTCAACAGTCTCCTTTCAACCTTTTCAATTACCCCATCCCAAATAGAAAGGCCAAAATATAAGGAAAGATAAGAACCAACGCAACATCCAAACACCTTTGCTAGCTAACCATCTCCTCCCAGAAACATTAATACCCAGCATCTAGCTTTTGAGAATGTTTACCTTCAAACCATCTAATTATTTTCCTCTATGTCGCAAAATAGAATGGTGTCACCGAAGAATTACAAGTGAGAATTTTGAAACTGAATTTTCCACCCTAAACCCACTAATGAGACCAACACATCTCTTTTTCAGACATCCAAGCACTTCCACTACAACCACAAACAAGAAGGGTGAAAGTGGATCCCCCTACTGAAGACCTCTCAAAGCCTTGAAAAAACTTTTAGTATACCCATTGACCAAAACTAAGAACTTGGCCAAATGAATACACTCTTTGTATCCACCTCTTCCATTGCAGCCCATATGCTAATTGTCCCAGCATGTAATCAAGAAAATCCAACTCCACATTCGTATGCTTTTTCAATATCGAGCTTGTATATAATGTCTTTTTTCCTTACGGCCGAATCAATGCATTCGTGAGCAATTAAAGCATTGTCGAAAATTTGTCTTCTAGCAACAAACACACTTGGACTTTCGATATGACATTCCCTAGAACCACTTGAAATATAGATGCTAGGATTTTTACTAAGATTTTGTAATGGCTACCTAGAAGGCATAGAAATCTTAAATTTGTTAAGCATTCATCACCTTTTTTAGTATGATGGCTATGAAAGATGTGCCTAACTTAGACGACAAGTGACCTTTCTCGAAAATTTCAGCAAATGAATGTTACTATGTCGCCCTTCACCAGCTCCCAAAATGCTTAGAATAAAAAAGCCATGGGGAATCCATCCGGACCCTGGAGCTTAGTCTCTGCCAAATGCATCCACCGCCGCTTTAACTTCCTCATCAAATAGCGGTTTTTCTAAAATCTTAGCCTCCGCTTCTGAGATTTGATCAAAAGGCAAGTTATCGAGCTGCATCCACCTCTCCCTTGTAAGAAGATTCTTGTAAAACCATACTATGGCCTCATAAACCTGAGATTTCTCCTCTACCCTAACACCGCCACCATCACGCCTTGGATCTTATTAGTCCTAGCTCAAGCACTAGCAATGCTATGCAAAAATTGTGTTCTCGTCTCCTTCCTTGAGCCACGTTGCTCGGGATCACTGTCTCCACTCAATCTCCTCATCCTTTAAATGATTCCTATATTCTAAGGAAAGCTTGACCCTCGTGGATTTTTTTTCCTCTGACAACTCCACCTCCTCAAGCTTAAGGTATTAAAAGATAATTATGTAATGGTAATAATGGTACCTATTACGCGTTACAGGTTTGTAACAAAAAAAAAATGGCCCCCGTAATGGGGTCATGACGAGGGTAAACCAGGATTTTTTTCTTTTAAACAAAAAAGAAAAAAAGAAAAAAGAGGATTGTAATGGCCATTACAACTTATATATCATAAGGGTAACGACCACTGTTACCGTTATCGAATACCTTGATTAAGCTTCTCAAATGTGAATCTAACAAAATCAAAATCTCCTCCTAAGCACCATGAGAACCGCAACGTATCACAAAAGGAGTCCGACTTTGCCCAGAACTGAGAACATTAGACTTGTTGATTTGGTCCCCAAACTACCATGAACAACCATTTAAAACCCGTTGTTAGATCCCTAAGGAGCACTGAAACTAAAATGGAACTCCCCACCACTCCTTGTCCTAAACTCTAGTGTCCCAAATAACCACTATTCTTCCCACTACTCCCAACATGTCAAGAGCCACCCAATCCTTATTTCTTCCTCCCCCTGATAGCGCTCACAAAAATCTTTGATTTGGAACCTCTTTTATGGGCAATCCAAACCCCTAATAATCCAACTGACGAGCATCATTGATGAACAACACTAGCCCTTTTGCCTCTCTTTTCACTTGCAGAAGAGATCTCCACCCCATAGTTTATAGAGGACACAAAGCCCGCCAATTCTCCTCCCCTTGGGAGACTAGTGAAGCTAACTTCGTTGAGTAGCTTGCGATTTTTGAATTCCTCTCAACAATGAAATCCTCCTCGCGATCTCTGAAGGAAATTCCAGCCATTTTACGGACATGTCCAATTACCTACTTAATCCAACACATGCCACGAGCCATTTAGATGTGCCTCCCTTCTTCCATTGCTAATGAAGTATTCTTGCACACAACTAATCGGCTACTGATGTCTTCAATCTCCTTTTCGTTGTCATTGACTACTTGCAAGAGTGGAATAGACATGTCCAATTACCTCATCAATCCACCGCATGCCACAAGACATTGAGAGGTGCCTCCCTTTCCCCATTACTAATGAAGCATTCTTGCACACGATTAACCACCTGCCGATGTCTCCAATCTCCCTTCCATTGTTGTTGACCACTTGCAAGGGTGAGATAGACAAGGCCTTTAATAGATACTCACAGCTAGTTTGCACCTCTTACAAAGACAAAGTTTCAATCACCTTCCCCTTGCTCTTGGCCACTTTGATCAACCTTCCATCCTTGCATTGCTTTGTGCAAATACAACCATCTCCCCCATATGATGAGAGAATATTACTCTAGCTCCTGAAAGGGGTGAAAGAAATGGGTAAGGTGCAGGCTCAAGAGTCTACTCAAGAAATGAGAACGTCAGTAGGTTGGTGTTGCTCTTCTTGACACCAACTTGCTTGGAAGGAAAACTTGAATCATTGATCATAACTAATATAAAGGAATACCTTTCACACATAAAAGAAACTTAAAGATGCCAGCACATGCTTGTTACTACTGGATTCATCCACACATACTTGAACTAACTCATGTACCTAAGGTGCTTCATCGGTGTGACAACTATCCAAATACGTAGTTGCCATTCCTTCTGAGACTTTCCACCTATCCCCTACACACCAATCTTCTCGTCACACGTGGCCAACCCCTCTTCTGTTGGATTGCAGGACCACCTAACCCTTGCTCCATCATACTTCCCTTCAGCTCTCCTCTTGACCTCCTCTAGCAGTTCATACACTATTCTTCTCGTCACACATGGCCAGGCTATCAATGGGCCGAGTTGACCTAACGAGCTTTGCCCGCCTCTAGACAGGTCGAGCTTAGGTTGGACCATTAGGCTCAAGGGCTAGGTTCAAACTTAAAAATCGAACCCTCAAACCATTTTCCATTCAACATTGCGACTACTTGCTTTACGTCCTCTATCTTCTCCATTGACACAAAGGCGAACCCTCGTACTGCCACCAATCCCCTAATCCGAAGAATAGTGACCTCCTTCACCTTCCTTATCTTTTGAACATCCTTTGAAAGTTTGGTTCTGACCATTCTTTCAAAAAGCTTTCAACGTACAATGTGGAAAACTCCAAGAACACTCTAGAACATCTTCCAGCCTTCTTTAGTTTTAGTGTTCCCCTTCCAACCCACCAGAATCCATCCTCCTTTAGATCCTTCATCCCCCTCTACACCATCTCCTTCAACCCCTTGTACACCATCGAAAGCCATTAGTTGCGACCAAGGTGCCACTTTTTAAGATTATTTTTATTCCTGTGCAAAATCCATGAATACCTATTGCACTTGACCTCCAACAAGTTGCCACTTTGAACAAATGATGGAATGACATGCAATGATTTTCTATGCATCCAAAGAAGTATACAAGTGTGTTTCATTCAGTTGTGTCCCTAATGCATTTTATGCCTACTAAAACCCCCCCAAAAATACCAAAATTCCACACCTACAACTATAAATAAGAACCCCCCCCCCCCCCTTTCTCCTTCTTTTTATCCCCTTTGCTGAGGAAGGAGAGAGAGAGAGATTAAAAAGCCCTCCTTTTTTTTAAAGAAATCCATCGTTACGAGAGAATAGTATAGAAACAACAGAGACATCAAAGCAAAGAACAGGGTTAGAGGATCTAAGAGTTCCATACTCCTCTCTTAATGCATTAGTAAGGAGACACCTCAATCTTACAAGGTTTTGGGAAATGGTTCTCAACCATTGCAGCAGAGAGGAATTTGAGGTTATTCTTTCCTCCCCCTATCTCTAATCAAGGCCCTTCATAAGAGAACCAAAATGGTTCGAGATGGAATTTTTTGACATTTGTCTTGCTACTTGAGTTTTGGACATTTGTCTTGCTACTAGCCTGTTTATTTCTTTTACCATCACTTGGAGTTGAAGGATTTTTGCTTAAAATCTAATCATAAAAGTTTTGATTCCCGAAAAAGTAGAGAGGGTACATATGTATGGGCAGAGTGCAGCTTCCTTATTTGTCACCAAAGCCCTTACTCAAATCTTTGGGAAAGACCTTGCTGGAGTTTATCAATCAAACTCATCAATCTTAACCCTTAGGTTATTTGATTATATGGTTTCTAGCCTAATGTAGACTCCCAGATTTTAGCTAGTGGCGACTCATTTCCCTTATTTTTGCCAAATTTCGCTAGTAAATTTTACCAGTCTATTCCACTGCGTGTGAGATCCAAAACATTCATCAAGTCGGCCTAGGGTATATGTAAAAAATCAGGACAGTCCCCTGACCAGCTTGGCCTACTCATGCACATCGCATGCAAACATCTAGATATCCTTTCTTAATTGCCCTTTTCTCCAAAAACATGCAACCCACCTAATAGGTCAACCATTTTGTGGTTAGGAGACATTCATAGTAGGACCCACCCCAAGAACACATGAAACACTTCTCTTTAGCACGAGTAGATAGGCTTTGCGAGTGATATTCCGCTTCATATACTCCTTAGGCATGAAAATGGCCATGAAGTGTCCTTGGCACTAATTAGGAACAAGTTATGCAAAAATGGTTACTTAATGGCCATTAAGTGAAGGTAACAGTGGCCACTGTTACACTTTATGAGGTCATAACAGCCATAAAGGCCAGTGTTGGCACTGGGTTGTTTTTGTATTTTAGATTTTTTAGGTTTCTTTCTGTCTTTTTTGTTCTCTTTGTTTCTAGGTTTTTCTTCTATTTCTGTTTTGGGTTTGTCTATCTTGTTCTCTTTGCTTTGTTTTCTTTTCAATAAAGTATCACCTTTCCAAAAAACAACAGTTATGAGGGGCCATTATGGAAAAAAAAAAGAGCCCATAATGGACCCGTAATGGGTGTAACCAGTGTTTTAAGTATCGACGATATTGGCCGATTATATCCCATGATATATCTTGTATCCCACCTGTGTGATACGAGACACAAGTAGTGGGATATATCTCACGTATTCGATCCAATGAGCGTTTTCGATTTTCGATCATTTTTTCCTGTAAATCAGGTTAAATCAGTGTCAAATTGTTACAAATATATGACATTTCATGTTTTACATAAAAAATCATGGATTGGGAACTTCGATTTCGAGATTTAGAAGACACGGGCCGAGTTGCAGAAATTTGAAAAAAAATCAAAATTTCTCAATTTCTCGCAAATTGGTTGCAATATTTGTGTCCAAACATAAAATCAAACACATATGTAACCTGATCTAGTGATTCTTCTTTTGCTTTTGAATGTATTGCTTGTGCTTCCACACATCTTCTTACATTTATAAATTATATGAATAGACTTTGAATATACTTAGATCAACTTACTTAGACAACGCATCGATTAGGACCCCATACAAAGAAAACATATTATGTGCACTTGTTTTTTCTAATGTTTTTATTTACAAGTGTTTATTGATGTCTTTTTTAACAGTCACTGAAGTTTTATTGAAAAATTCAACCAATTTCTCAATGTTTCCAACAACAGTGATACATTATGTGATACAACCGATGTATCCCATGCGATAACCGATACATATCCATATCCCAATTGGGTGATAAATAATGCAATACCGATATTTTGAACATTGGGTGTAACAACCCTTTAACGGTCCGTTGTGGGGCCAATGAAGGTTTTTTTTCCTGAAAAAAAAAAGGGCGGCCATCATGGCCCGTATCATAACAATATCGGTAGTGGCCGTTACGGCCATCGTTACTGTTACGGAATACCATGAATAGGAATTTCAAGAATGAGACAGTAGGACCTCAAATGGCTGTGAGACAAAGAAGACTGCGTCATGTAAGCAGATTTAGAAATTGCCACAACCAAGATAACAAACAAACTCCAAAGTCAATGTATCACCTGGGTTAAACCGAAAATAGTGAATCTCAGGAAGCATAGGTAACAATGCATTCAGAGCTTCATCAACTCGATCCACTGAGCATGCGCTCTCAATCAACACTTGTCCAGTATCTAAATAGCGCCACCCTCCTTTTCGAACCTAAAGTACATGAATTTACAAATGAAGTGTTAATGGCTTTTGAGTCCATATGCAACATAAAATGATCAGTCATGTAGATAACTATCCATATTCATGAGGATATTATCTATCATGCAAATGTTTTCAACACACAATGGTGCAAACAAGCGTTGTAGATCCCACCATGTGTGTTGATGACTCCTACTCTGACCATCATGCAAGCCCTCCCTGTTTAGCCATGGGCCCAAAATTCAAGACAATGCAAAAGTCAGGTGGGCCATACGAGCAAGAAAAGTTAGGACAGGACACCCTTAAGTCTTGTCAGGCCCCACCCAAGTTTCATAATGACCTGATTTTTAAGGCATGCCATCATATGGGGCAGATGTTGGATATCAATGGATTGGATGGTATATACACAACACAGTGAGCACCCTACAAGAACCAAAGGCAGGCATCCCCTCTCAACTGTTCCTGCTCATATGGCCCACCTGAGTCATAGACTCGCCTGATTCTGGAATCATGATTAAAAATGAGAGGTGTGCATGATGGTCAGAGTGGATTTCATCAACACATCACAGTGTGCCCGACAGCAAACTTTTGCACCATAAATGTGGTGAGCACATTTGAACTTGATAATTTCCCAAATTTGGGCATGTGCATACACGTGCATGTTGTAGGGTAACTATCCACATTTCTATGTGTTTGAGAGAGAGGGAGAGAGAGAGTATCCATCGATAACTGCTGATATTTTAGTTGTGAAGCAATCGATATGCAGTCATGTCACACACGTGAAAGAGATTTGGGCTGTTCATCTATACTCAATCTCCGGTCATGTGGTACACATGTACCGATGTACGAGATCTGGGATGTTCACCTATAGTGCTTTGCGATGGATAGGACGTGAAAATATACCATTCAAATGATCCTAGCCACTGATTAGAGGAATTCGTCCATCAAATGCCACCTGTTTGTTGGACTGTTTCCAACCACCTATTTATAATCCTCTAGAGCACTCTAATGAATGTGATTTTTGGTATAAGCCCTGTACACGAAAGGGCCTAACAGATGGAAGGTGCAGTTCTCATCCATGTCTACCACATGCACAGACACTGAGTGATCGATAACTAAGATTGATAATTCTGGATCCGGTCTCCCATAATTATAATGTGTTAAATGCTAATGCTACCACACCCACCATCCTACAGATGCTTGGAATGTCCCCAAAGCCCTTAAATGACACAAAGGAGAGCACATCATTGTTCCAGACTATCCATTTGTTCCATAGAACTACTTGCAAGCCATGATGCAACAATTATACAATCAGATAATCATAACCCTTCAACTTAGTCATTTTGTTATAACTATCAGTTTCTACAAGACATACATCAGATGGTTAGCATCGTCTGACAAGAAAGCTTCTTTATTTTCGTTTTTCTTTTTTTGAAGATTACAAAAACGCGTCTTAGAATCACAAGTAATCAACGGTGGGGCCTAATGGATGGATATATTTTCAACAAGATGATTCAACCTAATTTTTTCTCTGCTCAATCTTGACTAATTATCTTTTTTTGCCATTGATCAGATGTTTAGAATCACAGGATCGGTGTGATTTTTGTGACTAACTAAATAATAAAATCTGTAATCACCTTAAATTTGGTGGGGGGGGGGGGGGGGGGGGGGGGGGGGGGTATGAGATGTTGTATCATTTAAAAGCTTTGGGGACATTATAACCTCCTCATGGAAGTGCTGTTAGCAGAAAATTACTGCTATTTATATTGATGATGACACATTCGGGTTTCCAACAAGGCTTCACTGTGTTTCCATTCATATTTGTGTTTCTAGTTTCTATGAATAGATCCTGATCATGGAATTCCACTGCTGCTTTTAAGAGATTTCTGAGAAAAACATGGACATCAGTGGTTCCCAATATTGCCAGAGCTCATACCCATTCCCTGTGCAATGTGGTAGCTGTAACCAAAATAACATCAAACAACAACAAATGGCAGTTCTTCCCATACCTTTGTTGGAACAGAACCGCATCCCACAGAAACCAGACAATCGATTCGAGTATCAGGCCACAGAAGTTGTGCTTCTCTTATGGCAAAAATGGTGGGATTATTTCCTACAATAGCTCCATCCTGCCAACGATTTACATCTGAAACAAATGATAGAAAAGGATGCAATTATTAGGACCGAAAAGAGAGATGACAGTGTAGATAGCTCATACTCCAAGTTCGTAAATGATATTTGGAAATACGCTAATATAGAAGTCAGATGAAGCAAAGTTTACAGTAATTAAAAAAAATAAAAATAAATAAATAACTTGGAACCCGAAGAGAAGGATAAGAATACCATCAGAGTAATCATCGAGATAATATGGAGCAGCAGACGATGCTCTTATGGCCTGCCATATATGATGCTTGCAACTTCCAATGAAAGCACCACGTCTAGCAGTTGCTCCAACCCCACTAATCATCAGAGCATCTCCCGTTCCCAAAGGCATCTCTGGTGTACCAGAAGGATACTGCAATTACAAAATATGATTATTACTCTTAGATTTAACATCCAGGATATAGTTGCACGCATATATTAGGACATAAATAAAGTATAAATGTCAGCACATCAGCCAAGCAAAGCAGTTCCCACCGCCCTACTGAAGTAACTCCTTTTACCCGATTGTTCCAATATTCATGAGCCTGAGAGTTTTTTTTTTTTGGAAAGATGATGAAAATTTTATTTAAAAACAAACAAAGCAAACTACAAAGAGATGAGACGCTGAGAAGGCGACCCACTACAACCCAAGGAAATCGAAATTACAATCCCTACCCTAACCTTAGAGACACTAGAAGCCCACTCAACAATGAGCATCGTTGAAACAGTACTGAGCCTGAAAGACTTAATTCCTTCCAAGCCTTAAAATGGGTTAGATCTATCGATGCTTAATTGTTTTAATTCAAACAAGATCTAATCTTTTTAATGGCTCAAAGGAGATCTGTTTTGACTCGCAGCCATGATAAATAAGCAACTGAATGACTTGAAACAGTACTGAGCCAAGCTTTTGATGCAACCAATGGCTACACAAGTTGGTTGATCAAAGATCTCAGCAATCCAACCATACAGATTTTCTTGATTGATGATTTGGACCAAATCCATAGTCTGATGATGAATTGGATGAGATCAACATTTGGCTTGCAATGTCGGCCTATGGAAGAAAACGAGGGGTCATTAAATTTATAAGGTTTGATGTTTTAATTAGTTTAGGGTAAGATTTAGCACATAATTATTTAATAATTTTCTTTCGTATTCTTGTCGTATTTCTGATGGACCACTTTTGGAGCATCAAATGATTGTTAGAATGACATGATATTGGTCCCATTTGATGGCCTACTGAGCTATCTTTCAAACGAGCTGAAGATTATGCAATTCCGATACTGTTTGACTTATGGCCCATCTACATAACGCCCATAGAGTTGTGATGAACTTTAGGGGTATTTTAGTCTTTTCTCCTATGTTTAGGGGTTCCTCTTTGTTGAGCCTATATAAGGCATCACTTTGGACATGTGATGCAGTTTTTGACATGAAGTAATAAAAAATTGGGTTTCTTTTCTTTGGTGTGTGTTTTTGGTAGAAGATCTGGAGATGGCGCTTTCGGTCTCTCGCATTTAGCTAGAGGATTGGTGGGGTTTCTTCCTACAATCTTCGTTATCTTCCTATGATCCTTTGCATCCCATCTCGGGTCGGGTTATTTTTTATTTTTTTTCAAAGATAACGAAAACTTCATTAAAGAAAGAAAGGAGCAAACAACAAACATTGCCGAGGTGGCAGGGGAACAAAAGAAAGAAGAAGGAAAAAAAAAAAGAACTAGGAGCCTAATAAAAGAAAATCAAAATCCTTGAGGGCAGAAACAATATAACCCCATTCGACAACAAGAGATTTAGCTCGGGATCCCATTGTGGAGACCGAAGAGTGACAGTTGTTGAAGCACCTCTCGTTACGTTCTTTCCACACTGCCCACCAAATGGCGACTAAGGCCATGCGCCAAACCAGGTAGCAGTTCTTGCCCAATTTAAAACCGTGCCGGTATTCTAGGACGAGGCGGGCAGAAGCCGGGACACACCCTTTGACATTGAATCGAGACTAAATTTCTTCTCGAATCTTGGTGACGAAGGGGTAGTGAACAAGGAGATGATCGACAGTTTCCTCGTTACCCATACAGCAGAGGCAGATATTGTGGATCTGCATGCCTTTTTTCTTCAAATTATCGATCGTGAGGATCCTATTTTTTGCAGCAAGCCACACAAAGCAAATGAACTTGGGGGGAGTAGGGTAATTCCAGATGAATGCAGGAGCTCGGGCTACAATGGAGGGGGGGTGAGCAAGGAGTAGAGGGATTTAACTGAGAATTTTCCCGACTTATCTATCTTCCAAATAATCTTATCTGATTTGGAGTGGTTGGGGGAAGCAGTGGACAGCACACCGAGAAGGTTGGCGTAATCAGTTGTCTCCCAGTCATAAAGGTCCTTGCGGCACGGGATGCTCCAGACAGCGCCTGAGGGAGAGACATAATAGAAGTCAAAGATGGGGTTGTCCTTTTTGCTGGATAGACGATAGATAGCTGGAAATCTGTTCTTGAGGCTTGAGTCTCCAATCCAGCAGTCTTCCCAGAATCGGATGGAGTTGCCCCTCCCCAAATCGAAGTCCACGTTATTGGTCACCAAGGATTTGGATCTCAGGATGCCTTACCAGATGTGAGAAGCTTTGTAGGCTGACGAGTCCTTCGTCCACCAGCCCCCCGAAGAAGTCCCATATTTCCCTTTAATCACTCTACACCATAGAGCAGTAGATTCCAAGCCAAGTCTCCAAGTCCACTTTCCCATAAGGGCTCTATTCATGATCCTCAGCCGTTTAACACTCACGCCACCTTCTTGAAAATGGCTGCAGACCTCATTCCAATCTAACAAGTGGAATTTTTTCTAATTTTCCTTTCCACACCACAAAAAGTTTCTTCTCAGATTATCTATGCGACGAAGAACCGAAAGGGGGCACTTGAAAAGGGACAAAGTACAGCAGGATGTTTGATAAGGCGGCTTTGATAAGGGTGAGTCTACCCCCCATCGATAAAAATTTACACTTCCATCTAGAGAACGATTTCTGAAATTTCTCAACAATCTTGTCCCACATAGATAACGGAGGAGGGCCATATGCGAGCGGCAGACCGACATAAGAGGAAGGAAAGTGGCCGTGGAGGCACCCGAAGGAGGCAGCATAGCTCTAAAGTTCCTGGTCCAGCAGGTTCACCCCAAAAATTTTTGACTTGTTCAGATTAATTCTCTGGCCAGAGACAGCCTCGAAGCATCTTAGAATTGTGTAAAGATTGGTTGCAGCTTCCTTATTAGCTTCAATCATAATGAAAGTGTCATCTGCAAATTGGATATGGGAGATCAGCGTAGAGATCCCTGGCATAGCTATCCCACTATAGAGGTTAGAGCGCTGGCCTTTTTGCAGCAATTGAGAAAGATCCTCACTGATAAGGAGGAAGAGGAGGGGGGAATGAATAGGGGATCCCCCTGCCGCAATCCTGTTGAACTAGGGAAGAAACCTTTCGGGACGCCATTGAGAAAAACGAAGAAGTGAGCTAACTCGATACAGGACTGGATCCAGGCTCTCCATTTATCTCCAAATCCCATACGAGTCATCAAGGATTGAAGAAACCCCCAATCAACGTGATCATAAGCTTTCTCGTTGTCAATCTTGCAGAACAGACCTTTTTTCTTGAGGAGTGGCAGGAATGAAGAACTTCATTTGCAATTAAGGCCCCATTAATGATCTATCTGTCCCGGATAAACGCATTTTGGTAATTCGAGATCAACTTCCCTATCACCGCCGATAGTCTGTTGGCCAGAATTTTAGCAAGAATTTTGTAGACGCTACCGATCAAACTAATGGGCCAAAAATCCGAGAAGGAATCCACACCAGGGACTTTGGGGATGAGGGCAATGAAAGATGCACCGATGCCCTTCAAAAGCTTACCTCTTGCATGGAATTCATGAAGGAAATTCATCACATCTGTTTGCACCGTATCCCAGAAGGTTTGGAAGAAGCTGATGGAGAAGCCATCAGGCCCCGGCGATTTATCACCCCCCGTAGCATCAATTGCCTGTTTAGTTTCCAACTCCGAGAATGCAGCTTCCAAGGAATCTGCTTCAGGTTTCAGAAGCGAAAAGAAAGCAATTTCGTCCAAGTGAGGTCCGTTCCATCCCTCAAATGAGAGGACGGATCTGAAATGATCGACGGCCAATTTGGAAATCTCATCTGGATCGTCAATTTGGTAACCATCTCGCCGGAGTCTTCATGTTGGCGATGGAGTGGAAGTAATGGGTGCTTTTATCTCCTTCCAAAATCCATCTCGATCTCGATTTCAACCTCCAGGAAATCTCATCTTCGAGATCTCTGGCTGACAACAATTGGATAAGATGAATACGTCCGGATAGGAATTCCGTTGAGATGTCAGAGCCATCAACTTGAGAATCCATGGCTTGCAGTTCTTTGAAGAGAGCTTCCATCTCCCTTTCGCGCTGGCACAATTCAGTCATCTTCCATTCTTTGATTTTCTCCTTGATGAATCTCAATTTGCATATTAGCCTATGACCAGCAAATCCTTCAAAATGGGAGGAATTCCACCAATCAACGATATTTTCTTTAAAACCTTGAATATGGAGCCACAGTGAGCTGAATTTGAATGGTTTGGGCCCCCAGTTAACCTCGGTCTCAGCTAGAAGGATGGGGCAGTGGTCGAAAGTGGTGCGAGGGAGGGCGATCTGATTAACAGCCAGGAAATAATCGAACCAGTCCGACGATAAGAGTAACTTGTCTAGCCAGGATTGGACCTGCGATTTACGACCATTAGTCCAGGTATATTTAGCATCTAAGAGGGGAAGGTCTATGAGCTGAAGGTCCTAAATCCAGTCAGAGACAGAGAGCATGGCAGAAGAGGCTCTCCTACTGTGGGAATGTTCCTCCTCAAACCAGACCACGTTGAAATCGCCCGCGAAGCAACAGGGTCCTAAAAAGGAGCGTCACATGGCAATCAGTTCATCCCAGAACTTTTGACTTAAGGAATCATCGTTAGGACCATAAACAGAGATAATGCAAAGAGATAAGTTGGAGTTCTTATCTTTGAGGATGACTGCTTTCGAGAAGGATCCCGTCAGCGAAAGATGAAGCTCCCACTTCAAGGACATCCAGGCGATGAGGATACCTCCTGAGGACCCATTCGCGTCGAGTGTCATGAACTACCCGTCTGAAATACCCCATATCGTGGAAAGCAGCGACCCAGAAAATGAAGGGACTTTGGTTACCTGAAGACAGATGACCTCAGGCTTTTTTCTGTTGATGGATCTTTTAATAAGGCTCCTCTTTTGTTTGGAGCCCATTCCCCTGACGTTCCAAGGGAGGATGATCGTTGGGGAACTGATCTACCCCGTAGTCCCTTTCGGTCGCGTCTGGTGGTTGTTGACGATGTTGAAACCGAAGATGGGTGAAGCCTGAGGAGTTCTTTGTTGCTCGTTGTTCGGGTAGGAGGCTTAGTCGAAGTCTTTGGCAGGGGGAGAGGCCATCCCCTGTTCTCGATGAATTGAAAGAGTTCGGTGTAGTCTTCGGCCCTGTTTCCAAAAGATAAGCCCAATGAGCGACCCACATAGCCTACCGCGTCTCTAATCCATCTTTTGTTTCTGATTTCTTCGAAGGTTTCTTCTCTGTTTTTCCCGTTTGGGTAGGCTTCCGGGGTTGGAGATGGAACGCGAGGAGGGATCTCTTTACAGATCTGTAAAGGCTTGCCCATGATTACTTCGCGAGAGAAATCCTCCTGAAACAATGTGAGGGGACCCAGATCCGCCCAATCCCTGGTCTGGAGGGAGGTCGTAGGAGATGAGGGGATGGGAGAGGCAGACCGAGCTTCGGAAGAGGAGAGGATCTAACAAATTCCCTAATGGGGAATCAGTGGCCAAGATAGAGGGGGTCGGGTTCGGGTAGGGTGGGTCGGTAATGGCCAGGAAGTCGGGTCCCTCATGAGTGGGTGGGTGGGGGATTGATTCGGGTATGATGATGGATCCCCAAGTAGAGGAGGGAAGTCGGATCCGGGTAGGGAGGGGGCCCGAGAGGAGCGAAGAGAGATCGACGAGGGATGTTAGCTTAGGGGAGGAATCTAGGTCGTCCATTTGGGTAGATCGGCTACCGTCACTATTATCAATGAGGGGCACGCGTCGATTTGCTGCAAGAGAAGAGCCGTCTTCGACCGTATTGCATTGATAGCGAGAAGCCCCACGTGTCGCGCTAGAAAGCGATGTGTGAGGAGAGATGGGCGCTATCCGGTTTTTGAGGACACGTGGCGTGATCTCTGTCGACCTCGAGGTCTCCCCACCGCAGTCAGAGATTTCTCTTGTCAGGTGATTTCCAGAAGCTACTGCGGAGCTGCCATGTAACCCCTCCGACTGACGGGCTCTGACGGGGATTGAGACGGATGCGGGAGCACGGCAGGCCTGAATGAGCGATGTTCTGGCGGAGCACAAAGACGGTGCGCCTTCTTCTCCCTGATTCTGGTGTGACTGAACCTGCGTGGATTTGGACGCTTCTCTCTCGCACCAAACATCTCCCCATCTGGGTTGGAAAGATTTGGGAAGTTCCTTCTGAACCGGGAGCAAGATGGTCCGGTTGTTAACCTTGACTTGGAGATGATGCGGCAAAGGAGATCCTTTCGGCCTTCTCACTCGGGCTCTGATTACCCCAAGTTCCGCCCCAATCTTCGTCTTTGGATCAATTTCGAGGATGAACCCGAGTCGGGATACAGCTTTAATAATGAAGTCGTCGGACCAACACTCCATTGGGACATCCCAAATATGCAGCCAGATATTCTCTTTGCCGAAGATAGAGAATTCGTCCCAATCTAAAATCTTAACAACCGGACCCGAAGCATGCAAGTGACCTGCCATTTTAAGCATTTTCGAGTTTAAGCCCGAACAAACCCTGACCCACAGAGCATTGTAGCCTAAAGGTTTGATGTCGGAGTTCCCAAACTGGAATCCGGTACAGTCTCTAATCCATTCCCTAACTGTCGGAATGGTAGCGTCGTCGATCGTAATGATTACAACTGTTGATGCCAACTCGTTGCAGCTTTTCTCGAATGTTACTTGATCAACAGAGATGGAGAAATCCTCGTGTTCATCTAGGTCGTCGTTGCATTGGGGGGGGGGGGCTGTACTGACATCGTCTCATGAGGGGGCATCGTATTGGTAGCAACTGAGGTACCGTGAAGAAAAGCATCTCTAAAGGAGCCAGAGTCCAGTCTGGGAGGAGGGTCCAGAGGAGCAGGGATTTTGCAGGTTGCGTCGGAATGGGGAAGACGGGTGTCAGTAGAATTCGCCTGGGGTGGGTTGGGTCTGTTGTGTTTCGATGCAGGGAGAAGGGACTCGGGGCCGTATCGGGCTCTTTGGACCAGAAGTTTCTTCCCGTCGTAGCTATCACCATGAAGCATGGCCACCGCCCTAGCCAATTCTGCCTCACTGCTCATGCGGACAAGGGCAAAACCCTGGTATGCCCCACTTTCTTTGTCACGAGGCATGATGACGTCCATAACGACGCCAGCTCTACCAAACACTTTTTCTAAATTGAGCAGGACCCATCCAAATGGATAACCTTTAACGAAGAGGGTGGGGCACGAATGGTTTTTGCGACGATTATTGTTCACCTGGGATCGATTCTGATTTCTGGGATGAACGTGAGTCCATGTCAATTCTGAGTTTCCGGGGTTTTCGTCGGTGGCCATGGAGAGATGAACGCCTTGCCGGCGACGAAGGGATCAGATTCGCAGCATCATTGTGGGGATCAGAAATTGGATATTTTTGGTTTCCAACCCATTCTGGTATTTTATTTTCTCCCTGATTACTGGAAAATTCAGTGATGTCCCCTTATAAAGGCAGCAATACAGGGCCCTGATATTGTCTCAAATTATTCCAATAGCACTATAGTGGGAATTATCAAACTAGAAACTGATAAACTTGAGACTGAATGAAATTCTGAGCTAACAATCAAATGTTATTGCAATAGTAACAATGAACCAGCAATAATGGATAATATTCCACAACTAGCAGACACTACTTTTGTAGATCCCTTCATTGATCATGATTTTTAGGAGGCTATTGCCGAGCAGATAGTTTAAATAAATCTGCCATGGATGAATATCAAGAATTCATAGGAGTTGCTCATCCTAACACTGTTAATACTGCCAGCAATGATGTTTCTTGTTGACTGTACACAAGTCCTTTGTAATTTTTTGTTTTCTTATATGTGAAGTACAGCACTTACCCTCAAAAAATTTTATGCAATGGTAAACCATCACTATGTTTTACAAAACTAAGATTCTAAACAGGTTACAAATTTTGATGGATTTGGGAGTCTGAATTCTCATAAGAAACATTGGTGCAAAAGAATAAAAAATATGACCCAAGGAGCAATTGTTCATCTGAATGAGAATGAGAAAACGTTCACATAGAACAACTTAGAAGCATGCTAGGAAATGAATGGACCTGATAGTTTCGGAAGACAAACGGCTGAGCTGGCACCACGCTGACAAGCGTTGCCACAACAAAAACTTTGGTAATGCCTTTCACAGCTGACTCTATTAGAAGGTCACCATCTTCATCAGCACACATCTCTTTCAGCAACCTCTCAAACTCATCCGCATTATGCTGCAATAGAATTCATGGTAAGGTTTCCTGTGGCCAGAAACAAATAAGAAAAAATATATAAATTATTTTTGCGGACTTTAGACCCCTGGACAACGACTCTGAAGCTCTGTGATGAACTCTTGTAAAGTTGATCCAGCTTCTCTCTCCATGTTGCAGCTTCATTGTCCTTTGGGACAGGGTCCGCAAATACAACTTTTCCTGGGTAGCCACAAATCACCAATGATATACTGGAATTCTGTAAATAAATGAAACATGGCATGTCTGGTAAAGGAAACATATTGAGCAATTTACCCAGCCAACAAAATGTGCATGTGGGGCACACCTTTTCTTTGCCCAAACCATTTTTTTTACTTTGTCCAAACCACTAGTACCGTGGGCCCTACACTGGATGGGAGATGCCCCAAAGATCTGCCCATTAAAGATCCAAGCTGTCTGAATGGGCTCATTAATGTGGACCATTTGGCTGTTTACAAGCCACCAATAAGATTGATAGGATCATCTAATACATCAAATTTTGGGCATAGCTTGTCCAATCATAGGTGCAGCGGATGCGCAGAATCACCAAAGATGCACCCCTCCAGTACAATTGTTGAGTCTGACAAATAAATTCCATTTTTTTTCCAAATGAGCATCGTATAGTGAACCTATCTTGAAAATATCACATCACTCTGTACCTACCAAGTTTCTTGTATATTTCCTCACACTGATCCAAGGTCATTTGTTTCATCCCAAGAGCAATAGCAAGCATGCCACCAGTGGATGTACCACATATAAGATCAAACATCTCATGTATATGCTTCCCTGTTCCCTGTTCAATTCGTTTAAGAATCTGGACAGTTGCCAGACCTTTCATACCACCCCCATCCATTGAGAGTATGCGCAATCCCTGCTTCCCTATCTGCCTTCCTCTTATTGCTCGTCGCAGAACCTCATTCTCTCCTAAATAGGCATACAAGACAGACAGATACAATTAGACCATACAGAAAGAAGCTTACTCAGAAACATGAGATCCAAGAAACAAACCAAGAATTGCCAAAGCACGTGCTGCAGCTTTATTCACACGTGGCTCAGCTGTGACTGTCAGGCGCACGAGAAGCTCACGCAAGCTTTCAGAAGTGGCTAAAGCCCGTCGATTCTCCAAGCAGAAAGCTAAATTCCCAACAGAAAAAAGTGCTAGTCGTTGCACCTAATGGAAGGTACCATCAGTAATTCTCGGGAAAAATGTGTAACTTAAAGACAGAGCTCTATTAAGTGCACATGCATCTCTGCATGTAACCAAGATTGCCAACCTGGCATGTGCAGCGAGCATCAGACCCATGCAGCAGGTGGAACCCACCATGTAATTGACCTGGCCCTAAGATTGGGCAGTTCAACTTGTCAGGTGGGTAGATGACCACACATGTATGGAGAAATGGATGGTTCAAAAAAATGTCAAAGGTCCACATTCTACAGAACCATATGGCTCGCCTGGATGAGTGGACAGACCTGACTTTGGAGGACATGGTCTACATGGCGAGGCCTACCCTATGCACAGTTCAAATGCCACACACTACTTCACCACATGTAAAGGTGCATCTGGACTTAGCAAAGTCAATGAACATGCTGCACTGAACTTGCCTCTGCATTTTTATGTCCACACAATGCTTTTAGTGATTTCAGTACATCTTTAGTCAGCATCTTTTGAGCTACAATATCAGAGGCAAATGCTAAGTTGACCACAACTTGCAGCACAGAAATTAGTTCTTCTTGGTCAACTGATTTCAGAACTGATTCAATGGGTTGCATGATATCAGACTTCATCAACTGCATTGCCACAGACACATCTGCTGCAAGCGACGAAAGAGCACAACATGCTTGTTCAACCTACAACATGATGGAACCAAGACAAAACACATTGTGTTAATGGCAAAAGTAAAAGTTCGTCCAACTAAGAGGAATTATATATCCCATGACCGGAGATATATGTATTTATCCTGGACTTTCTAGTTTGTGCAAGTGTGGCCCATGGTCTAGTAGTTCTGACCATTGACAGTGGATCTACATGACCAAAGATCTCCTAGATGAAACAATCCTAACCCTTCCACTGGTGGCCTCCAAATGGAGGGTTAAGAAAAAAAACGCAGCAACTATCAGCATTTAACTGAAAATTGGTGAAATAAAAAATGGCTAGGGGAAACTTTTGGAGCGTGGTACATCCATGGAGGGCCTGCGAGATCAATTTCATGCATGACTGAATAATGTCCCTCACATGCACAAACTGAAATCCCCAATGACATGTAGACCTTGGGTTGAAGATCATAGTGCAAGTTTTATCCACATACCACGTGACGTTCTTCACTGCTTATCATGCTTATAAGCTGTCGAACAGCATTTTCATCTTTGCCAATCGCTGTGCGGTTGGCACGATCCTGCATGATTTTGGCCAATGCAGATGCAAGCAAAGGGTGATGACAAGAGGAAAACCGGAAAATAAGAGAGAAGAAAGCACTCAGTTTGTGTCTAGATGCAACGAAATAAGAGCTGTTGTCCATCTGCAATCAGCAAAACAGGTTTTTACACAACAAGGATAGAGGTATTCGAACAGAGCCCATTAATGCCACTGTCTTTACCTCAATTCGCACATCTACAGACTTTAAATTATCATCAGCTTCAATTCTGATATTTGCCAGAGACAGGTGGCGGAGCTTGTGCAAAGGTAAAATTTCTGGAAGAAATTCAAGAGGATTACCAAATAGCCTTAAAACACGTAGCTCAGCCATAGCCCTGCCATTAAACTCATGACAAACATTAGATTTGGACTTGAAGTGGATGAAAACAGAAGGCATAACCAAATAGTTAATTGCCGATTGAATGACCTGAAATCCAGAAGCGGGCGGACCAGTTTGTTATGTTCCAGTGATAACTCCACCAGCCCAACACACTGCCTGAGTTCCACTGCATGACAGTTATAACATGGTCAGACAAAATAGTATGCACTCGGAGAAATTGAACAGTTAAAAAAAACGGAACAATGGGATGAATGTTGAACAACATCAGCGCGCTTCTGTGTAATTTTCAGAACAAATCTAAAGTTTACCTGGAACTGAAACCAGCATGTTGTTATCAACTCTAAGTACTTTCAGATTTTTAAGTTCACCAAGCTCAGGAGGCAAAACAGTCAGCTTATTGTTATCAAGATATAGCTTCTCAAGAAGCGGCAATCGAGTTAACTCAACAGGCAATACCTGAAAATAAGTCCATGATTAACGGGATTATTGCAAAATATGCTTATATGCAACCATCTATTGAGAAATGAAATATTTATCATGAAATTGGATTTTCAAGCAAAATGTTGGTTTCCAGGCAACGTGATTTTTTCTTCAACTCAAAAATGAAAGAAGATCATTTACCAGCAATAGAAGGAATCATGAGGTCAAAATAACAAAAAAATAAAAATAAAAATACTGAAGCCCAGGGGATCAGTGCTTCAGGCACATGCATGTGTAAGCAGGTATGGATTTCGCAATGTTTTGTTCATTCAGGCAGAGCATATTTATATCACAAATTATTGTTGAATTAGATGACGTTGCGAGCAAAATAAGGGGCAAAAGCATGCAGGCATGTCTTTCTAATATGGATTGTTTTAAATTCTTTAAACAGCTCTGAAGCTAGAAGCTAAAAGCCAAAAAGGATCCCGCACGCTCTACATGTCAACAACATTATTCTACTTTAAGTTCTTTCCAGTGATTAGACACAATTCCACCCAGTCCTAACCCCCAACCAACTAATACACACCCCGAAAGAGCCCTCTTTACTGCTACTACCAAAAAAAATAAAAAAAAAAATCCTCAGCTTGCAGGATCATATACCTTTTAGGTTGCCAGTTTCAATACAAGCATCCTTGGCATCCCCTTGCTAGTAGGATCAGCCAACTGCCTCACAAAACTTCAGGAAACCATTTTCCAGTAGTTTGTACTTGGGTAAATGAATGCTTTGCAACAAAAGCAGCTGTCCATTTCCAAGAATTATATGGTCCGTTTGTAGTGGAAAGACACCCTATTTTGAGAGCAGATGCTCATTCTTGGATAGATGAATGCTTTGCAACAAAAGCAGCTGACCATTTCCAAGAATTATAGTCTATTTGCAGTGGAAAGAAACACTAGTTTGAGAGCAGATACTCATTCTTGATACTGACCTTTTTGCCCATCAATCTGTCTCCAAATGTGAACTTCAATATGTTTGGAATCCTTCAATAACAAGAGGCATTACATTTGCAAGGGTGTTCCTCTTTCCCACTAATGAGTCACAGTCCATCTCATCATACTTCATTTCATGGAAGTTACCACAGCAACCCAGTGATGGACTTGGGAATGGAAGATTTGTTGGTATAGAATAAACAACTTGTGGACAATTTCATTGTCTATCATGTGGCCAAATTTCCTTGATCATAATCGTAACAAAGTTTTCCTTTCGAAGTGGTCTATCTAGAAAATTTGCCTTTTTTCTTCAATTATGTTATTAGGTTCTTTTTCCTTTCTTTTCTTAAGATTATGTTATTAGGTTCATTACTAGTACTGATCACCTAAGGATATACCCTGCCTGTACCAAATGCTGGCCTGTTTTTTTCTCCTTTCGTTTTCTTCTTCTTCTTCTTCTTCTTTTTCTTTTTTCTTTTATTTTTTTGGTTGGGGATGGGGGGAGCCAGCAATTCTATTTTTCATCTAACATGATCTCAATGTTCCCAAATCCCATCTTTCGGGAATAAAAAAAACAATTCCCCAATCCACCCAAATTAATAACCATTGAAGATTATTTAAAAATTAAATAATGTAGAACGAGAAACGAAAAGGAAAAGCTGTGCACATCCTCCAAGGAAATTTCACAACCGAACAATTTACACTCATCAGAATTTTCAGCCTACCACCCATTGATCGGTCGCCCAACCAGATCAACAGTCCTGATCAATAACAAGTTCATTCATTTCATAATACTACCATTCTTAATAATCAATGGGGCAACAGAAGAGCACTCACCGACAAGCCGCACCCACAGACACTCAACACAGTAACGCTCTTCCAGTGCTCGCCAAACCCTAGAAACCCATTGCCGGCGCCAAACGGCGCCAGCTCCGACCGCAGCAGCCTGGTGAGTACACCGACCCCGTCGTTCTGCTGCCCGGAGCCGACCGTCTTCGACATCGTGATTGACCGCAGGGCTTCCCTCATCCTGATCACCTTCATGTCGACCCCAACACTATCCTCCTCCTCACCCTGGGTGAGGCTGAGGGCTACGGAATCCTGAGGCGGAGGAAGGGCCACCATGAGCTGGGATTGGAGGCGGAGGGCCACCTGCTCCTCGTCGTCCCCGGCGGACCAATCAAGGTTGATCTGGAAGTGTGGACCGTTGGATGAGGGGGGAGGGGGATCGACGGCGGGGATGGCATCGTCGTTGTCACCGTAATTGAGGGTGAGATGGAAAATTTCGGAGGGGCGTTTCCAACCTAAGCCCCATGACATGGCAAAAATGCGATCTTTCCGAGGAAATTAGGGTTAGGGTTTCAGAGAGAGGGAGATGAGATGAGATGAGATGAGATGAGATGAGAAGGTTTTACGCTGAGAGGAATGGCAATTCCTTGAAATTTACGTTTGCTGGGGGATGGCAGTTCTGTAAATGAGAGAGAGACAGAAAGAGAGGCAAACCAACAGGACTCGCGCGAGCGAGCGGAATGATGAAGAATACTCGCAGCAAACGTGACATCGGGGGAATGGCAGTTCTGTAAACACGAGAGAGAAGGAAAACCAACAGGACTCGCGCGAGCGAGCGGAATGAAGAAGAAGACTCGCAGCACACGTGACAACCTCGGACGAGTGTGCGGGTCGCAGCGAAAGTTCCTGCGCTGGGATGCAAGGTGGGGCCCACCGTGATGTTTGTGATAAATCGAACCCGTCCATCCATTTTTCGAGATAATTTTAGTACATGCAACAAAAAATAAGGAGTATCCAAAACTCAACTGGGCCATACAAGATGAAAAAGTGGGGAAATGAATTCCTACCGTTGAAACCTTCCTAGGCTCCACTTTAATGTTTATCTGCCATCCAAACCGTTTATAAGGTCATTTTCACTGGGATGAAGTGAAAATACCAAAAACTTAGACAGATAAGAAATTTTGTGGCTATATAAACATTTCAACGTTGGTCACTAAATCCACACTGTTTCTTCTTGTGTGTCCCGTTTGAGTTTTTGATCCACCGTAATTTTGGTCACATGTCTTAAAATGATCTCGTAAAACGGATGGACGGTTTGGATTTCTCATAAACTTCGCAGTGGGACCCACCTAGAATTCTTGCGCAGGAACTTCCTGGCAAACGCTTTCGCAGGAAATCCGCGTCCGCGGGTAGGCTCCTGGATTTGCACGCAAGAATCGGGGCCGTCCACTCGTTGGGTGATGGTCCTGATGGAATTGTGTTCTTTGAGTATAGGCAGTCCGTCTTTTCTTTTCTTTTCTTTTTTTAATTCTATTGTATGTGTGCGTCCACTTGTTTCATGAAGCAGCTCCATTCTCAGGATAGGCAAGTGCGTAGCAGACCACAGCCAATGAACGGAGCCGATGTCCCACACGTGTGCTGTGAGGATCTCTCCGACTCACGCGAGTTATTGGACAATGCTCCTGTGGAGTGATCTAGACCATTCAATAGATTGAAGACCCAACATTCTTTGCTAGGATAATGAAATTTGCGGGATTTTTTTGCTATAGGACACTCATACTGGGTCCAATCATTCCAACGGTTTGGATCACTGAGACGTTGGCCCCAGGTGTACAGAAGATAGCTACAACGGACTGTACGGTATAGTCCTTCCCAGCATTGTACAATACCTCGTAACTCAAGTTGATAGGAAATGGCCATCAATCCGGACCCACCAATTAATTGGGCCACCTTATGGATGGAAGCGGATTGGTTGGTGTAGCAAGTTCTGTGAGTCACGTAATGAGGTATGTGCTATATCCAAACCGTCCATCCATTTTGCCAGCTCATATGAAGGCTTAAGATGAAAAATAAAATACGTCTAATGATCAAGTGGACCACACTGAAAAAATCAATGGGGGATTGAACGTTCGCCATTGAAACCCTTTTGGGTTCAAAGAAGTTTTATATCAATATAAAATTTATTTTTCCTATTAATGTAAGTCTTTGTGACGTTATGAGTAAATGAATGGAAAATTACACTATGGCGTGCTTTATAAATTTTTTAACAGTGAAAATTATTATCTTTGTTAGTAATTTTGGTGTGGCCCATTTAAACTTTGATCTCTTTTGAGCCATTCGTGCAACTTGGAGGCCAGAGGGCCATGGGCGCTCTCAGTCGCATTGCACATACCTACACCAGCTATATAACTCGTGTGTGGTACATCAGCCAATCCACTTCCTGATAGATGGGTCAATTGTAAAGTTGCATGTATTAGCTGTTGCCAACCATTCGGGTGGGGATCGGGGGCTGCCCCCATCAGGACCTCGCCCGAGATGATCGATCATGACGATAGCTCTGTGCAGCCCAGACTTTACTCATAGCCTATATTTATTCTAACACATTATCTCAAGGAATGAGCGCAGTGAAGCAAGCATTAAAAGCGTGTTTGTCTTTTTTTTTTTGTACACACGCACACACACCCCCACACACTCACGCCACACCACACACACCCCACACACGGACACCGTGGGATTTCACCACCATGGGTACTCGAACCCTTGACCCTTGAAACTCCAAGGAATCCACCACCCGGGTAAGAGTAAGGACCCTAACAAGCATTAATGGCTTAAGTGGACTACACTATGAGATGCAGAGATTGAGCACTTATTGTTCAAAACTTTTTAAATCTCATGCCTATTTTCCATCTAAGCTATTTATAATACGGCATAAAGCTTGAGGGAAAAATTATAAATATAAGCTTAATCCATCCACGTCAATTTCAAAATCCTTTGCTTACCCATGGTGTGGTCTACTTAAGCCAATTTTACCTCTGTTGTGAGACCATGCCCTAAAATAATCTTTTAAAATAGATAAATAGTATGGATAAGATATATACATTAATGTGGAGCCCACAAAACCCCTGATAGCTTGGTCCTGAGTGGACGCCGATTTCCTGCTTTCGCAGGAATTTCCTATGTAAGGAGTCTAGGCAGGACTTGCTACGATGTTTGTGAGAAATTAATTCCATCCGTCTGTCTAATTTTCGAATTCATTTTAGTACATAAGACAAAATATAAGGAGGTTCAAAAACTTAAATACGACACGTGAGAGGAAAAAGGGGAAAGTGAATGCCTACCATTGGAACCTTCCTAGACTCCGCCTTGATTTTTATATGCCATCCAAACCGGTCATAGGGTTATTTTCACGGAGATAAAGTGAAAGCACCGTAAATTTACAAAAATTTTGTGGCTATATAAATGTTTCAAGGGTGGTTACTAAATTTCCATTGTTCCCTCTTGTGTGTGGTCCATTTGAGTTTTGGGTGCATTTTTTTTTTTTTTTTTTGCGTGTCCTAAAATGATCTTGAAAATTGGATGGATGGATTCGATTTCTCACAAACATTGCAGTGGACCCCATGCAGAATCTTTTGGAAAGATCTTCCAGTTAAAAGCTTTGGCAGGAAATCCGTTTACCCAACGGGTAGTACCCAATCGGCCCACTAACAATTGAGTGTGCTGCATGTACAGTCCTAAAATGATCTTGAAAATTGGATGGATGGATATGATTTCTCACAAACATCGCAATGGACCCTACGCAGAATCCTTTGGAAAGAATTTCCAGTTAAAAGCTTTGGCAGGAAATCCGTTTACCCGACGGGGTAGTACCGAATGGGCCCACTAACAATTGAGTGTGCTGCGTGACAGGAAAAAGTGGGCAGAAAAATTTCCTCCCTTAGGGCCTCTGTAATATTCACACTCATTTCTGCTGATCCAAAACTTTCATGACCTCACCCTCACTCATGTTTCAACGATATGTTTTCTGTTGCATTGCTCATTAAATTTTGGTTATATCTTATTTTTAAGCTTTTGTTACAATATTTGAAAAAAAAAAAGATGAATGTAATAGATTTTTCACAAAATTTATGTGGGCCCACTTAGCTTCTAAGCATAAAAACTTCTTACGTCACTTTCCGATGACTCAACAAGGTGGACCCAAATGGCTATTGAAATTGTTTGATGCCCAATAATATTTTTTAAAATCCAAGTTGTTGATCCTTTTTTCTTTTTTTTTTTTCATATCATTTTATCTAGAGCTGTACACAAGTCAAGCCGAGCAAAGTATTGCCCAGCTTATACTCAACTCACACTTTTCGAGTCTTATTTATACTTGACTATGCTCGAGCATTTAGCATGGATTCCCTGCTCGTGATCTACTTGTCCAAGTACGAGCATAAATCGAATCGAGTCGAGTCGAGTCGAGTTTGAATTTGAGTGTAAATCGAGCAGGGTTTTCGAGTAACAAATTTAACATATATTAATTATATAAACATATTAACAATTTATATATTAATATATTAACAATTCATATATTAATTATATTGATATATATTAATAATTTTTGACATATATTAGCAGTATATGATATCAATTTCTGAAATATATTAACAATTTATACATAAAACTAATAATAATAAATCAACACCACACAGTATAGGTCAAGTACGAGTCAAGTACAAGTCAAGCACACAAGTCAAGTATCGAGTTGAGTATTGCCTAGCTTATACTCTACTCGTAATAAAAACGAGTATTAAACTCATACTCGTGCTCAACTCAAACTCATGCCGAGTCGAGCGAATAACCGGGCTCACTCTACTCAGCTTTAATTTTATCACAAAATTCGAAATTGAAAAAAAACTTAAATCTTATTTGGACCGCACTACATTTTTTTCAGATCAATTCATAAGCCCATAAATTGAAAAAATTTCAAATCTAATGCCACACCATAGAAAACATAAGTAATTGACTACCCACCATTAAAACTTCTTAAGGATAACCAAAGTTTTTGATGAACTTGGCATTTGTATTTTTCTTTTAACCAAGTCCTCACAAGTGCGTTTGAAATATAAATCTATCTCATTTTTTATCTTATTACCTAAAATGATCTAGAAAAAAAAAACAATAAACAGAATGGAAAAAACACATATATTATGGTGGGTCACATACCCCTGTCCATTGTGGAAGCGGATTGCATCCCATCGGGATAATCTGTCTGGGTAGAGCTATGTGAGGCGTGATGTAAACGTATCCACGCTGTTCATAGCTATTACCATAACATTTTATGGCATAATACAAAAACTGAAGCGTGTCCAAGTCTCCAGTGAACCAAACTAAAGGAAGCAGCGGACATAACGACACCCACCATTGAAACCTCTTTAAGGGCCAGTGTGATGTTTTTTTACCATCCAACATATTCATATGTTCATGTAGACGTGAATGAAGTGAAAACACAAATATCAGCTTGATCCGAAACTTCCGCAGCTCCCAAGAAGTTTTTAATGGTAAGCCTTCAATCTCCACTTCGTGGCCCACTCAAGCCTTGGTTCTTCCTCATTTTCGGAATAACATTGTATAATGATCTGTAAATAGGTATGGACAGCGTGGATAGGACGTTTTCATCATGGTAGCCCCCACAGAGCTCTGCCCAGACGGATTATCCGCTTCTGTCCATTGTACACCTCGCTATTCAGTAGCACCGGCAGGCGATCCACGTCCATGCAAGCATTTTCTTTGAAGGTTTGTTGTTGTATTATACTAAGATACGTCGGCACAAATATTCGTTGGACCAAGTCTCTATAATCTAGGCTTTTGATACGATGAATACAACGATCCATGGCCGTCTCAAAAAGCTTCATGATTCGGAAATCTTATACCTACGAATCAGGAGCCCGCAAAGCAACGGTTGAGATGACGGGTCCTTGTTCACCTGAAAATGTTAAATAATAAAAGTGCTTAGATGCTCAATCGGAGAGTTCTTGTATGGATATCTCCACCGACGTCAAGGACTCAAGGCTAATCTTGTAAACGGTGTAGATATCAAACACATGTGCGGTGCATCTGTATGTTGAGTCAGATATCAACTATCTATTGATCCGGACCGTCTGATCGGCTCATGAGTGGACCGCCAGTCATTGCAAAAGTCAGGAGCCGATCAGGTACGGCCCGTGGGGCCCATCTTGATGTATGTATTCTATATCTACGGTGTCCATAGTCACATATCAAACAATGCATACGATCTTATCCGTACAGGGGCCTTCAGATAGAAAATCAAGATGAAGATTAATTCAACCATCAAAAGTAATGATTTGAATCTTCTGTTGTTGTGATTCTCAACCAAGGGCCGTCCACAGATAAGATTCACTGGATGGATGGATCAGATCTACCTTCGACCTGCCTACATTTCAAATACTGAACTTGATCCAATACGATAGACCATAAAACGGACCTCTTGATGAACGGTCCAGATCTAGTCGCCGTGCGAACCTTGTCAGCAATAAAGTCAATCAACCAGCGTGAGCGTGTGGGGTGTGCATGCGTGTGAAAAAAATAATAATAATAAATAAATAAAATAGAAAAGGCAATCAACTTCAAGGGTACGTTTGAATGCAGACTGCCGACTCGGTCAAGGACTCGTACTCGAGGGAGGAAAGCCATCTCTCGGCAGCATACGTGGCAGGGTGATATGTCAATCGGGTCCGTTCATCTAGTTTCGCCTTCTTTGGATAGGAAATGGTGGAGAAGACAAACGGATTGGATGATCCAATCCATCTGTTCAACAGCTCTTAAATCATTTAACATTCAGACGTTCAGTGAGGGAAATTGAAAAGGGACGATTCTGATTTCTAGTAAGTTTGATTTTTAAAACATAAGCCATCCATGATAGGGCCAATTAGATGGACGGACTGGATTGGTACAGAACCCTTCCATGTGTGATGTAGAGAGATGGCTCTACCGCATTCCAAGTGCTCTGGGGCCATACCTTATAGTCTCCCTTGAAATACTAGGCACCGGTTGTTTGCCACTAATTCAATAAACTACGCTCTATTCATGTAAACGACTTGGACCGTCGTATGGTTGACATGGACCGTATCAAACTGATTGGACAAATCTAACCGTCCAATTGATACATTGAAAATGGACAGCTCATGTAAGTTTCAAGGAAATTGGTGTTGGTGTGGACCTGCTAAAAAGATAAACATGCTATCTAATCACCAAATTTGCTTTGGAATTCATTCTAATTCAATAATCTATGGTAATTCTAACAATCAAAGACTTACTTTAATAAGCAACCCATTACATCAATTTAATCCCCTGTTTCAATCAAGATCACAACTTGCTATTGGTTCATCAATGGATGAGCAAGATCACCCATCGAGCTAATTGATCAATCATGCTGCAATTGAGAAGGGTTTCCCTACTGAAAATCATAATTTTGATGCCATTACTCTTGGAATTCTATTATGATTTTAAGGGCTTGTGTTTGACAGTGGTATTAAGTTGTATTAAATGGGATTGCATTATCTCAAGTGGTAGACTGAGTGAAAGCTACCTCATTTCAACACTGAAGTCTTGGTATCAATTCCTAGAGAGGGTGGCTAACAATGCGTTGTGAATTGACAATGGATGTACTAACAAGCTAACAAAAAAAAAAAAGAATGATAGACTGAATGAAAGATACATCGTTTCAACACTAAGGTCTTGGTATCAATTCTCTAGTGGGGGTGGCTAACAGTGAAGTGTGAACTGACAAAAGGTGTACTCAACAAGCTAACCAAAATAATAATAATAATAATAATAGATAAATAAATAAATAAGGGATTACATCACTAATCCCACTTTGAAAATTGGGATGACATGTTTGGAAAGAGTATGAAATGGGTTTAAAATTAACTTTGTAGGCTTTGGAAAATGAGCTTTGTGTTGGAAAGTGTGACTTGGGATTATTAATCTCAATTTTTCTTTGCATTCACATTCAATCCAAATGCAATTTGAAAGTAAATTCTAGGATTTGTTTTTTAATATATACATTCCAAACATAGTATTAGAAAACATGGGATAAACCCAATTCAAGGATAATACCTTACACATGCATTTATTGTAACTTTTGCAATTCCATCCACCTTAATCTCACCTAATACAGCTGGCCAAACAGGCTCCAAGGATCAATGATTCTGATATGATATTTATAGATCACCCTACTTTGATTACTTTTGTGACTATTAAATTGTTACAAGTTATAAATTTATAATTAAAGTTAATAACATTTACACAAATAGCCTAAAAGTGTCATAAGTAATTGTTTTATATTTATCATTGTGTCATTAGTGGCCTTACCTAATTCATTTTGGCTAAAATAATCCAATCACATAGGGTCCATAGGTTGGATCCAAAATTTAATTACATTATTGGAAAATTTAAAGCATTTTTTTAAGATTTTATGCTTAAAGCTTTGGGTCCAACCATCACAAGTTAATTTATTTATTTAATGGATCAAACCACTATATTCTAGTTTATAGGCCAATACATACATGATAGGCCCAATAGGTGATAATCATAATCCAAACAAGATAGTTTTAAATACATACCGCCAAAAACATCATTTCATGTGTGAATACGATGACCATGCAAAAGGCGCAGAATTATGTCATTGAATGTGAGCCCATCGATTTATATTGATTAGCAAACTATCATATGTGAGCCCATCAAATGCGCTAACTATCATCAACGTCCATGAGCATATGCACTTAAACCCAACAACAAAATTGATATGCATATAGTTGATTATATATTAGGTTGACAATCATATCATCACATGGAGATTTTATGTAAATGGTTT
This sequence comes from Magnolia kwangsiensis, assembly GCA_037074715.1. Classification (NCBI taxonomy): domain Eukaryota; kingdom Viridiplantae; phylum Streptophyta; class Magnoliopsida; order Magnoliales; family Magnoliaceae; genus Magnolia; species Magnolia kwangsiensis. Next base: position 203,561,441 of record CM073571.1, read on the forward strand.
GTCAAATGGATTAGTTAGAACCTGATACCATACAATAACAACTATGAGGTCTAGCAAAACAATATAAATTGATGGAATCTTAACCTGATGCATTCCACAAAAACCAACATGTTGTATATATTAGAGGTGTAACTTGCACCATTGAACTAGACGATGAAGCTTAGTGGTGGTGAGTCGTTGCTTGGATGATTTCAACAGTCTAGATCTTAACTATGCAACACCTCTAGCCTAATCAACATATGGGCTTCTCTCTTCAACTCGCTATGATGTATGGATGAAGATTGGTGTATTCCACTGCAATGTTGAGTTGAAGCGAGGAACCAAGAGCCTGGGGGGATTGTGGGTTGGTGTTTGGGGGGATATAGTTCTAACCCATCAAATGAACTAATTAATCATGTGACTATTTATCTCCTCCAATCAATTAGAAAATAATTAATTTAACAATGGAATTTCAAGAACTTTTATACTAAAATATAATTGACTTGGAATAGAAAAAGTCACATCTATGGAATGTGAAATGACATCTATGGGAATGCAAAAAGACATCATCAGATTGTGAAGAGTCATCCTTAGAATATAAAGAGTCTTAGAATGTGAAAGGATACCTATTGAAGCTGAAAGGTGTGGTCAGCTAGGCTACTCTTTATATATAGGCACACACACACACCCCAATATATTGCACCTGCCTAAAAAGAGTTGGAACTTGCGAAAATATTGACTTGTTTAAGTGAAACTCTATGCACGTGCCACATGAGTGGGAAAATCCAAGTCATCCACCATGTGGGCCTCACCATATATATGGATACATCTAACCAAAACTCGAATCCGGCTAAACACAAAGTGTTGCTAACATAGTAGAGAACAAGGAATAACGAAAATGACATATAAATGCAGATTACAGCTACGTCTTTAGTCCCATCCTCGCATGAACGGAGCCATGGTTGAACCACCCAACACGACCACACTCAATCACTCACACTTTTGCAATCTCCATCCAACTCATCCAATGCAAATTAACAGCTCAGATTGCCAATTTCTGCCACCAGTGACTAAGTTCAAATTCCATTTTAACTGCCTGCAGTCCAACTTCATGTTCCCCATTACGGCCTTAACCCATGCAATGTGTCCTCAAGTTCTAAAACCACATTCTGTAACTGCGATCAAATTTACGAATAACCTCAACCAATGATTTGGTCATTGGGTTTTAATTTACGCTGCGTTTAGATGTTCAATTGAATCGAAATGCAGTAATCCAATTCGATAGAGTTAAAATGGCCTGCGGTGCTATCCCCACTTGCAATCTTATCACTTCAACTTGTACTTGTATTGATCGTCACCGTAAATCAAAATGGACCCACCTCAATTTTGTTTATTTCCTCTTCGTTCCATCAAATTCTTGCAATTTAATCCAATTAGCATCCATCCAAATGCAGTGTCCATGTCGCAATACATATTGGCCTTCTGCATCCGATAAGCTAGAATTCTTCAGTTTTCTGGACACTCCTGTCTACTGCCCTCACTCTTCTCCCTACATTCCTTGTCTTTATATGACTCCATCTTCATCGTTGATGTCTGGCTGAGATTGTGGTCTATCAGCATTCCCAATAGCCATTCTTGGTGACTTTGTAGTTGGGGAGCGTAGATTCAGGGAGATCGGATCTTTAGAGCTCTCCTCGGGACCGAAATCTTGTGTTGAGAGGTATTCAAGAGCAGTCACAATGTCACTGATCAAAGGGCGGGTGCTAGCTTCCTCTTGAAGGCACATTGAAGCAATTGCTAGAGCTTGATACAGACCCTTCTTTGGGTACTTCCCTTGAAGGAGTGGGTCGGCCATTTGCGTAAACTTCTGCCGATCTTTAAACAGTGGTTGGGCCTGAAAAGCAGGCACACAAGGATTGGTTTCAAGGGTGTGGATGGAGATGAAAAACAGAAAAATCGCAACCGTTATTTTGTGACCAGGCCTGAATGAGATTTGGAATGGAATGATCCGATTGTAATCCGTTTGCATCATATTATGCTGCACTCCCTTGTATTGCACACATATGAATTCAGATCATCGGCCTGGACCATCCATCTGACAGCCCCACCTAGGATTTCAGATGGATCAAACATTCTCATCGAACAATCCTGACCGCCCAATCAGTGGATCTAACTGAATGAATACTCCTAATTGATCATCTTGCTTTTCTCACTTCCACTCCATGGAGTTGCAGCATAATATGGAGCAGACCAGATCAGTGTTAGGAGTAATCCAATACAGGTGCTTTGAATCATATGTAGATCGTCAGTCAACTTTTCTGTGGCCCATTTGTGGACTCTTTTAACTTGTTAGGTTGTCCAATCCAAGTGATTTTTTTCTTTCTAGATGGACCATTCATGGGACCCACATCCACAATAGGATAGGCTTGCATGATGTTACGATGAAAACCTGTATCGTATTGGTTTCTCAATGTTAAACTTAAAACTAGCTTTGATCTTTGCATTATATTGTATCTCTCAACATACCCAAGTGACGAGATTCTGTTCGTTCTTTGGTTTCGAAGAGTCGATAGCTCTCCTTCCTGTGATGATCTCAAGAAACACTACGCCGAAACTATAAACGTCGGACTTCGTAGTCAGCTTACCAGTCATTGCATACTCTGGTGCACAATAGCCATAGGTTCCCATCACTCTAGTAGATACGTAGTTCTTGTCGCCTGTGGGGCCTTGCTTAGCAAGCCCGAAATCAGAGAGCTTCGGATTGAAGTCTTTGTCGAGTAAGATGTTGGATGCTTTGAAATCCCGGTAAATTACAGGCGGGTTGGCCATATCATGCAAGTATTCGAGACCTTTGGCTGCGCCTTGGGCAATTTTCATCCTCGTATTCCAGTCAAGAGGCCCCTTGTTTGGCGATAAATCTGCAAAAGGTGGTATAATCTTGTAATTAGCAGTGCAGAAATGGTCGGACCCATGCTGTCAGAATAAAAAATCACCCATCTGATGACCTTAAACACCCGAATGGGCCCTTGATAAGTGTGGACTGTTTGCATTAGTTGTCCATTTTCGATGGATGGATGAGGTAATATGGTAGGTGAGATATTAGGGCATGGGGGATTCCATGGGGCGTGCATTAAATCAGTGGATTAGGTTGCAAAAAGGTGGGCCAACTAGTACCATTTAACATTAAAAAATAACTCACTTTTTTCCACCTGGGCATCATATAGATACCTCAGAAATGCTACTACCTTGTGCATATCAAAACATCTCTAACATACATATTACGCTTGTGTAAAGAGATCAAGACCCTAATTTGGTGGGCCACCATTCTTTTCGGCCATATCTCAAAAGGCAACATGATGGAACTATGACAACCACCTGATCAATGTCATAAGAAACAGGCAGATCACTCAAGGGGTAACAGTCCACATTGAGGAAAAACTCACTACAGTCTGGTAATTGGTGTTGTTCAATCGCCATGGTTTTTAAGCCCATCAGCATGGTGGCCCACTAGAGAAATGGTCTCAACCACTATACATGTTCGCCACAAGAATCTCTAACATGCAAAACCAAGAATTGAAAGCAATATCAGGTTAAATATCTAGGAGTTATACCGAGCAAATGATCCTCTAGAGACCCCAATGCCATGTACTCGTACACCAATATCCTTTGATGGCCATCCACACAATATCCGATCAGATTAACAAGATTTGGGTGATGAAGTAGACTTAACATCAACACCTCGACGAGGAACTCTCGATTTCCTTGCAATCCATTCCTGTCTAGCTGTTTAACTGCCACAACCTGGGTGCAATAAATCAAAGTTAGTATCGGTAAATCTGATATGGATTACATGGTGTTTGGAGGTACCCCAAATCAACATTTGGTAAAATATGTATGTGGGGAAACTCCAATTTTGAAATTATCAAGCATTTGATGCACAGAAAATGGAATCCAGATGGATGCATTAGTTCTACGTTTTCAGCTCATTGTTACTAATGCAATATATATATATATATATATATATATATATATATATATATATATATATATATATATATATATATATATATATATATATATATATATATATATATATATATATATATATATATATATAAACAGCTCCAGATGCATGAACAATGCTAAGGAAACTATGATTTGATTGTTTCCACTTCACTAGACTAATGATTGCAATTCAATTCAATAGTGCATCCAAACGTGCACTTAGTGTTTTGAATTGATGCATGGGAAAATGAAGAAGAGAAGTATAAAATATAGTACCTGATTTGATTTTCGGAGGTGCCCTTTGTATACTCTTCCGAAGCCGCCTTCACCAAGTAGACAGTCAGACTTGAAGTTTTTGGTTGCGGCTGCTAACTCACGGAAGGTGAATGTGTGAGTGGCGGTGGCCCCATTGCCAATTTTTATGATCTCTTCAGCGATGGCCCTCTGCTTGGCAGCATCTGCACAAACAATGTTTATCAAATTGTTCATGGTGGGACTCAGCCAAGAAACTTGCAAATCAAGGAAATGTCTGGTTGGTTTGGTGGACCCATACGGGCTCACCCTGTACACTTTGCTGTATGTTCTATGACTACAGATCGTCTATCAGCTGGACTGTTCAGTTGATAGCCCACCCAGAAAATCCCCACGAATCAAGCTATCTGAGCCGTCTGATTTGTGCTCTTCGATGGATGGTAAAGGTAGAAAAGTGTTGTAAAACTTACCAATTACAGGGTCAGTGAAAATGTGAAAGGGAAGAAACAACACGATAGAATTTACATGGTTTGTCATGAGACATCCAAAGGCGAAGATGATCAAGGAGATTTTCACTCCGATCAAGATTACAAAGAACAGGGCCGTTCAGACCAATTTTCTCTTTGCTTGGGGCAGTAGGAATATAAGATTGAATTCAAGACACAGATAAGAAAATGTCAGTGGACTGCTTCAAAATCGGAAGTCTATTAATTGGATTGTTGATGCATTCCTTTTGCGGGCCATCCATGGCAGAGCCACCAGATTTACAATCTGCATTTGTCGACCATGATTCATCGCGATCACGGCAAAAAGTCCTCTTGTAAATCCACTTTCATCACTTGACTGTTTCAAAAAATATGCTTCTACACTGAATACAAATTGGAGCCATATTTCACAAATTGCATTCCCCACTTTGGACAGCAGATGTTGATATCATCCTCAGGATGACCCATTTAGTGGACCCTACTTGGATTGCATTAGGTCATGCAGTCACATGAAACAGAAGTTATTGATCTATTATCTATTTTTAAACAGATGGATGCAAGGAAAGAACATTTCGAAGCCATAAACTGGATGGTTGGGTAATCCAACCAGTGTAATTGAACTTGGTGACCCCACAAATAGGTCCACTACATGGATGGCCGATGCAGAACATTGGCTGGTCCATGGGTCCCACGTGTGAGTTGCTCGATGTTATGGTGCAAATGAATTGGTCACTAACATATATGAATATAATTGTTGTAGTATTGTGAATGTATTGTAAGAAGAGTTTGGTCTGACCGACAATTAGCTTTCAGATAGACCGATGCGTCGAAGGGTTGAACAGCATTGTCCAGGTCTTCAGTTTGACAAGTTGGGGGCCATGGTTCAAAGGACTAAACCATTGATATGATGGGCCTCACCCTGGATGTCCATTGTGCCTCCATTGGAAGATCCTAACTGTATAAAATTGGCCCTTTTCTTGGTTGAATGTGAACCATTTTTCTATTTACTCACTTAACATCTATTTTCTGACCACCTACTGAATGCTTAGGATTCTTCCAATTTGAAAGAACTTTCATGGACAACTGTCCACAGTGGGGCCCATAATATCAACTGTTTTGGTCAGTGAAGCATGGGCCCCACTTGCCCCACTTGCCGAGCGATACTGTGCAACCTTTGTGGCTGAGCATTTTAGTGCAGGTTGCGTGATGCAAACCTGAAAGGAAAAGCAAATAAATCAGTAAGAAAAGAAAGAGATTGTGGGAAAAAGACTCAACAATCTTCTAGCCAAATGCTAGAGATCACAAATGCAAGACTGTGAGCAAGCTCAACAGTCCTCTAGTCTTGAACTAGAGATCACTTTCCCCCCCTCCCCCTTCAACGGCTATTGTAGATATTAGAATAAGAAACTTCATAAAGAGAATATTAATCAGCTTGTCATATTCCATAGGCCATAGGCCCTATTTATAATCAAACCTTACAATATGTAATAAAAGCTATAGAATCTAAAAATATGCGAAAGTAAGAAAATATCTAATTAAGAAAATGCCTAAAACAAGAAGATACTTAAATAAGAAAATATCTAAAATTATTCCCTGTCTAATATAAAAATATGAAAGAAAGTGGAAATTTCCTAATCTAGCGATCTGAAATAAAAGGAAAGTATAGATAAGCTAAAAAAGGAAAGTGGGCATTTTCTTGTGCACATGTGTGGAGTGTCATGTAAGATGCGGGCCTTTTCTTTAAATCTTGATCAATCGGCATGTGTGGCCGTTTGGTTACATCATTGCGTGATGTATAGTCAGGTGGGATCCACATGGCTGTGTGAGGATGACCCAGACGGAAATCATGCAATTCATTCTTAACCATCCGGTTGGTGACATTCAAATGGAAGATTGAAAACACAATGAATCAGCGGACAGAATTCAAGAAGTAAAATAACCTTTCACCCCCCATAATTCAAGAAGGAAAATATCCATGCACTAAGACGTCTGATCACATTGTCTTTTCGCACCATGGTCCATTGGCGATCAAGCCAACCTGATGGAAACTTGGATCCATATGGGGCCCCAGCAACAAACACATGATAGGCAGGCACAGATCATGGCCTGACAAGACAGTCAATTTCACACCATGATTCGATTACGAGAGGCATTGAATTTTGATCTACCTGATTTCATTGAGATACTATGGACCAATTTGGAGATTGGAATCCCTTCTTTCCGCAGGCCCTTTTTCCACGGCAACCGGTTCCTTAAATTCCATGACGGTTGATGACATGAAAAGCAGCTCATGTCTACCTCTTCTCTTACCCTCATCGCATTACTTTCTTCAAATCCCAGGCCCTGAACTTTCTTTTTGGTTAAGAAAAACCACCGCTTTCTATAGAAATATCCATTTGGGTCCCGAACAACAGAGACCTAGATCAGAAATCCAGAGAGATATAGGAGAAATAGGAAGGAATAGGAAGAACCCAGATCGGAAAATGCCTCGAGAAGCCAGAAAAACCCAAGTCCTGAAAGGAGGACAGGCTTTTTCCGGGTTTCTCAGAGCTAGAAATGGCCGGTGTTTGTTTTGCTCGGGCTTTTCCCTCCAAAAGTCGTTGAATTCGGACAGGAGGTTTGACAAGGCTCGATAACTAACTTTAGGATTTTCAATTCTTTTTGAAATGACGAAACTGCCCTTTTCTTTCCATACGGAATTACCACACACGTTCGTAAGTGGGACCCACCGTGGTGCGCGTGCGTGCCATCCAGTCCGTCCATTAGATGCGGCCCCTAATTTTAGTGACTAGATTCCGAAATGGAGGCTGATGGCCCACACTACAGGGAACAATGGGATATTCTGAGGGTGATATTCACCTCTTTCCGTTGCCCTCAACCCATCCATCGTGCGGCTCATGTTGCCCCATGGATGTGTGATCTGGACCGTACATCATTGTGCCTTGCCATGGATGGAATTGTGCTAAAATCACATGGACTTAACGATCCTAGGTGTCTATTTTCAGATTGAACGTGAGCCATTGATCCACGGATGTAATTGTGCTAAAGTCACATGGGCTGAACGATCCATTTGAATTTTGCCAGTTGGATGATCAGGATCTTCTGATGAAATGTGATCTTGGTAGAGGCCCACCAGACGAACCATTCAAACCATGCAGCTATATAGCCCCTCTACGGATGGGCCAACCGACGGACCCGATGGCAAAATGTCGTCTAAAAGAAGACGGTCAATGGTTGACATTCTACTTATAGAAATCTGATCAGACGGTTAGGATCTTCTAATCTGTGCATCTTTAAGGGAGAGTTCTGATCTGCGCCATATGGTCGTTTTAACGGTAAGGATCATTTGAGAGAAAAATAAAATAAAATTAGACGTGTTTCCATTGGTGCATTTCAGCCGTCTGTCTTTATGTAATGATCGCTCAACTTGTGGACCCCACTGTAAATTACGGTAGTCCCCAGGAAGCGGATTGGCTGGTGTACCTCACACCAGCTATATAGCTACTGTAGGTACGTGTCGTGCGAAGACGCGCGCTGACGCGCCTCGAGCTCCGAGTTGTACGAACGGTTCAAACGAGATCAAAGTTACATGGGCCCCACAGTGATTTATTTATTATATCTACACCGTTTATCTATTTTTAGATATCATTTTAGAGCGTAGTCCAAAAAATGAATCATATACAAAGATCATATGGATCACACCATAAATAACAGTGGAGATAATGATTTTGGCTGTTAAAAAATTTGTAGGGCCACAATAACGTTTATTTCACATCCAATATGTTCATAAGTTCAAAAATAACTGAACGAAGAGTAAAAACAAATTTCATATTGATTCAAAACTTCTGTGACCCCAGAAAGGGTTTCAATGGTAGACGTTCAATCCTTTTTGAAGTGTGGTCCACTTGATAGTTAGATCTGTCTTATTTTTCGTGTCATGCCTTAAGACGAGCTCACCAAATGGATGGACAGTTTGGATATAACACATACCTCATGATCAGACCCACAATACTTGCTGACGTCAATGCAGCAGCTATATAGCTGGTGTGAGGTACACTAGCCAATCCGCTTCCGTAGTCCCCAAGGTACACATTGATTGGATGATCCTGACCATAGGATTAGTGGCATACAAATGGGTGGTTCGAAAGAAAAATCGAACAACGGTTAGTCGAATCAGGTTGATTTTTTTGGGCCATCCTCACATACTCTTCAATGCAGAATCACATGCACGAGATCCAAGCGTTTATCTGATTGGCCCCACCAGGGAGATGCCCTAGCCAAAAAAGATGCTCCAATCAGTAGCCAACAAATGGATTCTAGGCTAGCCGCATCTGATGAACGGTTCGGATCTCTCACTCTCGGGCACATCACATTTTTGTATACGAGATGGACAAAATGTCGCCCATCGCGACGGAAGGGGAGCACCATCCATACCCCTGGTGACCAGACTATGTGGGGCCCACCGTGATGTATGTTCAGTTTCTTCGATCCGTTTGATTTTTGGGTGTGTCATGTTATCATGGTTTGAAGGGTAGCGGATTAGGTGGGCCCCAGCCTCACCAAACAAGGTGTGGCTCTGACAGTGGGCCCCCTGTAATGTGTGTACTGTACATCCATGCCATCCATCTCATTTTATGGCATGAGCTCAAAAAATAAAACTGATCCAACTCTCAGGTGAACCACACCACAGAAACAGTGGTGATTGAATATTAAAAACTTCTTGTGGGCGACAGAAGTTTTGGATCAATCTGATATTTGTTTTTTTCCCTTCATCCAGGTCCGTGTGACCTAATCAAGGGATGGGATGGAAAAATAAACATTACATTAGACCAAGGGAAGTTTTTAACGGTGGGCATTCAATCACTACTGTTTCCTATGGTATGGTCTATCTGAGATTTGGATTTGCTTCATTTTACATACATTAAGATAGGACCCACGGTATGGGCCGCACACAGAATGCCCTCCGTAGAGATTTGCCAGACTCGTTTGATCTTGCGTCGAGTTACAACTCAGCCGAGTCAGGGAGGAGTGACTCGGTTGCAATGGGCCTGTTTTCACTGCTGGCTCATGCTAACCAGATACTGAGTCCGAGTCGACTTGGACGAATTGACTCACGGTCAATCCATATACTCATGTGGGTCCCTCTGTCCATAGATCCATACCATAACCCAAAAACAAACCATCACATGACCATAGTCATCCTCCAACTGCCTGCCCATGAATGGACGCCTGAACTATGATATGGCTGTGGTATAGATGGTTAGTGTTATGGGAAAAAACGAAGCGAGCAGTCGTAAGCGACACGTGGCAAAGAATGGACGGATCAACTTTCATAAGCCACTGACATCAAGGAACTCATTGGCTGACCTCATCATCCTGATCTCGACCTCGAAAAAGAATTGCTCGGAGAGAATCCCTTGGCATATCAAGTCGGACTAATCCGACAAGATCCAAGCAAAAAATTACACCAATCAAGGGAGAATTGGAAATATTATTCTCGGAAGCAAATTCTTACTCGGGCCCTTCTAGTATATTTGCAAGATCCATTGAGATACACACTTAAAGAATCTATAAAAATTCCTTTACCATAGATAAAAGATACGTACAAAAATTATACCTCTAGTTATACCTACTCTAGGTTTATTTACCTGACTTAGACATCGAAAGATCTCTAGCCACAATTAGAGATATACACGAACTAAGCTAGTTCCGTTAGCTCACTTGACTTGACTCGAAGCTGAGTTCGAGCTAGTTTTTTGAGCTCGAAAATGAGTTTAAGTTGAGTTCGAGCTGGCCTCAGCTCAACTCAAGTTAGATTGAACCTAGCTCAAATTGAACTCGGATCGTACCAGTTCGGTGACTCAATTACTTTAATATTGATGTTGCTCACCAAATGTTTGATGGAATGAGTCAAAGTAGTGTGGCCGGTGGCAAGGAAGGTATACATATAAAACCAACACCATTTTTTTCTGGATTTTTATGTTGATTAGAAGGTGTTTGATAAAATACTCATAAAACCATTGCTACCGTATCAAATACAATGAGAATTTAAAGGCGCAGCCCAGCTGTTTGTGAAAATGTTACAATGGTGAATTCGGCTTGATCTTGACTTGAACTCAGCTTGAATTCGCCCAAGCTGAGCTAGCCAGTTAGGCTTGAGGACCGAGCCAAGCCGAGTTCGAGCTGAGGTCAGCTAGTGGCTGAGCCGAGTTGAGCTAAGGCCAACTGGACTTGTTTCAACTCAATGTACACCCCTAGCCACAACCAACGCTCCCATTGTCTTTTGTGCTTTACTCGTGCAGGTACTTAGTAGCCTATAGGTAGTGCTGCGGATTCAACCAAATTCGAGCTATAACAGTTATTGTTGTCCAATTGGCAAGGAATTCGGTACATGGTACATAAACGGTCAGGCCCACCAGATGAACGGCCTGATGAAATTACAAAATTACGATTCGAATTTGTTGAAACCTCTGTATAATTGAAGGAAATCAAAGACCCTATGACAAATCTGATATTATTCAAACAAACGCCAGAGGAAGAACTATCCTTCTCAGATCTGATACAGTTGCTGTATTTTTCATACAACCATTTTTCCTGCCAATATGTCACACGTGTAGAATATTTAACCCATGCAAAAAGTGGGCCACACCACGATGATCACCTAATCTGAAAAGCAGGCAATCTCAAAATCAATGGTTTTACTCTATGCCCTGTATCATTCCTCTTAAATCTTTTAGGTGTCACATGTATTGCCAATGAATCGATATCCCTAATGTATCGCTAATATTTTTTACACTGTAAATTCTAGGTGTCGCTTGTATCACTAGTGTACCGGAGATATTTCGATAAGATCGCCAATGTATCAGTATTGCGAAAAATCTGTTTATTAGAAAGAATTACCATTTCAATTTTTATTTTTATTTTTTAAAAATGGGCGTATGGTTATATGCAAATGTTCAATTTGTCAACGATAATATCGTGATATTATTGTTATCGCAACCATAGGTGATCTCGAGACCACAATCTTTCATTACCTTTTCAGTTGTCAACAATTTCTCAACGAAATATTATGTTGTCGTTATTTTGAAATATCAATGGATGTTTGAATAAAATGTTGGATATATGGATAGATGGGATAGTAGGATGAATATATGAGAAAGATGGGATGGATGAATTGATTTCTTATGATAGCACATGCTTTTAGGGGCCATTTGGATGAAAATAAAAGAAGCTAAATAAGGGGTAATGAGAGTACATGAAGGTAAATGGTTTTTGAAGTATGCTTAGATCAAAATAAATGCATGGAAATGAAATGAGAGTGAATGGGCATGTAAGTGAAATCCTCTCCACGGGAGAGTATTTGGAAGTAAATGGGGTCAAATGCCCTTTTGAACTCCCTCGGAGATTTGCACGAGTAAACGAAGGTAGCGCTACGCACATATCCACCATACACATAGCATGCCAATAATACTCTGAAATAATTCTGTTATGGGAAGATTCGAGCCCATATGAGATCCGAGAGAAAAGCACCAAGCTGAGCCAACTAAGCACATGAGCGCCCGAGACAATGCCCGTCCGATCTGATGTGAGTATCCCTGAAAGAGAACGAGCAGTGTGGAAACGCCTTCACTACAGAGCTGTGGGTTGGAGTTACAGGTCAGAATAATTCTAGCAATCCGATCGGATATTGAAAGTTACATACTTAGCGCCTCACCCGCGAGCGGTCTGCCTACTAACATTAACTACAATAAATCCGACTCGACAAGGCCAAGTTCCCTACTTCGAGACGGATCCGTAAGTTCCTTATTAAACTGGATGACCACAAAGGTAAACAACGGTCGGGTGACCTGAGCCGAGCGTATATTTGAAGGCATATACTCCGTTTGTCAAATTCGGAAACTGTCATAACCAAACGTGGTCGATAACTTCGTTCACAGATACGCATTACGTGAATTGATATGCTACACGATCAGCAGATTGTGGACAATATCTCCATGATCTGGGAATCCCCTTGATCGTGCCGAGATTGGCGGATCCGGACCGTCCTATCATATAGTATAAATGGACCATAACGTCAAGACTATAGGTACGCAAAAGCTAACACTCTCTCTTCCACTCCGTACTCAAACCCAGATTCCCTTGACCTGACTTAGACATCGGAGGGTCTCCCAGCCTAGCCAGGGTCACCTTTGCCTGTTCTTACTGTGCAGGTTCAAGACATGAACATCAACGTGTGGGAGTTGGGAGGGGAGGGCTGACCAGATTTGAACCTCAACATTTTTTGGCGCCGTCTGTGGGAATTCGATACGAAAAGTCAGGTTCCCGTTACTTAACCCAATGGCGAGAAGGAAGAAAGCTGTAGCTGTGGAACCGGAGCCAAATGAACAAACTCGATCGTCATCATCACTTCACGCTGAATTCGCACCAAGGCCGTCGCAGCATTCTCGCAATCAGTCGAATAGATATCGAGTCATGCAAAATGAAATCTATGCCCTACGTGATGAAATAAGCAAAATGAAGCAGTAAAGGGATCTACAGTTACACCTGATTCAGGAGTATCCAATTCCCGAGCCAATGGGCCTGTTCGTAGAGACTCATTCTACACCGGGGAGTATGAGGCCCGAAGTACCTTAGCATTCTCGGGCGTCGCTTTCGCACGTGAATCCTCCTCCGGTGCAGGTTAAGGTATCGGCGCGGAACACCGCCACTCGGGCTCCTATGAACAATTCGATCACCTCGGCTCTGACACCGACGAATCTCTGCCATTGGCTAGAGCGGAGGAGAGAAAGGAGAACTCCAGATATGGAGGATGCTCTAGAGATTGTTGTTGAAAGTAAAGACCCCTGGGAAGTGCGATTCGCGGAACTCAACGATAAATTCTTAACCTTGAAAAGAAACAACAATTATCAACAGTTCCCACCACAGTTCAGGCAATGATGGAAGAGACCGAGCCTCCCTTCACCTCTGTCATCATGGGTGAGGTGATGCCACAAAGGTTTCGGACACCTCCCGTCATACAGCACTCAGGATCCGAGTACTTATCCGAGCATCTCGAAGCCTATCGATCGTGGATGTAGATCCAGACGGCAACGGATGCAATGATGTGTAGGGGATTCTCCATCACCCTTATGGGGTCGGCTCGGAGTTGGTATCGTCAGCTCAAAACTAAATCCGTCGAGTCCTTTGTAGAATTAACTCGGCTATTCCTTACTCAATTTATAAGCGGTAAGAGAAGTCGGAAACCCAACACTCATATGCTCACTATCAAGCAAGGTCCAAAAGAGTTGCTGAAGGACTACATTGCTCGTTTTAACAAAGAAGCGTTGTAGGTCGAGGACTATGATGACAAAATGACCCTCGCCGCAATACTTAGTGATTTAAAGGAATGAAGGTTTACTTTCTCCATAGGAAGAAACCTACCGAAAACGTTCGCAGACTTTGCGGCACGAGCTCAGAAATACACCAATGTCGAGGAGTTCACTAACGCTCGCAAAGGCGTGCAAGTAGTCAACTCGGCTAGCAAGGGAAGAGACCTAGGAACGAAGAGTCCCAATCAGCCGGCAAAGGTGTGGACGACCACGCTCCCCGCGATCGTCAACCGAGTCGGAGACCAGAAGGAAAATTAGGTTCCTACACTCCCCTAAATACATCTACCGAGCAAATCCTGTTGGACATCTGGGGAGACAATGCTGAATTGGCCAGTCCGCATGAAGGCCGATCCGGAGCATAGAGACAAGCGGAAGTTCTGTCGCTTTCACCTACATCGTGGACACAACACGGATGATTGCGTGGATCTTAAGGATGAAATTAAATCTCTCATCCGCAAAAAGACACCTACGTCGATACACTAAAAAAGAGAGGTCCGCTCGGAGGGACGAACGACCGCAAAAGCAGCAGAATAACCTCATGGAAGAGCCCGCTGAAATTCACACTATCTTCGCGGGCTCAGCCGGAGGAGGGGATTCAAACAGGGCTCGAAAAACCTATTCTCGGAGTTTTGAGCCGGAACGTTATGTCCACCTGGCAGAGCGACCCAATAAGGAGCTCCGAGCCAGCCCATGCAGCCTAACCTTTATGGAAGATGATGCACGCGGAATTCAACATCCACACGACAACACGTTAGTAGTCACGATGACCATAGAAAATCATAAGGTGTATCGTATCTTGGTCGACACCGAAAGTTCGGCCGATGTGATTTACTTTGAAGCCTTCAAAAAGATGAGGGTTTCAAGGTCACGACTTAGACCTGTAAAGACCCCCTACATGGCTTTGTCGGAGAGAGGATAATCTTCGAAGGAGTCATTTCCCTCTTAGTAACAGCGGGAGAAGGTCAACATCAAATCACCCTCCTGGTGGATTTTTTGGTTGTCAACGTTCCATCAGTACATAATGTTATCCTGGGTCGGCCCTCCCTCAATGCGATGAGGGTAGTTGTCTCGACTTATCACCTGATGATGAAGTTCCCAGCTGAAGGTGGGATCGATTACCTCCGAGGCGACCAACGCGAGGCTCGGAGATGCTATGCAATAGTAGTAAAAAAAGGAGCTGCCAAGCAAGTGCTCGTTGTTGATGTCTTGGACCCCTGAGGATCTACAGCGAGCTAATCAGTGGAAGATCTGGAAAAGGTACCCTCGATGAAACCGACCCGAGCAAAACTATTCAGCTCGGATCGTCGTTGAATTCCGAGCAAAGGACCACAATGTTGGCCTTCTTAAAGCAACACCGAGACGTCTTCACATGATCACATGCGGATATGCCAGGGATATCCCCTGATGTTTTGGTCCATAGACTGAATGTGGACCCATATCACAAGCCAGTAAAGCAAAAAAGAAGACCATTCGACGTTGAGCGATATGAAGCCATTGCCGAAGAAGTCTCTGTCCTGCTCGATGCGGTTTTCATAGAAGAGGTATATTACCCCGACTGAATAACGAATGTTGTACTAGTCAGAAAATCCAACGGGAAGTGACGGGTCTGTGTAGATTATTCGGATCTGAATAAGGCATGTCCTAAAGATAGCTTCCCGTTACCTCGGATCGATCAACTGATGGATAGCACAGCTAGACACGAGTTGCTCTCGTTCTTAGATGCTTATTCCGGGTACAACCAAATTGCCATGTATCCCCCAGACAGGCAAAAGACTACCTTTGTCATAGACAAGGGGCTCTACTGTTACCAGCTCATGCCATTTGGTCTGAAAAACGCTGGGGTAACGTATCAGAGGCTGATAAATTAGATGTTCGCCAAACAGATCGAATGCACTATGGAGGTATACGTCGACGACATGTTGGTGAAAAGTACCAGGGCATCCGATCATCTCGCAGATCTCGGAGAAATGTTTGACATCCTCCGAGAATATCAGATGAAGCTGAATCCTGCTAAGTGTGTATTCAAAGTTGAATCAGGGAAGTTCATTGGTTTCCAAGTTAGTCAGTGAGGTATCGAGGCCAACCCTGACAAAATTAAGGCGCTCCTCGACATGAACTCGCCTCGGATCGTCAAAGAAATACAATGCCTCACGGGAAGAGTTGCCGCACTCGGACACTTCATATCCCGGGCAACAGATAAATGCCTCACCTTCTTTCAACAACTGAAGGGTCAGAAGAAGGCAGAATGGACACCAGAATATGAATAAGCCTTCCAACAGTTGAAACAGTATTTGGGCACACCCCCTCTCTTATCTAAACCGGAAGAAGGAGAGCTCCTATTCCTCTACCTCGCGGTCTCGGCCTCAAGTGTTAGCTCGACCTTGATCAGAGAAGTTGGGAGCAAGCAGTATCCTGTTTACTATGTTAGCAAGGTGATGGTACCCGCAAAAATGAGATATCCGTCTGTGGAGAAGCTAGCGCTCTGCCTTGTCGTCTCGGCTCGTAGGTTACATTCGTATTTCCAGGCTCATTCCATTGTTGTGCTGACTGATTCCCCTCTGAGACAAGTTCTCCAGAGACCCGAGGTTTCGGGGCAGATGACCAAGTGGACTATTGAGCTTGGAGAGTTCGACATTCAATTTCGTCCGAGGACAGTGATCAAGGGCCAAGCCGTAGTCGACTTCATAGCTGAATTCACTACTCCGAGCACAGAGGAAATCAGCGCGGAAGTCGAAATGACCCCGCCTGCCCCTCTGAACGCCCAAGAGGCAATGATAGATCCTGGATGGGTCATCCAATATCAGAGGAGCTGGAGCCGGAATTGTCTTGGTCGCGCCCGATTTTATGTAATCCAAAACGCGATCAAGCTCGGATTCAAAGCCTCAAACAACGATGCTGAATATGAAGCACTATTAGCCGAACTCAAATTGGCAGCCAGTTTGGGTGTCCAGACTCTCCAGGTGCGATGTGACTCGCAGCTGGTGGTAAACCACATCTCTTCGGAATACAAAACCAAAGAAACCAGAATGATCGCCTATCTCGACGAAGCGAAAAAACTGATCGAAAGATTTTTGAGCTGCACCATCCAGCAAATTCCGAGAATATAAAATTCATAAGCCGATGCCCTAACAAGACTTGCCTCGGCCTCAGAAAGGAAGATCCCAAGATTCGTCCCCGTTGAATTCATTGAACATCCCAACATCGGCCAGGCGAAAAAGGTTAATCCCATACACGCTATTCTAAGCTGGATGGATCTAATCTTCAAGTACCTCTCGTCCAGTGAAATTACCCCGGATAAACTGGAGGCGAGGCGACTCAGGGTCAGAGCGGGTCGATATGTCATCCTAGACAGAGTGCTTTATAAGAAAGGGCATTCTCAGCCTTACATTAGATGCCTCCGATCGGATGAAGCCGACTACGTAATTCGAAAAATTCATAAAGAAATCTACGGAAACCATTCCAGCAGTCGAGCCCTGGCCTTGAAGATACTCTGTCAAGGATACTTTTGGCCAACCCTCAAACAAGATTCGAAGGACTGTCCGAAAATGCGACAAATGTCAGCGTTATGCAGTTGTGCCGAGGCAACCAGCAGAGGAAATGACTCCAATGAACGGACCATGGCCATTCGCCCAGTGAGGGATCGACATCATTGGCCCCTTACCTATAGGGAAGGGACAAATTAAGTTCGCCGTTGTTACAGTCGACTACTTTAATAAGTAGGTCGAGGCCGAGCCCGTCGCAAAGATCACCGAACAGAAAGTGATCAATTTCATTTGGAAAAATATCATCTGTCGATTTGGAATCTCGCGAACAATCGTATCCGACAATGACCGACAGTTCGACAACGATAAGTTCCGCAGTATGTATCAAGGACTCGGCATCACGAACACATACTCATGCCTCGGCATCCACAGTCCAACGGGCGGGTGGAAGCAGTTAACAAGATAATCAAGCATCATCTCAAAACAAAGTTGGAAAAGGCAAAAGGCAACTGGGCCGAGGAGCTCCCATTCGTCCTTTGGGCTTACAGGACTACAGCTTAGTCCTCAACTGGGGAAACCCCGTTTTCGCTCTCCTACAGGTCGAAAGTAGTAGTACCGGTAGAGATTGGCCTTCCTATTGCACGAGTAAAGAACTATTAAGAAAGTCAGAACTCCGAGCAGATTGCTGCCGATCTGGATCTACTCGAGGAAGTCCGAGACATCTCAAGACTCCGAGCAGCAGCTCGACATCAACAAGTAGCCCGCTTTTATAACTCAAAAAGTCAAGATCAGACGATTTTGCCCTGGGGACTTAGTCCTTCGTCAGGTATTCTGGAACACAGCTGAGCCGGGAGTAGGGGCGCTCGAGCCTAACTGGGAAGGGCCATATTGCGTGGTCAGGTCTACCAAACTGGGCTCCTACCACCTAGAAGACCTCGAGAGTTGTCAGCTCCCTCATCCTTCGAATGTCGAGCACTTAAAGATCTACTATCTATGACAAACTGGCCTTTTAAGGCTTCCAATAAAGTGTGTGCCTACGAGCGACCAACCTTTAAGGCTTTCAATAAAAGTCTCGATTCTACTTCTACATGAATGAATGTCTACTAAGTTGCCTCATTGATACAGGGACGAACTAGACGGTCCGATCCCTTAAAGCCACGAAAATTCAACACGGCATTCCCCTAAACCAGGGAAAAAGCCTAACGATGACCTTACTCACTGACAGAGTAATCGGCTCATCGTACGACTATTCAATGGAATAAAAGGTCCTCGCCAATCGTGGGACGAGCCGACTCCTCTAAGAGTTGGACTCGACTGAGCCAAGGAGGCTCGGAAAGTCTACTAAATGACAATGGAGAGAGCTAACCGTCCGAGAGGATAACTCGGCCATGCCTCGGAATAAATCGACATGACAACAAATCAACCTAGCAATCGACAACTACCATTGAACACTCAAAAATTAACATTCATTCACCCTCCTCAAAGGGACAAAAAAGAATACATCATTCTTACAAAAACAAAAGAGTCAAATTTTCATGCAGTCGGAGGTGCTTGGGAGTCAAGGGCTTGATCCGGACGGACATCTTCGAGGGGCTCCTCTCCACCATTATCGGGTAGCAGAGAACTGAGGTCAAGATCCAGGTACAGATCTTGGACCGCATCGATATAAGCATTGAAACCATAGCTATAAAACTTAGCGACCTCAATGTCTCTCTCCTTGGAAGTCTTCAAGGCGTCGACATCATTGGCCCCTTACCTATAGGGAAGGGGCAAATTAAGTTCGCCGTTGTTACAGTCGACTACTTTACCAAGTAGGCCGAGGCCGAGCCCGTCGCAAAGATCATTGAACAGAAAGTGATCGATTTCGTTTGGAAAAATATCATCTGTCGGTTCGGAATCTCGCGAACAATCGTATCCGACAATGACCGACAGTTCGACAATGACAAGTTCCGCAGTATATATTAAGGACTCGGCATCACGAACACATACTCATCGCCTCGGCATCCACAGTCCAATGGGCGGGTGGAAGCAGTTAATAAGATAATCAAGCATCATCTCAAAACAAAGTTGGAAAAGGCAAAAGACAACTGGGCCAAGGAGCTCCTATTTGTCCTTTGGGCTTACAGGACTACAGCTCAGTCCTCAATTGGGGAAACCCCATTTTCGCTCTCTTACAGGTCGAAACCAGTAGTGCCGGTAGAGATCGGCCTTCCTATTGCACGAGTAAAGAACTATTAAGAAAGTTAGAACTCCGAGCAGATTGCTGCCGATCTGGATCTACTCGAGGAAGTCCGAGACATCTCAAGGCTCCGAGCAGCAGCTCGACATCAACAAGTAGCCCGCTTCTACAACTCAAGAGTCAAGGTCACACGATTTTTTCCTGGGGACTTAGTCCTTCGTCAGGTATTCCGGAACACAGCTGAGCCGGGAGCAGGGGCGCTCGGGCCTAACTGGGAAGGGCCATATTGCGTGGTTGGGTCTACCAAACTGGGCTCCTACCAGCTGGAAGACCTCGAGGGTTGTCAGCTCCCTTATCCTTGGAATGTCGAGCACTTAAAGATCTACTATCTATGACGAACTGGCCTTTTAAGGCCTCCAATAAAGTGTGTGCCTCCGAGCGACCAACCCTTAAGGCTCTCAATAAAAGTCTCGATTCTACTTCTACATGAATGAATGTCTACTAAGTTGCCTCATTGATACATGGGCAAACTAGACGGTCCGATCCCTTAAAACCACGAAAATTCGACACGGCATTCCCTTAAACCAGGGAAAAAGCCTAACGATGACTTACTCACTGACAGAGTAATCGGCTCATCGTACGACTATTTAATAGAATAAAAGGTCCTCGCCAATCGTGGGACGAGCCGACTCCTCTAAGAGTTGGACTCGACTGAGCCAAGGAGGCTCGGAAAGTCTACTAAATGACAATGGAGAGAGCTAACCCTCCGAGAGGATATCTCGGCCATGCCTCGGAATAAATCGACATAACAACAAATCAACCTAGCAATCAACAACTACCATTGAACACTCAAAAATTAACATTCATTCACCCTTAGAGGGACAAAAAAGAATACATCATTCTTACAAAAACAAAAGAGTCAAATTTTCATGCAGTCGGAAGTGCTTGGGAGTCAAGGGCTTGATCCGGACGGACATCTTCGAGGGGCTCCTCTCCACCATTATCGGGTAGCAGAGAACTGAGGTCAAGATCCGGTACAGATTTTGGACCGCATCGATATAAGCATTGAAACCATAGTTATAAAACTTAGCGACCTCAATGTCTCTCTCCTTGGAAGTCTTCAAGGCGTCGATCGCAGCAACAACGGCCGTCGCCAGTGAGGCCTCATCTTCGACCAGCTGATCCTCCATCGTTTGAGCAACGACTTGGCTTTATTCCTCTTTCGCCTCGACCTTTGCCCATTCTAGAGCTTCTCCCAGCCGAGTAGCCAGCGGGTCCGCGTGAGCCCTAGCTCATGTCAGCTCGGTCTTCGCCGCCTCACGTCGGGCCTCCGAATCTTCGGCTGCCTTCTACAACTGGAGCCCCCGAGTCTTCTCATCCTCAAGTTGCCGATGTAGCTCGCCTTGCTCCAGTTGGGAGAGAGTCGCCTCATCCCGCAAGACTCCCACCGCAGTTCTAAGAGTCTCCACCTCAGCGTCTACTTTTCGACGCTCGCGCACCTTTTCCTAGGCTAGGAGGAGCCTCAGAACAGACTAGAAAAAAATATAATGAAGACAAGGAAATGAGAAAGTATGTCCAAAAAATGGGAAACGATGAATACGAGGGAACATGAATACCTTGTAAAAAACCGCCGACAGATCGTTCAGGAAGGAGTCGTCCGACTTAGAGAACAGACTGACGATCTCCTCTTCTGGGGCATGCTTGGATGCCCAATTAGTCAAGCAGACCATATGAAAGTCTGGCTCATACCTTGTTCCGCTCGTCCCCACCTGAGTCGAGCCTCCCTCCTCTGCAGCCCGTCCCACTGCCAGCCGATACCTGGGCTTTGGATAGAATGACATTCCTTACCTCATGGCATTCCTTACCTCAATAGGGGATATACCCTCGGACGAAAGGGCATTCCCTACCTTAATAGGGGATATCATGGCATCAGCCATCCGAATAGTCTCCTCCCATTCGGAGGATGAAGCGACAGCTATGCAAGGGGCTACCGGCTGAGCCCCCGCACTCAA
The DNA here is from genome assembly GCA_037074715.1 of Magnolia kwangsiensis. NCBI lineage: Eukaryota > Viridiplantae > Streptophyta > Magnoliopsida > Magnoliales > Magnoliaceae > Magnolia > Magnolia kwangsiensis. The sequence goes on from CM073571.1 coordinate 203,583,203, forward strand.
AGGAGTGGCGGGGGGAGGGGGGATAGGAGTTGGGGGTGCAGCGGAAGGAGTTATGGTTGCTGCTGAAGCCGGAACAATGATTGCGAGGGCTCCAGCAGTAGCCGGCACGACAACAGCAGTCGTGATGGCAGGAAATTGAGCTGTATCCGAGGTTCCTGTGACCAAGGCTGGGCCTGAAGGAACGCCCCCATAAGGAGGAGCTTGCTTCTTCCGAGCAGCCTTCGTCTGGGGTGCAACCCTCAACATCTCTTCCGTTGTCGGGGCAGCCTTCCTTTTCCGGGAGCCAGATGCCTCGGTCATGCTTGCACAAGAGATAACAGATCAATGACCAAGCAAGCGAAACCGGTCTCACCAAAGCAAATAAGACAACTTATTGAAGGACGTAGGCAGCAACTGGGACTTGCAGAGCCCGGATTAGTGAAGGTTGGTCACGGTGATCAGGTCCGTCCGGGAACGAAGTTCCCCTGCTCTCGTCCTGGCCTTGGCGATACGGTTCTTCTGGGCCGGATCAAGGAGAGGTAAACCCCTCTGGAAGTCTGCAAAAAAAAAGAAGGGAGAACTTTATCATGAATGAAGTAAATATAAATGGGAATTGAAAAACACAAGAATTAATTAAAGTTCGACCTAGTATTGCAAAGTAGGTCGAAAGCCAAACCGATAGGGACCCAAGCTCCGCCGCTGGCGCCTCCCACTTGCCTGCCGCCCAGAACCATTTGTTCTTCCAATCCTTGTTGAAAGATGGAAGGTTCATCACCAGCCCCAACACTTTGCTGCCTCGGGTCACAAAGTAGTACCATGATTCTTGACTGTCGTGCTTAACCAGGTACAAGCTCATCAGCTCCTCCGGGGTCAGCTCCGGATTTCCAACTTGTTTCCAGATGATGAATGCGGAGATAAACACCCTTCAGGCATTGGGTGTAAATTGTCCCGGAGCATGTCCGAGATAAGCAGCGACCGCTTGGATGAAAGGGTGAAAAGAGAGTCGAAGCCCACACTGTAGCGCACAGAGGAAGATCGCGACTTCCCCCTCGACAAGGGCACCAGCGGTGTCAAGGGGCGCAGGGGCCCTTATCTGGACAGAGTTCAAAATCTGAAATTCCGAACGGATCCATTCCATTTAAGACTCCGACAAAACGGAGCCTCCTAGGATCACCTCCGAGGCACATCCGCTTGCGGGTATCTTAGTGGCTTCGGCAATGGTAACTTGAGGGCTCGGGCGGCCTTCTTTTTGTCAGGCCGCTGAGTACGGGACTCTACCCCCTTTTGTTTTCGAGGCGGGGGATATAACGGTAAATGCCTCAAAGGGGCCTTCGGAGGCCCCTCTTTCATCATCCTAGCTCTCCGGCTCGGAGTCCTTACCATACTCCCGCACAGTCTCAAGATCAGATGACATTGTGGAAAGGAGATTGAAGATTGACGAGGAAGACTCACCGGGCGGTCACCGAAAATTGCCTTCTCCAGGGAAAGTATGATGGGTCGGAATCGCCCACCGAAAATCTCAAGTCGATCGGAATTGCCTTCGCCAGAAATCGCCTCCTTCGATATACACTCAAATTTGCAATGCAGGTAACAAGAATAGCTCTGAAGGCCGTTTATACAATCTACAAGGAATCTCTGCATTAATGACAAGCCATAATGGTCGTAGCCAAATCGTCGCGAGCCAATTCCCGAGTACATGTGACCCCTTCCCCTTGGGCAAGCTCCCATCGGACGATACGTTTCTAACATCGAACGACGTATTCCGATATACGAAGTGATGCCCGAGCAGAGGGAGCCGTCACGTACACTCTTCCTCGGGCTTACATGGCAACCCCTTATAGGTTGGTATTTATTTGGAATCGTAACCATCGTCACGCATCCGTCCGAAAATAGCCCACACGAGCAAAATCCCGAGATGTGACGTTCCAAAATTGAAAGTCTTTATTACTCAGTATGGGCGAGAGATTCTCTACATGATTACTCTCTGAGCTCACAAATAAACTCGAAAAGTAGAGGGCTTCTGTTGTGGGAAGATCCGAGCCCATACGAGATCTGAGAGTAAAGCACCAAGCTGAGCCAACTAAGCACATGAACGCCCAAGACGGTGCCCGTCCAATCTGATGTGAGTATCCCTGAAAGAGAACGAGCAGTGTGGAAACGCCTTCACTACAGAGCTGTAGGTTGGAGTTACAGGTCGGAACAGTTCTCGCAATCCGATCGAATATTGAAAGTTACATACTTAGCGCCTCACCCGTGAGCAGCCTGCCCACCAACATCATTAACTACAATAAATCTAACTCGGCAAGGCCAGGTTCCCTACTTCGAGACGGATCCGTAAGTTCTTTATTAAACCGGATGACTACAAAGGTAAACAACGGTCGGGTGACCCGAGCCGAGCGTATATTTGAAGGCATATGCTTTGTCTGCCAAATTCGAAAACTGCTATAACCAAACGTGGCCGATAACTTCGTTCGCAAATATGCATTACGCATATGATATGCTACACGATCAGCAAATTGCGGACAATATCTCTATGATCTGGAAATCCCCTTGACCGTGTCGAGATTGGCGGATTCGGACCGTCTTATCATATAGTATAAATGGACCATAACGCCAGGACTAAAGGTACGCAAAAGCTAACACTCTCTCCTCCACTCCGTACTCAGACCCAGATTCCCTTGACTTGACTTAGGCATCGGAGGGTCTCCCGGCCTAGCGAGGGTCACCTTTGCCTGTTCTCACTGTGCAGGTTCAAGACGTGGACATCAACGTGTGGGAGTTGAGAGGGGAGGGTCGACCAGATTTAAACCTCAACAAATTCAATTATCGACTACATCCAAACCATCCAAAGGTTGACCATCTAAATGGATGGTTAAAAAGCATTGGCAAGTGACTTGTTTGTTATCATTATGTTTGTAGCCCACTCGAGGCTCAAAATTTTCCCAATTTTGATTAAAGTATATATTTCAATGGCCTTGTCACAATTATTCTGTTAAATATCATATACGTATACTAATTTGAGATATTAAAGCTGATTTAGAATATCACAAATGTTCCTGTGAATATATTGAAAAAATTCTCACACATTTCAATTCCTCCATTTACTTCCATCCAAACACAATATTTAGATTTCAAATGCATTCCATTTACTCCCATCCAAGCACAACTAAGTAAGACATTTACTCTTAATTCATTTACCTCCAATTCCATTTCCCATTTACCTCCATTTGCAAGCTCCCAAACGAGGAAACTTATTATGTATGGATTAGTTTTGCAAATTTTTATTCTTCAATATAAGAGTATGTGTATTTTAGCATCTCTTGAAATTTCATTGAAAAATTCCACTATTTACCGTCTTTCCCCAATGTGTGCCTGCATTTCAAGTTATCCTCTGTTAGGGAAGCTTGTAGCGATATCAATACTTCGAACACTAGCTCCACATTGGTGGGAAGAATAGCACGGAACCACAAGTTGTAGTGTTGTTGCCTGTAGGTGCAAGTACAAGGAAACAAGCATACAATCAACTCGATTGTGTTCGAATATCAAGACTTGTAGAGAGCCCTAGGAAAATTAACTAGGATGGCTTTTCCCTGTAGGTGCAAGTACAAGGAAACAAGCACACAATCAACTCGATTGTGTTCGAATATCAAGACTTGTAGAGAGCCCTAGGAAAATTAACTAGGATGGCTTTTCCCTGTAGGTGCAAGTACAAGGAAGCAAGCACACAATCAACTCGATTGTGTTCGAATATCAAGACTTGTAGAGAGCCCTAGGAAAATTAACTCGGATGGCTTTTTGATTGATTCTGATGATTTTTTTTCTTTGCCTAAGACAAGTTTTTGAGAAACTCAAACAACTCAGTTAGCCCCAAAAACTGAGTCGAGTTCACATTCGATCGTTAAAAAAGAAAACAGACCAATCAGACGGCTAGCATTATCAATTGTTGTGACTCATAGGATATGGTCTGTCGATGGGGTGGATTGCAATAGACATGCCACATATCTGCTGGAGATGTTAGAGAGATATCAACTTCTCTAGTCGGACTTGCGCAAAGCACCACTTTGTTGCAAATGGAATGTATTTCAAATTAGCCTAATTTATCCATACCACAGATTCAATTTCAACGAAATTGCAAAATTTCAGAAATGTATTGTTTCCGAATACAGTTGAAAGAATGCAAGAGAAAGGAAAAGGAATTACCCATTTTACTTCTTCTTCCCAGCTTTGCCCTCTTTCCGTCTCACGATTTCATCAGCGTATTTGACGCCCTTCCCTTTGTACGGTTCGGGTGGCCTCCACTTCCTGACAGTAGCAGCAAACTCTCCAATGGAACACTTGTCGTAACCGCTGACGGCGATTCGGGTGTTTTCCTCCACCTTCACTTGTATACCGTCAGGAATCGCCATCCTGATTGGGTGTGAAAACCCAAGATTGAGTACCAAGTCCTTGCCCTCCAGCATTGCACGATATCCAACCCCAATCAGCTGGAGTCGCTTCTCAAATCCCTTCGATACACCAACAACCATGTTGTCGGTAAGAGTTCTGCATTGAATGATGAGGAAACTAGTATTAAGAAAGAATGCCATAAGAAAGAGATCTGGAACAAATGCATGAGATACGGGCTGCCCATTGGTTGGCCCCACCATGGATTGATCACACTGCAGAAAATCACAATACTCAAATGATCAGAGCACCTGATTGGAGGTTGTGTGGTAGGACTTCTCTTGTGGAGTGATCTATTTATAATAATTGGAGTCCTTAATTGGAAAAGAAAACGAGTCCTTAACTGGTGTGACTTTTGGGGACAGTCCATTCATGGCAGGGCCAGCAGAAAAATATGCAGATCCATACACACATGGCAGGCTAATAGAAGATACGAGCATTTGAAACTAACTTATAAATGAGGGTATGTTTCATGATATTTGCTGCAACCAAACGCACCCAAGCAATAAGACAGGATAATCTTCATTCTGTTTCCTTTCCAGAATGCACAAGAGACAGATGAGGAAAACAAGTAAAAAGGATCCAGAAACTCTCAGGATCCAATAACAAATCAGAAAGGAAGATATGCCCAATAGAGAAGACCTTCAACTTCGAGTCCTGCACCATCTTGGTAATGTGGTCTGCTATATAGTTTGGGCTTTTAGAACATAAAAAGAAACGGATACTTATGACAAGGATGGATCATAGATGGTTTGTTGACACTCGAAATTTTCGATTGTGGACATATACACAGGATAAAGCAATGCTATTGCAGGATCTGTCCTATTCATGCTCTTGTAGTGAATATTTTAAAACATTGAGGGGAGACTTCTAGTGGTGGAAATATCAAGGATTTCACTCCATATGCTACACTGTAAAGAACTCCTTGAATTTCTTGGTGTAGTGTCAATCTACAATCTTAACAAGTACAAGCTGTTAAATGATATTTTGGGGTGCATGCATGCGTGAGTGGGTGTGTGTGTGTGTACGCGCATGTGTGCGGTTGTGCACGAGGGAGAGTGTGTCTGTGGCTTGGGTGTGGGTGGGCTTGTGAGCATGCGGGTAGGCAGGCAATTGTGCATGAGTGTATGTATGTGTGGGTGCATGTGTGCATGTGAGTGTACACATGTGGTGGGGGTGTGTGTCCGTGTGTTTCAATCTATAATCCTAACAAGCTACTATGTTTCTAGTAGGGGTGCAACTTGGGCGGTTTGGGTCGGGTTGTGGGTTAACCAGAGCTCAACCTGACATCAAGAGGACCCGACCCGACCCAAATTCTCGACCTGAACCCAACCCAAAGTATTCTATACACTATCCAACGCTGACCCAACCCAAATACATGCGGTAATTCCAAACTTGACCTCACCCGACCTGAATTTACTCTACCCAAACCCCACCTGAATTCAAATTAGGTTGGCATTTTCCAACCAAAATCCAACATGAGGACCTTGATGACCTGACCCAACCTAAACCAACCTTAGGTTTGGTCCATTGACTTGAACCCAAGTTGCAGTACCTGTGTCTAGGGACCCCCAAATTGGTAAGATCTATCTTTGACAACTTTTGTTTGGCAATATTCCAGACCCAGTCACCCTAGGGGCTTGTTTGGTTGTTCAATTACAACAATAAATGGCTGTAAATGGGCAATGATTGTTTACTCTTGTAATTGTGTGGTAACATCACATACATTTGACAGCAATGATGATTTTGCTAATTACAACAATAAATGACTGTAAATGGGTAATGATTGTTTACTCTTGTAATTGTGTGGTAACATCACTTACATTTGACTGCAATGATGATTTTGCTACATTGATTGTTTCACCCATAAATCACTGTAAAAATGATAGCTTTTTTATGCAGGACAACTAACCGATTACTCTAAAAGCTCGAATTGATAGAGCATGACGAATCAATCCCTTCATCTCATAGCCCAGGTGAGGAGTCTCGAACATGAGACCTCACGCTCTGATACTACTTTGATACATGACAACTAACCACTTGCTCTAAAAGCTCGAATTGATAGAGCATGGCGAATCAATCCCTTTATCTCATAACCTAGGCCACACATCCAATGGGTTAGGTCCTCGGCTGAACCCCCCTCGTGGGCCCCACATCACATGGATTCCGTCTCACATGAGCCACCCACCTCACACAGGCTACCCACTCCGAGTGTACCCCTACATCCCACAGGCCACCCCACTCGAGCCCAGTGTGAAAATGCCCCTGCATTAGTTTTATAGTGTGACAATGTAATCATTACAATTTATTTCACCTACTTCCTTTACAAGTGCATTTGACTCTTGATTTACGAGCCATAATTCCTGTTTAAACAAACACCCGGAAATGATAATGATGACTCATTTACTTTGCATTTCATATGAAAATGGAAAACCAAACAGACCCTAGGGTCATTGCCTTTTGCTGGCTCGTGGGGTGGGACAAAAGCCTTACCATTGACCACTTGAGGCACAGGAAGATGGTTATCACTAATGTTTGCAATCTATGCTTTAGCCATGAGGAGATAGATAATCATCTACTCTTACATTGTCAATTCCCAAGCAATCTGGCAAGAGTTGTTTGGACTATTTGATATGGTCTGATTGAAACAATTAAAGAGGAATGCTGCTCACAATCACCCATCAGCAAAAGCTGAAGTGCTACATGCACCAACGTGGCACATGTGTGTGAGACTGAAGGCATCACTACTGTGAATGTGTCCTCTCCCAAAACAAGGCAGCTCTACTCTAGAGGTGGGACACACACTTACGAACTATGTTCCAACTTCTAAAGAAGTATTCTACCTGACGATTCCTTAACTAGTTGCATTGAGGTGTGGAAGTAAAATAATTTAGAAAAGCATGGAAGCAAAAACATTTATACATGAAAGACAATGAGTAAGACTGAAAACGCACAGGTAAAATCATACCAGAATCCTCTACAACATCTGTTTTATGCAACGCGTAAAACGTCCAGGCTTGTGGAGCCCACCATGTTGTATATGTAAATTGTCTGGTCTTGCTGTGCACTCACTCTTGTTATGAGAGTGAAATGATGCTCCCAAGGGCAAAAAATCAATGACATCCCCAACTTAGGTGGACCACAACGCATGGGAACAATGGGATGGGATGCCAACCATAGGTTTGTGTGTGGGGTCACCATGGTGTGTATCTTTCATCAAACCCATTAATCAAGTGTAACTCACAAGGATGGAGGTGAAAATCTAAAAATCAGCCTGATCCAAATATCAGGTGGGCCACACAGTGTGAACTAGAGTCTTAGGAGCAGTTTTACACTGTCTTGATTGGTGTAGCTCATTAGAGTTTTTATCAGACCGATCTTTTCTATTTATGGTTCAAATAATGGTTCCCACCTAGCGGACGGAGTGAATTTACATATACAACATGGTGGGCCACACAGAGCTTGGGTGTTTTATACAACTGCGTAAAGTGTTTTAGATGATTCCAGTCTGGTGAAATCATAGAATCCATCATAATATTCTGAGAGTACTCAGTCCAACAACCTCTACTACAAGTTGCAACAATATTCCAAATAACAGGTTGAAGAAGATCCACATAGAAGAAAGTTTTTGTACTGCTGTTTCATGTTATACATATTGTACCTAAATCTAATATTTTTTTGGAGAGAGAACCTAAATCTAATATGTCCAACTTAAATGGGCTAAAGGTTTCAGAAAAAGAAAACCAAAAGAGACACAAAAACAAGATAACTATAACACCAAACTTTCCACACTATGGAGTTGAATGAGAAGAGTTTACCTGAAAAGCCCATGCATTTGGTTGGCTCTTCTAGTCTCCATAGCCTTAGAGACCTTTATGATCCCAGATTCTTGTCTCTCAAGCTTTACTTCACGTGGGTAAGTTCTTGAAAGCTCCCCCAGGGGACCCTTCACTTTCAAATTTTGCCCTTCGAGCATGATGGTCACATTGGGTGGCACTTCTATTGGCTTCTTTCCAATTCTTGATTCCTTGCACTCCACGGTCTTCTTAAAAAATCCTATCCTAGTGATTGGAGCACTAGTAATGTGGATCCGGCTTCTCTCACCCAAAAAGACAGATTTCAAATGGCTGAAACCACAGATAATGAAACCTGCATCACTTCTTTTCATTTTAATGATACTCTAAAATAAACTTTTGGTTTTCCTTAATGAGAAACAAACACAAAGGGGTCCATTCAGAATTCAATAATAAATTTCAGTAATCAGCTTAAGGAAAAACCCAAGATAAAAGAAAATTAGAGTCTGTAAAGAATACAAAAGAAAAATTGCTAAGATGGAAAACCAATTCATATTTTGCAATTACACTGAGTAATTGAACAATTCAAAGTTGTTTTCTTTATTTATTTATTTATTTTTTAAAAAAAAAAGTAAAGAAAAGAAGAAGAAGAAGAAGCATTAAGTTCTTCAAGGAGTCTTTCACAGGGCTTCTTATTGTTGAGGGAGACTTAAGAAAAGCAATTGCTTGGGTCATTGGGTGTCTGGGTAGCATACTACCCCCTGGAAGTTGGATATGTAGCGAATGAGATCAAGGTGTTTACATCTTCCTTTTCAGGTACTTTTCAGACAAGTTTCTAGGGAAGTGAAACCCTTAGCAGACATCGAAGGAAGGAGGAAGGATTCCAAGGTTCACTTTTGAAATCGAAACACTTGCTGGGACAAGGCTATGATGTCGACAATGGGGTTGCTCTCACCTAAAAGTTAGATACACAGCTCGATGTATGGCTTCCAAGGTTAACTTCTGAAATCAATATTGAACACAACCAAAAGAGAAAATCAAATAAAAAACCAGTCCAAAATTTCAAAATCTAAATTAGTCTTAATTAACAAAACAAACCAAAATCCCCACCATTCGAATGTACAACAGAAAAAGAAAAAAGGAAAAAAGATAAAGAAAACAGTTTTTATTTTTCTAATCAAACTACTCTGAGTAATCAAATAATTTACAAATTCCAAAGGAGATTCATGAAGCAGAATGATGGTTTTACAGATTCCACCACTATCTTGCTATAAATTTAAACATCGTATACAAAGCCCTTAACATGGTTTTCAAGTATAACTCCAGAAAACAAGATCCAACAGTTCATATGAAACGAAAGAACAAATCAGATAAGGCCCACTTCAAAATTTTAAAATTCAAACTAGTCCAATCAATCAAGCAAATCAAAATACCCAATGTGATATGTATGGTTAGAAAGTTCTCCTCATCTTTACATATTAAAGTATTAGATTTAGACTATTCTATGTATTTTTCTTTATTGACAACAAAACAATTTATGCAAGAAGCCCGCAGGCCACAAAGATACAAAGACAAACCACTCAATTCCAAAACCAGCACAGAATTTGTAGTCTTACTCAAGTCCACTAATCATTCCATCCATGGTTTAGGGTGCGTTTGGTAGCCCAAAATTTCATGATGTTTTGCACCAAATTAGAATGATTAATTATGAAATTTCATGATGTTTGGTGCAACCAAACACACCCTCAAGAAAGGGGAAAACCAAACACACCCTCAAGAAAGGGGAAAAAAAGTTATAACAACAAATATAATGGGCCCAAAGTCTTACATTATGCAACACTATAATGGTTCATATAACAGAGTTCTTAGAATCAAAGATGTTATAGCAGCCAATATAGAAGTGACCTTTCAGGCATTCTTTCAAGTTTATTTTGAATTGCCTGTTAAAGGTAGTGGCCATTGTAAGTGCTTCAAAAAAATTAGATACAAGCACACATATGCTACATTGGCACGCGTGGATGCATGTAGGCGACTGAATACCCTAAATCAGACACGGACCGATGCAAAATTTCCAAATTTAAATTATCCCAACCAATAAAAAAACCCAAAATCAGGTACCTCATGAAGAAACCCCACTTCAGAATTTCATGATTTTACACACTTCCACCTACCAAACCATGTTCTTCCTTTTCTTTTCTTTTTTTCTTCTTTTTCTTTTCTTTTTTTCTTCTTTTGCTTGATGTAGATGAAAACACCAGATTCCAAGCTTATTTACACATCTAAATTTTCAGAAAATTAGATAGAAGCACAGATATGCGACATTGGCATGCATGGAGCCATGTGAGCGACTCGATACCTCCAAAACCGGTATGATAATTCCCAGGTCTAACTCCAGAAAACAATATCAAACACTTCATATCCAAGCAAAACACTAAATGAGAAACAGACTCAATTAAAAACTTCCAAATTTAAACCACTCCAACCAATCAAAATACCAAAAATCTGGTACCTTTTGAAGAAAACCCACTTCAGAATTTCATGATTTTAAACATTTCCACCTACCAAACCATGTTTTTTTTTTCCCTTATTACGGAAAAAAAAAATCATCCTTCAAGCTTATTTACACCTGTAAAGATTTGACATTGTTCAGAATAATTAGAATGAAAAACCCATTTCCCCCTTTTCTAGTCTGTGTTCTTATCTTTATTTATTTATTGTCTCTAATTCAGTTATGCAAAAGAAAACCATGAGAAATCTTTGTTGACATTCTTCAGAAAAAGAAAATACATGAAACGGAATTGATTTTTCTTACCAGGAATGGGTAGAAGACGTGGTAATTGAAGCCATGGATTTGGCTATCTCTAGAGCCAAAATAGCTTTTTTTTCATAGATGGATTTTGTGCTGCTCCCAGCTTTTGAATTATCCGTAGAAAGCCTTTCAGGACGAGAAACGATCCAGTGCGCTAATGTATAGAAGAATTTCTATGCACGTACTTTCATTTTGGACTTCTTAGAATCTACATCAATCTATCCGAACCATCGATTATATCCAGTCGATCTTTGATATTTTGAATTTAGAAAATAATACTGATATGATGATTCAAAAATTATAATTAGTTGCATGAAAAAATGAATGTACTATATCCTTTGTAAATATTCACGGCTGAAGATTACTATATTTTTAAAAACGATATTGTAGGAAGTGTAGATTTAAATCCAATAGACGGTCTAGATGGTTGATATGGATATCATCGAATCCAAATACAACTAGGTGCATGGAAAGGTTTCCATACACTGAGCCTATTATATCATTTCTCTTTCAATAAAAAGACCGAATTGCCCTTAGCATGGGTTGTGACTCCTGTGATAGTTTCCCACCATTCTAGAGATGGTGTTGTCTCATTTTCTTCACACGTGAGACTCATGTACGGATATCCAGACCGTCCAAATATTGGACCACTGAATGGATCATATAAATAAAATCATAACGATGCACTAATGCTGTCCATCCAATAGTTGGTTATCAAATAATGGTTTAAAATAAAATAGCAAGCGGCTTGAATCCAGAGGACAAAATCAGACGGTTAATATCATTTTTTTTTCGTGTAATTTTTTTTTTGTACCCCGTTGGAAATTGGAACTGAGATTTAGACAGTCTGGATTCATGAAAGTACGCCGTGCGTACAATTAAAGATTCACTGCATTTTAAAATAGTGGTGAACTTTCATAAAAGTCTAACAAGGCAATGGGTTGGGCCAGGCTTTAGTGGCAAAATGTTAAATCAGGCCCAACATTCAAGGCCTGAATATTACGGGCCCAATGCCTACTTGTAACGGTCAGGCAGTCGAATTCGACTCGGGCTCAGTCGGTCTGGCCTAGTTGGACACCGCAGGTTAGGTGGGCTTATCTGAATCAATTTGACCCGTCCAATTTATCTCAGGTTCAATCGAGTCGGGTTTAGTTGGGCACTACAGGTCAGGTTGAGCAATAGGGGTGACTCGGCTCGGCTTGTCGCTTCTTGATTCGGACCAAACCAATGGGTTCATGTCGTTGAGTATCTTGAAATCATACTCCACGTGTATAAATGTGCTAGCCCTAATCCTAATTAGACCAATTGTAAGGCTGGGCTAGGGTTGGTCCTAGCCCAGCCTTAGCCTTAATTAGACCAATGCTAAGGCTGGTCGGACCAACCTTGGCCCTAAGGCCACTTAGAGTTGGTCCTAGCCTAGCCTTGGCCCTAATTAGACCAACCAGCCTTAGCTAATTATACCGATCCTAAGGTTGAGTTAGAGTTGGTCCTAGCCCAACCTTAGCCCTAATTATGCCGATGCTAAGGCCAAGTTAGGGTTATCCCAACCCTAGCCCCAATCAGGTCAAAAGATCTAGTCTTTGGCCTTAGTCCTATGGGCCAAGCCAGACTGGCCCTATATAGGCAAAAGTAAAATGATCAAATGTTTTAAGACGGTTAATCAAAGATCTTTTGTTTGTAATTCTTCCATCCATTGCTGCGAGTATCAATATATAAATGATTTTGATCATTAAAATATGATCCCAAATTTAAATGACTTTAAACTATATCTATACACTGAAAGGAAACATGTCAGAACTAATTTTAAACTGTACGGTTTTTTACAAGACTGTGGCCCATTTGATGAATGGACCTTGCCAACAAGCTAGGCTGGGTCATGTTATTGGGCCAGACCCAGCATGGCCCAGGCACCAGGCTAATTTCAAGCCGAGGCGACCCTCAGGCCAAGTCTCGCACCGAAACACTGGCTATACAGGATTGGCCCGCTGCCTATTGCTACCCTCAACTAAAATGGAAAGTGGGCTGGGTCTCCTGGCCGAGGACAGCTCGGCCTGCTTTCACCTCTAGCCAAAAGGGATCCAAGCCGTCCATTGCGGCGCACCCAGTGTATCCCTAACGTGCAAGATTTGATCCAGTCATCAGGTAGGTCCCGCTACCAATATTCCGTAACCTAAAATTAAGATGGCTCACTCGTCAGATGCGGCTATAAGTGTGTTGAATAGGGACCGTTGGACATAGGTGTGATGATCCATCCACGTGCACATAAATTCTACACATGTGGTTTAACTGTCCAAACAGTGGGCCTACCATAGATGCGTCATGGCTTAAAAATCACACCGAGGGAAATTCTTGTGGTGCGGTCCATCATTGAAACATATGTACAGCCACAAAAGCTCTGTATTAGTGTTGTTTTTTTTTTTTTTTGAATCCATGGCAGGGAGATGACCTTATGAATGGTCTGGATGGCATATAAATATCAAGGTGGACTGTGGGATTAAATGGTATTGAATTATATTAGATGGGATTAACATTCACAATAATTGCATGTCTAGAAATCTAATCTCACGTTAGGGATAAAAATTTCACAAGGGAAACATTGGATTAAACAAAATCATATTTGGTGAATTATAAAATTGTAAATCAGGTACCAAATTCTCATTCACTTGTACACATATATAACTAAGATGTTATGTATAAACGGTGTATATGGATAAACGAAATGGATAAACACATGCATCAATGTGAGGCCCATAAGTCTAATAATTTTAAAAATCCACACAAAATTATGTATTAGACCAAGTGCAATTTCATGAGACTAAATACAATTTCAACTTATCAAATTAATCCTAACATTTTGCATTCTTCCCTAATATTAGAAAGAATTGTATCATCAAATGCAATTGTATCTCACCTAATTTCATCTAATACTCTGCCCCAAATTTTTCTGGAGACGAACAACAAATGAATGAAGTGGATTTATCAGTCAAAATTGATTGGCTACTCCTCTGCCACTAGCCCCACCATGATGTGTGTGTTTCATCCATTCTGTTCATCCATTTTTACAGATCATTTCCTAGTTCAATCCCAAAAATGAGAGGGATATAAATCTTAGGTGGACCACACCACATGAAAACAATAGTGATTGGATATCCACCCGTTAAAATCCTTCAAAGACCCACTATACTGTTTATTTGACATATAATCCGTTGATTAGGTCATACAAACTATATGAGGGGAAAAAACAAATACTAGCTTCATCTAAAACTTTCATGGCCTCTAAAAAGTTTTTAATGGCCGACATTCATTCCAAAATCTAAGGACGCTGTAGGTACGTGTCGGTGCCTTGGTGGAAAGTGGATTGACTGGTGTACAGCTATATAACTGCCGTAGGTACGTGTCGGTGCCAGGACGACCACTTACGCTCCCTCAGCCCGGAGGTGTACGAAGGGTTTAAGGGAGATCAAAGTTAAATGGCGGACGGTGATGTATTTATTATATCTCCACCGTTCATTTATTTTTAGAGATTATTTTAGAGCATTATCTTAAAAAATAAATCAAATCAAAGATCATTCGGACCACACCACAAATTGCAGTAGAGATAATGATTTTCACCGTTAAACAATTCAGGAGGCCCGCCATAACATTTATTTTTCATCCAATCTCCCCATGAGGGTACAAAGACTTAAATAAAGAGGAAAAACAAATTTTATATTGATTGAAAACTTTTGTGGCCTCAAAAAAAGATTTGAATGGTAGACGTTCAATCCCCCACTGCTTTTTGCAGTGTGGCCCACTTGATAGTTAGGTCTGTCTAATATTTCTTATTTCATCGTACGAATGGACAGTTTATAACACATGCCTTACGGTCAGACCCACGGATCTTGCTAACAGATGATGCACGTATGGTTGCACATGGGTCAGAAACAGTTCGGCCAGTGTACCGCACACCAAGCTGCTGTAGTAGGTACGTGTCGTGCGCAGACGAGCTCCGACGCTCCTTTTACTTTAAGTTGTACGAACGGTTAAGAGGATATCAAAGTTTTATAAGCCGTACGATGATGTATTTATTAAATCTAAACAATTCATATATTTTTACAAATCGTTATAGAACATTATAAAAAACAAATCATATTCAAAAATAATCTCAACCACACCATAAATGATAGTGGGTATAATGGCTTTTCCCATGAAATAATTTATAGGCCCACTATAACATTTAATTTTCATTTAAGCAGTTCATAAGATTGCAAAGACTTAAATGGAGAGAAAAAATAAATTTTATATTGATCCAAAAACATCCATGACCCCATTCCTCCACTATTTTTTAAAATATGGCCTACTTGATAATTAGATTTATCTTATTTCTTATCTAAAGCCTTAAAACAAGCTTGACAAATAGATAGTTAATTTAAATATAACACATACCTTGTGATTAGACCCATACAATTTATTGGCTTCAATACAACAATTATATAGCTGGTGTGTGAGGTATTGACATCAATACAACAATTATATAGCTGGTCATGTGTAGCAGACTTTAACAGCTGATGGACATGCACTCCAAGAGACAGACTACGCATAGTATATTGAGGCCGTGACTTGCATTGACTGATTGACACGTAGAATGAATATATATTAAATCCACCCCATCCATCAGGTGAGGCGTCACATTGTTACCATGGATTGCAGTAATTGTTTTTATCTACTTAGGTGGACCACAAAATAAGGGAGAGTGAAAAATCATTACTAAATACTCTAAACCATGAGCTATGCTCCACTTGAGTGTTTGAATGTTCTGATTTTCTGATCACTCCTATATAATAGTTTTTCACATCAGATGAGTGGAGTGGATGGAATATACGCGCTATTTTAGATCCCACACACATTTTGAAAAATTTTAATGGTGGGATTCCATGTCATCTGTTCCCAATGGTGTGGTTCATGGTATGATTTTTAGCTTGCTTGGCTGGACTTGAAAAGCTCGAGTCGACTCGGCTCGAAGTTGAGTTTGATCCAAGTTAAGCCTATTTTTTGAACTCAAAAATGAGTACAATTCGAGTTCAAACAAGTCTAGCTCAACTCGACTTGGAACGGATCCGGCTCGAATTGAACTCGGATTAAACTAGTTTGGTTACTAGCTTGGTTACTTTGCAATTAATGTTGTTCACCAATTGTTTGATAAAATAACTCAACGAAATGTGGCAAGGTAGCAAGGAAGGTTTGGGCGGCTAATGGTGAGAAAGGTTTGGCTGATGGCAAGGTGGCAAGGAAGGTATGTATATAAAATAGATACTTTTTTTTTTTTTTTTTTCTAATTTAATGTTACGTAGAAAGTGTTTAGGAAAATACATGTAAAATTATTACTTTTGTTTGTAAAATAATGACAATTTGAAATTATAGTTAAAGTACTTGCAGAAATACTCCAATGGCAAACCCAGCTTGTTCTTGGCTTGAATTCAAACCACGCTGCTGATTGGACCGAGCCCAGCTGGCCACTTAAGCTTGTGAATCAAGCTGAGCCGAGTATGAGCGGAGGACAGCTTGAGGCCAGCTCGACTTGGTTCGATGGATGTGTACCCTTTCTTGCATGACAAGACAGGTGATGCAGCCGTTTTACGTTGGAAAAAGGGCGTATGAGCTTTTCGTGCTCGATTTTCAGGGTCTATTTAATTTTTCAGTGGAAAGGTAAATACATAGAAAAATAATAATAATTAATTCCCTCCATAATTGCCGAACTCTTCCCTATGATTGATATGATTATGTTACTTTCTAGAAGTTAAAATGGTAAATATTATAAAATATTTGTGAGTCCCACCATGATGCATATTATATATCCACACCGTTCATCCATTATGTCAGATAAATTTATGGTATAAGTTAAAAAATGAGGTATATTCAATGCTCAAGTAGACCACGCAATAGAAATATGTGAATTAAATACTTATCATTAAAAACTTCATGTGGCCATTGTTTCTTTTAGTACGGCCGGTTAAGTGTTGGATCTAATTCATTTTTCTTCTAATATCTCAAAATATTATGATAAAATGAATGTACAAGTAGGTATATCATATACATCAAAATGGGGTATTAAAATGGCCAGTACTACTTTTGAACCGGTTTCTAAGAAGTGAAATCACAATGAATATTTGAACCGGTTTTTAAGAAGTGAAATCACGGTGAATATTCAAACAGGTGAAACGGTAATAATCACCCATTTCTTGGTTATTTACCGTTTACAGGTGAAACGATGAAAATCAAAGAGCCACTAAAAAAGAGTTTTCCGATGGACGCGTTTGCGAGTAGCATATTTATGTCTACGTGGCATATTTCTGTGACATCTGGCCCACTCATCAGGTGGGAACCAACGTCAAAATGCCTCTTCCCAAAAATCAGATCAGTCGACTCATCAGGGGACCGCCTGTGTATAAAAAGTAAAATGGACGGTTGGTAGAAAAAAAACAAACTTTCTGCATTCCATGTAAAGCTGCCCCCTACGACCGTTAGACCATTCTTATCTACGTGCAGGATATGTTTATGGTGGGCCCCACGTGATGGATTAGCCCTTATCTTGCGATCGTGTAATATGATTAGACTTCTTTTGTGGGACGTGGATGTCATTAGATCCAGGATTTTAAGACTTGGACGTGTCCAACACGTCTCTCCAAATCGACTCGGATTCTGTACGATCAGATCCGGTGGTGGTCGGTGCTCTGTGGGCCCTTCCATGAGGTATGTGTTACATCCATGCCGTCCATCTATTTTTCTAGATTATTTTATTATAATATACCAAAAAGAGTTATATTGCAATCTCAAGTGGACCACATTACAGGAAACAATGTTGAATAAACGTGGACCATTAAAAACTTTTTGAGGGCCATAAAAGCTTTGGATCACGATGATCTTTGTTTTTTAACCTTCATCTGAGTCTGTATGACCTAATAAACAGATTGGATGTCAAAGAAACAGTACAGTGAGCCTTAGGAGGATTTTAACGGTGGACGTCCAATCACTATTATTTTCCTGTGGTGTGATTCATCTGACATTTATTTCCCTCTCATTTTTGATATCAGTTACTAAAATGATCTGTAAAAATGTATGAAAGGAATGGATGAAACAACTATATAATGGTGAGGCCCACAGAGCACCGACCACTATCCGCCGGGATGGTGGCAGGGGGAGTAGCCAATCCGTTTCCCCGACTCGGGCGAATCCGGCTGACTCAGCTCTGACTGGGACCATAATCCTCCACCCACCTGTTTAACACGCGCATAAAACACCCGAACTCTGTGGGACCCACTATATTGTGTATGTTACATCCACTCCGTTCATCAGCTGCTCTCCTCGATGCTGAGATCCTGGGACAAAAATCACCCAGATCAACAGATCAGGTGGGCCACGCCACCAGGAATAATAAGGATTTGATGTCCATGATAGCTTTGTGTGTGGGCTAACAATGGAATTTATCTTTCATAAAACCTTTTAACCATGTGTAGCTCAACAGGATAAAGAAAAATTTTAAAAAAAGTCAGCGTAAACCAAAACTCAGGTGGGCCACACCAATTTCACAGTGTAATTCCATTGGTTTGACCCATATATATAAGAATTTTATCCATCCGATCTTTTGTATACTATTAAGATTATGGTTCTAACCTGATGGAGGGAGTGGATGTTATATATGAAATATAGTGGGCCCACAAAGGTTGGGTGTTCTTACCCACTGGACCGTAGAAAACACACTGCATGCAAAAAGAAGCCGCCCATGCTTAAAACACAATGAGAGGTTTGCTGATTCCACACGCTACAAGGAAATATATGTCTGCTTTCATGCAAGCACACATACAAATATGAAACACGTGTGTGAAATATGAGATTTCCATATAGTTGAATATGATGCTTGCGAAGCCATATCATTTCATTTTCATGTGGGACATAATGCATAACGTGCAAAGTAAATTGATGGTAAAATTCTTTTTCTATCGTTCATTTATTTTTATACGGTGGGCCCATTTAAATTATGAATGAATTGAGTTTTCAGCCAATGGATATAAGGATGTGTCTGTTTTACTTATTGAATTAATTAATAAAGTAAAAGAAATGAATAATAATTATAAATTACTTTATTTATCTGGTCATATCAGTAACATTTGACTTTAGTATTATATTGTTTACTTGCTTATTTTATTTAAGTAAAATTGTACAGATCGTAATTTTATAATATAAAATTATAACGGTTATAAATTTTTTTACTTATTTTTTATTATATACGAATTCGACTTTTGAATTATGTGTTATAATACTTGCTTAAACAAATATTATTAGATATTAATGATAAATTATTTACATTTACTGTAGAACTTTACAAAGTAAATAGACCCTAAACAGTATATGACACTTGTGAGAAATGCACCATCGTGTGGATATATAAGGCTCTTATATCATGATGTGGGGACCACCATGATGTGTATGTTTTTATCACGCAATTTATCCATCTTTTCAGCTCATTGTAAGGTATAATCCCAAAATTGAAGCATATCCAAAGTTCAAGTGGATCACACCAGATAAAACAACTATTAAAACCTTCATAGGGCTCAATGATGTTTATTTGTCATCTTACTTAGTTATAGGGTCAGACAAACTTATACGAAAGGAAAACAAAAATATCGGTTTGATCCCAAACTTCCATGGCCTCCAAGAAGTTTCAACAACGACTGTTAAATTCTCATTATTTCTATGGTGTGGTCAACTTAAATTTTAGATATGTTTCAATTTTAAGTTTGTGTCTTAAAATGAGTTGAAAAAACTAGTAGACAAAATGGAAAACAACCTTCATGGTGGGCCCCATAAGTATCCACACCACCACACGTGGTGAGCACCTCACTATACAATCCACATCTTCTATATATGGGCCATCTGTAGTAATGAGATTTATTCATGAATAAGGATTGGATCATAGTGTTTAAAACTCACTGATGGAACAGTTAGCCCCACAAGGACCTGAAATAGATGAAAATGAAGAAACAATGACTCACTCAAAAAGTAAAAGTCTATTAAATATATGGTTGAGAATTTATGATCCACTCAATTTTTTCAATTACAGTCGATAGGGGTCTACTAGATGAACCAATAACTTTAGGTAACCTTTTAAACTACTACGGTAATCATCTTTTAAGCTTTTCCCTCCCTCATAGGCATATGCAAAGAAGGTGGACCCACAACATCATATTTGTGTATTACACACTTGTTTTCAAATATGATAAATGGGGACCATGATTTAATAATTTAGGTCATCAATATATTGCCTTACATCATGAATTGACAATAAAAGAAAAATCTCCTCAAGTGATCAATATTGTTCGTTTATTGCCCACATATAAATGGTTAAGAACGGAATACAACAAAGGTATAGATTGTATTAAAAAAATAATCTCACAATCTGTCCAAATAATCTTATAACACGTGATGCTTTTAGAGCATGTAAATTCATCATCCGACACGACATATGCGGAATAGGCCTATGGATCTGTTTGTGCATGGGAAATGGCGATCAGGGATTTAGATAGCGTATACGATATAATCGTCTCGATTTACAGGCCTTTTCTCTCTTTCAGATCTTCTCAATGGTTCAGTTTGTTAGGTTTGATCTTGGTTTTCCTCATCAGTAGTTTGTATATGAGGTTCTACGTGGCGCTCTGCAGTGACTGCAGAATCAACTGCATTATTAATGTCCACGTGATCTGGATTGACTATGACAGGAGTCACAGTCCTTTGTTCCTTAAATACAAAATTTCTTATGTTCATGTTCTTACTGTTTTCAGTGTCCTTAATAAATCTGACATTCTCAGTCTCAACAATCCTGATAGAGTGGGAAGGACAGTAAAATCGATAGCTTTTTGATCTTTCTAGGTACCCCATGAAGAAACAACTTACGGTTTTAGGATCAAGCTTCTTTTCATGCGGGTTATAAACTTTGGCCTCAGCAGGACAACCCCAAACATGTAGATATCGGAGGCTTGATTTTCTCTCATTCCACAACTCAAAAGGAGTTTTACTTACTGCTTTGTTGGGAACCCTGTTTAGTATATGAACTGCGGTTTTGATCGCATCACCCCACAGAATTTCTGGTAATGTCGAATTGCTGACCATGCTTCACACCATATCCATAAGGGTGTGATTACGTCTCTCAGCCACACCATTTTGCTCTAGAGTACCAGGCATAGTGTATTGAGCGACAATGTCACAATCCTGTAGGTATTTAGCGAATGGTCGTGGATTACGTTCTGATTCGTCATATCTGCCATAGTATTCACTACCACGGTCAGATCTGACAACTTTAATTTTCTTATCGAGTTGATTTTCAGCCTCGACCTTATAGATTTTAAAAGCATCCAGGGCATCTGATTTCTCACTGATAAGGTATAGGTATTCGAAGCGAGAGTAGTCATCTATAAAGGTAATGAAATATTTGTGGCCACTCCATGAGGCTATAGGGAATGATCCACAGATATTTGTATGTATAACCTCTAATAGACTTACACTCCTGGTTGCACCTTTCTTTCTCGTTCTAGTTTGTTTTCCTTTTATGCAATCAATGCATACTTTATAGTCAGAGAAGTCTAGAGAATGTAATATTCCTTCTCGCATAAGCCTGTCTAATCTCTTACGAGATATATGGCATAACCGCCTGTGCCACAACATGGAAGAATTCTCATAGTCTAGTCTTTGCTTGGATCCCACTTTATTTTCATGTAAGGAATTAATATTGTAAACGTGAGAGGCAATCAAGTCTAATTGGTATAAGTTGTTTACTACAGAGTCAGTCCCAACTTTAATCGAATTAAAGTAAATACTAAAACTTTTATTCCCAAAGTGGAATGAATATCCAACTTATCCAAACAGGAAATTGAAACTAAATTGCACTGTCTAGACAGCACACAGAATGTATCTACTAAATCTCAAAAATGACTATACTTCAACTTAAGCTATAAACTCTTATTGCCTCTACGTCAACCTTGACACCATTGCCTACGTATACTGAGCGCTCCGCATCAGTTGGTAGCCTGGCCTGTAGTAATTTCTGCATAGAAGTGCATATGTGAATAGTAGTTCCTGAATCTATCCACCAGGAATCCGCTGACACATCAGTTAGATTAGATTCAAAACAGACAAGAAAAAAATGATTACCTTTCTTTATGAGCCAATTCTTAAAGCCTTCGCAGTCTTTCTTGAAATGACCCACCTTATTGCAAAAGAAGCACGGTTTACCTTTAACCCATTTTCGTTTAGATTCATTTCTAGATTGATTCTCAGGTTTTCCAGATGGAGGACCAGAGAATCCATTATTCGAACATTGTTTCCTTTTCCTTTTACCTTTATTCTCTTGTCCTTGCCCATGACCTGAGGTCACCATATTAACATTTTGAACTTTAACCGTCTGTCTGATTCTGTCTTCTTCTTGGACACACTGAGTGATAAGTTCATCCAATGTCCACATGTCCTTAAGAGTGTTATAGTTACCAGGAACGTGCCGAATTGGGGAGGTAGGTTATTCATGATCAAATGAACCAGCTGATCATTAGTGAGTACAAGCCCTATAGCACGAATCTTATAAACAACTTCGATCTGCTCTACAATGTATTCACGAATGTTGCCTTTTCCATCGTAGGACGAGCGAGTCAACTTATTCAGAAGAATGTCCACCTCAAACTTATCAGATTTCTTGAACCTTTTTTCCATTTCAGTTAGAAAAACTTTGGCCTTATTTGTTTCAGGCATGACGCCTTTCATAGATTTAGAAATCAAATACTTAATGACTTTCAGGCATGTATCATTTGACCTAAACCATGCAACCCATCGATTATAATCAGCTTCAGCGGCATTATCAGATGGTTCTGGTGGTTCTGGTGTTATCAAGGCAAGATCTAATTGTAGGCACCCCAATATAACTTCAATGACGTTCTTCCATTGAGCATAGTTAGACCCATTTAGGGCAGAGACTTGATGTGTATTAGTGGGAATTGAGACTGAAATATAAGAGACACACATATACTCACATTAGTTCATTATTTCACAAAACAATTTCGTGATTCTAAATAAAGAATATCAGGCAAATCAATTCAGTTGTTAAGAGAGGCATCAACTGAATCATTCAGGATGAAGATGGGCCCAACCATCACATCCTAGTGAGAATCTGTTATATCATCATCATTCCTTCTGTGGAAGGTAATAATAACATGCCAGTGATCCTCCTGAACATAAAGCTAAGTGATGTCAGTGATGTAAATCTGAGACACTTAACACCTGTGGGTGAGATGAGTCTTTCAAATTTACATTATCTACACCATTTACTCCACCCGTTTACTAGTATGTCAAACGGTAATCATCCATGTTTTCGTTACCGTATGCATGAAAACGTGAACGCAACTATATGCAATCCTCCTTATCCCAATGTTACAAGTCTGTACTTGTAAAATTTTCATCGATTGAGGTCACTATGCTGGCTAACACAACCGAATCCAATACTACAAATATTGACTTAGGATCGCGATTATAATCCTGCCTCAATGAATTATTCTTAAATTAGTTTAATACGGCCCACAAGATTGTCAATATTGATCATTGGGGAATAGAGAAACTTTAGATAGAAATGTACGAATATGTTTCGCTCTCTATAATCCAATGGTCTATATCAACTCTTAATGATGGGTGATGGGCCAATTATAGGGCCGGATCAGTATTGTTATTTTATCCGTACTAGTTCAAATGAGCGAAACTAAAACGAGCTCTTATCATTCTAATGATAGACAGATAGTATGGGCTATATAGTTTGATGGACAAATTCATGATGGTTGTTGATAAGTTGAATAGACAATCTCAAAATCTATTTATAGACGGAAGTTCATGATTAAATTAATAGACGACTCATTTCAAAATAGATAGCCCATAACCTCCTGAATCTGGCAGAATATATGTTCATGATTGAACCAATGGATCAATGGGCCCATAAGTATATCAGGGCCCACCAATCTAAATCTGAATCCAAACATTCTGGTTCAAGTCTAGAATTGCAAAATCGGGTCCAGAGGTTCGATTAAAAGGAAGCAAGCTCCTTGGAATCGGGTCCATATACCTGAACAGACTCAATTCGGGTCCTTAAAGAAAGTCGAGTACCCGACTGTTATGTTCTCAACAGGGCAGAATGCCCTAGGCTCTTCACGAGACAATCTTCGAAAATTTCTCATCGCAGGAGAGAGAGAGAGAGAGGGAGAAAACGAGAGAGCCGATCAGGCAGCCCGCCCGACGCGACAAGGAGAGATCAAGCTCCTCTTATCGGCCATAGATATCATCGAAAAATATCGGTTGTGGCTGCGGCTGCCATGGAAGGGCGCTGAAGCACGAGACGCTGGCAATGGCTCCGGACAGAGGAAGAAAGGAGGTTGAGAACCATCACCATCGTCTCCTAGAGCAAGGTTCGACAATGGATGTCGGTCCAACAGTTCAAGGTACTGTATTTGGGATAACTAGGATCCTTGAATGGAAATCCCCAATAGAAATTGGATTTGAAGATTTTCAAAATCTCTAATATGAAAATCTGTATTTAGGATTTCGAATCCAAATCTCTAATCTAAAAAATCTGATTTTAGGGATGGGAAATTGAAGACACTAACGCTCTGATTTGGAGATTCGAAATCGAAATTCCTAATTAACTGGATTAGGGATTTGGATTCCGATAATCCCTAATTTCTGATATGGGAACCGAAATCCCTAATCCTACAATTCCAAATTTGGGATTCAAATCCCTGATTGATATCGATTTGGGAATCATGAACTCCTAATCACTGATTTGAGAATTCGAATCCCTAATCACTGTCAGGATTTGGGGATCCCGATTTAAAGAGTCCCTAATTTTCTGGATTTAGGGTTTTAGATCTGAAATCCTTAATATGCGATTTGGGGATTCAAAATCGAAAAGCCCTAATTTCAAAATTTTGGGGATTCTGAATTAAAAATCCCTAATTGATATCTAAATTTGGGGATTCGAATTCGAAATTCCTAATTCTGGTTGTGGGAATTGAAATTCCTAATTCAAATAGTTGTCTTTAGGGTTTTCGAAAATCAAATCCCTGATCCTAATATTTATGGTTTTATGGATTCGAAAAACCCTGATATGAACAGATATAATTGGATGTGGTCATCCATACATATGCACAGAGATCTCTGATACCAAGTGTGAGATATAATCTATATGCGGAATAGGCCCACAGATCTGTCTGTGCATGGGACATGGTGATCAGGGGTTTAGATAGCGTACCTAGATTAGATGCCGCCATAGAAGCCGGATAAAAATACCAGAAATTCTGATAGAGCTGAGATCTTCCTCTCCTTCCACCCTTTCTGCAAAACTATAGATGGGACTAGACTTCTACCATGTGGTGGTGGATCGGGGACCCAGCTCTCTTTTATAGAGACTGTGGAGAGAGAGTTTGAAACCCATCAAAACTCTCCCTCCCATGCTCCACATTGTAGAATCTCAGTTCAACTCAAACTACTGTCTGCGTAAGACAGTCATAGCATTCCAGCCCTAGTACACAGAGCTGCGCAGATAGACTGCGCGGCGCATCACCTGAAGTGGGGCCCACTGGTCTACTCAATCATCCATCCAACTGTTTGACAATCCAGACCGTTGATCAGTGAGTCCCACTAAATAGAGTTCTTACACATCTGACACAACATATGACTCCTCCAAATTAATTATTGCACCACGACACTTTTTGTTAGTAAAAAAGGGAAAGAGCCTATGGAAGAGGTAGAAATAAAATTGAAAAACTACACTCTAAACATACTTTTTTACTTATTTTGTTTCTTTTTTATAATTAACACCATTGTAATTTTTATAGATTTTCAAAATCTCTCAAAATAATAGAATGAAGAGAGGAGATTGCTATTGATTATGATTTTTTTTTTTTAATGATCTAAGAAGAAATTTATAAACATATAAGGAACACTTTAAATCACTTTCATGAAATGACATAATCTTTTATGATGCCTTTTTATTAATGATAACTTTCACCACATTTTAAATTTAAAAGTCACTCTATTTGCTAAGAGTCATCATGCTTCACAACCAATGGTTACCAAGAATCACTAAAAGCCATAACATTTCCTTTATTTATTTTGAAGAAATACCCAATAGCTATGATTGAATACTAGTGTATACTAATATAACAAATATTACTCTGATTTTGGAAATTTTTTGATAACATTGAGAAAAAATATTAAATGATATTGTAGAGGGATCTTTGAAGTCTTGGTAAATTTTAAAATGTTATATTTTTATCACATATTATCATATTATTAACTAAAAAATAGTAAAAACATTAAGAAATTTGTTATATTAATATATCAACAATGCGTAATAAATATTTTAAAAATCGGTGAGATTTTCATAATAAGATTTGAAAACCTCCCAAAAAATTTATGGACCAAGACATTGCCAAGAACAAGATCGCTATATCGTGTAGTGGACAAATTTAAAAGTGAGAAATCCTCCACTTTTTCTCGCTTTTATACCTTAAAATTGCCTAAGTTGAATTTGGAAGTGGCACAAGTTTACCCTTATTTGATGGATATGTACCTTAAACCACTCAATGAAAGTGCATTAAGCCGCATTTGGAAATGACATTGGCATGATAGGTGCGTCACTTTTGTCGAGTCAATTTTTGGGGAGAAATGCTCTAACACTAGTTATATGTCTAACTAATCTGCGTGTGAGGTCCACCATGGTGTTTGGATGACATCTCACCTGTTCAAAAACGTTTTTCCATAATGAAAATGGGATGCCACAAAAATCAGGTCAATCTAACCATTGGATGAGACCCACATAATTATCATTTAATTTTATTTTTTTTGTGGTTGTTTATTGTTTTTTATGGTATGCTCCACTTAATTTTTGGGGTATGCCAGGTAATTTTGTTGGACAGCTGAGATATCATGCAAGCACCATGGTGGGCCCCACACACCAATTACCTGGATGCACAACTAGTTGTGTGTGAACATTTCTCTTTTTTATGTTCATGTCTTTGCTTTTGGTGGTGATTGTAGTTTAAGTTACTACCATTTTGGTATCTGTATGATCATTTAATATAAGAAATATTAATAATGATATTTTCTAACATTAGTAAATAGATCGTGTTCTATGGAGACAGTACAACTGTCCACATACTTCGACTACATAGGTAGTTGGATTTATATATTATTAACATCTGTCTTGTGGCTACCAATTGGTTGGGCAGGGCTATTCTGACAGACTTTTGAGGAGGATTCCCATCAATTTTGCTATTTGGAGACATCTATCTTGTGGCCACCAATTGGAAGGGTAGGAGTTCCACTGTGTCAAAATGGTTGATGTTTTGGATTGACATTCCAAGTATGGAATGTGCATGGATAGTGGATCACCACCACCATTTAAGAAAGTCGAATTATTTGATACTCTGGCAAAGTAGGAAGCTTGATATTTAGGTAATCAGAATTGTACACGTCACATATAATAACTCAAATTAAACCGATTTAATTGCCTCTTTTTGAAAAAAAAATCTCAAATTTGACCTATTAGATGCTTTTCATCATTTAAACTAACCAATAAATGTCCACCAATCTGATAAAGAGATAATTAAATAAGTGTAATTTTTGACAACGCTGATTAAGTGGTGACCCTGTTGGGATTAAGTGGTGACCCTGTTGGGAACCACAAAAGCATACATAGCGGAATCAAGCAAAGTAATTACAATCGCACAAGCAAATCCAAATATAGAATAATTCACATTTTATGTGAAAAAACTCTTCTGAAAAAAAACTATGGTATAAAGCGACAAGTAATGCACCATGAAAGCAATATTACGATAGATAGATGATTTTACTGATTCAAACAATCCCTTGAATCTCTTTTGAATCTCTAGCTATGACCTTGAACCCTTATGAACGTCTTAGAAAGCCTCAATCATACACTAATCTCAATTACACCCGATATATATGCTATCACAACTGGAATAAGAAATAAATTGTGTACTTATGTAGTTCTGCGCGCACCTTCGATGGGACCTTCAATGGCATTGACATACATCGAACACCTATCAATGACATCGAAGCTTCCTTTGATGCCATCGAGTAGCACCTCTAAAACTGTCCAACAATCAACTCAGATTTTTTTTCTGAATTTTCTCGATGGAATCGAGCATTTGTTGATGACATCGACATCTGTTCAATAGAATCGAGTGATTTGTTGATGTTATCGACAAACCCTATTATAGACGAATTTAAGACATTGACAATAATTTTCACCATGTCTTCAATCTTCATTTTCTCTTACTCATTTGTCATCATCATCTCTAATTGCCTTCCATCATAATTTCATCACCGCTTTTCATGCACACTCTGTCCTCATTAAGCCTTCGCCAAGTCTAAGGAAGTTACACAAAACTTGAATTTTTATATAAGAACTACATTCGTAAGCATATTAGCCGAATTCACGCTTGCATGTATCTTCTTAAGAGTCATGCCTCATTCCTTAAATACCTTCATGCCTCGCTCGTTCATGTGGCCTATGTGCGCATGCCATATATGTGAATCCGTTATAAATGCTGCGGCTCTACCTGATGAAGTACTCTCGATCAACATGTAAAGGATACCATTCTTACGTGCCTTCATGACTACAGATGCTCCCTTGAAAACTTTAAGAACACGACCAAACCTGATGAATTTGCACCCTAATGCCTCGAGTGCACCTAGAGATATCAGACTCTTCTTCAACTCAGGAATGTGTCTCACTTCGGTCAAGATACGCTTAATGCCATCAAATATCTTGATGCGCACCGATCCAACACTAACCACTTTATAAATATTATTATTACCCATAAACACCTAGCCACCATCACACTTACTGTAACTGGTGAACCAACTCTTATGATGGGTCATATGATACGAAGCCCCTGTATCTAAAATCCATTCACCATCGAAGTATCCAGATTTTGATGCGGTAAGCATGTCACTACCACTTGCCTCCTCAATGGATTATACGGATTTGGCCTCTCTGAAAGAACTCTCTTATTTCTCCTTCATTGACTTAGGATTATAACATTCATTTTTTATGTGCCCTGTCATGCCACAATTTCAGTACTTTAGCTTGCCTTTACCCTTGCCCTTACCCTTGGATTTAGATATCGATCGCGAATATCTACTATCCTGCTCAAATTTTCTCCCCATCATAACTAATGCATTTGTAGAAGCACCCATGTCATTGCTTTTTCTTTTTTATTGCCTTTAACTGAAGTTTTGAAATAACGGTCTCAATGGCCGAGCAAATCCCATGGGATTAGGAGGGATGAGATGGATTTTAAAGTAATGATAGTGGATTGGTTTAAGATCCATGGGATTGTTATATCCCGGGATAAGTTCATTGGGTCTGTTTGGCACGCCCGGCATATCCCGAGATTTTACCTTCCAATCCGTCCAACCAAGGGACAGGATCAATTTTAAGGTAATGATGGTGATGTTAGTGGATTGTTTTAAGATCCATGCGATTGCTTATATCCCGAGACAAGTTCACTGGGTCTGTTTGGCTCATCATGCATATATTGGGATATCGCAATCCCATCCCTCCTAATACCGTGGGATCGGTCGGGCCAAATAGGCCCTAATGGTTGTCTTATTGGTGCACAAAGAGTCTTTAAATGACTCGTATGATTTTAAAAGAGAATTTAACAGAATACATACTTGATCTTAATCTTTCATCATCTTATTCACATCCAGCAATTTATAAATAAGCATCTTGAAGTTACTGATATGAGCCACAATGTCAGCTTCCTCCATCATATTCAGATTGAACACTTATCTTTAGATACAAGCGATTCTCAAAAGACTTCTTCACATAAACATTATCTAGTTTCACCAATGTATCCGCTATAGTTTTATCTTTCATTACATTATTACAGACCTTATTCATTAACACAATTGGATTGAGATGTTGGCCTTTTTATCTAACTTGTTTTATTCTCCTTCTTTCATAGTTTCTAGTCGCTTTTCAAAGAATGTATCTTTTAATCCTCATTTAACTAGGATGTCATTCATTTTAACTTTTCATAATTATTATTTTTTGGCTGAAATACTTATCTACATCAAACTTCATGTTAGATGTTATTGATACCTTGCTTTCAAATTTGATTTGCTTTAATCGTTAACTCTAATACCACTTGTTGGGAAGCATGGAAGCACATAGATATGATAACATCTAAATAATGTATATTTATCATCTCAATTGCATTAGTTTCCATGCATTCAAGTATTTAATTGATTTACTAACATATGTTTTATACATTCAAGGTAATTTGAATGACAAAGACAAAATCATGCATAAGGAGGAAGATTAAAGCTCAAAGATTGATCAAGTAAAGACTTGAATATTTGAAGGTTATTATTAAAGAATTCTCATGCCAAAGATTTAAGAAAACTAAGTACAAGTAATGAAGAAAAAATTAAAAAAATCAACAATTCAATTACAAAAATAAGAGACTGTTCGGTCCCACCTAAGTTGGTTCAGGTTAACCGAATATACTCAGAATAGTTCGACAAGAAGCTATGATTTTTAAAGATAATTCGTTAGTTGAGCTCGTAAAAGCTGAAGACCAAAGACACGAGATGATATAGAGCATTAGGGAGCAAAGAACATGTATATGAGGTGCCTTGGTGACCCCAACCCTTCACCCAAAATAATCTAAACCTCTTAATGATTTTAACTCTAATAGGTAAACATTTTATTGACTATTCATTATCCATAAGAGCCTTAATTGAACATCTTTAGATTGTCTTTAAATGTCTCGAGTTACTGAAAAAACTATACAATTTTAACAACCCTTGGTCCCACTGAACCCATATTCGGTCCGACTGAAATAAGATAAAACAAGTCAGCATGATATGATAGAAATTTAGGTAATTCGGCCTGTCTCATTGAAGACCATATTCAGTGTGACCGAAGACCATATTCAGTGTGATCGAAATTGTCAAATTTGTCAAGCGGCTTTTCCTATATAATTTGGTGTGACTGAAACCCAATTCAGCCCGACCAAAAACTAGTTGTTTCTGCCAGTTTTATGACTATTGGAACTCGTTTCCCTTATAAAGAAGATTCGGTCTTTGAGCATTTGATAAGTTTTTTGTCTAATAGAAGTTTAGGTGATTATATGATCATATCCCTCATTCTAAGCCTCTAAGTCCACGAGATCTAAATTACATTACATGCGATTCATTATTTGAAAGAGGATTCCAACGATTTCCAAATTATTCTAAAGATTATACTTGAACCAATAGTTAAATTCTTGTCTAAACCTTCTAGAATAACTATTTAGGTGAATCCCCTAGGATTAGATCATTTCTATTTGTTGTATGAGATTCACCTAACCTCCATCACCTTAGTCACTGCATCGGAGTATCATATGTAACATGTTTAATCTTAAAATTGAAGCATTGACAACGCATCAACATCATGTTTGGGAGAGCATTTGAGGAGTGGATTCAAGTACAGGAGTAGAATAAGCGACTCAAGATTAATGCATTAACGGGGCTCAATTCGACAAATGAAGTTATCATTTGTAAATTCCATATACACTCATTTCTCGTATAAAATTAAATGTCAAAGTTTGATTACCATACTCGATTAGGTTCTTGTGTAAGACTGAGGTTTATGACAAGCTTATAAAAAGTCACGTTAAGTCTCTGAGGGAATTGATCATTATGAAGGATTATAAGGGTTATAGGTGAACCTGATTTAAAACTCCCGATGGTAAAATCTAGTACACTAATGGATTAAATGTGTTTGTTGAAAATGGTGTAAGAAAACAGAACCACTATACATACTTGTGTTTGAAATTACCTTTTGAACACTTGTTTAATTATGCTTATATAATTATTAAGTTGAATTATATGCGTGCATGATTAGATGAATACTAGGAGTTAATAGGTAACATATTTCACACACACATATATACTATCATGTTTATAAACTAATTATTTTATTGATACATTTGTTATAGTCTATAAATATTGGACCCTCTATTAACTTAAATATCTTAGACTCAATTACTTTATTTAGATTTAATTAAAAAATAGTTTAAATAATTACATGTTAAAATATGTAAGTCTTTATTTAAAACTGATTATCTTATTTTAAAATATAATTTCATAGCCCAATCAAGATTCCACATGCATAGCCCGTGTTGCATGAGACACAATTTCATAATGCCTATAAACAAATGAGTAAATTAATTAAGTGCACTCACATGTTATCTATCATTTCCTTTTCCATTACATCAACGCACCACAATTCTTCATAAATCGACAAATCCTTAAAGAGAGAGAGAGTAGTTGAGATTTTATGCCCAACTGTAAACATCCACACCCCAGGAATTTCAGGAAATTGACTAATAGAGAGAGAGAGAGAGAGAGAGAGAGAGCCGTTGAAATTTCATACCGGCCCCACTGTAAACATCGTGCACCATAATTCTCGGGAGATGGACAGATCCTATGAATCTGAATATGTGGCCAATAAAGCATATCCCGTTCATCCAATAAAAGAACGAATTTTCAACAACTGGGATTTTCTAATCTTAGTGATTTTGGTCCACCAGCCTTCCATGCATGGCCCATCATGCCAACGTTTGGGATTACCGGACCATGGAACGGACCTTGATGTATAGCTACTCCATCAGCTAGCCTTTTTACTTATTCTAGGATGAATGAAGCAGATCTAAATCTCAAGTGGACCACGACACAAGAAATAATAGCCATTGATTATTAAAAACTTCTTGTGGGCCATGAAAATTTTGAAACAGATTAACAGCTGAGTTTTACTCTTATTCAAGTATATCTGAACTTATCAACACGTTAGATGGCAAATAAACATTACGGTGGGCCTTTGGAATTTTGTAATGGTGGGCGTTCAATAATCACCATTTCTATAGTGTGGTCCACTTAAGATTTTGATCTCCTTCATTTTTTGGACCATGCCCTAAAATAAGCTAGAAAAACTGATGGAAAGAGTGGATATACAACACATACATCAGGTGGGGCCCACCCACTAAGTCATTGACCCCACTGCACAAAAATTAAAGCCCAAAGACACTGTACAATCACTCGGCCGAGCATTGGAGATAGTAACTCATGTAAACCACTTGCCTCACCATCTCAGGGAATTTAACTCATCCACGCCAAACATAAAAATCAAGAGGTGGGCCCCACTCAAATTCAGATAGGTTCCTATCGTCGTATTGGTGGGACCCACACCTATGCAAATCACGTGAGGAATTTTAAAAAGTCAGTCCCTATTCTCGGTCAATCAAAGCCACGGGAAAATTGCCGTCTTTATTGGGTGAGTGAGTCGACAGGAGTCAACATTAGTTCTTTTTGCCTCTGTTGGACTGGAATCCGGCGTTTGTCGCCACTCACTGGGCCCACATGCTGAGTGATCTGAAGATCTGAACCGAACATTCTTAGGAATGTATCCTCTAAAGGCCACTATATGAAATTCATATAGAATGGATGATTGAGACCATATCCATCAATAGATGAATTTAGAACAATGATGAGAATATTTCAATGGCTTCCATTCAACTCTAAAAATCAAAGGCCAGGATGATCATATATGAAGCGTGATTATGGGAATTAGCTTGTCTATGGCAGTAGATAAAATATGGACGGTTTCAAATCATAGGAAAAATCTAAGCATATCGGTCTCACTTGGTGGCGACTTAGGGAGCATATTAAGTTATGATCTCAACCGTCTAGTTGGTGGCTATAAATAAACGGTTAAAAAGAGCGCGACTTGGCTGCCACCCAGGAACTAGCGATGTGGTTTCAACTAGTGGTGCATGTTGGTGGACCGATTCTGTGGTGAAATCGGAATCAATCCATCCCTACCAGTTCCAAGAAAATTTGTACTCGAGCAGATTGTTTGTAGCCTGGAACCGAATCCGAACTTGGCCATGAAACCATATCGACTCTAAGGTCATAGGCCTTTTAAATTTCAACCCAGGCCTGTTGGTTTTTCCGATGCACTGGTAAATACAGTTAAGAGTAATAATTATTTCTCCGCTTATTTACAATGTATCTAATCTGACTACTTACTTTTTTGATATGAAAATTAAAAACATTATAAAATATATATGTGGGTCACATGGTGATGCATTTCACTTATCCACCGGTTATCCGTCATGCCAGAAGTAGAACACACCGTATAAAAAAGGAAATCAAATACTTATTGTTAAAAACTTTTTGGAGCCGCTGTTTCTTTCAATGCGAGCAACATTAGTGTTGGGTCTGCTTCATTTTTGTCTAATACTTTAAAATATTATAGTAAAACAAGTGAACAGAATGCATATATCATATACGTTATTGTATCATTCAAAAAATAAAATTATCTCTTTTGAACTAGCTAGTTTCAATAACATCGTGATAATTACCCACTTCCAATGTATTTACACTTCCTTTGAAAAATTAAACAAGTTCCTAATTATATATATATATATATATATAAAATTTTAAATCAACTTATGTCCATTCATATTGTGATTCATTTGATAAATGGTGTAGATATCGTGTTATAGTTTAGCCAATGAGAAAGATAATAATAGGGTTAGGCGATGTGAGGTGATTGAGAAATTAAATTTTCTATTTTTATTTTAAAAAATTTATGTTTATTTTTTTTTTCAAATATCCAAAGATCATAATCCCACAAGAAATCGTGGGGATAATGATTTCCACTGTTGAAAGATGTTTAGGCTCCAACATGATGTTTATTTGTCATCCAACTTATTCATAAGATCATTAAGACATGAATAAAGGGAAATAATAAATATAAGCTTGGTCTAATACTTCTATGGCCCCAATAAATTTTCAATGGTGGAAGTTCAGTTCAACCGTTTCCTATGGTGTGGTCCATTTAGACATTGTATATGTTTCAGTTCTAAGTTCAAGACTTAAAATTATCCAATAAAATAGATGGATGGATCCGATAAAATTCAAAAATTACGGTGGACTTCACAGAGTTTAGTCAGTATCCGCTTCCACTCAATCGGTGAGGACCTGACCGTTGGCCACCTAGACGTCCGTACAATTTGAGAGCTAATTTTAGGGCCTGATTTCAAAAATTGAGGTAGATTCATATATCAGGTGGACAACGCTATCAGAACAAGTGGTGATTGGACATCACCGTTAAAAACTTTCTACGGCCCACTATAATATTTCTTTGCCATCCTGTTGATAAGATTATCCAGACATGCATGAAGGTGAAAAAAAAAATAAAATAAATAAAAGCTTTATTCAAAACTTTTGTAGCCCTAAAGAAGCTTTTAATAATCTCTACCGTGCGGTGCACCCGAGATCTGAATATGTATTAGTTTTGAAACGAAGGCACTTTTTATGATACCTCTGCCTGATGGACGCAGATTGCGTCCTACCCCTGCCTGGAGGCTCTGTGGGGCCCACCTTGATGTAAGTATTTTATCTATACTGTTCATCGCTTTTCTCATATCATTGCTATTATAAAAATGAAGTAGGTCCATATATCCAGTGGACCACACCAAAGGAAGCTACATTGATTATAACACCCACCGTTGATATATTTCTAAAGGCCACCGTGATATTTTTTTTACCATACAGCTTGTTCATGAGATAATATGGACGTGGATGAAGTGAAAAAACAAATATCAGCTTGATCCGAAACTTCTCTAGCTCCCAGGAAGTTCTTAATGGTGGACGTTCAATCCACACTTTGTAGTCCACTTAAGAATTTTAGGTGCCTCATTTCTTATATAATACATTAAAATGATCTTAGAAAAAAGATTAACGGAGTGGATAAAACACTTACATCACGGTGATCCCCAAAGAGCCCTGCCCGGACGGATTACTGTCCGGGCGGGGTAGGACGCAATCCGCGTCCCTGCCTGATAGGGACGGGATTCTCTACAACAATGGTTGTAGATAGCACGTGCAACGAAAAGCTCTGTGGACCCTGAAGTGATGTTTTTCTCAAATCATATCCGTATATCATTCGAGACAGATAAGTTTATTCGTTAATTCAAAAAATAATTTCAATATAAATTCAATTAGGCCACACTACATGAGACACTGGGAGTGGGAAGGCCAACTACTGTAAATCTTTCTGGGGCCCACCGTGATCTTTATATTCTATCCAAACCGTTAAAAATTTTATCTTAACACCATGATTAAGGAAAAAAATATCAAATATAAGCTTTCTCCAAAACTTAGTTGGGCCTCAAGAAAGTTTGATCGGTGAGTTCCCATTTCTACCATTATCTGTGTTTTTCAAGTCATGAACCATCCTGTATTTTTTTTATTGCCTCTGAAATCATATTTTAAGAATAATTGACGGAGTAGATTTAATATAAAAATGACAGTGGACCCCACGTATCTTTTTATTGCACGGGTTTTCTACAACCACTCTTGTAGAAAAATCACGTCCGCTCGGTAGAAGTACTTTTTTCCTGAAATGATACGATAGAGAGGGGAATACCGAGGTATCATAGAAATCTCCTTCCATAGTACATGTGAATATGTGATATCGTTGATCTGTACCGTTCATATAGTGTAACTACACTTTATGATCTATAAATAGAAAAAAAATTTAATATGTAGATTAGATTATTGTCATTTAGACGGTAAAGAACAAACATGGCTAAAAGAGATGGCTAGGATTCTCCAACACGAGTGGTTTTTGAGTCTCGTGCCATCCACCGTATCTCCTAGCATTACAGAGTGCCAAAGGCAGAAAATAAAGGGTGTATCTATCAAAAAGATGGGTGTGACTATCCACTTTTGTGCATGAAAGGCACGCTTTCCAGACTCTCATTTTTTCTGTTATACTGCAACCAAACAAGGGGGAAAAAAATTCACCTACTTCCAAGGATTTTTTTACCAGAGAATCCAGTCTCCTTCATCAACGCTACCCAATTGGAGAAAATCTGACCCTCCATTTTGGGTTTTTTTGGATACCATGTACAAAAACAGGACTGAATGGGAATTGGGTGGTTTGCTGGTCTTTGATCACATGGCCCACATGGCCCACTTTAATGCACATGTCAGGTTCATTTTCTGTCCCTCTCTTTTGTACAAACAAATGAAAAGATGGTATTTTTATATTGGTTAGTTGTAAAAGAAAGATGCAATTTGCTGTGGTTACCACGAGGTTTTGAGGTTTTATTTTTATTTATATTTTATGCATTATAATTAAAAATAAAAAATCTTGTAGTTAGAGAAGAAAGCTGCAATTTCAATTGGTTTTTGTCTGATCATGAATCAGAGGCCTTAGGGGTCGTTTGGCACCGTGGATTGGAGGTGGTTTCAAATCCAGGGGGTTTCTAATCCCCTCTTTGAGGGGGTTTGCAATCCACGGTGAGAGCGTGGATTATACCTAAAATCATTTCAATAGTGTGTGTCACTGTACACTATTATTCTATTGGGCACATGGCCCACTAATGATGATCAGCACCGTTCAAACATTTTCCATGTAAATCAGCACCATCCAAACATTGCCCATATTAATCAATGATTAAAAATTGTTGGTTAGTCATTCAGACATGATCTTGTGATTGCGGTCCATCCGAGACTTGGAATTTCATCATTTTCAGGCAAAGCGTATATTTCAGCGGGCTTATCACAACCATAGCGTCAAAAATTATATATCTCACTAATTAGGGATATTAAAGTTGATTTAGTAATTAAATTTTGGTGTAGAACGTGTCCCAGATACATTCCCAGCATGGTTGGGCCATCTGAGGTGAACCGACCCACAAGGTGGGTCGCATCTGTCCGGTTTGTTAGAAAATGCGTACTTTCAGCTCAAAAACGAATTTTAGGAAAAAAATTACTATTTTTAGTAATTTCGAATTTTTAAATATTTTCTATTTTTAGAGTTTTAGATTTTTTTTTTCCTTTTTAGAAATAACTTTTAATTATACTAGGACTCTTCTAGAGAAAGTTTATTTTGAATTTTTATTTTTAGAAATTAGGCTTTAGAAGAGTTTTATTAGAATTAGGATTTGTATTAGAGTTAGAATTTTGCTGTTATTGGTAATTACGAATTTTAGACTATTTTTTTCTTTATTAATGGTGTAAGGAGACACATTAGACAATTATCAATTATTCATTAATCAATTTTGAATTTATTAGAATTTATTTCTATTTTCTGCTTTCTTTCCTCATGGATTCGAGAAGTCTCTATGAGGAGTCCAGAGAAGTTCCGTGGATTCGGAATAGTTATCCTCCTGAGGAAGACAGTGCTCGACCTCACATCCTTCCCTGCGTTAATTTAGTATCAAAGCGAGGTTTGTCCTTGGATAGATGGCTTCTAACGATGGGTCGGGCAACAATCCTATGGACGGTACTCTAGAGAATTTACATTTAACGGTGGTAGCTTTCGAAGTGGCGCAGTGAGAGAATCGACAAGCCACGCAAGGGCTATACAGGCTTTCATCGATCGCATGGCAGATCGCTTGGTGGAGGCCCTAGGGCAGCTCCTTGTTCATGGCGGTGATCCACTACCAGCAATTGTTGGAATTCATAATCATACTGATCGTAAGGCGATGCTATCAGTGAACAATCGGATGGATCAAGAATTCAAGATGAAAGTCGATCTTCCTAGTTTTAATGGCTAACTCTACTTCAAGGACTTCTTCGATTGGTTGCTTAAAGTCGAACGTTTCTTCGACTACATGAACATCGTAGAAGAAAAGAAAGTTAAACTCGTGGCCTACAAGTTGACGGGCAGAGCGTCAGATTGGTGGAAACAACTTTAACTTGAGCAGACAAGACAGATGAAGATGCCAATCTGCACGTGGTTGCGGATGAAACAGTTATTGTGCATGCGATTCCTCCCCTGAGATTACGATCAGGTATTATCTCAACAAAACCAAAATTATTAACAGAATAGCTGATCAGTAAAAGGTTATGCAGAAAAATCATATTATTTGTCCATGAGAAACCACCTCGTCAAAACAAAGATTCAATAGACCACAAGATTTATCAGTGGTGAACATGTGACCCTTATGGGAACGGAGAACCAACTCAAGACTTTTAAAGTGGAAGAACAATCTCTCATGATTGAACACGCTTTTGTTAAACAATCTGAGGAAACAAGAGATATATTTGCATTAGTTGAAGAGAAAAAATATGTGGAGCTTATGAACATCCTAGAGGATTTGAAACTAGTGTTGCAGGAGTTCAAGTTAGTTGTGCTTAATGAACTTCCTAATAAATTGCCTCCCATACGAGATATACAAGACTACATTGATCTCGTCTCAGGGGAAGGCCTGCCTAAGTGCCCATGTTATCAAAAAGAATGTGAGATATTGAAGGTAAAAGTGAAGGAACTGATCGATATTAGTCAAGTCAAGGAAAGCATGAGGACATATATTGTATTAGCTAAAGAGCCTAATGCCAAGTACAAGGAAAGAGCTAATAAATATCAGCGTCAGAAGTTATCTCAAGAGTTGTCTCAGAATCATGAGCCAAGTCCCTTGAATAACTCGAAGACGAGTTTTTTTCAAGTGGAGGGGTTTGATGTAGAATGTGTTACAGATACATTCCTAGCATGGTTGGGCCAAAAGAAGTTGGACCGTAAATTGACCGTAACTTTTGATCCGAGTATCATTACGGGGCGCACAACCTATCAATCTTTACTGAAACAGGCCATCCGAGGTGAACCAACCCACAACGTGGGTTGCATCTGTCCGGTTTGTCAGAAAATGCGCACTTTCAGCTCAAAAACGAATCTTATTAATTCCGAATTTTTTAATATTCTTCTATTTTTAGAGTTTTAGAATTTTTTTTTTCTTTTTAGAAATAACTTTTAATTATACTAGGACTCTTCTAGAGAAAGTTTATTTAGAATTTTTATTTTTAGAAATTAGGCTTTGGAAGAGTTTTATTAGAATCGGGATTTGTATTAGAGTTAGAATTTTGTTATTTTTGGTAATTACGAATTTTAGTTTATTTTTTTTCTTTATTAATGGTGTAAGGAAACACATTAGATAATTATCAATTATTACTTAATCAATTTCGAATTTATTAGAATTTATTTCTATTATCTGCTTTCTTTCCTCATGGATTCGAGAAGTCTCCGTGAGGAGTCCAGAGAAGTTCCGTGGATTCAGAATAGTTATCCTCCTGAGGAAGACGGTGCTCGACCTCACATCCTTCCCTGCGTCAAATTCAAACCCTTGTAAATATACCATGCATAGGTATTTTTGAATTAAAATTGATTCACACTCCAGGGTGCCAAACACACGGGGAGGATTGCCAATCCAAGGGGTTTCCAATCCTGGGTTTCCGAATCTAGGGGGTTCCAAATCCACGCTCCCAAACAGGCCCTTAAGGGTTCTTTTATTTGAATAGTTGCAAAAGAAGGC
Source organism: Magnolia kwangsiensis (assembly GCA_037074715.1). Taxonomy (NCBI): domain Eukaryota; kingdom Viridiplantae; phylum Streptophyta; class Magnoliopsida; order Magnoliales; family Magnoliaceae; genus Magnolia; species Magnolia kwangsiensis. The sequence goes on from CM073571.1 coordinate 203,623,693, forward strand.
TGCCAAACAAAGTTCTCTCTCTCTCTCTCTCTCTCTCTCTCTCTCTCTCGGTAGTTTGAATTGGTTTTTTGTCTAATTATCAGTAAAGTCCTTAAAAAGGAATTTTTTTAAGAGCTTGTTAGTAGAGAAGCAATTTCATTTGTGTTTGTGCCTATTTTTCTTTTTGTGGTTTTTTGGATTGTTGCAAAAGAAGGCTGCAAAACAGATTTTTTTTTTTTTTTTCTGATTATCATTCAAAGGCCTTGAATGTATTTTTTCCCCGAAAGAATATGCAAGTAGAGATGCAATTTGAATTGGGTTTTTGCTTATCACGTTTTCTTTTGTTGTGGGCAGTTGCAAAAGAAAGCTGCTATTTCAAATGGGTAGTTGCCTGTTCATGAAGCAAAGGCCTCAAAAGGTTAGGTGCAACTTTCCATTGGAAAATCCATGTCTACTATGCTCTTTTTCTTTGCTATGTTGATGTTGGTATGTTTGGTATCTTCTTCCATTTCAGTCTTTTTTGTGGAGTTGTAGATAATACAAGTTTTTCCTTTTTCACCTTCAGTTGCAGAAAGGAGGCTGTAAATCCATGGAAAATGGAATGGGAGTTTGGATGAACTGATTGGGCTTTAATTTCTGGATCTGTTGAAGCTTCAGTTATGGGAGTTACCGTGTTTGCATCAGTTTCTGTTTTGATCTGGGCCCTGATCGGTTGCGTTGATTCCCGAAGACCTGATGTTGTGAACATTGGTGCCGTTTTTACTTACAATTCAACGATTGGTATAGTTGCGAAGGTGGCCATTGAAGCTGCCGTGGCCGATGTCAATGCGGATTCAAGCATTCTCAGTGGGACCAAACTGAATTTGACCATGGAGGATTCAAATTGTAACGTTTTCACCGGAGCTGTTGGAGGTACTCATTTTCTTTTATGCCTATCTGACTTCTGTCCTTTTATTTTCTCGCGGTTAGGATGGAAATCTTGTTGAACCTTTGTTTGAAATTTGGTTTGTTGAATTACAGTTTTCTGTTTTGGTTTTTCACAACAATCAAAACACAACTGTAGAAGTGATGAGAAAGAATCCGGTGTAGCCATCGATCAAACAAATATTCATGATTTTCCTGATAAATGGTTTGGGTCTGTAGATGAGTTATGAAGTTTCTGATGATTATGATATGATTTGGGTTTTATTTTTTATTGGTCTCTACTTCAATTCACCTGACAATTTGTTGCCATATGAACCTGAATTCTAGTGAAGTTCTTGAATCTCTATTTTAGGGATTTTCTTAAGACTCTGTATTGTTATGCTAACCTCATATCTAATGCCACTGTTTCAAAGTTCGGATTTAGGAATGATTCAACCAGGGATTGCTCATGAGTTGGGAAAATCTTTTGTTTCTTTTTTCTTTTAAAGAAAAGCATTTTTAAAGAGAGCCATTGAATTTCTTTAGACTACTGAATTTCTCACATAAATTCATGAATTATTCGATAATTAACTAAGTATTTGGGAATATGCTCAAGATGCTTATGAAGTCCCATCCTCATATGCTGGTATGATATTTTATTAGATGAATTTGTACATTATAAATTATTTTTGACCTATTTGACGAAGATAAAGGGATATGGATGGAAGAAGTAAGAAAGGCTTGATGACCTATGGTCTAATTGAAGTATGGCCCTTGATCGAGTGGAATGGCGGAAAGCTGACCCCAATTAGGTGCAGTTCGATATATTGAAAAATAAGCTCTGAAAATTAATTTTAGTGCTGAATTGTAATTTTGTAATAATTTTAGAGATATTTTAGTCAAAATTGAAAGGAAATTTTAATGCAACACCACTTTCAGCATTCAACAGTCAACATTAAGTGAAGGGAGGGTAGCTGAAAAAAAAAACCCATATTTACAGCGAAAATTAATTTAATCACTTAATAATTTAGATTTTCCAAATGATCTTAATCAGTGGAAATCACTGAAAATATGAAAATTTGGTGATAAGTGATGAAAATAAGTTATATTACAATTCAAACGGCCCCTTAGTTGGAATAAGGC